>CM066034.1:195319475-195919475 GCA_033557465.1 Ichthyophis bannanicus | reverse complement strand
CTGACAAAGGTATTTATCATTAATGTATCATTTATTTTTTGTACTCTTATTTTATGAAAATTACACATTTTCTGTATTTGATATCATACGTTCTCTCATTATTTCCGATGAAATCTAAAGGCTTTCAGCTCGTTCATCACGATTATTGTACACCTATAGTAAAACTGCTTTGCGTTTTATTCAACTTTATCTTTGTTTATTTATTTTAGGTTATTGTTTATGATGTCAAAATGAAAGTATTCAGCTGCCCAAGTAAGAGAAATATTGCAACGAGATGCTGACAGTGACGGCTCTGAGTCGTCTGATGATGCAGCATTTTCAGCAAGCAAAGAAGCATATCAGCCAAGTTCGGGCGATAAATCTGATGATGACAGTCATGATTCAGACGGCGACAGCAGTTGGTCGCCAAGTGAATGTGAGACTGATGTTGAGCCGGTAACATCGCCTGTAGCAAAGAGTCAAGTTACAGGTCGAGGCAAAGGTCGAGGCTGTGCTGGACGGGGAAGAAGGCAGGAGTCCTCGGTGTCAGTATCATCTGTGAGAAATCTTAGTTGTGGTCATAGAGGAGCTAAGAGGTCATCAACTATAAGCACAAATGTTGCCATTGAAGCCTATGTATCCAAGGATGCCACATCATGGAACAGGAAACCTATAAAGCAAGCTGCTGGAAGATACGCCAGAGCTAATGTCATGCCCGTACAACAAGGTCCTACAAGGTATGCTGTACGAAATGTTGATGGCCCTCTCGCAGCATTCCACTTGTTCATGAGGAAGAACTTATTGAATGAAATCATGATGTGGATGAGCAAACAAGGAAGACACATTTATGACGACACCTGGAAAGATTTGACAGATGGAGAATTTCAATGTTTTCTTGGACTTCTGATCCTCTCAGGCATGTACAAGTCACGAAATGAATCCATAGTTCACTTCTGGAAGCTTGAAGATGGTCGTTCTGTTTTCGGCAAAAATATGGTCCGTAACCGTTTTCAGCAAATTTCTTGTGCTCTCAGATTTGATGATGCAACCAACAGACGTGAACAACGAGGCATGGATAAGCTTGCTCCAATCAGACATGTTTTTGATACCTGGGAAGCAACTCTAAGTGACGCCTTTGTTCCTGGTGAAAATGTTACCGTGGATGAGCAACTGCTTACATTTCGTGGCCGTGTTCCGTTCAGACAATATATTCCCAGCAAACCTGGGAAATATGGCATAAATCTATGGATGTTGTGTGACAGTGCAACGTCATATGTTCTGCGTGTTCAAGTATATACAGGAAGGGAACTCGGACAAAACAGGGAACAGAATCAGGGTGAAAGGGTTGTGCTGCAACTCACTGAAGGATTGACGCAATCTGGCAGAAATGTTACTGTTGACAATTTCTTCTGCAGTTTATCCCTGTCACAGAAATTGCTAGAAAAACAAATGACACTTTTGGGGACAATTTGAAAGAACAGAAAAGAATTACCTTCAGAATTTGTAACAGCAAAGGGCCGAGAGATATTCATTTCACTGTTTGCCTTTCGCGATGATGCCACTCTGGTTTCCTATTGCCCGAAGAAAGGAAAAGTGGTTGTTCTTCTGAGCAGTTTGCATGATCAAGAAGAAGTAGATAACACACGTCCAGATAAAAAACCATACATGATCTTGGACTATAATTCTAGTAAAGGTGGAGTAGATACGGCAGATCAAATGTTGCGCACGTATACCACAAAACGAATGACAAGACGCTGGCCAGTGACAATCTTCTACAACATGTTGGACATCAGTGCTTTGAACGCCTTCATTGTTTGGATAGTCACTAAATCCAGAATGGCAGTCCAAGTCAAAGCACAGACGTCGTCTATTCCTCTTGGAATTAGGAAAGCAACTGCTTCAGAGTAATTGCAGCGAGACTTCTTCCAGCATTGAAGAAGCCACTGATGCTGTTTGCAATGTCGGGATCCCAAAGAAAAGGGCAAGGTGTCACTGCTACTCCAGAGAAAAAGACAAGAAAAGCAACATAGTTTGCATCTCCTGCAAGCGCAATGTTTGCAAAGAACATTCAGAAATTGTCTGTGTCTCATGCAAATGACTGTATTACTTTACCGTGTTCATCAAATACATGCAAAAACTGCTTTCATGGCAACTTTTCTTCATGTAATTTTATAATAAAGCATTAAATTTCAAAACATTTAACTTTCATATAATAAATAATTAATTCAGAATAATATTTTGTCTGTTTAGTTAAAAATTTTCATGGTTATTTATTTATATTCTCTTATATACTGTGCTATTTTGCATCAGTGTGGTTTACATTGAACAAACTGAAATTACATTGAACAGGGTATTATAACTTGGAGATAACTATTTTACAGGGAATATGGGCTATGGAGGGTTAAGTGGCTTGCCCAAGACCACAAGGAGCACCTGTGGGACTAGACACCCCAGTCCTTCCGGCCCAAGGTTGCTGTCCTCTAGTGGGATTTGAACCCCCAACCTTCTGGCCTGAAGTACCTTGCCCCAACCACTAGACCACTCCAATTTTAACAATTGGTTAACAATTAAAATTCGTCGTGGGGTCATTTATGACCCCAACGGTATTCAGTGTGTGCAAAAAATCTCGGTAATTCCAGGGTTAAATGTAAACCACCCTGAATTAATGATAGGACGGTATAAAAAAACCCCATTAAACAAATAAATAAATAAATGGGCATTGTTTGTAGTACTTCCTAATGTGCCTGGCGGTTGGCACTAGAGTGTAGTAATGTAGAAATATGGTAGTCTTTATTTATACAGACACTCATTAAGAGGCATGTTTACTAAATGTTAGCACACGTTAACATTATGCTAATATTTATGCAAAGGAGGTCCCTTATGAAAATGAGGCCTCACAATGAGTATCTGCCCGTGGCCCTGCATCCTCCTTGGGCCGCCCTGATCACAAGAAGCAGAACTAGGCCACAGTCGCAGAAAAATTAGCAGAATCTTGCTGACATGGACTAAACCCCTGCCAGCACGGAAATCAAAGTCAGGTCACAGTCAGTGCAAACATATCAACACCACGCCAATGCGACTCAACACCGACCGGTACAGAAAACAGAACAAGACCAGAGCAAGAAAAGCAGCAAGAGGTGCCAAGGTATTAGAAAGATGTGACAAGCTGAAGGGGAAAATGGAGGAGGGCATACAGCAAAGGGGGAAGGGGGGAAAATGGAAGCAGAGAGCATGCAAGTGGGAAGGGTGAGGAGGAAAGGGAAAGGGATGCGGAATGCAAAGGGGGAAGGGAGCAGGATCGGAAGGGGTGTTCAACAGAAAGGGTAACATGGAAGGACGAGGAAGAGTTCAAGTACAGAGGAGGGGATGGTACAAGGAACGAGTGTAGGAGGACAGGGGAGAGTAGCATTGTACATATACATATACATACTCCACTCTCCGACACACACACACACACACACACTCCAACATACAAAGAGACACCTCACCACATATCCGCAGAGATATAAAATTACATACACACACCATCAGTCACTGCACATCCCAGCATTCAGTGGCACAAAGAAATAAGTGCTGGCAAGGTCCCCATCTCACATACTTTACCATGAGATAATACATACTCAAAAGGCTCAACAGACTCAACCCCCTCAGGGTCTTTGACTTCCACCTGGAGAACTTAGTCATTCTGCCCCTAAAAGGTCCAGAAGACCATTCCAGGCAGACTATGCCATTTTGCCAAAAGATGGCAACAAACAACATCAGAAAATTGGACTCTGTCCATTGTAAGATTGGGATACAAGCTTCATGTCCTCAACTTGCCCCCACCAACAATTTTGAAACAGTTCAATTCTCAGGGCTCTGCCACCGACCTCTTGTGGCAGGAGGTCATGTCACTTCTAGCTCAAGGAGCAATCAATGAAGTGCCCATACCCCAACAGGAGACAGGGTTCTACTCCCCCTAATTTCGTATTCCAAAGAAGACAGGGGGACACAGGCCTATACTGGACCTCAGAGAATTAAACAAGTATTTGTTCTGAGAAAAGTTCAAGATGATCTCCCTCAGAACACTTTTACCATACCTTCAAAGTCAGGATTGGCTATGTTCTCTAGATCTAAGAGATGCATACACACATATTCTCATCCACTCAGATCACAGGAAGTTCCTTTGATTCCTGATCCAAGGAAGACACTTCCAGTACAGAGTTCTTCCTTTCAGACTAGCCTCTGCTCCAAGAGTCTTCACAAAATGCATGGCAGTGGTAGCAGCATTTATGAGGACTCTGGGAATATTTGTCTTCCCTTACTTAGACGATTGGCTCATTCGAGCATCGACAGGTCCAGAGGCCAGCTTCACTCTCTCTTGAGCAATGGGAATTCTTCAATACTTGGGACTAGTCATAAACTTCCCAAAATCTCACCTCACCCCCTCTCAATCCCTAGAGTTCATAGGGGCTCATCTAGACACACGGCAGTCAAAGGCTTTCCTGTCACAGCCATGCTGTCTACATATAATACATCTAGCATCTCAAGCATCTATGCAGGTATTCCTTACTGCTCGGGAGATGCTTCAACTGCTGGGACATATGGCATCCACTGTCCATGTGGTTCCCTATGCTCGCCTCCACATGTGAGCAGCCCAGTGGACCCTTTCCTCTCAGTGGTCACAAGCCACGGGTCAACTGACAGACAAAACCAGAGCTACCACATGTCTGATTTCATCCCTGCAATGGTGGCAATCCCTGGAAAACCTCCTTGTAGGCTCTCCTTTCCAGCAGCCTCTATACCAATCTACCCTGATGACAGATGCGTTTAAGATGGATTGGGGGGCCCACTTGCACGATCTCTCCACTCAGGGTCTTTGGACCTCACAGGAGGTGTCCCTTCACATAAACCTCCTAGAGCTAAGAGCCATTTTCAAGGCTATTCAAGTCTTTCAGGGCCATCTCGGCAACAAGACAGTTCTGGTCCAAACCGACAATCAGGTAGCTATGTTCTATGTGAACAAGCAAGGTGGAACAGGCTCTCTGTCGCTATGTAACGAAGCTTTGCGACTATGGGCCCTCACCAGAGAGTTACAAAGGGCGGTTTCATAAGCTGACCAAGAACAAGATTTAGTTCCCATGCCACCGGTGGTGGTTTAATGGGAGGTTTTGTTAAGAGTAGGCCTCTCATAAATCTTGATATAAGTGGATGAGAGGAAATGGATTGTCCATTGAAAGGTTTATGAAAAGCGGCAATAGCACCGAGATGGACCCTCACTGAATTGGTCTTTAGGCCAGATGTTGATAACTGTAGAAGATACTCTAGTAGCAACTCTACAGGTACTAAAAGGGGGTTAAGTCCCTTTTGTGAACAACAGACAGAGAACCTTTTCCACTAAAAAGCATAAGAACGTCTTGTGGAAGGTTTTCTGGAAGCCAGGAGGATATCCTTCACTTGTTGAGAAAGATTAATATCCTGGAATTCTAGGCTTTCAGTAACCAGGCCCTGAGATGTAGGGCTTGGGGACTGGGATGCAGTAGGGATCCATCCTCCTGTGACAGGAGATCCAAAGTATTCCCCAACTCCAGAAGAGTGGTTTGAGAGAGATGCATAAGAAGGGGGTACCACGCTTGCTGTGGCGATCGTGGAGCTATGAGTATCATAAAACCTCTGTATCTCTGAAGTTTGAATAAAGTCTTGGGAATGAGGGGAATGGGTGGGAAGGCATAGAAGGTCCTGTCCCCAGTGGAGTAGGAACGCATCTCTTGCCTGACAGTTTTGAGCCGGAATTCTGGAACAGAATCGGGGAAGTTTGTCATTTTGCAAAGAGGTCTATATCTGGTGTTCCCCAGATTCGAAACACTCGAGCAAGCTAGTCTGAGTGGAAATTTTGTGTTTATTATACAAGCAACAAAAAGACACACAAAAAGCAAAAACAATCAACCCAACCAAGTCCCACACTCCCCCAAAACCCCCACCCCCTCGTCATAGCACAACAACAAGAATCATAACCCCCCGTGACCCACCTCCCCAAACCCACCACCAAACCCACCAACCAACTCACGTGCCCACCACCCCCAACCTAGCCCACCGCAGCCCAAACAATATCCATGTCCCAACCCCCCCTCCCCACATTAGTCGAATGTTCATGTCCGTCCCACCCCCCCCCCCCGCAACAACACCCCATAGTAGTCCAAACATAGTCCATATTCATCCCCACACCCCACCCCCCCACAACAACCCTCACCAGTCCATATGTCCGCATTGTCCACTGGTGGAGGACTGCCAACCCCCCCCCCCATCGAACCTACCCAAAATACACAGTCCCCTGTCCCCATCCCCTCCCCTTCAGAGGGAGCAGCAGCTCCCCCACCCCCCCGATCCCCGCCCCCTCCCCATCCACCCCACAAAACAAATACATCAACAGCAAAATCCCCGCCACCACCCCCCAAAACAAAAACCTAAGGGCACCTCGAGCCCGTCCCCAACAGAATCCCACCAAAAACAAAATCAATTATGCAAAACAAAAGATAAACAAAAGATAAACATAACCCAGTGCTGCCCTGCAACCCAGACAGCGGAACGGGATGCACAGAACACAAAAAGGACGTACACAAAAACAAAAACAAGTGGGACAGCCAACCCCCAAGGAGAAAGGGAGATCGGACAAGTGGTCAAACCTCTGCAGCACCAGCGCACCCCCTCCCCTCCGGGAGAAAAACAACCCCAAAGTCCTACCCAGTAACAAACCCCAGGGAAGGGAACCCTCCCCCTCCTGTCACACCCCCTCCCCCGGGAAACAAAACAACCCCAAAGCCCTACAAGGACGAGAACCCCAGAGAACCCCCCCCCCCTCACGGTGGGCGGAGGGTGAGGTGACGCCACAGACGCTCCCAACGATGGGCCTCCACCACCCGCCTTTCGCGTTGCACCATGCTGGACACTTCCTCCAAAATGTCCCGCACCACCTCGTCGAGGGGCAGGACCAACCCCCGGGTCGAGACATGACAGCGCGCTTGCCACAGGTGGTAGCGCACTACAGCCGTGACAAGGTAGAGGGTCCCGGAGTCCTGCCTTAGAGGAAAGGACCAGGCCCCATACACCCACTCCGCATACGTGAGGAGGGAAAGGTCGCACAGGTGAAGAGCAGCGGACACCAACCGGCAGGCCTCCACGTTGAAGGGGCACTGCCGGAGGAAATGGTCCATGGTCTCCGTCTGCCCTTCGCACCCGGCCCTCGGACAGACCCGCTCGGCCCGTGACCTGTACTTGAGGTTGTCCCTCACGTACAAACGCCCGTGGAAAGACAACCAGGCCACATCCCGAACCTTCTTCGGCAGCCGAGGGGAGTTCAAATGCCGAAGGCCCCGCTGCATCACATCCGCTGGACAGTCCCGCAGGGCCCACCGTGGTTGAAAGTGAGAGGTGAGTACCATCCGGTACAATCCTTTCCGCCCCAAAGACTGGGCGAGCGGGTCGGTCACCCCCCACCGCCGAATGAGCCCCACCATCGCAAATACGTACGATGGGGCCTGTTCCCCGCTCCGACGCACACGTGGGACCGAGGACGCCCCCTCCCACTGCTCCCAGAAGCGGGAGAACCACTCCCGATAGGAGGCCACCCACCAAACCCCACCCCCTTCCCGCATCCTACCCAAGTGAAACGCCATGGACAAGACTGACAGGAAAACAAGGGGGTGCAACATACCCAAACCGCCCTCTGCCCGATCCAGGCAAACGATGTTGCGCTGAACAGGGTTCAGGCGGTTCCCCCACAGAAAACAGAAAAAGACGGCACTGACAGACGCCTGACGGGACGACGGAAGAACGAAGACAGTGGCCACGTGCAGAAAGAGGGGAAGTAGAAACGTCCCGAGGAGTTTGATCTTCTCTTCGAACGTACACCTCCACCCCCTCCACCGCAGTACCCGACACCGTGCAGTCTCAAGACAACGATCCCAATTGGACTCCGCACAGTCCTCCGACCCAAAGACGAGGCCCAAAACGCGGACCTCCCCCCCGGGAGGAGGAAAGGGGGCACAGGAAGGCGGGGAGGCCTCCGAGGGGCCCAACCACAGCGTCTGGCACTTGCTGTGGTTGACAACAGAGTGGGCCACCTCCGAGTACTCCTCCACGGCCTCCCGCAGGGCCTCCACCCCTTCAGTGCCGTCCACGTAAACTGAGATGTCATCAGCGTAGGCGACGACGGTCACCGGGGGCGCACCAGGCGCCTCCAGGCCCCGCAACCCACCTGAGGACAATCTCCGGAGGAAGGGGTTGAGGGAGAAGACATACAGCAGGGGGCTCAAAGGGCACCCCTGCCGCACCCCCGAGGCGACACCAAAAGGCCGTCCGAGCCACCCGTTAATAAACGGGAAGCTCACCCCCCCTCGGTACAGCGCCTGCAAGACGAAGAGGAAACCTGCGGGGAGGCCGAAGTGCTGGAGCACCACCCACAGGTACCGGTGACTGACTCGATCGAAGGCTTTGGACTGGTCCAAGGAGACCAACCAATGGTCCCGTTGGAGCGAACGGCCTCTCTCCACCACCTCCCGGACTGTGGCGACAGCGTCCAGAACCCCTCTCCCCCGAACGGAACAATACTGGGAAGGGGACAGCAAAACGCCCAACACCTCCACCAGTTCGTTGGCCAAACACTTGGCCAGAATCTTCCGGTCCGCGTTCAGAAGAGAGAGCGGCCGCCAAAAGTCCAAGGAGCTATCGTCCTTCCCCTTGGAGAGCAGCAGCAGGACAGACTCGCGAAAGGACCGCGGGAGAAACCCCGTGTCCATGATCTCCTGAAATAGGGAGGTCAGGAAGGGGGCCAGCTGGATGATGAAAGTACGATAGAACTCCACCGGGAGCCCATCGCGCCCAGGCACCTTCCCCAACGGCATGGCACGAATCGCCCTCTCCATCTCCACCTGCTGAATCGGAGCAGCGAGTGCATCAACCTGTGCCTGGACCACAGCCGAATACACTGGGGGAAGGCCCAGGTACTCTCGGATATGGGTGAGGTCCACGGGGCGATCCCCAAACAGGTCCGAGAAGTATTCCCCCACCATCCGCAAAAGGTCCTCCTGGGAGGTATGAATGGTACCGTCCTCGCCCCGCAGGGCCATGACCTCCCGACGCCGAACCCTCTCCTTGCAAGTCAGGAAAGGGTCTGGGGCGGCGACCCCACCGGCCATCCCCTCGAAGCATAGGGAGGCATGGCAATCATAAAGCAGGCCACGGAGCTGGGTCCGCACCTCTTCCACCTCCTCCCGCGCTGCCCCTCGGGATACCAAACGATCCAGCGACCTCCGGAGGACAGTGTAAGTGAGGTAGCGGGATCGAGCCATGGAGGTACCCCGGGAACGGAAGAGTTGGCGGGCACGCGTCTTCACCTCATCCCACCAGGCGCCACGGGAAGGAAAAAACACCCAACAGGGTCTCCTGGTCTGCGAGAAAGGCCAAGAACTCCTGGACCACCTCTGATGTTGCCAACAACTGCACATTCAGTCGCCACAGGCCAGGACCCCTGCTGAGCTCCTCATGGTTAGCCAGGAAGGACACGGAGAGAACGCGGTGGTCCGAAAAGTCAACCGCCTGCAGCTGCGGAGGGGAACACTCCACCCAGGCACTCACATATATCCGATCGATCCGACTCCTGCAGGTCCCATGGTAGTAGGTGAAACCCGGCGACCGTGGAAAGGCCCGGTGGTAGACATCCACTAGGTCAGCCGTCCGGGTCATCTTGGCCAAAAAGAGGCCCTCGTAACTAGGTGGGCAACGCTCCCCCCTCGGTCCTGCAGCAGGATGGTGGTGTTGAAATCCCCTGCGAGGACCACCAAATGGGAGGTGTGTAAGTAGGGGCGGATGACCCGAAACAGGGTCTTCCGCGCCAACTTAGACTGGGGGCCGTAGACCACCACGAAACGAAACCGATGGGGCCCGCAGTAGCCGTCTAAAAGCAAACACCGGCCCTGCTCCAGTTCCCACACGTACTGCACCTGAAATCGGTTAGACGTGAACAAAACCGCCACTCCTGCGTACGGCTGGGCCGCAAGTGACCAGTACGAAGGACCCCACCTCCACTCCCGCTTCGCCCGATGAAGGCTAGCAAGCGAGGTGAGCCTGGTCTCCTGCAAGAAGATGACATCCAGCCCACTCGTGGAAAGAAAATCATAGGCCGTAGCCCACGCCTGGTCCGTAAAAATGCTGGCCACGTTGATAGTGGCGCACGAGAACGCAGGAGTGCACGCCATGCCTAGTTCATGTGCAGTGACCCTTTCCTCTGCTTCTCACCATACCCTGGATCCCCAGAATCCCGCTTGCAGGACAAGCCTGCGAGCTGGAGCAACTCCTCACGGTCCACGTTGACCACCTCGAGGATCTCCTCCTCCTCCTGCTCGACCCTGTCACCCCACGAGGTGCTAGTGTCCCCGAGACCACCAGGCAAAGCTGTCGCAGGGGCTAACCCAGCTCCCATGGGGCGAGGGGGCACGGACAGGTCAGGGGTCGGAGGAATGATCTCCTCCGTGGGGTCCACCACCGGTGCCGCCCCGCCCTCCCCGGACAAAGACTGAGACAACGGACCAGTGCCCACCCCCGCGGGGGAGGCCGGGACGGCCGGGTCAGCAGGGGGCTCCTGCGAAGGCCCAGCACCCAACTGCGGGGGCAAAGACCCGTCCTCCCTCACCCGTCGGGCGCCAGTATCCACCTTGATTGGAGGACCCTGACCACGGCGCGCCTTCGGTACTTTTGAAGGCCGCCGCTGAGGAAGAGGGGCAGACCCCGCCGCTAACCGCTCCGAGTGCCGCACAGGAAGCCCTGCCTCCACAGGCAAGCCCTCATCCGCCTCAGCCGCATCAGCAGCCAAAAAGACGAAACGGTTGATGTCCAACACGGGCTCTGCATCCGGCAATGGGGATGTCTCCCGTTTCTTCCTTTTGGACTTGCCACCCTTAGAAGGGACCGTGGTCCATTCTTGAGGTGGCACCACCCGCAACCCACTATCCTGTCATGACACAGCAACCTCCACCACATCAACCCTCTCCTCCTTCCTACCCAAATCCCCTCCCCCTGGTGGCTCCCTCGGTTCAATGGACTCCTCCACCCTAGGGCCCCCGGACTCCTCCTGAGGGAGAGGGTCCTCCACAACCTCCTCCCGCACAGGAGCCTGAGGTGGGGCGACGGCATCCCCCCCCGGTCCATTGTGTGATGCGGAGGGGCAGTGGGCAAAGGGGTGGCCCAACTCCCCGCAAAGGTTACACCGAATAAGCAAACACCCGGCCGAGGCGTGACCCCGTCCACCACAACGGGTGCAGACCTGCTCGGGACAGTTCATGCTCAAATGACGGAATGAGCCACAGCGGTGACACTCGCGAGGTTGCCCGGGGTAATAGCACAAGATGCGATCCCGACCGAGGAAACCAGCCGAGGGCACGTGCTGCACCACGTTTCCCACCTCACGCAAACGGATCCTACCCTTCCACGACCCGTCCCACACCCCTAGGGGCCCAGCGCCCTTGACCAGGGGTGCGAGGAGCACCGCATGGCGCGACAACCAAAACTGGATGTCCTGCCCTGGGAGCGACTCATTCCGGGACAGGATGGTCACAGGTACCGTCCCCTGGCAAGAGATAGGCACAACACGAAAGTCAGCCCACCCGCCCTGCCCCCTCTGCTGTTGGTATCGGTCCCAGAAAATCTCCAGCCCCCGTCTCAGCATGAAACTAACATCATATTCAATGGTGTTGTTCATGTGGATGAAGGCGTAGAGATCTCCCGGGAGAAACCCCAGCCCAAGGACCATCCTCAAGACCTGTTCCCTGGCTGGAGGGGACCCCTCCCCAGCCCACCGGATCTGCGCCACGTTGCGCCGTCTGACCTCACCCCCTACCCCTCGGAACCCTCCCCCACTTCCTCCCCCTCCTGCAGGACCATTCCCTTGGGAACCCCCCCTCCCCCCTGCCCCACCTGACATCCCCGGAGTGGTGCCGGACCCCCTCAGAGCCTCTGCAAACGTACGGGGGGGGAACTGACCCCCCAGCTCCCATCCCCTGCTCTCCTCTCGCCTCTCCTGCAGCTACCTGCGAGGGACCCTGCTGCTGGTCTGCAGGATCCGCAGCCACCTCACAGGGGGCGACCTGGGGGCTGGGCAGGACTAACTCTGCAAAGATGGAGTCAGGGATACTATCCCTTCCGGATCCCTGGGTGCCACCGAGAACCTCCGGAGCACCCCCTTCTACCAAAACCTGCTGCTGCCGAAGGGCAGCAAAGGCCCCTGGAGGGTCGTCCGGGGTTTCCAAAGCCAACTGGATGGCATCACGGACCTGGTTCTCGGTAACACCCAGGGGACCAGAGAGCCCCCCCCCCCGTACCCTTGCCCCGTGCTCCTAACCCATCACCGAGCTCCTGGGTTTCAGCCACCACTACCGGGGATGGACACTGCTCCCCTCCATTCCCGGGATCCATGGGGACCACCCCATCTCCTAGCCCCACGGACAACAGACCCTGCCCCCCCTTGGGATCATCCATTACCTCCTCTCCCCCTGGTAAACCAGTCATCCGCTCCCCCTCCCCCTCCCCGCCAACTACTGGAATATCCTGCGCTTCCCCACAGCTGACAGATACAAAGGACGCCAAACCCTCAACTGTCCCACCGGCCGTTACCCCCTGCACAGCTACTGGCAATAAGGCAGGACCGTCCCGAGACAGTAGGGCAGATCCCCCCCTAACTAAACCCCCCAAACCTCCGCCCCCCTGCCCCCCGTCCCTCCCAGGTCCTACCTTATTGCTGGTGCCAGACGTGGCACAGGGGTCCGGAACATCGTGGCCGGCAGCCAGGGCTCCAGCAGCAAGGGCGGACGCCCCCTTGCGAGCCAGGCCCCCCTCGGCCATACCACCAGACAGGACAGATACCTGTGCATCCCGCTCAGCCGACCCAGGTTGCAAGGACAGTGGAACAACAGCCTTCTGGCCCCCCCCCGGGGGCTGCAGAAAAGGCAAAGCAGCCCCTACCCTTTTCTGACCCCTTTCCTGCGCCCTTCCGGCTCCAGACAGCCACCTCAGGAAACACTGGGCGGCCACCCTGCAGCTGTCTGAGAGCCGGAAAGGCAGCCATACCAGGGGAATCCTGACCCCCCACCTCCCCCCCACAAAAAGCCTGCCCAGGGATCCTGGCAGGTACTCCACGAGAAGGAGCTGGATGCACTGCAGATATGGAGGAGTAGCCTAGTGGTTGGGGCAAGGTACTTCAGGCCGGAAGGTCGGGGGTTCAAATCCCACTAGAGGACAGCAACCTTGGGCCGGAAGGACTGGGGTTTCTAGTCCCACAGGTGCTCCTTGTGGTCTTGGGCAAGCCACTTAACCCTCCATAGCCCATGCTCCCTGTAAAATAGTTATCTCCAAGTTATAATGCCCTGTTCAATGTAATTTCAGTTTGTTCAATGTAAACCGCACTGATGCAGAATAGCGCGGTATATAAGAGAATTAAATTAAATAAATAAATGGCATCCACTGACCCCCGACGCTCCAGAACCGGATGCAGAATAGAGGGAGCAGCCACCCGCTGAACCCCCAGTGGCACATCCAGCTGAGGGAGAAGTGGAGAATCCTCCGTTACTGTCCTGCAGCCCTCCATCGGCAGCACCGAGACAGACCCGCGGCGATGCTCCCACTTCCGGGAAGACCCGGAAGAGACAGACTCCAGCTTTCGACGGTCCTCACGGCTCCCCAAGCAACCCGGGGAAAACCCCACGAGAATCTCCTCCGGCAGGGCACGTCTGTCGGCTGTAGAGACGGCACAGTAGGAACTCCGGTGGCCATCTTGGATCTCGCGTTCAACCGGCAAGGACGTCTGGAAGGCTGTCAGAGAGGCACTCATGGCCCCACGAACCTGCTGCTCACCGTGTCGATTTTCCAAGCAGGGGACCAGCAGCCCTTCTCCTTCCACTGATGCGGCGGCCATCACCTGCTCCCGCGGATCATGGCGAACTGTAGCTCCGCCCCCAAACATCCCGGCTGCACCAGCCACCGAGGGAACTGGATGTCGGCCAGGTATATTACGAACAGCTTTCACGGAGGTCCCCTCTGATGACCCATACACAGCAGGCACCGGCAGGTAAGAAGTTCTTGCGTCATGAACATGGGGGGAGGGGAACTGTCGGCTCCCCAATGCACCCTGGACGAGCAAGGGCAGTGGAAGGGACCTGGGAAGGTCCACCAGCCGTCCCACCCCCGGGGGCCCCCCCTGAACTGCACCCTGTACTGCTCAATGATCATAGTTCTGATAGAGCTCCGTGAGGGACCCACAACCCTGGGTTTTCAAAGACATAATCTGTGTATACCGTTCTCTCAGGGCCCGCTTCACCCCCTTTCTATAGGTTTTGTAAGCCACCCATTCCTCCCCGGGAATGGTGGCCTGCAGGCTCTCCAGGTGGGAGAGCTGGGCTTGCAGCTGGGCCGCCTCCTCCTGGAGACCCCGGAGCTGCCGCACCGCCGCCATGATCTCATCTGGGGCCATAGCTGGCTGCTGGAAGGACGGCAGGCCCGACCCTTCGTCCTCATCCTCACTGGAGGAGGTAGAGGCCTCCTCCAGGACCAGAGGCGGAGGGGGGAACCCGCCTCCCCCAGTGTTGTACGCCACAGTCCTCCAGGGCCTCCCCAGGGCCTCTCCCTGCTTCCACCCAGCCTCCACACCCTGCCTGGGAAGGAGACAGGAGCCTCCTCCCTGAGGTAGCGGGCCCAAACCTCCATACCTGTGGGTCCCTCTTCCCTTGCCAGGTGCAGTCCTACCTGGGGAGTCCCCCTCCCGGGGCACCGGCTGCACCAAGCTGCCTGTCTGCCCATCCGGTGGCAGCAAAGGAGGCCTACCAGGCTTGGGAGGCCTCAGGGCCTAGGCCTCTCCCGCTGGAGGTGGCCCAGGATCCGTCATCCAGGCTCAGACAAACGGCTAAGCTCCGCCCCCTAGCAGGAGCTCTGCACAGTAGGTCCTCACACCTCCACTGCTGAGGAGCAACTGAGTGGAGGGACCACTCGTGTGGCAGCAGCATTCGACTGAGTTTGTCTGCCCAAGAATTTTGAATGCCCGGAAGGTATACCGCAAACAGGTGAATTTGTAACTCTCTGGCGAGGGCCCATAGTTGCAAAGCTTCGTTGCATAGCGACATAGAGCCTGTTCCGCCTTGCTTGTTCACATAGAACATAGCTACCTGATTGTCGGTTTGGACCAGAACTGTCTTGTTGCTGAGATGGCCCTGAAAGACTTGAATAGCCTTGAAAATGGCTCTTAGCTCTAGGAGGTTTATGTGAAGGGACACCTCCTGTGAGGTCCAAAGACCCTGAGTGGAGAGATCGTGCAAGTGGGCTCCCCAACCCATTTTGGACACATCTGTCGTCAGGGTAGATTGGTATAGAGGCTGCTGGAAAAGAGACCCTACAAGGAGTTTTTCCAGGGATTTCCACCATTGCAGGGTCAAAATCAGACATGTGGTAGCTCTGATTTTGTCTGTCAGTCAACCCGTGGCTTGTGACCACTGAGAGGAAAGGGTCCTCTGGGCTGCTCGCATGCGGAGACGAGCATAGGGAACCACATGGACAGTGGATTCCATGTGTCCCATCAGTTGAAGCATCTCCCGAGCAGTAAGGAATACCTTCATAGATGTTTGAGATGCTAGATGTATTATACGTAGACAGCATGGCTGTGGCAGGAAAGCCTTTGACTGCCGTGTGTCTAGACGAGCCCCTATGAACTCTAGGTATTGAGAGGGGGTGAGATGAGATTTTGGGAAGTTTATGACTAGTCCCAAGTTGAAGAATTCCCATTGCTCGAGAGAGAGCGAAGCTGGCCTCTGGAACTGTCGATGCTCGAATGAGCCAATCGTCTAAGTAAGGGAATACGAATATTCCCAGAGTCCTCATAAATGCTGCTACCACTGCCATGCATTTTGTGAAGACTCTTGGAGCAGAGGCTAGTCCGAAAGGAAGAACTCTGTACTAGAAGTGTCTTCCTTGGATCAGGAATCAAAGGAACTTCCTGTGATCTGAGTGGATGAGAATATGTGTGTACTGTGATAAGGAAGCTTATCATAGCTCAGGTAGGAGCTATAGAAAAGATGATGTGACTCTGAACAAGCAACCTGTCAGTTCTGGTAGAAGCAAGAAAACAGAGTTTTCACATAAAAGACTACCAGTCCCAGAATGCACCAGGTTTCCAGCAGCCATGAGAGGGGCTGAAGTGAGAAAACGTGTGTGCAATCAAGAGAGCTATGAGGTAATCCCTAAGCACTCATCTCAAAGGGCAGGGCCTGATTCAAGACAGCTGCGCTGTGTTAGGGAGGAGCACACATTAGGAAAGAATAAGAATAGAGCTTATTCTTCAGATAACAGCTTCAGGGAGAGCTTCAGCAAAAGCTTCAGGAAGAGATACAGAGACAGAGACAGCAACGGCTACAAGCTCAAGCACCAGTATCACCTGGAGAAACAGAAGCCAAGCCAAGCGGATAGAGAAAGAAGGAAACTCTCTGGAAGGAAGAGAAGAAAGCCCATTGGCAGGTCTGGGAGATTCCAAGGCAGTACCCATACTGGGAGGTATTCCAAATGCCAGCAGAGTCCATTGGACTGGATTCAGCCAGAGGAATGGAGTGGCAGAGATAGGAATCACCAGTGGCTACCTGGAAGAGAGAAGACTGCATGTGGAAGGGACTTTCAGACCAAGGCCAGAAGGTATGTGAGAGGAGATCCAGTGTCCAGGGATCAAGATTGGAAGGCTGGACATCAGAATTGGATTACATACTGGCCAGGCTGTACAGAGAGGAATAATGATAGCATGAGAGGCTCAGATATGAACACTGATCCAGACCCTATCTATAATAGAGAATGGCAGCAAGGGAATAAGCATTCTCATGATAGTGCCTTAATGAAAGACTCGTCTGTGCCAATGTATGATAGTGACCCTATGCTGATTGATGAAGGGGGAGATACAGCAGATGAAAGTACAGTTTACATGGACTGTTCTCTATCTAATTGCTATTGCTAGCTTTCTGTGAGCAAACACATCAGCCATCACAAAGAAACCTAACTTTGTTCTTTATTTCCACTGCAAACAGCTCTTAAAGCAGGATTTGGGTTCACACAGTAGCAGCCAGCCAGCTAAAGGCTTACAGCTGGTCAATTGATAGTAATTAAAGCTGCACCTGATTGTGTGTGTGAGCAAGGGAGAATCACTGCTGGGATCTGCCTGGAAAATAAGCAGAAGTTAACCTAACAAGCAAAGTTTATTTATTTCTTTGTGCCTTTGTATTTGGTAATTTATTTGCTAAGAAAACATTAGCTAATTGCCTGACAAGCTGAAGGTTGTTTTCTGGTTTACTTTGTGACCTTTTTGTTATCCATTTAAACACTGCAAGCAAGTAACCTCATTTATATTGCTATCAAGCATACATGTGCTGGGTGAATTAAACCCCGTCAATAAAAGAAGTATTTTATTGGCCTTACCACTTGGTTTCACAACTTAATTATTGTCATCAGCTGTGTTTGGGAGTGAATGAACTACAATACCCACAATACCTTGCAAGAATCATATGAATATATGCATCGTCAAGATTGTGTAAGTTCTCACCCTAGGCAGCCGTCTGACAGTACGCATCTTTTAGATCTAGAGAATATAGCCAATCCTGACTTTGAAGGTATGGTAAAAGTGTTCCGGGGGAGATCATCTTGAACTTTTCTCAGAACAAATACTTATTTAATTCTCTGAGGTCCAGTATAGGCCTGTGTCCCCCTGTCTTCTTTGGAATAAGAAAGTAGGGGGAGTAGAACCCTGTCCCCTGTTGGGGTATGGGCACTTCTTCAATTGCTCCTTGAGCTAGAAGTGATGTGACCTCCTGCCACAAGAGGTCGGTGGCAGGGCCCTGAGTATTGAACTGTTTCAGAATTGTTGGTGGGGGCAAGTTGAGGAAATGAAGCTTGTATCCCAATCTTACAATGGACAGAGTCCAATTTTCTGATGTTATTCGTTGCCATCTTTTGGCAAAATGGCATAGTCTGCCTGGAATGGTCAAGGGTTCTGGATCTTTTAGGGGCAGAATTACTAAGTTCTCCAGGTGGAAGTCAAAGACCCTGAGGAGGCTGGGTCTGTTGAGCCGGTTGAGCTTTTTGAGCTTGCGGCTTTCTCTGCTGTCTGTTCTGTTGTTGTCCCATTTGGGAAACATGAAGTGGTCAGTGAGTTTGATGGGTGTAAGATTGGTAAGACTTCTTTTTCTTACTGAAAAAAGGTTTCTTGAATGTTTTCTTTTTTGCTGGGTTGGCTGTAGCCTTTGACAATCTGTTCAAAGTAGTATTATCAGATTCAAGATGATTAGCCTTGTCCTGCCAGTCCTTGCCAAAGAGATTTTCTCCTATGCAAGGAATGTTTCCCAGCTTTTCTTGCACCCACTGTTCTAAGTCTGATGCTTGAAGCCAAGCAATACAACATGCTCCTATGGATATAGCAGAGGTTCTGCTAAGACATTCAAAACAGTCAAAGGTAGCACGGTTCATGAATTTAGAGACATTCTGGGCATATTTGACCAGAATAAGGTAGTCTGCTCTTTTTTCCTCTGAGACAGAAGGACTAATGAGCTCTAAGCCTTCTGTGACTTCTTCCAGGAACATTCCCATATACAGAATGTAGGAACTGATCCTGGCTCCCAACATGGAGGATTGAAAACATTGACGGCCAAAGGCATCGAGTGTCCTGGATTCACGGCCTGGAGGATTAGAAGAGTGTGTTTTTGCACTCTTGATTCTTCGCATGGCCGATTCCACTACCATTGAATGGTGTGGTAACTGAGCTTTTTGAAAACCAGGACAACTTGGCTCTCGGTACATGGTGTCAAGGTGTCAGGAATGTGAAGATGTCGTTAAAGGGGTTTCCCACATTCTCAACATCAGATCATGTAAGATCTTGTGAATGGGAAGCATAGCTGCTTCCTTGGGAGCCATAGGGTACTGTAGAATTCTTAATTCCTCTGCCCTAGGTTTTTTTTCTGGAATCACAGTGATTGCAAGACCATTTGCTAAATCACGTATGAAGTCCTGGAAGGACATATCCTCTGGAGTAGACATCCTGCGTTGAGGAGAGGGAGTTGAATCTTCTAATAGATTCACTCTGGTACCGGTAGAATCGTCAGAGTCATCGGAATTGGAAGACTCAATAACCGGGTGCTCCTGTGACGCATGGTATCGGTACTGCTCAAAGTTGGTACTGAAATGTCTCGGTTCCTGATCCCCGATATCGGACATGGGCATGGGGGGAAGCAGTCCTGTGGAACCATCTGTTGCAGTCTTAGCGGTACCGAGGCTGCTAAGAGGGCTGCTAGACTGCGTTCGATAGTGAGGATTCTGTGATCCATCGCTCCTGCCGATGCCTGGGTGCCGGTACCAGTGGATGCGGTCACGACCCCAGAGCATGGCACCTGTAGTTCCGCAGAGGTCGAGGCCTCTGGAACATCCTGGAGCCCCGTTAATGCTTTGGAGCTCGAAGACTCTAGCTGGGGCTGTTTTGCCGGTGAAGTATCCTCAAGGGAAACGCCGGAGGCATCTTGATACTTTGAGGGAGATTTTCCCTTCGAGGACCAGCTAGTTTTACTTTTGGCTACCTGAGATCCATGGGAGGTAGATGAAGCCCTGGAAGACGTTGATACAATTGGCATCGTGTCAGAGGCAAAAAGGGTACCGAGTTTTGCAGCTCTATTCTGCCGGCCCCTCTTGGTCATCCTCATGCAGGAGAGACACTCCGTTGGAGAATGTTCAGGACCCAAACATTTTAGACACCAATCATGGGTGTCAGTGATGGAGATGGTACCGCCACATTTAAGCATTTTTTGAAACCACTAGCTGGTTTCTCCATGCTTGAAGAAAAATGGGCCTAGTGCCCAAAATGGCGCCTAGTACCAAAAACAGGAAAAGATCCCTGAAGAAAAATATAAGGTGTTTTTGTTTTTTTTTGTTTTTTTAAAGAAGAAGAAGAGAACTGGCGGTACCGGTAGGCATCGAATGAAGGCAGACGCGACCACAAAAAACAAGAAATAAAGGTAGATTTTCTATGGTGACAGGGTACCGTGTCCTGTAGGCTCCGCGGAAAATGAAGAACTGAAGTGAGAGAAGTACAGAGGTGAGAAGGCAGCACGCATGTGCGGTGGGATGCTCCCAAAAGCTTTCCTATTGGACACTGGGGAGTGTTCCCGCATGGGCTCCGTCGGTACCGACAATACCCATATGTGAAGACTACATTCCTGCTTGTTCCTGGAGATTACACTTTATCATGCCTGTTCACACCAAGTCCTTCACAGAGGCATGCTTGATGCTGTGAATGGAGAAAAGAGGAACACTCCATTGTAGCACATCATAACTGTGTACTTTTCAACTTATACACAGTACATAGTGTTACAAAGCAAAAAGCTATTAAACATCATTGCCTTATTTTCAAGAGCTTCTATTTAGCCCACAGCTACTCCTGCTGTGCTTCTTACTTATATTTTGCTGATATAGTGTTCATAATCGGACTCTACTGAGAGAAGGCAAAGCTGGATATGGAGGGCAATAAAATCTAACCCTTTCAAGAGATTTTTATGCACAGGGCACAGCACTGAGAAAAAATAGTTCCAATATACACAGGACTCCTCAGAAAAATGGTAAAGCTACATTGCATGCCTGATATGGTGTAACTGAAAACTGGGAAAATTTGTTTTTAAGGAGCCCAAATCTTTTTATTTTTGCTATCCACACTGCTACTGTGAATACACATGAGATAAATTTGCATATACTGGTTCTCCAGTGTATTTATTTATTTACTGCCATTTGTTAATCACCTCACACAAAGCTTGAGGTGATTTACATACAATAAAATACAATTCTAAAACCATAAAATCTCCAACCACCCACCTATTCAACTCCCATCTTTCAAGCAGGTACAAACATAACAGAAATTAATGTGCCACAATGCTGAATTTTTTTATTAGTCATGATATTATAAAGCTTAGGGTAGCACATATTAATCATTTTCTCATAAACACAAAATTCAGACAGCCTGTTAATATATTAGCTTTTAATATAAATACCGCACATAGGAAATAAATATTCCCACAGCATCTTTTCATCACGGAAACTGCTATGACACTGCAGATGGTGAGCTTTAAACCTAGAAGGAGGTTCCTCAAATTATCTCCCCCATTTTATCTAGGACAGCATGAAGACAGATTCTTCAGTAAGGTTTGCCATATTTTCTGATCAACATTTTAACATTCTCGAACTTGGTCACAGATTAAGATGCTCCCTTATACTGCAATCTGCAAAGAATCCATAGGGTTTTTTTTCAGACCCAATAGAATTATTAGTAGTATGTGCTACAGAAAGGAAGACAAAGCCTATTTGTACCTTATTAGGATTGTCATATTTGATCTGCAAAGCAAATGAAGCTGTGTGGTGCAGCCCTTCAGTATCCTGCTTGCAAGTTCAGTAAATGTGAGCAACCTTAATAGCTTTGGATGCCATGGAGACAACTGCAACCGTGGCTGTGACTTGTGGTAGCCCTCTGCCACCAGCCTGCAGAGAAGATGGAAATAAGGCAGCCACTGCTGCTGCCAGGCCACAATGAAGAAGACTGCCATTCAGGAGAGGGAAGAAAAGAAGGCTAAGAAAAGTGTAATGGTGCAGCAGTATCAGTAAAACCAGGAGCAAATTTTTGATAGTAGCTTGTGAAAGCTAACAAATGTCACAAATCTATTGTGGTCTTTGGAACTGCCCTTGTTGTTAAAGTGCTAACGTTATCTGGATCTACTCACACGCCTACTCCAGGCACCACGTATCCCAGATATTTTGCACTTTTACATGGTAAATTACACTTTGTAGGTTTCAACTTTAATCCATGCTCCACCAACTTCTGGAACACCTTTTCAAGTCTAAGTACATGCTAATTGAATCTTGATAAGAACATAAGATATGCCATACTGGGTCAGACCAAGGTCCATCAAGCCCAGTATCCTGTTTCCAACAGTGGCCAATCTAGGTCATACACACCTAGCAGTTTCCCCAAAAGACACAGGTTCCGCAATGCTTGTACTGGGTCAAGCATTGCTATCCTGGGTCCCTTCTTTATAATGGTTTATGGACCTTTCCTCCAGGAACTTATCCAAACCTTTTTTAAACCCAGCTACACTAACAGCCTTTACTACATCCTCCGGTAACAAATTCCAGAGTTTGATTACACGTTGAGTGAAAAAATATTTTCTTTTATTAGTCTTAAATAGTTTACCCTGTAGCTTCATTGCATGTCCCCTAGTCTTGCTATATTCTGATAACGTAAACCATCGATCTACGTTTACCCGTTCCACTCCGTTCGTTAATTTATAGACTTCTATCATATCTCCCCTCAGCCGTCTCTTTTTCAGGTTAAAAAGCCCTAACCTTTTTAGCCTTTCTTCATAGGAGTATCCTTCCATCCCCTTTACCATTTTGGTAGCTCTTCTCTGAACCTTTTCTAATAACGCTATATCATTTTTAAGATATGGCGACCAGAATTGCACACAATATTCAAGGTGCGTTCTCACCATGGAACGATATAGAGGCATTATAATATTTTTTGTTTTATTTTCCATTCCTTTCCTTATGATACCTAGCATTCTATTTGCTCTCTTGGCTGCCGCTGCACACTGGGCCAAGGGTTTTAACATGTTATCCACAATGACGCCTAAATCTTTTTCCTGGGTGGTGGTTCCTAATGTGGAACCTTGCATCGTGTAACCATAGTTTGGGTTGTTGTTCCCTAGGTGCATAACTTTGCACTTGTCCACATTAAATTTCATCTGCCATTTTGATGCCCAGTCTTCCAATTTATCAAGATCCTCTTGCAATTTTCCACAATCCTCTTGGGTTTTAACAACTTTAAATAGTTTTGTGTCATCTGCAAAGTTGATAACCTCACTCGTTATTCTACTTTCCAGGTCATTTATGAATATGTCAAAAAGCAGCGGACCCAGCACAGATCCCTGGGGTACACCACTATTCACCTTTCTCCATTGGGAAAATTGGCCATTTAGCCCAACCCTCTGCTTTCTATCTTTTAACCAGTTCCTGATTCACAGTAGTACACTGCCTCCTATCCCCTGACTCTTTAGTTTTGCCAAAAGTCTCTGATGAGGGACCTTGTCAAAGGCTTTCTGAAAGTCCAGATACACTATATCAACCGACTCACCTTTGTCCACCTGTTTATTCACACTTTCAAAAAAACATAACAGATTAGTAAGACAAGATCTTCCTTCTCTAAAGCCATGTTGGCTGTCTCCCATTAGGCCATGACTATCTATATGCTGAGTAATTTTATTCTTTATGATGGTTTCTTCCATTTTTCCCGGTACTGACGTCAGGCTCACCGGTCTGTAGTTTCCCGGATCACCCCTGGAAAATATCAAGATATTCTCTAGTTAGATCAGTAAAATCTCAAACACTTGGTCCAAAAACATCTGCTACATGAGGCGTTAGAAATTTGCTGGCACGTTACAGAAGCTGAAGGGCATACAGGTCCACTCGTACAACCCAGACAATGTGGTAACAACAGTCTTGGGAATATCCAGTTTATTCATCACCATCTGGAAATATCTGGCTGTCATATCCAGTGAAGAAAATAAATCTGCTCTTCCCAGAACATCCAAGGACTTATCAATCCTCAGAAAAGGGTAAGCATCCTGTAAGGTCACTGCGTTGAGCTTCTGATAGTTTATTTTATTTATTTATTAGTATTTAGCTCATGCCTTTCCAATGATAGTTTGAGGTGAGCTATATTCAGATATGTAGGTATTTCCCTGTTCCTAGAAGGCCTACAATCTGTTTGTACCTGAGAGAATGGAGGGGTAAGTGAATTGCTCAAGGTCATAAAGAGCACTAGCGGAAATTTAACCCAGATCTTTTGGGTATTAGGCTGTTGCTCTAACCACTAGGCCACGACTCTACTCCCTAGTCATAATAAAAATGGACTCCTCCATCTTTCTTGCAAATTACCACAGCTGGTGAAGCCCATAGGCTTATGCTTTCCTGTAAGATGCCCTGTGAAACCAGATCCTATATATGTTGCTTGAACTCTTCAAAGATATGCAGAGATAAGATTATTTTATTGGATGAGATATACAAGTATTGATGGAAAGAGTGATCATGTCAGGGTGTAACCAATACCCATATCAGACTTTGAGAAAAATTGGTTTCTTTGCAACAGCTTCTTCAATTCTTGCTGTTCCTGGTGTGTTAAATCATTCCACTGAATTGCCAATGAGATTAGCAACTCATTTATCTTTATTTATTTATTTATTTATTTATTTATCATGCTTCAAATGAATCAGTTCTCTGAGCCTGAATTAAACATATGCAATTAGTGTTTTGTTCAGGTTGTAGCTGAAAAGTCTCATGTGCACAAATTTGTTCCAGCTTGATTAATTCGGCCACACAGATTTGTGGAGGTTACCACACCATATTTTATCCAGCATTCATAAGTCGTACAGGGACAGTTCCCCTTTTTGCAATGGTTAAAACACTCATAGCAACCAAGATAGAGGAGGGTAATTGTACTGTTTCAGTTGACATAATAGCTACTCAGCAATTTCCCACCTGCCATCATTTAAAGCATTTGTCTTTAACAACCTCTCAGTTAACGCAGGTATTGTCACGCTTTGACTTCCAGTCAGTTTTACAAATCCTACACTCTCAGGTTGTGCTACAATTTTTTGCCATTATTGTAGCTGAGATAAAATTCTTGAAATACTTCCTTTCTTTCCAGATACACAATTTAATTGTGTCAGATCTTTGAAAATACCTTTGAGGTCTTGTAAGATTTTCATGCCCATTATACCAGAAACTGGTTCACCATCATCTGTAATATTTTGTATCATTTCATTCTGAACAATGAATATACACTTCGATATAAAGGGCAATATTTGTCCCATACATTCAATTTCCACTTTGATACATCTTATCACAGGTAACTTCACCCCATTAACAGTGGTTAGTTTAATCCATTTTGGGTTATCAACTCTTTCCCCATGGAAATTCTTTTTGAAAAAATCTTCTGTCGTTGTTACATCCGATCCCATATCAAGGAAACACAAAGTGTGAACACCATTGATCTTGGCTTCGTTCACTGGACTCTTTCCAAATATATGCCTCTGAGTATATTCTCCAGAAGATGCTTTCTTCACCATTTGCATTTTGATGCATGGTTCAGAAGTAGAAACCTTTTTCTTGGGCTTGGACTACTTTTGAACAAGCATTCTTTTCTGGTACAACAGCTTTTTGTGCAACCCCTATTGTCATTCCCATAGCTTTTCTAGGTTCATCAACTGAAGTTCTCTTTCCCAGAATTTTCTCTCGTTCGCTAGGGCAATTTTGACTAATATGGCCAGATTCATTGCAACCAAAGCATACAAAATTTGATATCTCGTTCACAGTTTCAGATGAACTTTTGCCAACAAAATTTGAATTAACTGCTTGAGGTTGTCTTGTCTTATCTCCAAAATACATGTTTTGTTTCTTCTCTATTCTTTCAAGACAAGATGTAAGGTTTTGAAGAGCAGAAATCATCAAATTCTTCTCTGAGAATGAGACAGCAGAAGCATTGTAGCTCTTAGTACCAGTTCTGATGTTTCTAAATCTCTCCTCCCTCTGGTAAGAAGCCTGGGCTGTTCCACCTCTGGTTTTATCAGCTGGTCTTCTTCTGCTCAGAGTATAGCATTTTTCATGAGATCTGGAAAAGAAATTCCCGAATTTTCATCTAATCTTCTCTTCATCTCAAGTCTTAAACTAATGTCTCTTAATCCATTGACAAACTTTCCCTTTAAAGTTTTGTCTGCATCTCTGATATACGAGTTATCTCTGTTAAGTATTTTTTAAAGATTTTTTTACAAAAAAATATGCAAAGTCCTGTATGGTTCCTCTGGGTTTGCTGTTAACAATCAAAAAACTCCTGTAATCTCTCGGTTAATGACACTCAATCCCCGTAAACCTTTTTCAGAACTTCATATAAATCTTCCATTGTTCTCTCTCTTTATTCAGAGTGGAATTTCACAATTGAATCTTTGAGATGATTTTTCACAATCTCCATTTGATCTTCTGATGGAATCCTAAGATTTGTTTTTAATTCAAGTTTGAATAAATTACATTGCCAACAAAAGCAAGGAAAAAGGTGCATCCCATAGGAAAAACAAAGCATAAACATTCCTAGAGGAACATCATACACATAAGAAGAAATCCACAATAGCCCACATCAAGAGGAAATACAACAGTACATCAAGAAACCCAAAGGAAAATAGCAAAGCATATGCCTAACACATCCAGTGGCTAAATAGCCTTACTTCTCCTAAACAAAGCCCCCTCTTACTATTTCCTTTCTGAGATAAATTTTTCCAAATGCAAAGAATTCTGAAATATTTAAGTATTGCCATGGAAAGAAACAATAAATTTGCATGGAAAATGCAGGTCGAAAGACACTCCTAAGGCCAACACTTGGGGCGTCAAGGTCGGGAATTGATTCCTGTGGAGCAATGTACTCCAGGAAAAAGCAACATCCTTACTCTTAAAATAAGCCCTGAGAATGTTTACTTTGTCAGTTTCAGACAAGAAAGACATCACCAAGGTGGCCCTATATGAAATCTTGTCAGTGGAATCCTCCAAAAAAGCCATGAGATTCTGACGCTCATCAACCTGCAAACTATCAAAATCACCCTCCTTATCACTCTGCACATAAAAACACTTTGTGATAGGAATATCACTTGTTAATTTTAACACCTCAAGAAAGTATTTCTTAAGGAGAATCTCAGGAGGCAGGAGAAGAGTGAGAGGAAAATTAAGGAAGAGCAAATTTATAGCCCGAACAATATTTTCTAAATTATTCAGTTTATTGTGAAAGGTCATAGAATCCTTAATAGCATATACATTCATAGCCTGCAGGACCTGCAGCCGAGAATCCAGCCTTCTAATGGATTGGCCTAAATTAGATAATTTAGAATCCACATTCTGCAATTTAGAAACAGCTTCTTAGGAAAAAAACACATAAAGCAGAAAGAGTTGAAGAAAGACACATTTCAATATGTGAGAGAATACCCCATAAGTCTTTCGAGATATCTTGGGTGGGAAAGGCAGAAACCCCCTCCGGGACTTGAGGTAACAATACAGGAGTAGTTAAAAGGAACCACATCCAAGCCTGGAGTGGTCAAAACCTCAGTCACCTTCCAACAAGACCATGCACAACATAGAGGCCAGCAGAGGGGGAGGAGAATGCTCATTGGATCTCAACAAGGCGCCCTCTGTGGAAAACGGTAATGGAACTTAGAAGACAACACGTTTAACATAAGAACATAAGATATGCCATAGTGGGTCAGACGAAGGTCCATCAAGCCCTCTGGAATTTGTTACCGGAGGATGTAGTAAAAGCTGTTAGTGTAGCTGGGTTTAAAAAAGGTTTGGACAAGTTCCTGGAGGAAAGGTCCATAAACCATTATTAAAAGGGACCCAGGATATCATTTCTTGACCCAATACAAGCATTGAGGAACCTGTGTCTTTTTGGGAGACTGCTAGGTACTTATGACCTAGATTGGCCACTGTTGGAAACAGGATACTGGGCTTGACGGACCTTGCTCTGACCCAGTATGGCATATCTTATGTTCTTATGTATCCTGTTTCCAATAATGGCTAATCCATGTCACAAGTACCTGACAGTTTCCCAAAAAGGCATACAGGGGGTTATTCTGAGACACAAACATCCCCGCTATTCATGCCGGTGGCAGCCCCCGACTAACTTCCCCACTGGTTATGTGGGAAAGTCAATCGGGAGCGGGGAAGAGGCGGCACAGGGGCAGAGAGTGGGTGGACAGTGGGCGGTCACTGGCCCTGGACATACAGGGCTGATTCTAATGTCGGCCCTGTACATCCAGGGCCAGCAAAATGGCCAGGGAAGTTATTCCACGCCAGGGAAATTATTCCGCCTCTGAGGTGGAATAACTTCCCTGGACATTATTTTTTTTAAAAGTCGGGGCGCAGAAGGGGCTGGGGGGGTCAGGGTGTCTTCCCCACAGCCCGACTCTGGCCTTAGGAGGCCAGATCGGGGGTCGGGCTGCAGGGAAATAAACATAATTGCTGGTGTTTGGCATCGTGGCATTTAAATGGAGCTGAGGTGCAATGTCAACAGGACGCCATGGTGCCGCGGCTCTATTTAAATGCCTGACTGAGCTATCCGGGCAGTGCCTGTACGTGTAGACAGGGACTGAATTGCAGTCCTGGCCTGCATGTGCAGGCCTGATCGCAATTCTGATCCCGCAGGACTAGACTTGCCCCGCAGGAGCAGCATCCTGATCCCCTTTGTATGTCTGGCTCAGACCGGACATGCAAAGGGGATAGCCGTACGGGACAGAATCAGGCCCACAGGTTCCACAATGCTTACATTGGGATAAGCAGTGGATTTCCCAGGTCCCCTTTAATAATGGTTTATGGACCTTTCTTCCAGGAACTTGTCCAAGCCTTTTTTAAGCCCAGCTACACTAACAGCTTTTACTATATCCTCTGGTAACGAATTCCAGAGTTCGATTAAGCACTGAATGAAAAAATATTTTCTCTTATTAGTCTTATGTGGGTTACACCGTAGCTTCGCTGCATGTCCCATAGTCTTTCTATATTTTGATGACATAAACAATTGCTCTACGTTTACCCGTTGTCAGACGGCTGCCTGGGTGAGAATCTTCACACTCTTGGCAAGTGCATATTTCTATATGATTTGCAAGGTATTGTGGGCAATGTAGTTCATTCACACCAGACACAGCTGCTGACAATAATTTAGTTGTGCTCTTGGGTAAAGCCAATAAGATATTTATTTATGGGGTTATTTCTCCCAACACAGATATGCTTGGTAGCACATAAATTAGGTTACTTGCTTTCAGTGTTAACTTGGAAAAACAAAGTCAAAATCAGGAAAACAACAAATGAAAAGCCACAAAGCAAGAAACAAACTGTTCTTTTCAGGTTAACTTCTGATTACTTCCCACAGAGATACAGAAGTGATTCTCTCCTAGCTCACAAGCAATTAGGTAAGGCTTAATTGCTAGCAGTTACCAGCTGAAACCCCTTAGCTGGCTTGCCTTCCACTGTGTGAGTCAAATCCTGCTTCAGGAGCTTTTCTGAGTAGATTAAAGAACAAATTTATATTTCTTTGTGATGGTTGCTGTACTTTATAACAGAAAGTTACCAACGGAGTTTAGATAGAGAGCAGTCCATATAAACAGGATCCTCATCTGCTATTATTCCCCCCTTGTTCAACAAGCATGGGTTCAATATCATGGATTGGCACAGATGAATCTCTCAATGGAGCATTTTCAGGAGAATACTTGTTTCCCTGCTGTCTTTCAAGGTTATAGCTAGGGCATAGATCAGTGTTCATACCTGAGCTTCCATTGCTGCTAGAGTTCCTCTGTATATAGCCTGGCCAGTATGTATTCCAGTTCTTATGTCCAGCCTTCCAATCCAGATCCCTGGACACTGGATCTCTCTTCACATACCTTCTGGCACAGGTCTTAGGGTCCCTTCCACGTGCAGCCGTCTCCCTCACAGGTAGCCTCTGGTGATTCCTAGCTCTGCAGCACCATTCCTCTGGCTTTCCCCAGTCCATTGGTGTATGCTGGCCCTTGGAATACCTCCCAGTATACGTACTGCTTTGGACTCTTCTAGACCTCTCAAAGGCTTTTCTCTTCCTTCTTCCAAAGGGTCTCTTTCCCTCTCTGTCCGTCCGGTTTGGCTTCTGCTTCTGATGATCCTTCAGATGAAACTGATGATCAAACTCAAGCTGATTCTCAGGATACTGAGGACAATTCTCTGGATATCCAAGGTGATCATGAAGATGGTCATCTGTAGAATAAACTCTACTCTTATTCTGCTTAGATGAGTGCTCCTCCCTAATACAGCGCAGCTGTGCTGAATCAGGCCCTGCCCTTTGAGATGAGTGCTTAGGGATTACCTCATAGCCCTCCTGATTGAACACACGTTTCCCCACTTCAGCTCCTCTAATGGCTGTTGGAAACCTGGTGCATTCTGGGACTGGTAGTCTTTTATGGGAAAATTCTGTTTTCTTATTTCTACCAGAACTGACAGGTTGCTTGTTCAGAGTCACTTCACCTTTTCTATAGCTCCTTCCTGAGCTATGATAAGCTTCCTTATCACATACCCCCCTGCTTAAGTTATTACGGACTGGTGTAACTGGTGAAACTTCTTCTCTACAGTCCGTAATCCGGGAAAGGGCATCCGCATTCTTGTGTAACTTCCCAGCACGATGTTCAACTTGAAAATCAAATGCCTGTAAGGCCATGTACCAGCGTGTCAACCTGGCATTGTGGTTCTTCATTTGCTGCAACCACTTAAGTGGGGCATGTTCTGTGACCAACTGGAACTTTCTCCCTGTAAGGTAAAACCTTAACGCCTCCACCGACCACTTAATAGCTAAACATTCTTTTTCTATTGTAGAATACTTTTGTTCAGCCGGTGACAACTTCCTGCTCAGGTACATCACAGAATGCTCCTCCCCTTCGTGACACTGGGATAGAACCGCTCCTAGCCCTACGTCCGATGCATCCGTTTGAACCAGAAAGGGTTTCTTGAAGTCCACCCCTTTCAGTACCGGTCCTGTACACAATTTTCCTTTTAAGACTGAAAACGCTTTTTCAGCTTCAGGTGTCCACTTTAGCTGGTTTGGACAATTCTTCCGCAGCATATCCGTGAAAATTGCACTTTTCTCTGCGAATTGCGGTATAAACCTGCGATAGTATCCAATAAGTCCTGAGAAACTTCTTAGTTGTTTCTTTGTTGTTGGAGGAGGAAAATTCCTGATGCTATCTACTTTACTCATTAGAGGTTTAATTTTTCCTCTTCCCACTAGGTGGCCCAGGTATTTTACCTCCCTATTTGCAAAGGCACACTTTTTCGGGTTTAAAGTGATTCCCGCTTGCTTCATGGAGCACAAGACTGCCCTGATCCTCTTTAGATGCTCCGCCCAGGTGTTACTATGGATTATGACATCATCCATATATGCAAAAGCATAATTTTGGTGGGGTCGAAGTACCTGATCCACTAACCTTTGGCAGGTAGCGGCTGCTCCATGCAGTCCGAAAGGCATCCTCTTGAACTGGAAAAGGCCAACGGGGGTGCTGAACGCAGTCTTCGGCTTCGACTCCCTGGTGAGAGGGATTTGCCAATATCCTTTTGTCATATCAAGGGTGGTTAAGTATTGAGCTTGTCCCAGCTGGTCCAACAGCTCTTCAATTCTTGGCATTGGATATGCATCAAAAACTGATATGGCGTTTACCTGCTGGAAGTCAATACAAAATCTTAAAGATCCATCAGGCTTCGGCACCAGGACTATGGGGCTATTCCAGGGACTCTTTGACTCCTCTATTACTCCCATGTCCAACATCTCCTGGACTTGTGCCACTACTTCCTGTCTCTTGGCTTCAGGCAAGCGGTATGGCCTTTGACAAACTAATTTCCCTGGTGGAGTTATTATTTCATGGGCAACCAAATGTGTCTCCCCAGGTATGGGTGTCAACACATCTGGGAATTCTTTAAGCAATTTCCTAATTTCTTCCTGTTGTACCACTGTCAGGTCCTCACCTATTTGGGGCTCTGATTTTTCTTTACAATCAGATACCTGGGGTCCCAAATCTTCCTCTTCATTCACCTCCCTCTCTCGGGCACAGGTGGCACCTAGGCTTTTAACCCCTTTGACATCAGTAGAACCAAAGCCTTTGGTTCCACGTTCAGAATTCTCCAGGGATGTGACCTCCTCCACAGGTGGAAAACCCAGCCTCTCACAGATCAATTGGGCAATTCTGTCTCCTGTCTTCACGTGATAATCATTCTGTCCAAAATTAAACAACAGAACTTTAATATTGCCCCTGTAATCGGGATCAATTACTCCCGCACCCACATCAATGAAATATTTAAGGGCTAATCCGGACCTTGGGGCTACTCTCCCATAGCATCCAATAGGTATTTCCACTTGGAGACCGGTGTCAACCAGGGCTCTCCCTTGGCTAGGTACAGTCACATTTTCTATGCTGCACAGGTAAAACCCAGCAGCTTGAGGGGTTGCCCGCTTAGGAGCTTGGGCCTTCTCTGTGACCCTATGGTACTTTAGGACGAATGTCTGCTTTGGGGTAGCTTGGTCTTCTGGACGCTTAACCATCTTTTTAGCTGGGGTCTGAGGACTTCCAAATAAAGGCCCGGGAGCTATTACCATTAAACCTTCTCCCTCCTTCTTTCCTAGTCCTTCCACTAGACCCTGCTTAAATCTTGGCCAGTCTCTTCCTAGAACCAAATCAAAGGGTAGCCTAGGCACCACTGCTAACAGGACTTCCTCTTGTTCCCCCAGGCACTTAACCTTTAGCCTATAGGTGGGATATGATGCTGCAGCATCATGAATGCATCTGATGTGAACTTGGCTTTCAGGGGTTTTAGGCACAAATCCTTCTAGGGCCTCTATCCTCTTCCAAAGCCTTTTTGACATCATACTCTGTTCTGCCCCAGAGTCTAACAAAGCATTTGTGGTAATTCCTTGCACATCAACCATCAAAAAAAATCCTTCTTTGGGCTGTTTTAAATCCACACCCACTAAGCTAGTGTGTGTCTGGCATCTCTTTTCTAAATGTCCCCATTTTCCACATTTGAAACATTTCTTTCTATTCCACTGTGTCATCTGGTTTGATACAGTACATTCATTTTCAGAAACATTTTTAATTATTTTCTTTTCTGATACAGCACATCTTGCCTCAGCACCAATCTTCAGAGGGCCACCCATTCTATGGCAAGCCTGCGTGGCTTCCAAGAATCTCTCTGCTAGCATGGTTGCCTCTCTCCAAGATTTTGGCAATTTTGCTGTATAAGGAAAGTGTGCAAATCTTTAGACACCCCAGACATAAATTGTTCAAGCATTATAATATCTAATAACATTTCTACCGTCTTTTGCTCAGGCTCCAACCATTTTACAGCTAAACCTCTGATTCTCTGACTCAGAGCCCTGGGTGTTTCACCCACTTTCAATGTAGTAGCTCTAAACATTCGCCTATACTCTGAAATAGACAACCCTAGGTGATCTCTAATAGCAGCCTTTACATCCTTATAATTCAAATCCTGGGCTGCTGGCATTGCTCTGTAAGCTGCAAGCGCCTCTCCAGTTAATGAGGCTGCCAGCCTTACTGCCCACTGGGTCTCTGGCTATGCTAATGCTTGTGCCACTCTTTCAAAAGACTCTAGAAAATCATCAACATTATCATCTGGAGTTAGCTTCCCAAAACTAAATGCCCCAATCCCTTGATTGAGTCCCACACTGTCCACATGTGGTGTACCAGTATTTACTGCTGGTCTTGCATCTGTTCCACTTTGGTTCTTCAGCTCATCTAGGGCTTGCACCAGATCAAGCACTGGCTTCTGCTGGTCCATTAAGGCTTTCATAGCAGTGTCCTGTGCTTGCTGCGATAGTTCCTGTTGCCTGCTAAACTGGGCTGCCATCCAGCTAGCCATCTCCCTCGGATCCATCTTGATCCCTGCAAGAAACAAAGAAAAAAAAACCCAAAGTGCACCACCTTCCAAACAGGTGTGTTTTTTTCTACTTTTTTTTTTCCAATTACCCCTGTGCTTACTCCCGTCCACCACTAGACATGCCCAGGTACTTATTACCTTGTCTCAGTGATGAATCCAGCTCTGCACAGGGTCTTTTCCTCCTGGGACAGGTTCCTGGAACAACCACTTCTCCTCCAAAGTGCAGTTGAGGGAAAATCTTTTTTTCCAGCTTTAAACTTGAACTTTAGTTGTAATCCTCAGCAAGTAAATCCCCTTTGTGCAAAAGCAATCCGAAAAACTACGCCATTTGTCAGACGGCTGCCTGGGTGAGAATCTTCACACTCTTGGCAAGTGCATATTTCTATATGATTTGCAAGGTATTGTGGGCAATGTAGTTCATTCACACCAGACACAGCTGCTGACAATAATTTAGTTGTGCTCTTGGGTAAAGCCAATAAGATATTTATTTATGGGGTTATTTCTCCCAACACAGATATGCTTGGTAGCACATAAATTAGGTTACTTGCTTTCAGTGTTAACTTGGAAAAACAAAGTCAAAATCAGGAAAACAACAAATGAAAAGCCACAAAGCAAGAAACAAACTGTTCTTTTCAGGTTAACTTCTGATTACTTCCCACAGAGATACAGAAGTGATTCTCTCCTAGCTCACAAGCAATTAGGTAAGGCTTAATTGCTAGCAGTTACCAGCTGAAACCCCTTAGCTGGCTTGCCTTCCACTGTGTGGGTCAAATCCTGCTTCAGGAGCTTTTCTGAGTAGATTAAAGAACAAATTTATATTTCTTTGTGATGGTTGCTGTACTTTATAACAGAAAGTTACCAACGGAGTTTAGATAGAGAGCAGTCCATATAAACAGGATCCTCATCTGCTATTATTCCCCCTTGTTCAACAAGCATGGGTTCAATATCATGGATTGGCACAGATGAATCTCTCAATGGAGCATTTTCAGGAGAATACTTGTTTCCCTGCTGTCTTTCAAGGTTATAGCTAGGGCATAGATCAGTGTTCATACCTGAGCTTCCATTGCTGCTAGAGTTCCTCTCTATATAGCCTGGCCAGTATGTATTCCAGTTCTTATGTCCAGCCTTCCAATCCAGATCCCTGGACACTGGATCTCTCTTCACATACCTTCTGGCACAGGTCTTAGGGTCCCTTCCACGTGCAGCCGTCTCCCTCACAGGTAGCCTCTGGTGATTCCTAGCTCTGCAGCACCATTCCTCTGGCTTTCCCCAGTCCAATGGTGTATGCTGGCCCTTGGAATACCTCCCAGTATACGTACTGTTTTGGACTCTTCTAGACCTCTCAAAGGCTTTTCTCTTCCTTCTTCCAAAGGGTCTCTTTCCCTCTCTGTCCGTCCGGTTTGGCTTCTGCTTCTGATGATCCTTCAGATGAAACTGATGATCAAACTCAAGCTGATTCTCAGGATACTGAGGACAATTCTCTGGATATCCAAGGTGATCATGAAGATGGTCATCTGTAGAATAAACTCTACTCTTATTCTGCTTAGATGAGTGCTCCTCCCTAATACAGCGCAGCTGTGCTGAATCAGGCCCTGCCCTTTGAGATGAGTGCTTAGGGATTACCTCATAGCCCTCCTGATTGAACACACGTTTCCCCACTTCAGCTCCTCTAATGGCTGTTGGAAACCTGGTGCATTCTGGGACTGGTAGTCTTTTATGGGAAAATTCTGTTTTCTTATTTCTACCAGAACTGACAGGTTGCTTGTTCAGAGTCACTTCACCTTTTCTATAGCTCCTTCCTGAGCTATGATAAGCTTCCTTATCACACCGTTCCACTCCATTCATTAATTTATAGACCTATATTATATCTCCCCTCAGCCGTCTCTTTTCCAGGTTGAAGATCCTTAACCTTTTTTAGCCTCTACTCATAAGGATATCCTTCCATCCCCTTTACCATTTTGGTGACTCTTCTAAGAGTTGTAAAGAGATGGCGAGGGTCAGAGGGAAGAGAGTTAGTCAAATGGGCATAGTACTCTTGCTTGGCGAGTGCTATGGCAGACTGGAAAGAAGGTAGCATGAATTTGAAATACAGGAAGTATGAAAGGGTATGAGATTTGTGCCAAAGTTGTTCAGCTGAGCGGGCACTAAGATAGCAGGTTTTAGAGGACAGTCAGGGCTGAGGTACAGTACACCTTACAGGACATGAAGTAGAAGAAGCAAGAGCATCCAGCACAGAGGAGAGTACAATATTGTAGGAAGATGTGGCCTCATCAACAGTCTTAGATGACATAGTGAAGGAAAGAGGTGGTGAGACAGCAATGGAGAGAGTTGATGGGTTGAAAAAATGTTAGAGGAGATTGGGCAAGAGTGAGGTGATGAAGAGTGAAACTTAGCACATGATGGTCAGATAAGGGAAGAACTGAGGTGCATAAATTTGAAGGCAAGCAGTTAGAGAAGAAGACAAAGTCAAGTCAGTGGCCTAGCTGGTGAGTAGGGACAGTAGACCATAGCTGGAGACTGAATAAGGTGGTAAAGGAAAGGAGTTTTAAGGCATGAGGGTCAGAGGGGTTATCAACATGAATGTTAAAATCCCTAAGAATAAGCGAGGGAGAAGATGCTTCCAGAAAGAAGGAAAGCCATGAGTCAGTCAGTGAGAAAGGTAGAGGTGGACTTATCAGGGGGTTGATAAATGACAGCTATCCAGAGAGGTAGTGGAGTAAAGAGGTAAATGGAGTAGACTTCAAAGGAAGGAAAGTACTGAAACAGAGGAAGAAGGAGGGGTTATCTATATATGTTACATCTTATGAACTCCAGAAAGAGGCTCTCTTTGACATGATACAAGTTTAATGCTAGTGTTAGCAGTAAATTTGAGAGACTGAGATCATACTCCATATATCCTGATTTAGGAGTGAGATTCATTGCTATCATAGTATGTACAAAACCAACCTCTTCGGAGACATCGGGCTCAATATTCAAAGGCATTGCATGGTTTGCTGACCTGCAAATGTTTGAGGCATAGTACAATAAATTAACTCTCCAACAAAAAGGTGTGTCCCAATAAACAATCCCAACATATAATCCATCCGCTTTACACAACACACCAACTTCATCCCACCCAACCAACCAACCCTTTACCTACACAGTTTCCTCCTCTTAATAACCACAGAAAAAGACCCAAAAGCCTGAAAGAGGAGATAGCCTTTTCTTGCTAAAGCTCCAATAGAAGAGTGCTTTATGCATTATGCATCCGTCTCCACCATAAAACTTATACAGCACTAATAAACTGCTTCATGGCTGTAAATAACTGGCTAAATGAAGCTACCAATAACAACTCAAATAAAATACAAAGCCCTACTCACCATCTTCAAAATATCACACAACCTATCCTCTGACCATCTTCAATCCCTGCTACACAAGACACAAAACAATTGAACCAGGAGGTCTGACGCACAACACACATTTACAGTCCCAACACTAAAGACAAAAATCTCGCAAGTTGCATGCAAGAAAGCATTCTCTTTATATGTTCCATCTATTTGAAACACACTACTAATAGATGTAAGAACCACAACAGAAAGAAATGAAAGACTTGCAAAGGAAGCTCAAAACACACCTATTCAGAAAGTACACTGAACATTACCATATCCATGCTATGAACCTACCCCCCCCCCCCCCCCGCAGGAGGGTTTCTGATTCCAATTATGCAGAAAAATCCAAGTTCTCAATGTCCTTGTTTAAAGTACATTATTACCAACTTTAAGTTACAATGTAAACCGCTTTAAATGAAATGATAAAGCAGTATAAAAAACTGTTAAATAAATAAATAAATTAAATTAAATAAATAAAATGCACCACAACACATTACTTCCAAACAATACATGGGATGTGAAATGAGTGTTTAAGAAACCATGGGGAAAGTAATCTAAACTGCATGGCAGGTACAACCCTCAAATGAAACATGTCACATGGCACAACTGGGATAGTTGTGTCTGTGGATGGGCTCCCTGGCTGTACAATGAAGGGCGCTGGACTGGTTGCAAAACAAGTGGCACAGCTAGGATAGTTGTACCTGAGGATTGTTGCAGCATGAACCATTGATGCATGCTAATTGGCTCTCTAATAGCAAGTCAGCATAAGCAGCAATCAGTTCAGTACTAAATTGGGATCATTTTAATCATTAATGGACTACTGTATGTGACCACATACATTTATTGGTTTGCAGCTTGTCATGCTGTGAGGGCTTGTCTGCATCAGTGATGCTGAGGGCTAAGCTATCGGTAGTTTAGCTACTGGCAGGATCTCCCAAGATGGACAGGTCTCAGCTGAGGTGCCAGACTAAGACAAACCACACATCTGGGCAGCAATGGATAGTCACAACAAAACAAATTGCACTATAATGCTGGAAGATGAGACCCCCAGGTCGGAAGGCACTCAACTGGCCACTGAAGAGGAGCTGAAGACTTTTCAGAGCAAAGCCAGCATTTATGATGTGGTTGGATCAAAGCCCTTGGGATGTCTGACTAGTGATGTAGCTTAGCATTAAATGAGAGTCAGAAGCTGCAAAGTTGTCTTACACATTGGGACATGAAATGTACAAAGAATGAACCAAAGGAGGTTGGAGGTGGTCAAGAATGAAATGTAACGTGTACAGCATGATCTGTTGGGTGTCAGTGAACTGAAATGGACTGGCATCGGGCACTTTGCATCTGATGATCACATGGTCTACTATGCTGGAAATGAAAGACAAAGAAGAAATAGTGTTGCATTTATAATTAAGAAGAAACTTGCAAGAACTGTAACAAAGTAGAATGCAATCAGTGAACGCCTAATTTCTATTTGTCTATGAGGAATGCCTATCAACACAGCTATAATTCAAGTATATGCCCCAACAACAGCTACAGAAAATGATGGAATAGATGAGATCTATGAACAAGTAGATTTTAGGTTTATTTTTATGCACAGCTTGGCACCACATGTTTTAGTTACTTTATAGTTAGTAATGTCGATCCTTCCTGGTTTTAGCTTCTTAACACAATCAAAAATTTGTTCTTCGGTGTTTTCTTCCCCTCTCCCCCTTGTCTCCAGGTTTTATAGCTATTCTTTGTTTTATGCACAATGTACTCATTTTTGGCACAAGTGTTCTTCTCACATACCAAATCCACTTATTTTTGTAAGACATACCAACTTCGGAAAGCCTGAACGCTAATCTATTCACCACATACACTGGACTGGCTTTTCCCTACTATAATTTATTTACATAAAAAAAGCTTTATTAGACACAACTCCAGATGTATAATGATATTATTATTTTTTTCTTTGTTTTTCCTTTTGTTCCACAGTTGACATAATTTTTCAGATTGACAGAATGCCCCAAATTGCACCTTGCGCGATTTTCTATTTAATCTTTGATGCGGCACATTATGGACAGTGTGGACAATGGTGATTAACAATGATGTTTTTCGGTTTTTACATGGTGATTTGCATGTTCATTTTCAATAGCGATATATTCTGCTGACTAATGAATTTTTTCTTTTTTCCTTTGATTGGATGGTTTGTTTTACGTTTCCAAAGCTGACCCTTGTCCTCCTTTTTTGGCACAAATCAGGCTCGGCGTTTTTAAAAGTCTGGCAGTGCTCATATATGTTCCCTTATTCTTAACATAGTGAGCTTGTTCTGCCGTCTGTGAGGTAAGATCTCCATTCCCTTTTAAATTTACATGTTTTAGGCAATTTCATTTCACTTATTTTACATATTGTGCTTCTCTATGGGTGCAGTAATTATGGAAGTTTATTTTGAGAAGTTTTCTTTCTTCCGACTTTACAAAGTGGTATTCACCAGTTCTTCCTCCAATTTTAAACTTTGCCATCCCTAGAGAAGGATTTTTTTAAGATGGCACGTGTAACTGCCATGGTTCCCCGTCTCGTTCCTCCTCATCTCAATTTGTTGATGGTATAGTCCTTTAACAGTATTCACTCTTGTCTGTCTTAAAGATTTTTGAGGTGCTGTCATTACACGTGGAAGTTTCTTTTATTGCCACATTGTTTGTCAGTCATGTGTGCATTAGTTTAATTATATATTTTCAATATATCATTACTTTGTTTTAATTATAGTATTTTATAATTATTTGTTTATTTATTTATGTTTTCGATATTGATATGATTATTAATACATATTTTTATATAGATGTTTATTAGTTTTATGCATGGGTAATTATTTATTTATTTAATTAATTATTTATGTTTTTAATGTTCTTTTGATGTTTGCTCCTCCTGAAGAAGGCCCTAGTGGCCAAAATGCATCGGGGGTCAATAAAAGAGTTGTTTGTCTGCCAGTGCATGTACCAGCTTCTTTGTTTCTCAGAAGTAAATACTTACATTTGCAGATCTCTCTCCAGAAGTAGCAGTCTCATTTTGTAGTCCTTCAAGACATGCGACTATCCATGCATAGATTATGCAAATACACATGTAGATCAAAGTATTTTAGAGCCATGGTACCTACTTTGTGGCTGCACCTGCTCAGCCCAGACCATGCTCAAGGCAATGCCTTCAGTGTAAATATGCTCATTCATTCCACCATCAGGGCTGGCACTACCATCAGGCCAACTAGGCAGTCGCCTGGAACACTGGTCCTCCAGGGCCTGCAGTAGTGGCAATGGCTTCCAACCCATAACACAGTGCTTACCAATACAGTCCAGCACCGCGGCGGGGTTCCGTTCTGTTACTATGTGACATTTCCTCCCCAATCAGACGCAGCTTCCAGGTTGCATAAAATGAAGTCTGCATCAGAGAGGGGCAGAAATGGCACAAAGTAACAGGAAGGAACCTCAATGTAGTGCTGGACTGTATTGGTAAATGCTGTGTCGAGGTTTGGGAGTCATTGCCATCACTGCAGGCCCTGGAGAGGGGCGATGGCAATGGGGGTGGGGCCCATGGGGTGAGCAGCAGGATGGAGGGCCAACTTAGGGCACTTCCAGTCTTTGCACCGGCCCTGGCCACCATGCATATTTCTATAAGAGCCATATGCACTAAAATGACTTCATAGACTTATCCCCTATATATATAGCTGAGCAGTTTAATTTAGGCCAGCAAAAAGGTTGTCCTAAATTAAACCATATAGCAGTACAAACAGTAGCTGAATATCTCTGCTATATACAGGGTGGCCCAAAAAAAGTGAGAATATCTCGTAGCACATACGTTATTTAAAAATTCAAAAAGAAAGATGTAAACAATTGACAAATTTAAAAATTTAAAAAGATGGCGACCGGAAATTGTCGAAATAAAGACGTCATATAGCTAAAAAAGGTAAATAAGTAAACTATTTATCGTTTAATATTTTATTGAATTTTTCATAACAACATTCAAAGAATTCCATGAACATAAAGAGAGATGCATTAATCAACTGCATCACAAGAAATTATACAAGATAATGATGCATCTACAGTTAGACCTAAGTAAACTATTTAAGCTTTGCATTTACGAGATGTTTTCACTGTCAGCAGTCAGTGGTCTACATGTGTATTCAGCACTGCTGACCAAACATAGAGCAAAATCTCTTCTGGCTGCCAATCCTCTCTACTTTCTAGCCCCAGCTGGTGTTAGGATTACCACTTTAGGTCCCACGTAAATTTTCATAAGGTGAAAGGAGGAACAAAACCTTTTAATCCTCTCTTTATTTTGTCCAAGGTTCCAGCCATCACTCCGTAGTTCAGCACGCCATTTAGTCAGCACAGCAGAAAGGAGGTAAAGAGCAAATTTCCCTCCAAAACACCACTATTTATTAATTCAGTGCAGGGGTGGCCCAAGGCAGATGCAGGGCCATGTGCAGAGGCTCATTACGGGACCTCATCTGCATAACCATGGGATCTTGTACCTATACTCCCCCCCCCCCCATTCAATCTGTTCTCTCAAATGGATAACAGCTGTGTGCCTAACAGTATAGAGCAAAAGTAGCTTTGTGCCTCTAGCACTCATCCCTAGATTTTGCTGATGAAACTCAACAATAACGATTATCCTAACAGCAGCCCTTCCAGAACAATCTATAAAAAATTGCATAATTTAGCATCATACTTGTAACTATTAAGCTTTGTTTCACATACATATATATGCACATGCATAATAAAGCCAATTTCCAGAAGTAATTCACCCAAGTAAATGGCTAGTTGAAAGCTGTCCCCTAACTGCAGGGAAATGTATGCACTCGTAATTCTTTGAGTTTCTGTGGATATCCAAACCTGTTTTGCTTTGACTGCAGTTGTTCTTTGCTGTCTTCCAGGAGCTGTGCTCTTAGAAAACTGCCTAATGGTTAAGCCAGCCCTGGTTACACTGCAGACAACCTTCACTCTTTCCTGTATCTCTCCACCATTTCTGGGAAAATCTCATTCATCCTTCTTTATATGAAAATTACAGATAAGGATTTTCATAGTCAACTGATAATTTATTTAGTATACATTTGTATACCGCTACTTCCAGTGATCAGCAGCGGTTTTGATTACAGATTGGAAATTGTCAAATCATGACAGGAAAGTTTTTTTGTTTTTTTTTTGAGGTATAAACACATTGATTAGACAGGAAAGCACAGCACACAGAGAACTATTTTACAGGGAAACATGGGCTATGGAGGGTTAAGTGGCTTGCCCAAGACCACAAGGAGCACCTGTGGGACTAGAAACCCCAGTCCTTCCGGCCCAAGGTTGCTGTCCTCTAGTGGGATTTGAACCCCCGACCTTCCGGCCTGAAGTACCTTGCCCCAACCACTAGGCTACTCCTCCACTCCATACTTATATACTTATACTTATACTTATATCATACTTATGGTCATACTTATATCAAGACCATTGTAACGATGAGAGAGAGTTTGGTTTTATTTTTTGAGATGATACTAGGGGGAAAAGTGTTGGAAGCTTAGACATTACAATGTGAAAACATGTAATAGGGGAAAGCAGAGTTGGTGTGATGGCAAAGTGTCATGTAGAGGGGACCCTGGGTAAAGCAGCCTGTTCGGTCCTCTCTTGCCCTCCTTCTCAGGGAGGGTACCCATGTGTACCAGGTTCTGGAGGGAACAATCAGAGGACTGTCACTGCAGTGGCTGAGCTGAAGGGAGGAGATTAGAAATGTGAAAATACATTGGGTGGCTACAAATGAAGGCCCATGATACCTGCCTCTCTCTTCCCCCTACCACTATCATGAACATTAATAGCAGAGAAAGGAGTAGGGCAGGTTCCAAATGACCTAGAATCCCAAAAAGGTAGGGAGAGTTTTCCTGGCCAAAAAAGTAGAAAAGAATTACAATACCATTTAATCTATTCTCTGATCTCTCTTCAAAATGAACAAATCTTTCGCTTTTTACCTAACCATTTGATCCTAATAAAGTTCTACAGTTCTTATCTCACATTAGACATTGAGGACACAAGGCTAATGCTATAGAAAAGAACAAGCTCAAACATTCTCTCACACACAGATGGAAACACATGTACAAATCAAAAGCACACATTGATATTGTTTTTTTAATGTACTAAACCAATACAGAGTTCATGCAACCAGAATAGATAACAGCAGGGCCAGTTCCAGAGTAGGATCAAGGTGCTGGCGCTGTAGACCAGAGGTCCCAAAACTTTTTTTTACTGTCGACCCCTTCAAGGAATCCTTGACCTTTTATCAACCCCTCCATTCTTTTAATAAATAAAATTCCATACAAGTCATCATTAAAGGATATTTATGTCACCTTATAAAAATATATAAAACAGAAACATATTATCATAAATTAAATAAACGGAATAAACCTCTTTAGTACTCGCCTGACATTGTTAATGGGAGGGATACGGTTGATGATCTCTGACAAGAGCACTAATATCTGCTTGTATATTGGTGAGCTTTAGTCTTAATTAACCACATTCTTCTATATTCAATTTGTTCCTCTGCTTTGTTAGGACTGAATTTACATGGCTAAAACCAGATTCAACCATATAGCATCTTGGGAATGCAGATAAGAAAGGGTTCACCACAAAGTTTGGGATACTTATTGACAATATTTACATTACTCCAGAAGTTACTGAGGCTAATACTTTTGAATAGTGATTTAGCTTCGAGATCCACCGAGAGTTCAATGAGTTCATCTTGTAAGTTAAATTCAATATTTATGTTTTCTATTTCTGAATAAAATGGTGTAACAATTCAATCAGATATGTGCATTTTCTCCAAGTCCTCAAAGTGCACTTTAAAGTCTTTACTCAATTTTTCAATGTGCTTTGTGTATGTAGCCAAGTCATCATCAGAAAGAACATGGCCTTCATCTTCCATTTGCCATAGGTTCGAAAAGCACCGAAAATCTCTTCGTAGCAATGAAGATTTAAGCAGGTCTAATTTGACCTGGAAGCCTAAAAGCATTGTTCGAGTTTGAATAATTGTTGCAGACAGGTCTATACATCATTAAATTTTGAATATAGGTCTGCCAAATAGTTAAGATGCTTCTTATTCTTTTTCAACTCATCACATAGAAAGGAATCAACATCTGTGAGAAACTCCACTGTTGACTCATTTATTTATTTATTTATTTATTTAAAACAGATTTCTATACCGCCTTATCCTGTAATCAAGGCGGTCTGAACAGCAAACAATCAGAAAGAAATGTGGCTAGTGTGTACATGCAGTGGGAATGTGTGCATGTGAGTGTGACTGGTCATTGATTTTTGTGAGCTATTTTACAGCGTGCGCTATTTACAATGCTATGGCTATCGGGTCCTTGCTTAACTCCTATTAGAGTGACATGTGTGGGGGGTCTTGAGGAGTCTATTGCTTGGTTTAAGTAATGTCACCATAGTGTTCTATAAATAGGGTTGTCTTCAGAAGTTTCCTGAAATCCTTAAGGTCTGTTGTTGAGCGTAGTTCGTCGGGGAGAGCGATCCAGATTGTTGGTGCCGCCTTTGCTAAGGCTCGTTTTTCAGTTTCCCTACATAATCTGTTGCTGTCTTTGGGTGTATTGACACGGTTGGATGTGCCTCTTCTCCTCGGTCTTGTGCTGCTGTCGGGTTGTATGAGTGGGTGTAGGCTGAAAGCTGATGATTGTTGTTTGATTTTGAAAATGTTTATGGTTGTCTTGTATCTAATGCGGGCACTGATGGGCAGCCAGTGGAGCTCTTTAAGGGTGGGTGTTATGTGTTTTTGTCTTGTGGTGCCGGTTATTATGCGTGCTGCAGTGTTTTGTGCCAGTTGCAATGGTCTTAGTGTCTGTTTTGTTAGGCCCAGATAGATTGGGTTGCAGAAGTCTAGGATTGGTGTTATTAGAGCCTGACAGACTGTGCGGAAGTGTTCCTGAGCGAGGAGGGGTTTGAGGCATCGTACTATTCTCATCCTGTGGCATGCATTTCTAGTGGTCCTGCTGATGTGGGACTGTAGATTGAGTTCTTTGTCTATGGTCACTCCGAGGTATTTCACTTCTGATTGTATGGGTATGGTTGTGGTGCCTATTTTGATGTCGCGGGGGGGATGAAGTCGGAGTTTCGGATGATGACTAGCGCCTCGGTCTTGCTGTAGTTTATGGTCATGTTATACCAAACGTTTTTCCTCATCATTAGCCATCTCATCAATACTTATTTGCACTTAACGACAAGCATTTCAAAACAGGACTAGAGTCCTTTTTCATAATGATTTCAATTGCATCTTTAATTTCTGGAATTATTATCTCCTCTGCAATAGTATACAGTTTTCCTTTCTTTGTTATATTTAGAGAAATATTGTATGATGCTTTAAAACTCCTTCATTATCAGGCTCAGCAGGTGCTTTCATAACTGACATTGTATTTGTTCGATGTTTGTATTTTTCTTTCAACATTTTAAAAAACTCAGATACCAAAAAAACTCAGATACCAAAAGCTTAGATACATAAACTCAGCTACCAAAAACTCAGATACATAAACTCAGATACCAAAAGGTTTTCCTCATCATTAGCCATCTCATCAATACTCATTTGCACTTAACGACAAGCATTTCAAAACAGGACTAGAGTCCTTATTCATAATGATTTCAATTGCATCTTTAATTTCTGGAATTATTATCTCCTCTGCAATAGTATACAGTTTTCCTTTCTTTGTTATATTTAGAGAAATATTGTATGATGCTTTAAAACTCCTTCATTATCAGGCATCAACAACAGCAGCACATGCCAACACCTTCCTGGAAGCTATGTCCCAACTAGGGTATCAGCAGCTAATAAATGAGCTAATAAATGAGCCCACCCATGAAAAGGGCCATATCCTAGACATGGTATTCACTCCCACGAGTAAACAGTTCAACAACGAGAAGCCTTTGTTCAAGATCAAAGCAGTGCCTTGGTCTGACCATAGCCAAATCGATATGCAGATAAATCTCCCTTCGTTACCAAAAGATGCGAAAGCACAACGAGAAATACACCAACAGAGAAGTTTCAACAAACTAAACCTGGAATGTCTTACAAGTAACATCAAGGCGCACATTGACCTGGAATGTACAGACCTCGATGCACTAATAAACAGCTGGGACATTGGAATTCAGACTACAGCGAACCCTAAATTGAAGAATACATCAATCCCAGTCAAACACAAATCGGAACCCTGGTACACAGCAACGCTGGCCAAAATGAAGAGAGAACTCAGGAAGTGTGAAAAAAAATGGAGACATAGCAAATCTATTGAACACAGAGTTGAGCACCTCAACCTCCTCTCGAAGTACAAAGTAGAAGTAGATGCTGCGAAAAGGACGCACCACACCAACCTGCTAAATAAAGCTCTCAACAAACCGCGTGAACTATTTCAACTAGTGAAAACACTAACCAAAACATCCCAGCCGGAACAACATGGTAACGCTATCCATCCTCAAACTCTCGCAAACCATTACGCAAACAAGCTGACAACAACCTCACCCAATCTCTGTGTTGACACATCACATCTGAAAACTGAAGTGGAACAAGAACAGACATGGCACGAGTTCCACAAGATTGATGATAAACAAACTATTGAAATAATAAACAGTATCAACACCACCACCTCCCCGCTAGATCCCTGCCCAGCTGCGTGGATCAAGGAGGCAAAAAAGGACATCGTCCACCAGGTCTCACACATTGTGAACCAATCACTGCGTCAAGGAATCATGCCTAACCAGCTCAAGAAGTCTATAATTAGGCCGATTCTAAAGAACAACTCACTCAACAAAGAGGACCCAACATCTTACCGCCCAATCTCTAGCATATCTTTCCTAGCAAAGATCATTGAAAAAGCAGCCCTCATTCAACTTCAAGACCACCTCGATGACCATGTAGCCCTGGACAGTCAACAATACGGTTTCAGAAAAAACCATGGGGTCGAAACTCTTCTATTGGCCCTGCTTAACAACCTCCTCAAAGGCCTGGAAGACAGAAAGAAAATGTTTATTCTCATTTTCATTGACATCTCTGCCGCTTTTGATACTGTCCATCATGAAATACTCCTTAACAAGCTGGAATCAATTGGAATATTGGGAACCCCCCTGAAATGGTTCTCCTCTTACATAATGAACAGAACGCCGCAGGTCCAATTCAACGGCGAAAAAGCAGAACCCTTCACTCAAACTCAAGGCATACCGCAGGGTTCGGCCCTCTCGGCACTACTTTTTAACATTTACATGCAACCTCTCAGTGGCATTTTCAGGAAACATGACATCAATTACCACATTTACGCAGACGATATTATGCTGTACACGCAATTAGATGCCACAGACCCTAAATATACTCAGCTCGAAACCTGCCTGGGAGAGATGTTAGGATGGCTACAAAAAAACAATATGACGATTAACCACAAGAAAACGGAAGTGATGTACATATCCAGTAAACATGACTTTGAACCTCCTCCAACAATCACACTGTGTAACAACACTTACAACACTAAGAATGATATCAAGTATCTGGGAGTCACAATCAACAGCAAACTAAAGATGGAAAAGCACCTAAGCAACACCAACAAGGCCATTTTTCACAAACTTAGAGTGCTACGACCCCTGCGGAATATACTTGAACCATGTGATTTCCGGTCTGTTGCGCAAGCACTCATCATGACTCACTTAGACTACTGCAACACCATTCTACAGGGTCTGCCAAAGAAAACCACCAATATCTTGCAATTGGCACAAAATGTGGCGGCGAGGATCATCAAGCGTAACTGAACACATTACACCCGTATTAAACGAGCTACACTGGCTACCCATTGCTGCCAGGATTCAATATAAAACATTGGTAACTACGTTCAAACTCATACATAACCTAGCCCCATCATTCCTCCCAACCCTTATCTGCACGCAACCTACCACCAGAAACAGGAGAACTATCAACTCAGACACGCTACAAGTTCCAAACATCATCAGACATGTAAAAGCCAGTACTAGTCGCAGAGCATTCTCACTCTCTGCCCCAACCTTATGGAACCACCTACCATATGAGCTGCGAGCAATTAAAGACATAGTTGCTTTTAGGAAGAAATTAAAAACGCATCTGTTCCAATGCCACTACAACCAGATGTGAATCCCAGAGGGATAAAAGATGAAGTGAATAGTTATATGTAAAAATGTAAATATGTTAAGGTGAATCTCTTTTGTAAAATTATGTAAATATGTTAAGGTCAATCTTGAGACCCTATTCTGTGTGCTGTGTTTTACCCCTCAACTATGTATATATGCCCTAACTTTTCTGTCTTGATTATTGACAAACCCCCAAAGATGTAATCAAACCGCTTCTGATCGCTGGAAGTAGCGGTATATAAGTGTTTACTAAATAAATAAATAAATAAATCAGGCTCAGCAGGTGCTTTCATAAATGACATTGTATTTGTTCAATGTTTGTATTTTTCTTTCAACATTTTAAAAAAATCAAGATCTTTATTTTTCTTATCAGAATGAATTCTTTCAAAGTGGTCTTTCATCTTTGCTGGTTTCATTGCATCATTACTGAAAGTCTTTTCACACAGGAGACATACTAAAGCATCTTAACGTCGCAGCGGTGGTATTATCATGCGATAAGTGATGTTATCGCACAATACCACACGATAACGTCACTTATCGCGGGATAACGCGGCGGTGGCAACGTTAAGGCACACTAATGCTGTGAAATCCGAGTCTGAAGGGTGGAGTAAGGCTTCCCAGAGGGCGGAGAGAAGGGGGTCAATGGGCGGAGAGTGGGTGGGGAGAGGCTCCAGGCACACTAATGCTGTGAAATCCGGATCTGAAAACTAACGCCAGTGAAACCCTCGCGTTAGGCACATTTGCAGGAAAGAGAAACCATTTCAGTCAGCAATGTGCAGCAAAGGCAGGGAAACCCAGAAAGTGATAGTAGTGATACATGTGCAGGAACCAAAAAAGCAAATAAACATATAAAATGACCAGAACCACATTTAAAATCCCAATAACCAAGCTGGCCAATAGTGATATTAATGATAAACATAAAGCAACACTACTGACAAAGTGTACATTTTAAGATATCATGTTTGGAAGGCTCTATGCTCTGTCCCCCTACAAAGTGAATGATCCCACATTGAAATAGCACTGATCAGGGTTTCTGTTGTTTAGTTTGTGCAGGTTTGTTATGGCGTGCACATGTGCAGCAACACCAGAATGGGCACATAGGAAAGAGCAACTGTACTGATGCTGTAAATGGGATACAGGGGGCTGCAGGCGGCACATGCTGTGGTCCAGCTGGGGCACAGTGCGGACTAGGCAGATGCCTAGGTGGCACATAGGAATGCCGAAACTGTAAAGCAGCAAGACAGCAACTGACGAGGGTCCAACATGGGTACGAGTGTATGTCCCACAGTGTCATAGGGGATATTATCCAGCAGGTACCCCCAAGGGCACATAACATTGGCAGGCGGTGCCGGGGGGAAGTGTGCATGTCCATGTAGGCACCCCTACCCGAGAACCCACACCATAGGCAGCTGCCAACTGGCACACTGGATGGCCTGGCACTGCGCACCACAAGCACCACTGGCATAATGGCATGGCAGCATGGTGGCGGAGGGGTGCTGGTGGCGGAAGGGGCAGTGGCATCTGCCCACAGCAGACCACGGCAAAGCCCCATTTAGGTGGGTGCTATGCACTGCAACAGACACGGTCTGTCTGACGAGCAGTCATGGTATCCCCAGGGAATTATCTGTCCCTGTGGCAACAGTGTGGTGCAGTATACACAGCCAGTGTGTTCAGGAGCAGAAAGTCACAAGTTTAAGTCCCAGCTGTGGCTCCTGCCAACCCTGTCCCAATATTTTACCCAGTACTAAACCATGGTAATAAAGACGGAACCTTTATTGCAGATAAAATAAACATGCCTGAAACGCTTATATCTTACCCTACAAAGCACAGACACCATAAACATGTGCAATCCCTAGAGCAGAGTTTCCCAACTGCAGTCCTGCAGTCCTGGAGGGCCAAACACCATTCAGGTTTCATGCTGTCCCTAATAAATATGCCTGTGCTGCATTTGTATGTGCCGCCCCCATTGTATGCAAATGTATCTCATGCATATTCATCAGGGACAGCATGAAAACCTGAACAGTGTTTGGCCCACCAGGACCGGAATTGGGAACCTCTGCCCTAGAGCAGTGGCCAACAGGGGCATAAACACCCACACCCACAGGCTCCACTATCCAAAGCCTCATGGAGAGTCAGGCTGTTGGGCCCTGCGCGGAGCAGCATCTCCCAATACTGGCACCTGCATACCTTAGCAATGCCGTCCTAAACTTAGGAACACGTTCCACATATATCAAAAGGTTGCTATGATTAATGTCAGCTAACAAATCCTAAGTTAAACACAATTTGTTGATAGAGATTCATCATAGCGACCTTTCTGATATCTGTGGAGTACGTTTCAGTTATTGATTCTGACAGTGTTTACCACCCCGGGGAGTGACCCCAACAGTATTGAGTACCATAGCAATGCCCGCACTGTGCCCAGGACTGGTGTGGCGGCCAGGGCTGCCACAAACCTCTATATTTGCACAATGCTGGCATAGGTATGGGAGTGTGTGTCTGTCTATCCAGTGTGTTATGGCTGCCTACACCTTACTGAGCCCACATTGCTTTCACTGTTTCCAGTGTTAGCCTGACAATGTGCATAATGAGGAGCAAGGTACTGTGGGTATGGCCCGGACAGGGTGGCATGGGCAAGATGCATCTGCACAGGGTATAGGGCAATGGCTGGGACATTGTAGTGCCTGACCACCACCTGCATGGACAGGGTGGCCACAGCAAGTCATGCTGGGAGGTCACTCTCACCCTGACTGAGCAGTGACCACGGCATGGCTAGGTTCCCCCATAGTGCTATACAGTATTTCTCTCAAGTGATATTTATGGGTTCTTTTTTCTGGGGTCCAATCACTGACATACCTGTGTGGTGTTTGTGCTGACATCCCAGTTTTGGGTGCACACGGTTCCTCTATACTAGCTAGCAGACTGTCTGCAGTTAGCATCTGTATGGCCGCATCACCTTGCAGGGTGCAACAGGTGCACACTGACTACCCCCTGTTGGTGAATCTCAGATCATAGTGGGGGGGGCAGCTGAGCTGGCTGGGCCCACTATCTATCTGCCAGTGGTCGTGGTTCTGTCCCAAGTGCAGATCTTCAGCACCTGTCCATTCGCCACCAGGACTGGGGTTGCTGGTTCCACAGCTTGTCCTCATGTACCTCCACTGCCCCCTTGCAAAGGGTGAGAGTGCGGTTCTGTTGGGGGCAGGTCATGTCCCCCACCCTGACCCAGAGAGGGTGGTTTGCTAAGTACATTGTCGCCATGTGAGCCCTGACACACCCCTGCTCCCTAAACAGGTGACCATAGCTAGCACAGTGGATATGCACTATGTTGTGTGCATCATGGTCCACAAGGACCAGACATGACTGGCAATTACAAATGGACACAGAGACCTCCTAAAGGTGTCTGCAACAAATACCTGTCACACACTGGCACTGATGGAGACATGCAGCACAGCCCACCTCAACCAACCCAGGTACTGCGGACCTGGTGCTGGCCACTCCACCTCCCTCAGGGTAAACACAGAACACACACATTGGCATGACCTGTGGGTACTCTGTGCCAGTAACATGAATGTTCATTCCCCTCTACCAAGCTGATGTGCTGTAGAGGTGCATACCCCATCTGGTGAGCAGATGTAGACTGCTGTTCTGCATGTGAATTGCATTATGTGTACTGTTGGTTCTAGCCACAGCAGACAGTTTTATGGTGACGTGCACTCTTTCTGTAGCCATCCATTGGTATGATAGCTCCCATAGTGGTGTAGCACAATGGTTAATGCAATGACTTCAGTAGCAGAGGTCATGGGTTTGATTCTTCTCTGTTCCCCTTTTTTTATGACTGTCCTACACAACTACGTTTCATTTGTGTAACAGTCATATCTGTGCAGGTCTGTGCTGCCGCCACATTATACCCTCATCACTGTTGCCATCCATCCTTCTGTCCATCTATGTGTGTGTGCCAGCTATGTGGCTTCCTGCCCTAATGTGCAGGCTGCATTGCGGCTCTTCATGCTTGCCTCTCCTGTGTCTGCTCTGCATGGCACTGCTCTCCTCTGTCCTCCTGTCATTGCACTTATCCTGCCACCTCTACCTCCTCTGGTAGACACGTATCCCCATCCTCTGCCACACACTGTCATTGTCGCACTGTACATTATGATCACCCTGTACATCGGTACAGATGCCCCCGATACCTTTGTCCACTTTACCTGCTGTCACATGGGCTGCATGCAGATTTGGCTGGTCCATGAGTTCCGTCATCTATTTCCTTCCATCACTTGTTCATTGCCTTTCCTTGGTGCTCTGTGCAGTGTTATGGTTACATCTGTGTTTGAGCCATACATTTCATGCTTGTGACTTTGGGGCACCTTTGTGCCCCTGGGCACCATCTCCTGTGTCACCTTGGCATCCCTGGGGCATCTGTCGCGGCACCTTGGGTTTGGCCAACTTTCCTGCCGCCCTCTGGGGCACATTATGACCTGCCTTGGATGACGTGGTGCTTTATGATGTGCTTTATGGTGCGCCCTAAAAGGTGCATTAGGTTGCGGCACTGGGGTGAGGCTTTTTTGGCTGGCAGTGCAAATTGTTGGGATGTGTCTGACTGTTACAAGCAGGAAAAGGGATTGCCTCAGACAGTCTTTTAACTGAGCCCACTGAGGGATCAAACTCATGACCACTGTATCAGCAGTCAATGTATTAACCATTGTGTTACACCTCTGCTGCTGTGATTGTAGGTCAGCGTGCCTAATTAAGGCTAACGCGCGTTAATGTGCCACAGCTCCCTCTATCGCACGATAACGGACTTTATCGCGCGATAACCCGAAATGCTACCTTAAGACTGGAATGCCCACTACCTTATATGGCATTCGTCACAGTAAGACTGCAACTAACACCGGTAACATTAAGACGGTTTAGTAAACATACCCCATAGACCCATCTACACAGGGCATACCCCAGGAATCAACTCTATCAGCCCTGCTCTTCAACCTCTTCAGGAAACATAACATCCAATGTGCAGTATAAGCAGATGGCATCATAATCTACACCTCTATCAAGCTGAATAACCAGGACTACACTGCAATAAACAACCTGCCTCCAAGATATGTCCAACTGGCTCTCCCACAATAAACTAAACATAAATTACAACAAAATCAAACCTCTCATCATTACACGCAATACATCCTTTGTCTCGCCCCAGCCAATCAGCCTACATAACCAGACTATACCAATCAAAGATGAAGTTAAATACCTGGGGGTTACGGTGGACATGAACTTGAACTTTCATCTATATATAAGCAAGACCACGAGGAACACATTTCACAAAATGGCCATAACACGAAGTCTCAAACCCCTCCTTAACCAAGACTATTTCAGAACAGTATGCCAAGCCATTATATCATCTATCTTGACTACTGTAATTCCACGTACCTCGGACTACCCAAGCAGACAATCCAGCAGCTGCAGATGATGCAGAGCACATTAGCCTGCATCATCACTGACTCATCAAGGCATGACCATATCACTCCAATACTCAAGCAACTGCACTGGCTCCCAATTGCATCCCGCATCCGATTCAAAACCACCCTGAACATTTTCAAAATCAAGCATAACATGTATGCCAGCAGCCTGACGGGATTAATCAACCCCAACACAAGCACCAGGTCAAGAAGATGAAGCAGAATGGACACCATACAAACGCCAAGATCCTACCCAGGATCACACAGGCCACATCATCCAGAGCATTGTCCCTCCAAGTACCATCCCTATGGAAAACCCTCCCACAACTGACATCAAAGACTTCTGAAGAAATTGAAAACTCTACTATTCAGGATTACCACCTCTGACACAACACCCACCCATGCAGTACCCTGAACAAGAGCCACCCAGACACACCATCCCACATAATGACCAAATCCCCCTGCAGATCAATATGGGGTCTATTCCAAGTCATGAATAGCGGGGATGTACACACTGCCTGGACATACATCCCTGCTATTCATCCCCCTTGCCATCTCCATCCCAGGCTCCCCGTATGAACAGCGGGGTTGAATGTGGAGCCTTAGATGGGGGTGAGAGGGGGCAGGCAGCGGAGTGAGGGCGGTGCATGGACTGCCCAACACCCTGAACGTACAGGGCCAATTCTGAGGTTGGCCCTGTACATCCAGGGCATGCCGGTTAGACAGGGGAATTATTCCACTTCAGAGGTGGAATAAGTCCCTCTGGACATGGGGTAGCAGTGATGGCCACTGGGGACAAAGCAGGGAGGTATGCAGGAAGTGCCCCATAGCCAGACCCTGACCATGGGAGACCAAATCAGGGGTCTGGCTATGGGAAAAGGACAATCTCGGTGGCAGGCAGCATTCACGGCTCTATAATGGAACTGCGGTGCCATGGCAACGAGACACCATGGCACTGTGGCTCCATTACGAAATCAGGCTGGATTAGCCAGATAAGCGTCTGGGCATGTGGCTGATCAGAATTAGAGCCAGCCTGCACGTCCAGGCCAGAAGACCTGGTTCTGATCCCATGGGGGCTAGGCACCCCTACGGGAATAGAATTGGGTCTACAGCTGTATGCCCCGATTCTGCCTGGCTGCACATGGGACTTGACATCCAGATGTGAATAGGCCTCTCTGTATATATCCGACTTTGTAAATGTTACCTCCTAAGCCCCCTGCATGCACATGTACTATACCCAATTTTTGTACTATATCCAACTTTTGTAAATAAGTTATTCACTACGATCCCTCTGCATGCTTCCCCACCCACCCCCAGTTTGCTGTTTATTCTGCTTGTTAAACTATGTAAACCACTTTTATTGAAGGATAAGGCAGTATAGAAAACCTGTTAAACCAATAAATAAATACATTTGTAAGCAAAGATTTGAATCCAAGTTTCAAATAATCTAATGAATATTGTTGGCATTTTTTTTACTATCTGCAGCTGCCATTATGGTTTCTGGGGTTCTACCTAAAATTAAAGTAAATGAACTGTATAAACAAGTTATGAGAAGCACAGATCAGTGTTTAAAAAATTTAAAACATCAGCAAAATGGATAAATTGCTATTGAATTACAACATTAGGCCTACTCACCTACCAACCCAAATTCACGCAAAGAAACACAAACAAAAACTATCACCGGTAACCAACACTAATGAAATCCAGAATAAAACTGATATATACGGAGTGAACACATCATGCTCACAATGCTTCCTGATTGTCACAACCTTCAGCAGGGTGGGCAGAGAGTTATCACTCATCTGTCCTGGAAGTGGATCTCTTGTCCAGACAGATAAAGTACTCATGAATTTTTGTAAGGTTCAGTTGCAGCTGTTTTTTTATACAAGAGTCCAGAATCCTAAATTATATTCTGGAGACCGCACCTTCAAAAGGATATAAACAGGATGGAGTCAGTACAGAGGGTGGCTACCAAAATGGTTAACGGTCTTTATTATAAAGCATATCAGGATAGACTTAAGGATCTTAATATGCACATCTTAGAGGAAAGGCGGGATAGAGATGATATGATTGAGATATTTAAATACCTCAGTGGCATAAATGCACAGGGGGTGAGCCTCTTTCGAATGAAAACAAGTTCTGCTATGAGGGGACATGGGATGAGGGTGAAAGGGGGTAGATTCAGGAGTGATATGCAGAAATATTTCTTTACGGACAGAGTGGTGGATCCATGGAATAGTCTCCCAGTGGAGGTGATAGAGATGAGGACAGTATCTGAATTCAAAAAAGCATGGGACAAACACAGAGGATATCTAAAGGAAAAAAGGGGACTGTTGTAGTTGTTGATATGGAAGGACAGACTAGATAGGCCATATGGTCTTTTTCTGTCGTCATTTTTCTATGTTTCTATATGACTCTAGCTGATCGGCACATAATATTATGCCAAGATGACAAATAATTTTTAATGAGCCATGCAATGGTGTAATGTTGATCAACACCAATCAACCCTTGAGTGATTTTTGACAACTGGAAATGCCTCATCGACCCCTGGGTGTTGATACTGACCACTTTGGGGACCCCTGCTCTAGACAAACCTTAAGCTTTACACCCCCACCCCTTCCTCAGCTATCAAAATCTATTGTTTAGTTTTAAATGCCCTACTCTTTGCCACTCCCAAAAAGCTGCCTCCCTAGGTGACCGCCTAGATTGCCTAATGGTTGAGCTGGCCCTGGGTCACAGCCTTTTTGACTACATCCCAGTGGTGCAAAGAGATAAGTTCATGGACTTGCCCAGGATTATTCAAAGAGCTCGCTGGGACTGGCAGTGGCAGCAAAGGGGAATCTTGGAAGGCATGCACTAGCAGGAGCAACAGAATTCCTTTTTGGCTGGAGGGACCAAACAAAGCAATCTCCAGTCCTGTCCCCAAGCTCTCTATTGCTGATACTGTGTTGTGCAAAATATTGGTGGGCCATAACCCCTGTGGCCACCCCTTCCACTGTCTTATGTGTAACACTGGAAGTCCACAGGGAAGCACACGCACACTTGCAAAACAACAGGAAGCCAAAAGAAGCGAGAAGTACAACCAACGGTCCTTTATTAATTTCCCCAGCACAGTCGCATTTCGGCAAAGCCTTTGTCAGAGGAATCTTATGGGCACTGGGACAACAGAATCAATGGTAGTATTTTATAATAAAACCACAAGCACTCCTCTGAGAAGCGTTCTGAGAATCGAGCAGTTTGAGGTTGTACCATTGGTTGTACTTCTCGCTTCTTTTGGCTGTATGAGCACCACTGGGACTTCTAAGTGCTAGTGCTCTCCTGCGGCTGTGCTGCGCATATGGGATATATCTAACAAACCCTCAAGGTATACCAGTGTTTGAGGCATTGGTAAAGATCACAGGTAATCACAGCTGATTCCCAAAAGTTTCTATTAACTAAAAAGTCTTAACCCTTTTGTGCAATTTCATACAATTATTTTTACTCCACAAAACAGAGTAGGGAATTCCACTACCCCAGAGCCACCCAAGTTAACTTAACAGCAGTTATTCTGGGAAACTGAAGGTGGCCAGAACTAGACCTTAACAGTTATTGGAAAGTGGGAATTACTTCTAACTCAAAACAGGATAAATACTGTTGACATCTGGTTCTGGTCAGCTTCAATTTTCTTATGTGAAGAATTTAATAGTTAATAGGACATCGGGGGTGGGGGCAGTGAGACTGCCCACTCACAACACACACTTAAATGATAGCCATCTGATAATTTGGCACAAGTTTAGAGAAATATTGAATATAATATATCACTAGGGAGGAAGGAGGGGTTGTAGGAAAATATAAGCCTGTGAGGTTTGTTTTCATACCAGCCCACAGAATATTAAAATTAAAAAATAAATTAGTTTTGCTTTTAGTGTAACAAATTTCAGCCTTGCCTTTCAGGGCTAATTAAATTAATAGCCACAAATAGCACATAAACTGAGATCAATGTACTATTCTAATATTCACAACATTTGCAACAATTCCCTAGTACAATCCAAATTTGGAAAGATTTTTATTATCTGCAAAAGTCTCAAAACAGGAAGCTGGTATCTTTCATTAAAATAAAACATAAAAATTGCACATTCAAAAATCAAATATGTAAAGATTATGCTTCCATTTTGATTCTTGAGCAGGGGTGGTGAAACATTTTCTTTGCAGGGTCAATTTATGGCTTTTGCCTGCACTGGTGCTACATTTATGGCTCTTCGCCCTACTCAGGCTGTAGAATGTGCCTCCAATTAGGAAACAACAGGCCCGACTGCTACAGCTTCCTCACAGAAACTAGACACTAGCAGAGTACCAAGTCTCAGTCAAATAGTTACAGCATGGACCAACCTTTCCCCAAATTCAGAATAAATTAGATAAAGAAGATTGAACTGGAAACCCCAAATGGCCAACTTTGCATAAAGTGCAGCATTGGAGAAATAGAAATACAAATAGAAACGTATTTCCTCTTGTACTCCGTCAAATACAAATACAATATTCAATTGAAGGACTAGAAAAAAGTCTTGAAGGACTAGAAAAAGGGACTGTTACTTCTGGAGTGAGATCTGCAACTGTGAGTATATACTTCTGGTAATTTTATAAAAGGAATTTTTTGTATTAAAGCTAATTTGTGAACCCACTATTTTTTGTTAAATCAGTCAGGGCCTAGTAGCAGCAGTTTAAGTTTAAATTTAAAACACAGAGGAGAACTTTCTGGTTACATTTCATACCCAGCAGAGAGCTTGTAATTTAAATTTAATAGTCACTCAGGGCCTAGTAACAGCAAAGTACTTTTAGTTTACATTTAAAACACAGAAGAGAGCTTTCTGGTTAAATTTGGAACCCAGCAGAGAGCTTCTAGTTTACATTTAATAGTCACTCAGGGCCTAGCATCAGCAAAGTACTTTTAGTTTTAAGAACAGAAGAGAGCTTTCTGGCTAAATTTGGAACCCAGCAGAGAGCTTGTAGTTTAAATTTAATAGTCACTCAGGGCCTAGCATCAGCAAAGTACTTTTAGCTTAAATTTAAAACACAGAAGAGAGCTTTCTGGTTAAATTTAGAACCCAGCAGAGAGCTTGTAGTTTACATTTCATAAGAAGTTAGAGCCTAGCAGCAGCAAAGAGCTATAATTTAAATCCAATCAGACTGTAGATTAGCACAAAAGGCAGGACAGGGTCTGTAGACTTTGAGCAGCAAAGAGCTATAATTTAAATCAAATCAGAATATAGCTTACCTCAGCAGCATGAGACAGGGTACTGTGTAGCAGCCCTCTTTTAATAAGTGTTATTTCCCTCCCTACCTCCCCAACACCCACCCACCCCTGGGATAATTGTAGCTTTATAGGCACTTACACATCTTAAAAGACAGGAGGTGCTTTCAGGTGAAGCTCATTACCCAAATCAGCCATAGACTAAGGACCTGAGATTAATTAAGCCTCAGGTGAACAAGGTATATTAAACGTATTAGGTACAGTTTTATTAGTATACATATCCATAGCAACCCTTAGTAAGTAAAGAACGTAGATCTAAACACAAACTTAAAACTAAGATGCAGACAGCAGTCCAGCAGTGGGATGGGGGCTTTCCAGTCTTTTGCATTGAGTGTCACATGTATGATTTTCTCCCTGTTGGTGAGAGGTCTTACGTGTGCACTAGGTGCAAGGAGCTCTTTGCTCTCAGGGAACGAGTTCGTTCTCTAGAGGCTAGAGTAGCAGACTTGGAAAACATAAGAAAGACAGAGAGGTACATAGACGAGACCTACAGGGATATAGTCCTGAAGTCCCACCTCCAGTCTGGCAGCATCCCTGTTGCCATGGAGGAGAGAGGTCACGTGACAGGAGAGCACACCCTGGTGTGGCAGGAAGTGATCCTGTAACTAGGACCTATCCTGCAGGTGATGTAAAAGCCTCTCGCACCGAGGAGGTTTCTCCAGGGCCATGAGCCCATGAGGGAAGAGTTAGGACAGCCGTTATAGTTGGTGATTCGATCATTAGGCATTTAGATAGTTGGGTGGCTGGTGGACGTGAGGATCGCCTGGTAACATGCCTGCCTGGTGCAAAGGTAGCGGACATCACGCGCCACATAGACAAGGTCTTAGATAGTGCTGGGGAGGAGTCTGCTGTCTTGGTACATGTCGGTACCAATGACATAGGAAAATGTGGTAGGGAGGTTCTGGAGGCTAAATTTAGGCTTTTAGGTAGGAAGTTGAAATCCAGAACTTCCAGGGTAGCATTCTCCGAAATGCTTCCTGTTCCACGCGCAGGACCCAAAAGGCAGGCAGAGCTCCGGAGTCTCAATGCGTGGATGAGACAATGGTGCAGAGATGAGGGTTTTGGATTTGTTAGGAACTGGGGAACATTCTGGGGAAAGGAGGGGCTCTTCCGAAGGGATGGGCTTCACCTTAACCGGGATGGAAAAAGGCTGCTGGCATTAACCTTTAAAAAGGAGATAGAGCAGCTTTTAAACTAGATATTAGGGGAAAGCCGACAGTCGCCCAAGAGCGGATGGTTCAGAAGAATGTATCATTGAAGGATACTACCAAAAGCAGAGAGGTTCCACAAAAGAGTAAAGTAGCCCAAATGCCCTCGAGTATGGAGCAGACAGAGCTTAAAGATCCCAAATTACCCATGTCTAACAATAGCCAAATTAATATGAATAAAATACATTCTCTAATATGCTTGTATGCAAATACTAGAAGTCTAAAAAATAAGATGGGAGAGTTAGAATATATAGCACTAAATACAAGGTTAGATATGATTGGAATATCAGAGACATGGTGGAAGGAGGACAACCAGTGGGACACTGTGATACCTGGGTACAAACTATATCGTAATGATAGAGCTGATCAAATTGGTGGAGGGGTTGCTCTCTATGTTAGAGAGGGCATTGAGTCAGAAAGGATTAAAGTTTTGCAGGAAACAAAATTTGCTGTAGACTCTCTATGGATTGAAATTCCATGTAAAAGGGGGAAGGCAATGGCAGTGGGGGTGTACTATCGAGCGCCTGGCCAGAATGACCAAATGGATGATGAAATGCTCAAAAAAATCAAGGAAGCTAACAAACGTTACAGCGCAGTAATAATAATGGGTGATTTCAATTACCCCGGTATCGACTGGGTCAGTGTCACGTCAGGACATGCTAGGGAGACAAAGTTCCTAGATGAAATACATGACTGCTTCTTGGAGCAGCTGGTTCATGAACCGACCAGAGGGGAAGCCATATTAGACCTAGTCCTTAGTGGAACACCAGATCTAGTGCAAGAGATAAGGTTGTTGGGGCCACTGGGCAATAGTGATCATAGCATGATCACCTTTGATTTAATTAGTGGAGGAGGGATAGTAAGGAAATCCACAGTACTATCTTTTAACTTTCGAAAGGGAGACTATGATAAAATGAGGAAAATAGTTAAGAAAAAACTAAAAGGAGCAGTTGCAAAAGTTAAAGACATACATCAAGCTTGGCTGTTGTTGAAAAATACTATCTTGGAAGCCCAGACCAGCTGTATTCCACGCTTTAAGAAAAGTGGAAGGAAGTCCAAAAAACTGCCAGCATGGTTTAAATGTGAGGTCAGAGAGGCTGTTGTTTCCAAAAAAGCATCTTTCAGGAAATGGAAAGAAGAGCCAAACGACGAAACCTGGAAACAGCACAAGAACTGGCAAGTCAAATGCAAGGCAGGTAAAGGGAGAATTAGAGAAGAAGCTTTCTGCGGAAGCAAAAACGCAAAATAAAGACTTTTTCAAGTTCATTCATAGCAAAAAACCTGTGAGAGAGTCAGTTGGTCCATTAGATGATAGAGGGGTTAAAGGAGCACTAAGAGGAGACAAGGCGATAGCAGAGAGATTGAATGAATTCTTTGCTTCGGTCTTTACTGAGGAAGATGTAGGGATGTTACCCATGGCTGAAGTGGTATTTAAAGGTGCGGAAGAATTGAAGGAAATATTGATACATCGGGAAGATGTATTACAACTATTAGATAAACTGAAGAGTAGCAAATCACCTGGGCCATATTGTATACATCCAAGGGTGTTGAAAGAACTGAAATATGAGATTGCAGACCTGCTATTATTTATCTGCGAACTATCATTAAAATCATCTCTAATACCTGAAGATTGGAGGATCGCCAATGTAACACCAATTTTTAAAAAGGGTTCCAGGGTGATCCGGGAAACTACAGACCGGTGAGCCTGACGTCTGTACCGGGAAAAATGGTAGAAACCATCATAAAGAATAAAATTACTCAGCATGTAGATAGTCATGGCCTAATGGAAGACAGCCAACATGGCTTTAGACAAGGAAGATCTTGTCTTACTAATCTGTTATGTTTTTTTGAAGGTGTGAATAAACAGGTGGACAAAGGTGAGTCGGTTGATATTTTGTATCTGGACTTTCAGAAAGCCTTTGACAAGGTCCCTCATCAGAGACCTTTGGCAAAACTAAAGAGTCATGGGATAGGAGGCAGTGTACTATTGTGGATCAGGAACTGGTTAAAAGATACAAAGCAGAGGGTAGGGCTAAATGGCCAATTTTCCCAATGGAGAAAGGTGAATAGTGGTGTACCCCAGGGATCTGTGCTGGGTCCGCTGCTTTTTGACATATTCATAAATGACCTGGAAAGTGGAATAACGAGTAAGGTTATCAAATTTGCAGATGACACAAAACTATTTAAAGTTGTTAAAACCCAAGAGGATTGTGGAAAATTGCAAGAGGATCTTGATAAATTGGAAGACTGGGCATCAAAATGGCAGATGAAATTTAATGTGGACAAGTGCAAGGTTATGCACCTAGGGAAGAACAACCCAAGCTATGGTTACACGATGCAAGGTTCCACATTAGGAACCACCACCCAGGAAAAAGATTTAGGTGTCATTGTGGATACCATGTTAAAACCCTCGGCCCAGTGTGCAGCGGCGGCCAAGAGAGCAAATAGAATGCTAGGTATGATAAGGAAAGGAATGGAAAATAAAACAAAAGATATTATAATGCCTCTATATCGTTCCATGGTGAGACCGCACCTTGAATATTGTGTGCAATTCTGGTCGCCGTATCTTAAAAAGGATATAGAGTTATTAGAAAAGGTTCAGAGAAGAGCCACCAAAATGGTAAAGGGGGTGGAAGGATACTCCTATGAAGAAAGGCTAAAAAGGTCAGGGCTCTTTAACCTGGAAAAGAGACGGCTGAGGGGAGATATGATAGAAGTCTATAAATTACTGAACGGAATGGAACGGGTAAACGTAGATCGATTGTTTACCTTATCAGAATATAGAAAGACTAGGGGACATACAATGAAGCTACAGGGTAAACTATTTAAGACTAATAAAAGAAAATATTTTTTCACTTAACGTGTAATCAAACTCTGGAATTTGTTACCAGAGGATGTAGTAAAGGCTGTTAGTGTAGCTGGGTTTAAAAAAGGTTTGGACAAGTTCCTGGAGGAAAGGTCCATAAACCATTATTAAGAAGGGACCCAGGATATCATTGCTTGACCCAGTACAAGCATGGTGGAACCTGTGTCTCTGGGGAAACTGCTAGATACATATGACCTAGATTGGCCACTGTTGGAAACAGGATACTGGGCTTGATGGACCTTGGTCTGACCCAGTATGGCATATCTTATGTTCTTATGTTCTTATATATTAATTCCAGCTACTAAACTCCAAATAAAATGTTTTTTTCTATCATTGTTGTTTGAGCATTTTTCAAACCACATGAGTTCCAGGCTCTATTTTCTGCTTTTTTCTCCATTTTCTCCTAACTTCTTACATGCAGTAGTCTCCTGTCCACTTGCAATTTTTCATTCTCTTTCTGTCTTTTTCACTTCTTCCCCTACATCCCTCTCTTTCCTTTTCAGTTCTCTCTTCTATTTTTATGCCTCTCTGTTGATATTGTTAAGTGCCATCGAGTCGGTGTCGGCTCATAGCAACCCTTTGGATAGCTGTCCTAAACTGTTTTCATTCTTCAGATAAGCAGCTCATTGTTGATAGAGTAACATTCATAGCTGCTGTTATTTTATTGATCCACTCAGAATCACTTCTCCTCACCCTCCAGTCTTCAAGCTCCTGCTTTTTATCTCACCTTTCAACTTTCCATCTCCTTATCACCTCCTTTCTAGCCCATCTTATCATCCTACCTCCTCCCAAGCCTTCCTATTTCTGTGTTGCTCTCCCCATTTCTCTCTTATCTTCCAATTCTTCATCCACTCTTTTTTACTCTCAACTATTTTCATCTGCCTCTCTTCATCTCACAATCTACAGCTCTCTCTGTCACACATCCTAGTTGAGGGATGAGTTCCGTGTGCACAATGCCTGCAGGCTGAAGCCCTCATGAAACAAGTGGAAGAGACCAGAAAAGAGGTGACAAGGCTGAGATGCATCCATGACAGCAAGAAGTACATTGATGAGATGATTCTTGAGGCATCCAAGTTCTCCAACAGAGGTGGAGATAGAATGCTACAGAATGAAGAGAGCTGGACACAAGTCACAAGAGCCTGCAGAATCAGCGATCCAACTCTTCCAGCCCTCACACTGAAGAACCAGTATGCAGCCTGGAAGTGGAGGAAGTGAAAACATCCCAGGAATGGGAAGAACCAGAGCACAAGCACCCCAAAGTTGCAGAATCAGTGACTACAAGGAAGCAAAGGGTAGTGGTGGTTGGTGAATCTCTTCTGAGTGTATTGAGGTGTTTATCTGCCAACCAGCTTTGATATCCAGGGAGATGTGCAGTCTGCCAGGTGCCAAAATCCAAGACATTATGAAGAGTTTGATGAGACTGATCAAGCCTACTATTATCTGATGATGCTCAACCATGTTTGGCACAAATGATACTGCTAGGTATTTCTCCGAGCATATCAAGCATGACTTCATGGCTCTGGGAGAGAGGGCGAAGCAGATAGTTGCACAGATGACGTTCTCTTTGTTCCTTTCTGAGGGTAAAGGCTGAGGCAGAGAAGCTTGCATCCTTGAGATGAATGCATGGCTGCGTGGATAGTGTCATTGAGAGTGTTTTGGTTTCCTGGACCATGGGATGATTTTCCAAGGGCTGCTGAGCAGAAATGGTGTCCACCTATCCAAAAAAGGTCAAAGTGTCTTCCACAGCAAACTGGCTAACTTGCTAAAGAGGGCTTTAAACTAGATTTGTTGGGGATGGGTGAAGAAAGCCCCAGGTAAGCAGAAGCCCTCAGGTAAGTGAATAATTTAATACCACTGCAGAAATGGGTAAGAAGGGCAATATCTGGAGCAGTGAATATTAGTGTCCATAATATGGGAAAGTTCCCAGATATTGAGGTTTTAGTGAAAGAGGTTGACTTGGGGTTAGTGGCAATTACAGAGACATGATTCATGGACAACTATGACTGGGATGTACAGTAATTATACTGGACTATACTTTATTTAGGAAGGACAGGGTAGGAAGAAGGGGGGAGGAGTGAAACTGTATGTAAAAAAAATAAAGCTACAGAATTACAGGGCTTACAAGGGAAAGAGGAGACACTGTGTGTTAAACTAGAAAGAGAGGAAGGAAAATCCAATTGCATTAATATGATATACAGATCTCCTTCACAAGTAGAAGAAGTGGACAGAGATTTAATTGAAGACATTTGCAGTATTGCCATGAAAGGAGAAATGTTATTGGTCAGTGATTTCAATATAACAGATGTTGATTGATGCATCCCTGCTGCCGTGTCATCTAGAAATAAGGAGATACTGGATTCTCTACAGAGAGAATTATTCCAGTAACTGATATGTGTGAAGAGGCCATACTGGACCTGTTACTCACCAATGGGAAAAGTGTTTCTGATGTTATAGTGGAGGATCATCTCACATCCAGTGATCACCAAATGGTGTGGTTCAGTATTAGGACTAGAGCTGATAAAGTCTATTCAAAAGCGAGGGTCCTAGAAAATTAGGATAAATGTTGCCGCGCTGCAGGGCAGGGTCCCGAGGCCGGTTTTGTAACCGGGTTCCCGGGGCCCAGTTATCCCTTGCGGTAGCAGCATGTAGGGAGAGGGGGGGGGGCATGAGGGAGCAAAGTGACGCCGGCACCAGCTCCCACGAAGGAGATGTCGATTCAAGATGATTGGAGCTGGTGCCGGTTGGGGGCGTGTCCGCAGGGTGCAAGGGAGATCGTTGGCATGCGATCTCCCTCTTTTGCGCCGGATCGCCATCGGAAAAGGTTTGTGCTCGGGAGGGGTCTTGATTTTATTTAATTTTAGAGGTGCCATTCAGGTGCGGCGTTTTTGTTTCAGGGGTGGTTTTCTGTGCGGCATTTGGATGGTCTGCGGGTAGTACGGTGGGGTGCACGTGGTGCGGCAGTGTGGGCTTTGGGCCTACAACACGTGGGCTGGGGCCTAGAGTTTGGCGGTTTCCGGGCGCCAGTGCAGGCGGGCAGGGTGAGCCCCTGGACGATTGGAGGAGTTTCCCTCCGTGATTGTTTGTGGGGGGGCTGGCGGATGAAGGGAAACTTTGTTTTCTTGTTTAATTTTTTTAAAAAAAAGAAAGAAAGAAAGGAACTAACAGCTTAACATCAATTAAAAGAGCCCTTAGCTAAACGTCTTCAGGGTTAACAGCGAGGGTTCTGGGGGTCCTACCCTCGTGCCGGGGGCGCCATGGCTCAGCGGTATGGCAAGAGAGCGGCCAAAAAAGGGGCGAGGGCTGCGGGGGCAGCTGCCAGAGCGCAAAGAGTAGTCCAGGTCGGGTGCGTGGTCCCCACAGGGGCTGGTGAGCCAGAAGGTTCAGGGGCAGCCAGAGAATCTCGGGGTACCCGACGGGGGCGTGGGAAGGGGAAGGCCAAGGGGACAGGTTCTAGGGGCAGCGCAGTTGTGGCAGAGCGTGCTAGTGTTGGCACTGCCCCTATGGAGGGACCTGGTGGCAGGGTGCCTGGCCCCCTGCCGCCGGTGGTAGGTGTTGGCGAGTCAAGTGGTGCAGAGGCTGGGTCCGGTGCTGAGGGTTTATTTGGGGGTGGGGGGGGAGTCAGCGGAGCCAGCAATCAGTCCCGGGGCGGGAGCGACAGCTCAGGTTCTCTGGCCTGCGGACGCCATGCTGGGAGTGTCCTATGGTGTTTCCCCCCCACGGGACGCGGCGTTCTCAGATTTCCCGGAGAACGAAAAGGGAGATCGTTGGTTTAAGGCAGTAGGCTGCGTTCACATCAGAAAAATTCAAAGATTCCGTCCCTTGAGAAACCCACAGTGGAGAAACGCACGGGCGCCTCATAAGACTGGCGTTGGGATACGTTTCCAAATAAGATCTTTATATAAAGACAAATCAACGGCAAGCGGTAAAAACGAAGGAAAAATAAGAAAAAAAAGAAAAAGTAGAAATAAAAAAAGAAATAAACACTTTAAAACCAAGGAGACCAAGATGTGTCACATCAGTACATAAGTTAAGTACCTTTCTATTATTTTGCGTTGATAGATTTAGCATGGTAATTAGTGACACCAACCTTGTTCTTTACTTCAACGCAAGCCATTGATGTAAAAGACCTGTACATGTCTAGGGAGTTTTACAATATTCCTAGATTTTATAGTGCTAATGGTTGTTTTTCTGAGGCTTACGTATGATAGAAAAAGAAACACTGAAAAGGAAATACTATTGTGAATTGTTGAATGAGTTTCATTGAGTTTGCAATGCTTTTTTTAGAAAAACACTGTCCTCGTGTCCACCACCTCCACTGGGAGATCATTCCATGCATTTACCACTCTTTCCATAAAAAAACATTTCCGCATATTACTCCTGAGCCTATCTTCCTTCACTCTCATGCTATGTCCCCTTGTAGCAGAGCTTGCCTTCATTTGAAAGAGACCCTCCTGTAGATTTATGCCATGAAGGTAATTAAATGTCTCTATTATATTGCCCCATCCTGCCTTTCCTCAAAAGTATGCATATTAAGATCTTTAAGTCTGTCCTCATATGCTACATAACGAAGACCATTAACCATTTTAGTAGCCACCCTCTGCACCGACTTCAACCTGCTTATATCCTTTTGAAGTTGCAGTCTCCAGAACTGCACACAATACTCCAAATGAGGTTGCACCAGAAACTTATACAGAGACATTATCACCTTCTTTGTTCTGTTGACCATTCCTCTACCTGTACACCCAAGCATCCTTCTGGTTTTCGCAGTTGCCTTTCTACCTGTTTAGCTACTTGGCCAGGTCCCGCTCCTCTTTTGTGGACAGAAGTACCTCCCTCCTGCACTGTACTGTTCCTTTGGATTTTTGCAGCCCAAATGCATGGCCCTTCATTTTTAAGCATTAAATTTCAGCTGCCAAATTCTAAACCATTCTTCATGTTATCAATTCCTTATGACATCAACTCCTTCCTGGGTGTCTACTCAATTGTAGATTTTGGTATCATCCGCAAACAAGCAAACTTTATCCGACAACCCTTCTGCAATATCACTAACAAAGATGTTAAAAAGAATCGGACCAAGGACAGATCCCTGTGGCACACCACTGGTAACTTCCTTCTCCTCAGAGTGAGCTCCATTTATGTGTACCCTTTGTTGCCTCCCACTCAACCATTTTCTAACCCAGTCAGTAACTTTAGGGTCCATCCCTAGGGTGTTCACTTTGTTTATAAGTTGCCTTTGTGGAATGGTGTCAAAGGCTTTACTGAAATCTAAATACAGCACATCTAGGGCTCTCCCTCGGTCCAACTTCCTGGTCACGTAGTCAAACAAATCAAATTAGATTTGTCTGACAAGACCTGCCTCTGGTAAATCCATGCTGCTTTGGATCCTACAATCCATTGGACTCCAGAAATCTCACTATTCTCTCTTTTAGTAGCCTTTCCGATGATTTACTAACCACAGAGGTTAGACTAACCGGCCTGTTGTTCTCATTGTCATCCTTATGTCCGCTTTTGTGTAAAGGGACCAAATGTGCCTTTCTCCAGTCCTCTGGCACCACTCCCAACTCCAAAGAGGCATTAAAAAGGTCAGACAATGGTGCCACTAGAACTTCTCCAAGTTCCCTCAGTATTCTTGGATGTATCCCATCCAGACCCATGGCTTTGTCTAGTTTTACTTTAGCTAGTTCCTCACAAACACAGTTTTCTGAAAATCGTTCGAGATCCACGTCACTTCTGTTCCTATTTGTGGGTGTTTTCTAAGATCCTGCTTCTGGCCCTTCAACTGAACCAAAATATTTGTTAAGCAATTCTGCTTTATCCTCATCAGTTTACTCCTCCCCTGCACCCTTGAGTGCGACAATACCACTTAGAACATAAGAACATAAGATATGCCATACTGGGTCAGACCAAGGTCCATCAAGCCCAGTATCCTGTTTCCAACAGTGGCCAATCTAGGTCATACGTACCTAGCAGTTTCCCCAAAAGACACAGGTTCCACAATGCTTGTACTGGGTTAAGCATTGATATCCTGGGTCCCTTCTTAATAATGGTTTATGGACTTTACCTCCAGGAACTTGTCCAAACCTTTTTTAAACCCAGCTACACTAACAGCCTTTACTACATCCTCCGGTAACAAATTCCAGAGTTTGATTACACGTTAAGTGAAAAAATATTTTCTTTTATTAGTCTTAAATAGTTTACCCTGTAGCTTCATTGCATGTCCCCTAGTCTTTCTATATTCTGATAACGTAAACAATCGATCTACGTTTACCTGTTCCACTCCGTTCATTAATTTATAGACTTCTATCATATCTCCCCTCAGCCGTCTCTTTTCCAGGTTAAAGAGCCCTAACCTTTTTAGCCTTTCTTCATAGGAGTATCCTTCCATCCCCTTTACCATTTTGGTGGCTCTTCTCTGAACCTTTTCTAATAACGCTATATCCTTTTTAAGATACGGCGACCAGAATTGCACACAATATTCAAGGTGCGGTCTCACCATGTAACGATATAGAGGCATTATAATATCTTTTGTTTTATTTTCCATTCCTTTCCTTATGATACCTAGCATTCTATTTGCTCTCTTGGCCGCCGCTGCACATTGGGCCGAGGGTTTTAACATGTTATCCACAATGACGCCTAAATCTTTTTCCTGGGTGGTGGTTCCTAAAGTGGAACCTTGCCCTTCCTCCTCTCACTAACATATTGGCTATCTCTTCTTTTTGTACCTTTGCTTTCCTGACTACTTTGGTAGCTTTGCTCAGTTTTTCCAAATAGAGATGCCTGTCTTCCTTTCTTTGTGATCTCTTGTATTTCATAAAGGCTTCCTTCTTTTTCTTCACCTTTTCAGCTACTTCTTTTGAGAACCAAAGAGGCCTCCTTTTCCTTTTACATTTATTTACCTTTCTAACAAAATGGTTTGTTGCCCTTGAAATATCCCCTTTCAGTTTTGACCACTGTTTTTCTATATCCCCCAGCTGTTGCCATTCCACTAACAACTCTTTGAGGTATGGTCTCATCTTGGCAAAGTTAGTTTTCCTAAAGTCTAAGACCTTCACTTTTGAATGGATTTTATTAGCCTTGATACTAATACTGAACCATGCCATCTGGTGATCACTGGATGTGAGATGATGTCCCATTGTAACATCAGAAACACTTTCCCTTTTGGTAAGCACTAAGTCCAGTATGGCCCCATTACATGTAGGTGCTGTTACTAGTTACCTGAATATTTCTTCCTGTAGAGTATCCTGGCTCTCCTTACTTCCAGATGACACCGCAGCAGGGATGTGCCAATCCACATCTGACATATTGAAATCACCTATCAGTAGCACTTCTCCTTTCATGCAATACTGTGTATGTCTTCTATTGAATCTTTGTCCACTTCTACCCTCTGTGATGGGGATCTGTATATAACTCCAATGCAAATGGATTTCACTTTCCCTCTTTCTAGTTTAACCCACAGTGTCTCTTCTCTTCCTTATAAGCCCTGTAATTCTATAGCTTTAATATTATTTTTAATATAGTGCCACTCCACCTCCCCTTCTCCCTACCCTTCTTTCCTGAATAAAGTATAGCCCAGTATAATTACATCCCAGTCATGGTTGTCCATGAACCATGTCTCCGTAACTGCCACTAAATCCAAGCCATCCTCTTCTAGACGATTTATAAATAAATTGAACATCCTGGGAATAGACCCTAAAATGACTGACTGGGTTAGAAATTGGTTGGGTGGGAGGCAACAAAGAGTACAGGTAAATGGAGCTTACTCTGAGGAGAAGAATGCAACCAGTGATACACTGCAGGGATCTGTTCTTGGTCTTATTCTTTTTAACATTTTATTGCAGAAGGGCTTTTGGGTAAGCTTTACTTCTTTGCAGATGATACCAAAATCTACAATAGAGTAGACACTTAGGAAGGAGTAGATAACATGAGGAGGGATCTTGCTAAATTTGAAGAATGATCAAGAATTTGTCAATTGAGATTAAAGCTAAAAAATGTAGAGTCATACTACTACTACTGAACATTTGTATAGCGTTACAAGACATACGCAGCCCTGCACAGACACATGTAAAACATGGTCCCTGCTCGTCAGAGCTTATAATCTAGTCAAGACACAGCAGCTGTAGACATGGGATACATCTAGAGGGAATGGTAAGGAAACACAAAGGAAATGAGGTGAGGCTGTTCTGCATTGTTCAAATTTTGTTGTTTGTAAACCGCGCTGATGATAAATAGTGCAGTATAGAAAAACCATTAAATAAATAAATAAATAAAAAATAAATAAATAAAAGATAATTCACTCCCCATTTTTCATTGCACTGCCAAAGTCCAGTAATTGCCTCCACTCAGACACACAGAAGTAGATCCCAATAACGCTAAACACTGTGTCCCAAAATATAAATATAGCACTTTTAGTGGCCAGAGCACATTTACTTTTTTTTGGTATAAATGGACTTTTTTGTGTTATGAGTGATGTTATTTTATGCAAAATTATGTAAATACAGCACAAAATTGAAACAGGATTTGAAATGTCTGCCACACACTGCTACAGAATCTAGCAAAGATAATCAGATGCAGGTATATGGAAAGACTGCAAGCCATGAAATAAACCTCTGCATCAGGGGAAGATGAAAGCATTGCAGCGTAACTCCAATAGCAATCACTATGTGCTAAAGTAAAGACCCAACTGTATATATGAAAAGAATGATATTTGCTTTGAAACAGCCCATGTTTGGGTGAATATATCTTGAATTATGTTTCTCTGTCTTTAATCGTCTCTTACTCATCATAAGAAAAACCCTGAAGAAGCATTAAGGGAAGTCAAATACTTTAAATCAAAATATTCAGCTTTAGAATTGCTTCCAACCGTTGCCTCTTATGAGAACATTTCCTTATATTTTAGGATATGTTTTGTGAAGTATGGTAGATGGACCTTTTAAAATGAATTGTTCTCCAGCCAGTCCTGGAGTGTCCCCTAGGCCAGTTGGGTTTTCAGGATATCTACAATGAATATGCATGAGATAGATTTGCATGCATTGCTTTCACTGCATGCAAATCTATCTCATGCATAGATGATTGTGAAATATTGCAAGAGGACCTCGATAATGTAGATCGCCCCTTCCCAGAAGTAGTGGAAAACATTTTCTCCTCTAACAGTTCTGTCCTGTTTCTTCTCTCCGTAGGTGTGGCAGGCCTCCTTTCGCTCTGGCAATTCCAAACAATGTGATCCGATTCATTGTATTTGTGGCATACAATCTGTCCTCTCTCATCTCTTAGAGAGGATCTTCTTGGTCTTTGAGCCACATACCCCTCTTGGTGAAACTCGGACCTGATACTCAACTTTCTTTGTCTGTCATCCCATCTTTGTTTCTCTAAAATTTCTTCTTGCCTCTGGCATATTCGTTCCATTGCTCCGGTCACTTCTGTGAAAACTGTCATCCATGGCCCGGGTACAGTAATTGTATTTCGCACTGGAGCTTTACTCTGGTTTCTTGGCAGCATCAGTGGGTACTCATCATGTCTATGGCAAACTTGTTCCTCCTCTGCCCAACGTATGACTGCAGTCATAAGCTCATCAGTTTAACTTGCCTGATGTTTAATTTCTCTTCTTTAAGTGTCATCCTTTAGTCCTAAGACAAATTGTTCCTTCAGTGCTTCCTCTGCATCCCCAATATAAGTTTATCTCTGTTAATTAATGCTTCAAGCAAAAGCTCAAATACTTTCATGATCCCACTTTCTTTCATAAAATTTGCATATTCAGATACCTAAGGTATATAAGAAATGCAAATAAATAAAATAAATAAATAAGGTGACTTGATCATCATAAACTTGGAGCAAAAAGTCAAACACAGCTTTTATTGACTGACATCCCTTCAACAGACTGTATTTTATTGTATCCTTGGCTTGTCCCTTGTTATGATCTCTTACATATTCCAACTGATCTTCAACCGGTATTCACAGAATCTTCAGAGCACAGAATCCATTCCTCTATGGATAAATCTTCCAACCTAGTAGGAATCTGGCAAGGTCTTCTCTCGTTAAATAACGATAGTATTCACGATTGGTGGAGGCTGCCAAGAGACGCCTCTAGAAGGCCCCTCTACTGCAGAACCAGATTCCTCAAAACTTCTGTATCCATCATCCATCTCCATCTTCTGAACAAAGTTTTCTTCCTTTAGTGTTCTTCAAGGCAGCTGAGTACTTATAAGGAAACAGGCCTGAGGTGAGTGCTAGACGGAGGAAGAATAGCAGGCTGTCCACCCCAAACCCAAAATAAAACCACACAGACACAAGCACAAAGTAGTCAACTTTTCTTTCAAATGCATTTTTTAAACTGCAGCCAGTTATTATAAAAGAAACTTGGTATATCTGAGCTCCCAATAAGTTCACCCAACAGGTTCTTTAAAGGATAGAGAATTAATAACAGCACTATCTTGTCTGTGATGTAGGAAGGTAGGCCTTACGCAAGCTTCCCCGTTAAAATGTAGTTACCTCTGTCATGATGCCAAAAAGGGTTACCCCTGGCCACCTCCCAGTTGAGTGAGTGACCGCATAAAGACATTTTTAAATTGAAGCTGTTCTAAAGAAGATCTGTCACAACCCAGAAAGGCAACACAGGTACACTAAAAAATTTTTTTTTTAAACTGCCTCTAATGTTTCGATTGATTTTTACGTTTTTTGGTGCGCTGAATCCAAATCTGGTAACCAATTTGCTCCATCACGTACAGATTTTTTGCTACATTGGGTTAGCAGTTTGAGGTGAATGTTTCAGATTGAGTGCGATCGAGATAAAAGTTTCTTGGATGAATTCTTTATACTAATTGTTTAGTAGTTATTCAAATAAGAATAAAGAAAATTGTAACAAGGCAGCACATAAGAATAGAGTAATGTCAACAAAACACACTGTGATGGTAGCAAAATTGTCTGCACTTAAAACAGCCACATACATGTGCACAAACATTGAGCATATAAGAGCGAGGTTAGACACAAAGCAAAGCAAAGAAATGTGCAAAAAATGTTGTACAGGTATGTATGTAAGAATAGAAAACGCAAACCGCACCATTGCAATACATGAAGACAAACACCCGATGGTGTGAAAATAAAATTCTAATAAATGAGATCCGACACTGTGGTAATAACTAGCAAATTTTTATTTCAAAGTTTAGTAAAAACACGATATTTGTCAACACAGTTTAGATTTTAAAGTCATTCTTGGGTCAATCAATCTCCTGGTGGGCCTGTTTCTTCTTCCCCCGAATGCTTCTCTTGGTGCGCTGCTTGGCGTATTTTTCATCTGGGGTTTCCCGCAGCAGCAACCAGCAGAAATCAGCCATCATAGTGGTGTTCCATCTTCCTTGGTACCTTCTCTCTGCGTCCTTGATGTCCTGGTGAAACCTTTCACCTTGTTCTTCACTGTACGCCCCCAAGTTTTCGGGAAAGTAGTTCACATGGGAGTGCAAGAAATGGACTTTCAGGCTCATGTTACAGCCTTGTTCTTTGAAGGCATTGAGCATCCTGGCAACAATATCCTTATAGTTCTCATCCCGCCTGTTCCCCAAGAATTTGAGAACAACACCCTTGAAGGAATCCCAGGCTTCTTTTTCCTTCTCAGACATCGTTTCAGCGAATGCTCCATCTGAAATGAGTTTCCTTATATCAGGGCCAACAAACACTCCTTCCTTTAGCTTTGCTTCAGAAAGTCGGGGGAACTTTGAGCAAAGGTACCGAAAGCACTCACCATCTTTTGGAAGGGACTTGATGAATTGCTTAATGAGACCCAACTTAATGTGGAGAGGTGGTAATAGAATTTTATCACGAGGTACCAAGCTCTCATGAAGAACATTTTTCTCACCGGGTCTCAAATACTCCCGAATTGGCCAGTCTTTTTTCCCCCAGTGTAGGTCGCGGGCCCGGCTATCCCACAAGCAAAGGAAGCAGGGATATTTGGTGAAACCGGATTGCTGATTTCCGGACCATATACCAAGCACTGATCCTGCCGCATTTTGACCTTGCCAATTCCATCCTACAAGGTCTCCCGCAATCCACACTAAACCCGCTACAACTGGCCATGAATGCTGCAGCAAGGATTCTTCATGGAGCCTCCAGAAGAGACCACGTGACTCCGATATTAAAACAGCTTCATTGGTTACCTATACACGGAAGGATTATTTTCAAAACATTAATCCTCTCTTTCAAGGCAATCAAGCGCCTTTCCTCCACAGCACTTACGGATCTCATCCATACAGTGCCCCCAACAGAGCTAGGTGGTCAACAGCCCTAAATTTATTAGCAACCCCGAAGACCTTGACAAAATGCAATAATACAACAGCAAATAGGGCCTTCAGCCTTTACGTCCCCAAATGTTGGAATGCACTCCCACCAGACATTCGAGCTATAGCAGACCTGACCCAATTCAGGAAGGCAATCAAACATCACCTCTTCCTCCAATACTACCCAACCAGCGATGAATTTAGTTAGCACCACCTAAGAATCACCGCCCTTTTGCAGCACATACTCACAAGGTCTCAAGTATTCAAAACGGATTCATCATTTATTGAGCAATTCAACTATGTTATAGGAATTTTACCTCATGTATATAGCATATTTCATGTAAATAGTTCATGTATATAGTTCAGCCCCTGTTATCCAAGTTTATATTCCTGTTCGATGTAAAACCAAACAGAATGTGTGTATTGGTCACTTTGTTATACTGTAAACCGCGCTGATGCCGAATAGTGCGGTATATAAGCAACTGTAATAAATAAAAAAAATAAAATAAAATAAATAATAGCATGGATAGAATTTTAAAGTCTCCACAAATCATCCACTTATGCTCATCATAACGAATCTTCTGAAGAATCAGGGCCAAATTCTCGTTTTTTTCTTGGAGAATAACAGAGTGAGCAATAGGAACTGAAGCGAATGTGTTGCCATTATGAAGAAGAACACCTTTTATGCTGTCTTTTGACGAATCAATGAACAGCCGCCATTCAGCAGGATCATACTTGAGTTTAAACTTTTCCATCACTCCGTATATCGTTGCAAAATACCAAATCTTCCTCTTTGCTGAAATACTTCAAAAATTGTGTCTCGCGGTTGCGGTACCAATAAAAAGTTGTTCCTGGTGACAATAGATTTTTCTGTTTAAGCCGAGAACTTAGCAGTTGGGCAGCATCTTTTGGGAGTCCTAAATCCCGGACTAAATCATTCAATTCAGCTTGAGAGAAAAGTTCAGGTTTCGGATCTGGTTCAGTTTCAAACTCGGAAGTACTGGACTCATCGGGAAAAGCCATCTGATGAGTCTCATCATGTCAGAACCGTCCACACAAATATGATCCAAAGATTTTGGTGGTTCAGGCACAGGTACTTCGTTGCTATGAGGCATAGGCCTAATTGCTGAGGGAAGGTTGGGGTAACTTATTACGTTCTTATTTTTTAAGTTGTATCCCTTCACATTGCAAGAGCAAAAATAGCAGTCACTGCTGTGGTCTCTTTGTTCATGCCACATCATAGGTATTCCGAAACGAAATGCTTGTTTTTTACCTTTCATCCATAAGCGTAGATCTTCCTCACATGTCTTGCACACTTTGTGAGGAGCCCACGGTTTTGTCTTGATCGCCTAACTTCAAACCGAAATAGGCGAAATATACTTTTTTAATAAATGCAGAAATGTTCCTCTGCCGCTTTTTTCACGGTATATTCCCCACAAATAAAACAAAAACTGTCCGGAGAGTTGACGCAACCTCTGGCTCTGTGAGCCATCACAAATACACAGCACTGCAACTACAACTGTAGTGAACTACTTCGGAATAAAGCTGGATACGACTGAGCAAACAAAAGGTAATAATGAACTTGCAAGAAACTGAAATTTGACAGGAACGTTCATGTCGCAACCACCGTGTTTGAGCGAGCGAACGAGGCGAGGCGAACAGGGAAAGAACATGCGCCAGCGCGAGTACTGGATTTAGTCCCCCGCCTCCCGATTGTCCTGTTAATGTATAAAATGAATACAAAACACTCTAAAATATCATGAGGGAGTGTTTCTAGTTAGTTAACCATTACAACCTCTATTTTGGGCCAAGAAAATAAACTGCAGTCGGCTAAAAAGAAATTATGTGAACATTCCTTATATGGGTAAGAAATCTAATTTTGCAAGAAAACGTGACGTGATGGAACATTTTGGCTATTTTTCCTGGATTCAGCACCCCAAAATCTATAGGAATCAGTTGCGAAACTGGAGGCAGTTTTTTGGTAGTGTACCTGTGCAATTAAGAAAAGAAATGTGCAATAAGAATGTGTTTAATTCTTTTCAAATTCAAATAAACATGTTTTCCCTTTAGAATATAAATAGACACTAAGGGGCATATTTACTAAACTGTGGTAACGTAGCAGTGGCTACGTTAAGACGCGTTATGTAACATTAAGGCGCCTTAACGTTACGGCCGCGGTAAGTCCAGAAAAGGGTGGAGAGAAGACGGAAAGAAGGGGTCAATGGGCGGTGAGTGGGCGGGGAGAGGCCCCTTTCACACTAACACGGAGAAATTAAGGGGTATGTTTACTAAACTGCGGTAATGTCATTCGCGTTAGTTTCCGCAGTAAAGGTACAGATGCCCATATAAAGGCCTGGGTGGGGCATCATTATGGCAAGCCGTCAGGTAACACACCTTACAAGGCGCGTTATAAGGCACATTACAAGGCACCTTTATTAGGCACAGTACAAGGCACGTTATAAGGCACTTTACAAAGCACCTTTATTAGGCACAGTACAAGGCACGTTATGAGGCACGTTACAAGTCACTGTTATTAGGCACAGTACAAGGCACATTATAAGGCACTTTATAAGGCACCTTATTAGGCACAGTACCAGGCACGTTATAGGGCACCTTATTAGGCACAGTACAAGGCTCGTGCCTTAACGTGCCTTGTACTATGCCCAATAAGTTGCCTTGTAACTTGCCTAATTAGAAGCCTTATAACGCTTTATAAGGATTGCTGGCAACTGTGGTGAGGGTACTATGGGCTGGCAGCATGGATCTGCAAAGTTATGATGTCACAGGCAAGCAAAATATCTGCCTTGGACAGGAGGGAACAATGAGGAATTGAACCCATGACCCATGATCTAGAATGTCAGTGTACTAACCAGTAGGCTATACCTCTGTGACATGTTGCACAGCAATGGCTGGGTACAGAAGGACTTCAGGTCACTGCACAAACCATCTGCTCTGTGTGCCAGGATAGGGTACCCTCACCAGCCCCCTTGATGCATTGCACATGCAGAACAGCTGCCTACAGCTGACCACCAAATGGGGTCTGCACCTCTCCGGTACTGCAGCATGGTAAGACGGACTGACAGTGCGTGATACTGGCACAGAGTAGCTACAGACCATGCCATTGTGCAGGTTCCGTGTTCACCCTGAGGGATAGGAAGGGCGCCCAGCACTAGGTCCACAGTACATGTGGTGCTAGTGATAGGTCTTGCTGCACATCCCCTGTGCTGTCAGTATGTGACAGGTATTCCCAGCAGTACAACTGAAGGTACATCTGTTCCAGCTGTGGTCTGCAGTCACATGTGGGTCTGGACACCAACTAGATTAGTGTGTACCTGGTGTTAAGATCTGGATGGGGTACCTGTTATCAGGGCAGTGGAGTATCTAGAATCGCAACGTAGCAATGCCACTATGGGTCGAAGTGGTATGTGCTATATACCCCAAGGGGCCTCAATCACCCCTTTTGTAGATGAGGGTGTGGTGGGATAGGTGCCTGCACCTTGGATAATGGCTGCAGTACCAGCAACCATAGTCCAGCTGGCAGATGCCAGCCCTCCAGGGTTGCTAGGCCAGTGCCATAACCTGTGACCATTGCAGACCAGCAGGGATGCTTGTGGTAGACCAGGGAAGGCTTAACTTCCCCATGCCACTGTCTGCCATTTATCAACAGACAGCACAGTCAGAATGCCCTTGCAGCATCCTACAAGGTGTTCTCACCATGCACAGGAAAACAACAGACAGCCCACTAACCAGTCCATAGTGCATGCTCACAAGGGAACCCTATGCACCGAGATGTGCAATGCACAGCACAGACACCAAACAGATATCTCTGTGATTGGGCCCCAGAACTGGAAACACACAGGTAACACTGGAAACAGATAATGTGTGGCACTATGTGGGAACATAGTCATGCCATGGTCACTGCTCGGTCAGAGTGAGAGTGCCCCCCCCCCCCCCCCCCATGACATGCTGTGGCCACCCTGTCCATGCAGGTGGTGGTTGAGCACTACAGTGTCCCAGCCATTGCCCTCCAACCTGTGCAGATGCATCCTGGCCAATCCACCCTGTCTGGGCGATACCCACAATACCTTGCTCCTCATTATGCACATTTGCAGGCTAACGCTGGAAGCAGTGTGAGCAATGTGGGCTCAGTGAGATGTTGGCAGACACAAAACAATGGAGAGACATACGCACACTCCCACACCTATCTCAGCATTGTGCAGAGATGGAGGTGGTTTACAACCCTACCCGCTGCACTGGTCTTGATCACAATGCCGGCATTGCTAATCTGTGCAGTGGGTAGTAATAGTGCTCTGGTGATAACTGCAGCTCTGTGCTGGGGCCAACAGCCTGACACTCCATGAAGCTGTGGATAGTGGAGCCCTTGTGAGTGGGTGTCCGTACCCCTGTGCACCACTGCGTTAGGGTTTGCCCATGTTGTTGTTGTGGCTGCATTGTGGGCTAAAACTATGGGGAGATGCTGTGCAGGATCCACAGATTGGACCTGAACCTCTGAACCTCTGCTTGTAGATATGCTGGCTGAGTGTACTGCACCACACTGTTGCCACAGAAGCATAGTGGTCCCTGGGGCTACCCTTATGTTCCTCGGCCAGACCTCTTCTGTTGCACTGCACACCATGTACTGGTACAGGGCATGGCCAAGGTCCACTGCAGGTGGGTGCCACTGCTCCCTCCAGCACAATAACCCACCCCCTCTGCCATGCCACCATGACCACATGCTGTCGGTGCCGGTGGTGCGCCATCCCAGGCCATCCAGGGGGCAGGTAGACGACTGCCTAAGGTGTGGGTTCTGGGGTAGGGGTGCCTACATGGATGTCCACGCTTCCCCAGGCACCATCTGTCAATGTTATGTGCCCCTTGGGGTGCCTGTTGGGTACTGTCTCCTGGATGGGACACTGTGGGCCACAGACTCATGGTCATGTCTGACCCTGGTCAGTTGCTGTCTTGCTGGTTTCCATTTTCTGTGTTCCTATGTGCCACCTCGGCAACCACCTAGTCCACCCTGTGCCCCAGTAGCCCCCACTGTATGTCCTGCCTGCAGCACCCATGCCCCATTTGCGCCATCACCATAGTGGCCTTTCATACCAGAGCACTATGCTGTTGCTGCAAATGGAGCACCACTATCACCTTTCTTGTGCTCCCTGCCTATGCTGTACATTGTTGACGCTGAAATGGTTTCTCTCTCTTGCAAATGTGTGCTAACGCCAGGTTTTCAGTTGCGTTAGCATTCAGCCCTTAATTTCTCCTTGTTAGTGTGAAAGGGGCCTTTCCCTGCTCATTAACCCCTTCTCCTGGACTTACTGCAGCCGGGAATGTTAAGGCACCTTAACGTAGTCTCTACTACATTACCACAATTTAGTAAGCATACCCCTAAGGACTGAATCCAATAACATTAACTAGCAGTGCAGTGGATGTGCAGCAAAACCTATCACTAGCACTACATGTACTGTGGACCTAGTGCTGGGTGCCCATCCTATCCCTCAGGGTGAACACGGAACCTGCACAGTGGCATGGTCTGTAGCTGCTCTGTGCCAGTATCACGCACTGTCAGTCCGTCTTACCATGCTGCAGTACCGGAGAGGTGCATACCCCATTTGGTGGTCAGCTGTAGGCTGCTGTTCTGCATGTGCAATGCATCATGGGTGCTGGTGAGGGTACCCTATCCTGGCATACAGAGCAGACGGTTTGTGCAGTGACCTGCAGTTCTTCTGTACCCAGCCATTGCTGTGCAACAGGTCATAGAGGTATAGCCTACTGGTTAGTACACTGACATTCTAGGTGGAGGTCATAGGTTCAATTCCTCATTGTTCCCTCCTGTCCAAGGCAGATATTTTGCTTGCCTGTGACAGTCATAACTTTGCAGATCCATGCTGCCAGCCCATAGTACCCTCACCACAGTTGCCAGCAATCCTAATAAGGTGTTATAAGGCTTCTAATTAGGCACGTTACAAGGCACCTTATTGCGCACAGTACAAGGCACGTTAAGGCACGAGCCTTGTACTGTGCCTAATAACAGTGCCTTGTAACGTACCTTATAACGTGCCTTGTACTGTGCCTAATAAAGGTGCCTTATAACGTGCCTTGTACTGTGCCTAATAAAGGTGCCTTATAACGCGCCTTGTAAGGCACGTTACCTGAAGGCTTGCCATAATGATGCCCCGCCCACGCTTTTATATGGGCATCTGTACCTTTACCGCGGAACCTAACGCGAATGACATTACTGCAGTTTAGTAAACATACCCCTAAGTAATACTTAACCATTGAATTTTTGTTTCTAAGAATCAGCCCTCCTGAGTTAGTCTTTATGACCATATTCTTTTCCAGCTCAAGTGACCCTTGGCTCCTATACAAGCAACATTTTTTTTCAATCAGATAAGTTGGGCCCCCCAACCTTACAATTCTGTACCGGGGGAAGGGGGCATAGTCCTACTGGCTAGCCAGGACCCTTTGCCAGTTGGGAGGTGCACTGATCCCCCCAGGCAGCTCCCCGTGGGGATTGTGAGCTGTCCATGGGGGATCCATGCTGCAGGGGGGCACACATTTAAATTTTTTAGATTTTTGGTGTTGCGGATCACAGCACCGTGACACCAACAATATTGTGGGAAGCAGGGGAGGCTTGGTCATAGCATTGAGAGGCCCAATTGCCAGCAGAGGAGCACCCACATTATTGTGCCTCCAGGCAGATACTGCAACCTCTTGGGGTTACATTATCTTCCACAACAATCGGGCCTGATTTTGGCAGCCACTACACAAAATCATTTTTGCACGGTCGTTGCCAACCATGGCCACCTCTACTCCCCATGCTGATCCACCCTGATCCTGCTGCTGGGGCGCTGCACCATGCAAAAATCAGATATAGCAGAAAATTTTGGTTAGCTGCTTCCATGGGGCGTTAATTCTGCCTGAGTCCTGCAGAAGCAGCTAATGCACCTTAGTAGGCATACCTCTTAAAGTCAAAAATCATCTTTCAAATCCTTCTGAACCTGTCATGAAAAAATTGCTTCTGGTAGTCTTGGAAACAGAGCCACTGTTAGACTAATTTCTCACACCTCCTCTTGTCTCACCCGCTCTCACCAAGCCAACCAACTTATTCTTCTAACAGCCTATAACCGCCTCTTGATGTGACCTCAGATGCTGCCTGCTCCGGTTTTGTTCCCTTACTTTGGAATTCTTTCTTCCACTCCTTAAGAATCTCACCTATTTCCCTTGCTTCTGGCGAATCCCCAAATGCAGTTGTGGTTGTGATCTGAGCTTATCTATCTGCCCTTCTCTTCTCTTTTCTCTTTCTCTTTTCTACTTTCGCCTTTCTTCTCTGATAAATTTATTGTAATTTCCTTGCATCTACTTTTTGTATATTTTATGTAAACTGCTTTGAAATATCCATTTGGAAAAAAAGCAATATATCAAGTTCTCAACTAAACTAAACTAAACATGGAGGGGCCCCACAGCTTGCCTTCAGGTTCCCTTTGGCTTGGGGACCTGGACATGAGAAATATTGATGACCATTTCTTTTGTTGTTTCATATTTTTTTTATCCAATCATTACATGAAACAACCCAGAACTCTGATTTTTCCCAGTGTCATCACAGGCTGACCTCAAAGCAGTGACCCTTGGGTTGGAAGGCACTATTATTTTTCCAAAGGAGTTGGCTCTAGTGAGTCTACCCTTAACCTTTTAGGAACCTGATACATACCTGTGACTTGGATTGGCCACTTTTGAAAACAAGATACTGGGCTCGATGGACCTTTTGACCCAATATTTTCTTATGGTCTTATGTATTTCTGGTGATCTTTGTTCCTGTTTTCTGATTGGCCCAACACTTGATTGTTCTTGAGCTATGAGGAAAATCCTTCCTGGATTTTTTGCCTTTCGAATCAATTGATTCCTGTTGTAGATCAGGGGTTCTCAAACCAGTCCTTGGGACATACCTAGTGAGTCAGATTTCAAGATAACTACAATGAATATACATGATACAGTGGAGGCAGAATATTCAGATCCCTGTCATGCATATTCATTGGATTTATCCTGAAAACCTGAATGGCTAGATATGTCCTGAGGACTGGGTTGAGAACCACTGCTCTAGAGGCTTACTCCAAAGCCTTTTCTTTTGCCATGTTCTTGTGTCAGAAATTCTGTGAAATAATGTCTATACGATCAGTGATATTTACAAAGCTTTAATCCAGATCCTGATTGTCTAATTTATTTATTTATTTATCTATTTTCTTTTATACTGCCCCTTCCAGAGATCAAGGGCGGTTTACATGGAACAATTTAACAATCTTGTACACTTCTGTATACATTTACATTGAACAGTAAAATTCAACTTTGTACATTTCTGTATATATTTACATTGAACAGTAAAATTCAACTTTGTACAGGTAATAATGCAAACAACTGTCAAACTATTTACATTGGCTATTTACAAAGGCTATGTATAGTGTGTAACAGGGTTGGATAGTTAATGGGCATGTGTAGGTATTAGAATTTATTTCCTTTTTGTCGTAAGTCAGGAGTGTGTGTGGCGGAGGTCTGTCAGGAGTTAGTTAATTGTAATTTCGGGGGTTTTGTGTTTGTGTGACTGTGGTTGCTGTGGGGCTGGACTTGGGGGGTAGGGGATTTCAAAGTGTTCGGAGAATAGGTAAGTTTTTAGTTCTTTCCTGAATTGAGAGAGGTCTTTTATGATGCGAAGGTCTATTGGGAGGTCGTTCCAGAGCGTAGGGCAGCGAATGTGAACGCTCTGGAGCTTGTAGTTTTCTTAGACTTCCTGAAGGCTTTTGGTGTGTTAAGGGAGTGGGCTGCGTTTTGTCTGTGAGTTCTTGTTTCAGTTGGAGCGTGCAGCAGTGTGGACAGATGTGAGGGGGCGATGCTGTTTATGAGTTTGAAGGTTGTTAGGATTATTTTATATCTGATTCGGCTGTTTATAGGGAGCCAGTGTAATTCCAGCAGTATTGGGGTTACGTGGTCTGTTACGCGAGCTTTAGCAATTACTTTTGCACAGATGTTCTGGGCTCTTTGAAGCAGGTATGTGTTTTTTTGTGGAAGGCCAATTAGGAGACTATTGCAATAGTCGAAGTGGGGGGTGATAAGTGTACTGACTACAGATCTAAAGTCATGTGTTTCAAGGAGAGGCCTTAGGTGTATAGTTTTGAGTATGTAGAATATGGTTTTTACTGTCTGTTTTATGTGCGGTAACATGGTGAGAGTGTAGTCTATTATTACACCTAGGTATTTGACCTCTTTTCTAACAGGTATGGTTGTTTTGTTGATTGTGATTGTTGTTGGGTAAGTGTCCTCAGTCATAGGTGTCCTTGTTACGAACATTGCTTCCGTTTTTTTTAAGGTTGATGCTGAGGTAGTTGGTTTCCATCCAAGAGGTAGCCTCAGCCATGCATTCGGATAAGGTGTCATATGTGGGGTTTTTAGTGATTATGGGGATAGCGAGCATGATGTCGTCAGCGTAGATAAAATGGCTAATCCTGTGTTTTTTTAAATATGTTTGTAATAGGTTGTAGGTACAAGTTGAAAAGGAGGGCGGAAAGAGCTGATCCTTGGGGTATTCCCTGTCCTTGGGGGAATGTTTCTGATGCTTCTTGGTCTATTTGGACGCGTATTAGTCTGTGTGTGATGTAAGACTTGAACCATTTGAGGACAGTCCCACCTATTCCTAAGTTTTCTAGCCTATTGATCAGTGTAAGGTGGTTGATGTTGTCGAAGGCAGCAGAAATGTCTATAAAGAGGAGTAGGAAGCCTTGGCTGTAGTCATGTTTATGTTTATGTTTATTAAATTTGATATACCGCTCAGGCCGAAGCATCAGAGCGGTTTACAATAATATATCATTTGAGAAAATATGAAAGGAACGCCATTTGTAAGATAGGACAGAGTAGAGGACAGAAACAGTCAAAAAGATAAGACAAAAGAACAAAGGGAACAGCAGGTTACCATAATATATGCGTGTGGCAGTCCAGATCACATCTTCCATGTTAACTTCAGGGCGAATGCCATGGTCCAACGCCTAAGGGCCATGCCAAAGGGCCCTCTGGCGAGGCCCTCAGGCGTGGGCCCGCAAGGCGCGGGCGCGCCCCCGAAGCGGCGGTTTAAGCCGTTCTTGCTGGCATCCCATTTGCAAGCACTAGGAGGGAGGAGGGGCTCCTGCTCACAGCTCTGATGGCAAAGGCTGCTCTCCTGCGCGCCCCCGAAGCGGCGGTTTAAGCCGTTCTTGCTGGCATCCCATTTGCAGGCACTAGGAGGGAGGAGGGGCTCCTGCTCACAGCTCCGATGGCAAAGGCTGCTCTCCTGCGCGCCCCCAAAGCGGCGGTTTAAGCCGTTCTTACTGGCATCCCATTTGATGAGGAAGTCATTAGTGATCCGGAGTAGGCTTAGTAAATGTTTCTGATAGTATACTCCTTAACATGCAAATTCATCTCCTTTAATGTTAGCATGGGTTAGTGAATATCTGATTAAGGGGCCATAGTAATAAATCATGTATGTTAGAACTGTGCACTGAGTTTTAGCCCACAGTGTTCTACAAACACATTGAATAAAACCTTTTATCCCCAATGCAGTAGACAAATAGCATACAAATTACTGTTACATTACAAAGTGTGTACAGACAGAAAAAACAGCGCACACTTCGTCAGCAACATACTGCCATTTCAGGCCACAGTGATTTGTTTTTCTTTCTCTTTCCTGTCACAGCATGAGCCAGTATCCTGTCCAGTATCCATTACTCAGCTCACACACTGACAGGAGGAGAACAAAACAGACTGGTTACCACACGTCCCCGATTTTCAGGGATTGTCCCCAATTTTGGATAGTGGGGACAGAGATAAATGACTTTGCTTCTCCTGCACACCCCTCTCTTGCATTCTTCTCAATCCTGGTAAGAAAAGATATAAAATTAACTTTTATGTATCTATATATATAAAATAAAGTTTAAGCATATATGTACATATGCACACTTATAACTCGAGAGGGGCTGCTACTTTCTTTTTTAAAGGTTTGAAAATGTTGACTTTTATACTTAGACTGGTCATTTTGAAATATATGCGGAAAAGATACCTGAGGAGGGAGGACCCCTGCCCCTCCCAGCCCAGCTCAGCCATGCCCAGGCAACACAGATTTGCTCTACAAAATCTAGTAACCCTATCTGAAGCTGTTACCTTATTTGAAGCTATCTGATATAGAGCACTCCTGGCCTGAGCACCCCAAGCCAAGACTCCTAAGCACAGGGAAGCCTTTGACTCAAAAGTCTCTGCTTACGTCGTCCCAGAGTTCTCTTCATAGGCTGCTAAGGCAACCTTTTTCAGAAGAAAATTGAGCAAAACTGAAAACATCACCCTTGCTGAGGGCTGTGACATCAAGGACATTGAACAGGAAAGTGCATATAAGTATCTCGGAATAGAAGAAGGAATGACACTCGGGCAGAAATTCTTGAGGGAGAAGATCAATAAAGAATATTACAGGAGGTTAAAATTGTTATTGAAAAGTACTTGAACGGAGGGAGGGAGTGGAGTGTTCTAAGATGGCTGCCTGATTCTGCTGACATCTCGCGTTCCTTATGGGGAAAAGGAAGGTGAAGATTAAGCTGGGTAAAGCACCTGTGAGCACCACGATGATGCCGATTTCAGGGCCGATGGACCTTTTTGTGCGAGACGCTGCTGCGGTGTTGAACTCCAGCGTGGCTCCGGTTGTGTCAATGCCGAGGTTGGTGGACCAGCTGTCTTCTTCGGAGGTGGATCTATCACTTTCCCCAGAGGAGGGTCTTCCTCCTCGACCCCCAGTATTGGTAGCTCAGTTGCAGTTGGATGCTGCTGGTGTTACAACGGAAGGTGGTGTGAACTCCAGCGATCAAGGGAGTGTTCAAATAGTAGGAGCCAAGACATATACATCACTTCCTATTGTGATGGCAACTTCTGGGATGCCGTTAGGAGGGATTGAGGTATCTGCCCAGGCCGTGAGTGCTCTGCCTACCTTGGGCTTGTCTTCTCCTGTTGTTTCTTTGCCATCGGCTTCTTTGGTAAAACCAGATAAAATTACCTTGGAGTTCTTATGGGATTCTATTACTCAATTGACTTCTGCAGTTTCGATCCAAACTCAAGTATTTCAAACTCAACTTCAGGACTGTGTTAATAAGTCACTTTACTCAGCAAGCCGAAATTGATAAGTTAAAGGTTCAGTTATCTACAAATTTGGCTCAGACTGAAGCAGTTCAGGAGCAGAATACTTTGATTATGAAAGACTTTACGCCTTTAAGATTTAAGTTGGAAACACTTGAGAATCTCTCGAGTGCAACCAACTTAAGGTTTATTAATTTTCCTAAATCTTCTCTTTGTTCTCCTAAAGATATGTTTCGAAAATATTTGATTGAAGTGTTGCAAGTTCTTAAGGAAGCCATTCCTCCTGTTTCATATGTATATTATTTACTCTTGGGGAAAAAGCAGACTTCGTAAGGATCTCCATTGTTAGATGCTTTAAATGTTTATGCTTATTTGGAAAATTCATAGTCTGAATCCATAGTTCCTGCGATTCTTGTGGTTCTTGTGCACTATCTGTGGATAGAGACTGGATTTTGAAATTGTTTTTCAAGAAGAGACAATTTTCTTTCCTTGGCTGTAATGTCAGGGTTTTTCCTGATATTGCTAGAGAGACACAGAGAAGTCGGAGGGAGTTTCTTCTTTTGAAACCAGGAGTTGTACAGTTCGGGGCATTATTCTTTTTGAAATTTCACTGTAAATGTTTAGTGAAACTTAGGGGGATGTTTACTAAACTGCGTTAGTGCAATTCGCGTTAGGAGCCGCGGTAGTGAAAGAAACCCCAAATAAGGACATCGTTACCACTACCGCGCGTTAGAAAAATTAACGAGCGTTACCGGGTGCCGTGCCGTGTTACTGCGCGTTAATCGTAAGAAGACGTACAGACACAAAGCACTGAAACAGAGCTGTAGCACAATGGTTACAGTACTGACCGCTGTTACAGGCAGCATGGGTTCGAGCCCCCCAGTGTGCCTAACGCAAAAAGCTGTCTCAGGCATCATCCTGTACATTACAAAAGGAAAGAGGAGGCATGTTTTTCGTTACACTGAGTACTGGTGTCAGAAAAACACCCTCGGAGTGTGCCTAGCCACGTATGTTGGTGCGTGCATTGGTACGTGCGTAGCTGCGCACGTACATTCGTGCGTGGGTACGTGTGTTTTTACCAGTGTGGTCATCTTATATTACAGACTGTGTAGGGCAGGGGTCTCCAACTCCAGTCCTGGAGGGCCGCAAACCAGTCAGGTTTTCAGGGTATCCCTAATGAATATGCATGAGATATATATGCATTAGAAATAGCCTGCCATACTGACTGGTTTGTGGCCCTCCAGTGCTGGATTTGGGGACCCCTGCCGTACACCTCTGTCATGTATGATTGTGAGTGGGCAAGGTACAGATGTCCTCGACATCAAAAGGGTAGATAGAATGTGTCACATCCCTCCTCGTTTCTCACCACCACCAAAAAGTTGTCTAATAGACAATATTTTGGTGGTGGTGAGAAGCGAGGAGGTATGTGACACATTCTATCTACTCTTTTGATGTCGAGGACATCTGTACCTTGCCCACTCACAATCTTAAATGACAGAGGTGTAAGGTGGGGGTCCCCAAATCCAGCACTGGAGAGCCACAAACCAGTCAGTTTGACAGGCTATTTCTAATGCATATATATCTCATGCATATTCATTAGGGATACCCTGAAAACCTGACTGGTTTGCGGCCCTCCAGGACTGGAGTTGGAGACCCCTGGTGTAGGGTGTCCTGCACCTATGCATTATGCTAACAGATGTACGTGTGATGGCCTATGGTTTAGCAGAGCCTGTGAGCAGGTGCTGGTGTTTCACAGGGTTGGATTGGGCCAGTCACACCCATGATGCACTGCACATGCAAATCAGCTGTCCACAGATACACACCATGGGGAATGCACCCTTACAGCACCTCGGCCTGGTAGGGGGTACCAACCGTGTGTTGTACTGGCACAGAGTAGCTACACACCGTCACATTGTGCGGGTACTGTGCTCACCCTGAGGGTGCAGTGAGGCGCCCAGCACTAGGTCCACAGCACCGTCCATGGCTGAAAGAAACCATGGCGCAGGTCCAAAGCAGTGTTACTGTGTGAGATAGGTAGTTTCTGCAGGAACACCTTGGACATCTCTGTCTGTTTCAATCAGGTATAGCCCCAATGCACCACCACACCCCTCCCCCAGAGCTGAGGGTGGCAAACAGGGTCTCCTATCAAAAGATCCAGTCTACCTCCCTGCAACCGTGGCAGTAGAGGGAAACATTAACCCTAGTCCTGCTGAGGAACAGACACCCCACAGGGCAGTCAATGCAGCTCTGTACACAGCCATAACACAATAGCAGACAGACATTAGGCCTGGATATGGTATGCTGCACCCCACCACTATCTGATATTCCCCTGGTGCAAGCCATCAGCCACTGCACCCTGCAAGCCACTCCATCACAACACCTACCAGCTGCAAACAGTCTGCTAGTGCCCAGTGGAAATGCCTGCACCCAGAACTGGGATGTCAGCATACACAGCAAGCAAATGCATCAGTGACTGGGCCCCAAAAGGAAACCCATATTTATCACATGAGAGAAATATTAGATAGCACTATGGGAGTGCCTAGCCATGCTGTGGTCACTGCACGGTGAGGGTGATCTCTCAGCAGGATATACTGAGGTCACCCTGTCTGTGTAGGTGGTGGCCAGGCACTACAATGTGCCTGTAACTGCCCTATGCCCTGTGCAGATGCACCCTGGCCAGGCCACCCTGTCCGGCCTATACCCATGGTACCTTGCTCCTCATTATGCACATTGGCAGCCCAATACTGGCAACAGTGCTGGCAGTGTGGGCTGTTGAAGGTGTTTGCAGCCACCACACACTGGATAGACAGACAGACACCCCCACACCTATGCCAGCATTGTGCTACTATAGAGGTGGTCAGCAGCCATACCCACCACACCAGTCCTGGGCATAGTACAGGCATGGATATGGTACACAAGACTGTTGGAGGGTCACTCCCCAGGGTGGTGAACACTGTCAGAGACCAGACCTGCAGCACACACCGCAGACATCAGAATGATTGCTATGGTGGAGCTCAATGAGCAAACTGTGCTTAACGTAGGAATTGATATCTGCCAGTTATCAGAGGAGACGTTTGATAGCTGTGTACCATATACCCAGGTGTAGGGTGGCATTGATAAGGTATGCAACTGCTAGTATTGGCAGATACAGGCAGGGCCCAATGTCTTGCCTCTCCAGCTGGCATTGGCCAATGGGGCCTGTGGGTGTGGGTGTGGCCCTGTTGGCTGCTGCTTTACGGCAGAGTTCCCCAACTCCAGTCCTGGTGTTCCAAACACTGTTCGGGTTTTCATGCTGTCCCTCATAAATATGCATGAGCTACATCTGCATATCATGGGGGTGGTGCATAGCTATGCAGCACAGGCATCTTTATTAGAGGCAGCATGACACCGGAATGGTGTGGGGCCCTCCAGGACTGCATTTACGGGACTCTGCTTTAGGTAATGTGCCTGTTTCTGGTGTCTGTGTTTGGTGTGGTAAAATATAGGCCTTGCGTATGTTCTCTGCACTAAAGGAGTGTCTTTACTATCACTGTTTAGTGGTGGGTAAAGCTTTGGGGACTGGGTTGGCAGGAGCCTCAGCTGGGATTTGAACCTGTAACCCTCTGGTCTTACAGGGACTGGCTGTGTCTGTTGCACCACACTGTGGCTACAGAGACAGTGTAGTCCCTGGAGTTAGTTAAACCGGCCTGACGAGTCAGAAACCCTGCTCTGCAACAGGTTTACTGTGACCTCATTTACCTTGTATGCAGACAAAGGTGCACATAAACCTCAGAAAAGACCTCACAAAAGGGGCACACACCCATAACCAAGCTGGGCTACAATGATATCATTGGGAAACATTACACCACACGCCCAGGACAGCTCTATTACAATGTAATGCTCTTTGAAAGGGTCTGTGGAGCGTAGACCCTTCCACACATCATTTCCTTTTATTTTGGTGCTTTCCAGGGAGTGTTGTTCCTTGTTGCCCATTGCTATCACTGTTGCCCAGCTGAATTCTGCTTTTTAAAATGTTTCTTGTGGTCATTTCTAACGTTTTATGTGAATTTTTGTTATGTGCACATGTATCACACTGCTCACGTTTTGTGGGTTTCCCCGGTTTTTCTGTACATTGCTGACGGAAATGGTTTCTCTTCCCTTTAAATGCCTTTAACGACAGGTTTTCATTCGCGTTGGAATTGAGCTCTGAAATACAGCGCATTAGTATGAGGGGAGGCTCTCCCCCCCCCACTCTCCGCCCATTGACCCCTTCTCTCCGCCCACTCTCCACCTTCCGCGCTGTTTTAATGCGCCGCGGAGGTTTACGATCGTTAACTGTGGTTAACGCGCGTAAGGTACGTTTACCGATCGTTTGCACATCAGTACGCGTGTTAGGACGTTCAAACGATCGGTAAACGTACCTTACGCGCGTTATTCACGATTACCGCACTTTAGTAAACATACCCCTTAATTCTGTTAATTATGTATTTTTTCAACCTTCTGAATTACTTTCCTTTATTAATGCTAGGCAGGTATCTTCTGGCACATAGACTAGGCCTGGTGTAGTAGACGCTCGCTATTGAATCGCTGTATGTTCAGACAGCTAATTGATTGTAAAATTCCTTTCCATTTTTGTGTAGCTCTCCTTCCTCCGTTTCATAGTGGGCTTGTGGAACTTAGCTTAGGCATTTTATTTTTATTTATTTTTATTTAACAGGATTTATATACCGCATTATCATTTCAATCAAAGCGGTTTACATTGAAACTTAAACTTGGTAATGTACATTAAACAGGGACATTGATAACTTGGATTTTTCTGTTTTCTTTGCATATTGGTATGTTTTTTTACCTTTCTTTAGCTAATATTCCTTTTCAAATGCAAGTTGTTACTTGTAATGTATTTTAAAATTCAAATAAATATAATTTTTTTAAAAAAGTACTTTAACATCAAGGAATATGATAGAAGCCATCAATCAGCTGGCAATTCCTGTACTTTCCTACAGCTTTGGGACTGTGGATTGGCCTCTTAAAGGTCCTGAAAAACTGGATGTGCAAACAAGAAAACGCCTGCATTTCCATGAAGTAATTTCCAAGAATCAGTGTATGCCAAGACTGTACATCCCTAGAGCTGAAGGAGAGCTAGGACTCATAGAGATTAATTATACCTAAAGAGCTACTATCATAGGCCTCCAGATCTATCTGACAGAATCATTGGATCCAAATACGCAAAAAGTGTTGAAATATGACAGTAAATGTCCAGAATCTGTCTCCATCAAACTTGGACAAGTGTTCCAACGATCAGAAGTAATGAGTGAGAATCCACAGGCATGCATAGGAAAGGAAGTAACAGAGTCTGCAAAACAAGAGAAAAAGCTCTTCAAAGAATTAGATCAGCAAGCAAAGAAAAACAAGTGGCAAATGCACAAATACAGTGGGAAATATAGAGTGTTACTCCAAGAACCTTTTTTCGATCAAGAACGGACACATGCATGGTTAAGGAGAGGTGAACTGAAACCGAAGGATGAAAGATTGATAGTTGCATCTGGGGCAGCGGATTACGGACAAGATGGTTTAAGATGAGTATTGAAAAAACTGGCAAAACAGATATATGTCAATTCTGTAAGAAAGAGCTAGAAACAGTGACTCGCATTATAGCAGGCTGTGAAGTTCTGATGGCACAAAATTCTATACTGAAAGGCACACAACAAAGTAGCATGCCTCCTCCACTGGAAACTCTGTAAGCACTACAACATCACTGTCCCTGAAAAGCACTGGGATCATGACTCTAAGAGAATAACAGAGAATGAAGAGGTTATGTTCACCTGGGGCATTCCCATTCCAACAGATAAGAAACTGGATGCCAGGAAACCTGACATAGTGGTAAAAGAGAAGAATACCAGAGCAGCATTGATAATAGTGATTATTCTGTGAATCGCGTGGAGAGACAGAAGATCCTGAAGTAGCAAGAAATACAGTCAGAGATGAAAAAAATGTGGCAGAAAGATGCAGAAATCTTTCCCATTGTACTGGGAACGACAGGCTTGATGAAGAAGAATTTCCAAGCATATCTTGACAAACTACCCATACCTGTTACATTTTACAAATGCCAGAAGGAAGCTCTCTTTGGCACGATGCAAGTATTATGTCGAGCATTAGCAATAAATTTGAGAGACTAAGATCCAACTCCACATACCTTGTCTTAGAAGTGAGGTTCACGACTGTCATGGTATCCACAAAACTGACCCATTCGGAGAAACTGCCCCGAGTAAAGCTGCTATCTTGAAAAATGTCCGCTCATTCCTCCTCTGACACCATATTGCAAAATGGTAGTGCCTGACCTCAATGATATATCAGAACACATTGCTAAGAGATTCTTCTGCATCAAAATTCTTAGTGCATTGAGACTAAGGGGTCTGTTTACTAAATCGCGTTAGTGCAGTTCGCGTTAGGAGCCGCGGTAGTGAAAGAAACCCCAAATAAGGACATGGGCGGTACATCGTTACCACTACCGCGCGTTAGAAAAATTAACGAGCGTTACCGGGCGCCGTGCCGCGTTACTGCGCGTTAATCGTAAGAAGACGTACAGACACAAAGCACTGAAACAGAGCTGTAGCACAATGGTTACGGTACTGACCTCTGTTACAGGCAGCATGGGTTCGAGCCCCCAGTGTGCCTAACGCAAAAGGCTGTCTCAGGCATCTTCCTGTACATTACAGAAGGAAAGAGGAGGCATGTTTTTCGTTACGCTGAGTATTGGTGTCAGAAAAACACCCTCGGAGTGTGCCTAGCCACGTACGTTGGTGCGTGCATTGGTAAGTGCGTAGCCGCGCGCGTACATTCGTGCGTGGGTACGTGTGTTTTTACCAGTGTGGGCATCTTATATTACAGACTTTGTAGGGTGTCCTGCACCTATGCATTATGCTAACAGATGTACGTGTGATGGCCTATGGTTTAGCAGAGCCTGTGAGCAGGTGCTGGTGTTTCACAGGGTTGGATTGGGCCAGTCACACCCATGATGCACTGCACATGCAAATCAGCTGTCCACACATACACACCATGGGGAATACACCCCCACAGCACCTCGGCCTGATAGGGGGTACCGACCGTGTGTTGTACTGGCACAGAGTAGCTACACACCGTCACATTGTGCGGGTACTGTGCTCACCCTGAGGGTGCAGTGAGGCGCCCAGCACTAGGTCCACAGCACCATCCCTGGCTGACAGAGGCCATGGTGCAGGTCCACAGCAGTGTTATAGTGTGAGAGGTAGTTTCTGCAGAAACACCTTGGACATCTCTGTCTGTATCAGTCAGGTGTAGCCCCCATGCACCACCACCCCCTCCCCCACCCCCTCCCCCAGGGCAGCAAACAGGGTCTCCTATCAAACGATACAACATCTACCTCCCTGCAAGGTGGACGTAGAGGGGGAACATCAACCCCGGTCCTGCTGAGGGACACACACCCCACAGAGCAGTCAATGCAGCTCTGTACACATCCAGAACACAATAGCAGACAGACATTAGGCCTAGATATGGCATGCTGCACCCCACCACTATCTGATATTCCCCTGGTGCAAGCCATCAGCCACTGCACCCTGCAAGCCACTCCATCACAACACATACCAGCTGCAAATAGTCTGCTAGTGCCCAGTGGAGATGCCTGCACCCAGAACTGGGATGTCAGCATACACAGTTAAATCAGTGACAGGGCCCCAAAAGGCAACCCATATATATCACATGAGAGAAATACTAGATAGCACTATGGGGGTGCCTAGCCATGCTGTGGTCACTGCACAGTCAGGGTGAGAGTGATCTCTCAGCAGCACATACTGAGGTCACCCTGTCTGTGTAGGTGGTGGCCGGCCACTACAATGTGCCTGTCACTGCCCTATGCCCTGTGCAGATGCGCCCTGGCCAGGCCAACCTGTCCGGCCTCTACCCATGGTACCTTGCTCCTCATTATGCACATTGGCAGCCCAATTCTGGCAACATTGCTGGCATTGTGGCCTGTGGAAGGTGTTTGCAGCCACCACACACTGGATAGACAGAAAAACACCCCCACACCGATGTCAGCATTGTGCTACTATAGAGGTGGTCAGCAGCCATACACACCACACCAGTCCTGGGCATAGTACAGGCATGGATATGGTACACAAGACTGTTGGGGGGTCACTCCCCAGGGTGGTGAACACTGTCAGAGACCAGACCTGCAGCACACACCGCAGACATCAGAATGATTGTTATGGTGGAGCTCAATGAGCAAAATGTGCTTAACAGAGGAATTGATATCTGCCAGTTCTCATAGCAAACGTTTGATAGCTGTGTACCATATACCCAGGTGTAGGGTGGCATTGCTAAGGTATGCAACTGCTAGTATTGGGAGATACAGGCAGGACCCAATTTCTTGCCTCTCCAGGTGGCACTGGCCAATGGGGCCTGTGGGTGGGTGTGTGGCCCTGTTGGCTGCTGCTTTACGGCAGAGTTCCCCAACTCCAGTCCTGGTGTTCCAAACACTGTTCGGGTTTTCATGCTGTCCCTCATAAATATGCATGAGCTACATCTGCATAACATGGGGGTGGTGCATAGCTATGCAGCACAGGCATCTTTATTGGAGGCAGCATGAAACCGGAATGTTGTGGGGCCCTCCAGGACTACATTTGCGAAACTCTGCTTTACGGTAATGTGCCTGTTTCTGGTGTGGTAAAATATAGGCCATGTGTATGTTCTCTGCAATAAAGGTGTGTCTTTACTATCAATGTTTAGTGGTGGGTAAAGCTATGGGGACTGGGTTGGCAGGACCCCCAGCTGGGATTTGAACCTGTGACCCTCTGGTTTTACAGACACTGGCTGTGTCTGTTGCACCACACTGTAGCCACAGAGACAGTGCAGTCCCTGGAGTTAGTTAAACCGGCCTGACAAGTCAGAAACCCTGCTCTGCAACAGGTTTATTGTGACCTCATTTACCTTGTATGCAGACAACGGTGCACATACACCTCAGAGAATATCTCACAAAAGGGGCACACACCCATAACCAAGCTGGGCAACAATGATATCATTGGGAAACATTACACAACACTCCCAGGACAATCCATTACAATGAAATGATATTTAAAAGGGTCTGTGACGCGTAGACCCTTCCACACATCATTTCTTTTTTATTTGGTGCTTTCCAGGCAGTGTTGTTCCTTGTTGCCCATTGCTATCACTGTTGCCAAGCTGTATTATGCTTTTTAAAATGTTTCCTGTGGTCATTTTTAACGTTTTATGTGCTATTTTGTTCAGTGCACATGTATCACACTGCTCACGTTTTGTGTGTTTCCCCGGTTTTGCTGTACATTGCTGACGGAAATGGTTTCTCTTCCCTTTAAAAGCCTTTAACGGCAGGTTTTCATTCGCGTTGGAATTGAGCTCAGAATTACAGCGCGTTAGTGAGGGGGAGCCTCTCCACGCCCCCTCTCCGCCCATTGACCCCTTCTCTCCGCCCACTCTCCACCTTCTGCGCTGTTTTAACGCGCCGCGGGGCTTTACGATCGTTAAGCGCGGTTTCCGCGCGTAGTACGACGTTACCGGTCGTTGGCGCGTGTTTACGCGCGTTACACTGCACTTACGGTCGTTAACGTCATACTACGCGCGTTACTCACGTTTAGTAAACATACCCCTAAGAATAGTGCAATGAGACGTAAACAACCACATTAAAGAAAAGCACAGCTTATTATATTGGCCCTTACGTTAGGTGACTGAAAATCAGTGTTGTGCTCCAATGGGGTCAATATTCAGCCAGCTCAATCACCAGCTTAAGTTAAACACCAGTTCTGGCATTTGGATAGCAGCACTGAATATACATATTGGCTGGTGACTGTGCCATTTAGTTTAGTTTGACTGAATATTGCTGCTGAAAAGGATAATTTTTTGGGCCATCTCCACCTTGGCCCTATTCTGGCCCATTTTTATAATGATAAAATCAGGCTGATTAGCAATTTAAACAGCCCAATACTATGTATATACTTTTGAAATTCTATGGACAAAGACGTTATGTGTTGGTCACCCAGCAACTAATACAAAACTCCCTTTGAAAATTTTCCCTGCCCTAAATCCATCCTCACGGCTGCTCACTTTTTAAGTTCCTAAATATGGGTTCCTTATTTAGCTGGGCAATTAAAATTAAGAATTCGACCCTAGTCTGTTTTTAAAGCGATCAATTTAGGAACCTAACTCCCACATGTATACTTCTAAATCCTTTAAAATTGTATCTATTAATTTTTAGGTATGTTTTGCTCAGGCAATTGCACCTACGGGGGAGGGCCTATCTGTCTGTCTGTCTATGTATCTGTCTGCCTGTTCATTTGTACACATAGACTTGTTTGCACTTGCATACACAAATCTAAGCATTCCAAAAATGGAAACTCCCACAGGTTGTTGCAAAGAAGGCAGTACCTGCTGGAGAGAAGCTCATCATCCACTAACACAGAAGTGTTGTGAGACTACGACTGCAGCCAAGACTGGTGGTGCCTGCCAGTGGGTACCCCATCCCCTGCTGGCAGAGAAGAGCTGTGAGGCCATAGCTCCTGCCCAATGCAGTGGTGCCTGCTGGCCAGCAGAGTAGAATGCAAGGCCACAGTTGTGGCCAAACTCAGTGGTGTTGCTGGCGGGGATTCCACCACGCTGGACGGAGAGTGTGTGATGCCGCAGCTGCATTCAAGTTTGATGGCACCTGCTGGAAGGAACCCCATCCTCTGCTACACAGAAGCGCTGCAAAGCTGCAGCTGCAGCCAAACCTAGTAGTGCCTGCCAGCAGGTTGCAGGTGGGAGTCCATCCCCCAACAGCAGAAAGGTGCTGCTAGGCCACCGCTGTGGCAAAGAACTGTTGGGATCCCCTGTTGTAAAATGACAGAAGTGGAGGGGAGGAAGGGCAGGGGGTCGGAGTGGAAGGATGTGGGAGGGTGAATGGGTCAAGGGAGATCACGGGCTAAAGGACAGGGAGAAAGAGTGCTGGGGAGAGACTGGGAGGGAAGGGTACCAGAAGGTAGAGCATCTGAGTACATGAGGGAAAGGGGCCAAAATGACTGCATGTCAAGGGGAATATAGTCTACACACACAAACACACTGCTCCTCCCACAAACACACCCAGTCCCTCAATCCCCACATATGCATGCATATGCGCATCTAGATCCTCACCCCATCTCACCCCCACTCTCTCACACACATATACAGCCTCTCATCCCACCCTATCCTCATGCACGTGTACATGTACACACACACACAGGCCCTCAACTCATCTTCCATCCTTTGACACAAGCGTGTGTGCATGCACATGCACACACACACACACACACATACACACACACTGCCTCTCATCCCTAGGGTTGCCAACTGGCTCCAGATGCACCTGACATGCTTGATCCAGTCCTGGGTTTACCCCATTGCACACAGGGACTTGTAGTCTTGCTTTTCTTATGGAGTTCAATGGAGAAATCACAACTACATGTCCCTGTATGCAATGGGATAAACCTAGGACTGGATAAAGCCTCTAGGGTGCATCTAGAGCCAGTTGGCAACTCTACTAACCCCACACCACACTATCGCATGCACAGACACTCATGTATACACAGCCACACCTCACCCTCCATGGGAGTGCACATACACACCCAGACGTTTCACTAAGCCACACTCCCAGCCTCTCACATGTACACACACACACACACACACACACACACAGCCCCACATTCTTCCACCCACCCACTTGCACGCATAGATACCCTGGTCCTCACTCCACCCTCTCACATGTATGTACACACACACAGCCTCTTGCTCAACCCCTCCAACCATGCACACATATGTACCCACACACTGAAAATATATACACACACAAAACCATTCACAGAGGGGTTACACAGGAAGACGATCTCTAAGTACCATGAAATGCAGTGAGAGACCAAGAAAATGTGGCCGAAAGATACAGATTTATTTCCCATCATGCTGGGTGCCACAGACTTGATTAAGAGGAATTTCCAAGCTCACTTTGATAAATTACCCATACATGTTACATCTTACGAACTCCAGAAGGAGACTCTCTTTGGCACTATGCAAGTACAGTACTATGCTAAGCATTAGCAGTAGGTTTAAGAGACTGAGATCATTTATTTATTTATTTTATTTAAAAACCTTTATATTCTGCAGGCATGTATCACATTCTATGTAGTTTACAATACAAAATATCATAATAATAAACAACAGGAAAAACAGGAACAAAACAAACTGCTACACCTCATCTCACCCGCTCATCGTTCACCATCCCAAGGTCAGTCTTAGCACAGCACCAGCCTAGTTAAGGAACAAAGATGTATTTAAGGATTTGTGAAAACACCTCCTATCCATTCCGAGGGGACGTTTTTTCCACCACATAATTTAATTTAATTTAATTAACAGATTATTTATATACCGCTCCTTCCATTGATCAGGTGCGGTTTCCATATAACAACAATAAACAGTGTGGTCTGTTTTTACATATAACATTTGTAGCTAGGTAAATACAATTAACAATTAATGATTAACAGTTAGTAAACTACGTACAGTTGAACATAATTAAACTATATACATTGTTCTGTTTTTCATTTACTTATTCGCTTTGTTTTAGGGTGTATCACTTCATTCTTTTGATGAGTTGTGTATTACTCGGGGTGGGATTATCCTTTATCCAGTTGGGGGGTGTTGGGTGTGCTGGTCAAAGATCCATAATGCTTTGTGAATAAGTGTGTTTTGAGTTTTTTTCTGAACTCCATTATGTCGGGTAATTGTCTTAGTTCTATTGGGATTGTGTTCCACAAGATAGGGGCTGCATGGGAGAAGGCTTTCTTGTTAGTGGATTTATTGGCCCTAATGAATTCTTTTGGTGTGGTTAGTTTATTTAGCTGGTCTCTCCTTTGTAGATTATGTGTAGGTTCTATTTTGATAAGGTTATTTATGGGCAGGGGTGCTGTTTTTGTTATGGCTTTGTAGGTGGTTAATATAGTTTTATATTCTATGCGGCTTTGAATCGGGAGCCAGTGTAGATATTCTAAAATTGGGGTTATATGTTGGAAAGGTGGGGCTTTCGTTATGGTCCTTGCTGCTGCGTTTTGTGCTAATTGAAGTTTTTTTATGGCTTCCTTGCTTACGCCAAGTAAGGTTAGGTTTGCATAGCCATCTTAAATGCTCGCACTTCCATTTCTGCTGTCATACCTCTCAGTCATCAGGGATCTTCAACAAACAGCCCTGACTGAATCTTAAAACTTGGCCTGGCTGGTAACACTGAACATAAGAACATAAATGTCATACTGGGCTATACTTACCTGTTAGAAGGGGAAACATCTGAAAGTTTTGAAAAGGAAAATAAGAATTCCTTAGTAGGAATTGGCCTGGAAATTTTTGTGTAAGCGTTCCACCAGCAGATCTAAAGAATAACTTGACTTGCCTGTTACTTGATGTAACTGAATACACTTACCTGAGTGATTGTTATGTTGATATGAGCAAAATGTTACTGTAAGGGGTATGTTTACTAAAACCCCGTTAGGGTGCGCGCCGTGCTAGTGTGCGGATGCCATATAAGGAGTGGGCGTTTCAGTCAGAAAAAAGCAAAACCGGGATTAATCATGCGCTAATGTGCGCACTGCACATTAGCGCATGAGAAAGTTGCGCGGGAAGCATAAGCAGCGCGCTGATGTGCCAGCACAGAAACAGAGCCATAATACAAGGGTTAAGACACTGACCAATGGTGCAGGGATCATGGGTTCAATCCCCCACTGTGCCCAATGAAGAAGGCTGGCTGAGACATTACCTATTATGGGGAAGATTGCTTTAGGAGGCATTTTATTTTTATTTTAATTATCTCTACTAGCAAACGCACTCTCCAAGCGTGTTAACATAAGGCACCCCATAAGGCACATTTTAAAGTGCACTGTCCGCCAAGGCACCCTAGAATGTTGCTTATAGGGCGCTTTATAGGGTGCCGTATGAGGTACCGCAAGGTCACAGCACTGTTTTTGATGGCAGCACTGTGCAGTTTAAGGAATGAAAATCATAAGTAGGTGTGCTGACATGCAAAGAGGAGCAGCAGTGTAACACAATGGTTAAGACACTGACCAATGATGCAATAGTCATGGGTTCGATCCCCCACTGTGCCTAATGAAGGCATTACCTGTTATAGGTAATATTGCTGTAGGGGGCATTTTATTTTTATTTTAAATAGTGCTGCCAGCAAACACACCCTCAAAGTATTGTAACATAAGGTGCTGCATAAGGCGCCTCATAGGGTACACCAGAGGGCACATTTTAAAGTGCACTGTCCGCCACGGCACCCTACAATGTTGCTGAAAGGGTGGCCTATAGGGCGCCATATAGGGTGCCCTATGAGGCACAGCAAGGTCTAAGCACTGTGTTTGATGGCAGCACTGTGCATTTAAACGCATGGAAATCTGAAGTAGGTGCGCTGACATGCAAGGAGAAACAGCAGTGTAGCACAATGGTTAAGGCACTGACTACTGATACAGGGGTCATGAGTTTGCTCCCCAGGGTGCCTAATATGCAAGGCTGGCTGAGGCATCAGCTTTGCAATGTATGTATTGTTTCCTGCAGCACTTTATTTGTATTTTATTAATTGCTGCCAGCAAACACGCCCTCACGTGCCGTAATTGAAGGTGCCGCATAAGGCACCCTATAAGGCACTCCATAGGGCACATTATAAAGTGCATTGTCCGCCATGGCACCCTAAAATGTCCCCTATAGGGCACCCTATAAGTTGCTCCACAGGATAACATATAGAGCACTTCATATGGACGGTAACCATAAGGTGCCCTATAGGGCACCCTATAAAGCGCCCTCTGAGGCACCTTATGGGTACAGTACGCTGAGAGTGTTTTTGCTGACAGCAATAATGTACATGAAAAAGAGATAATGCACCACCTATCAAATAACCCCACTGGGGGTTTGAACCAACAACCTCTGGTTTCACAGGCAGTGAAGTAACCATTGGGCTACAGCTCTATAGCTGCTAACAAGCCCCTGGCTGGCTGCAGAGGGAGTGCATGTCACCACACAGACAGTCTGCTGTGGTCACCAGGATAGGGTTAGCACACCCGTACCCATGATGCACTGCACATGCAAATCAGCTGTCCACAAATAAACACAAGATGGGGTATGCACCCCCACAGCACCTCGGCCTGGTAGGGGGTACTGACCGTGTGTGTTACTGGCACAGAGTAGCTACACACCATCACATTGTGCAGGTACTGTGCTCACCCTGAGTGTGCGGTGGGGCGCCCAGCACCAGGTCCACAGCACGGTCCATGGCAGAAATAGGCCATGCTGCAGATCCCCAGCAGTGCTAATGTATGAGGTAATTAGTTTCTGCAGAAACAGCTTGGATCTGTCTGTCTGTCTGTCTGTCTCAGTCAGGTGTAGCCCCCTGCCTAGGAGGATTATGTACCACCGCCCTCCTCCTCCAGGGCTGAGGGTGGCAAACAGGGTCTCCCACCAACAGATCCACATTCTACCTCCCTGCAATGGTAGCAGTAGAGGGGACCATACACCCTACAGGGCAGTCAATGCAGCTCTGTACACATCCATAACATAATAGCAGACAGACATTAGTCCTGGATATGCTAAGCTGCACCCCACCACTATCTGATATTCTCCTGCAGCAAGCCTTCAGCCACCACACCCTGCAAGGCACTCCATCAAGACACATACCAGCTGCAAAGTCTGCTAACTAGTCCATAGTGCATGTTCCTGGTGGAAATGCATGCACCCAGAACTGGGATGTCAGCATACACAACAAACAGATAAGTCAGTGACTGGGCTCCAAAAGGAAACCCATAAATATCACATGAAAAAAATACTATATAGCACTATGGGGGTGCCTAGCCATGCTGTGGTCACTGCACAGTCAGGGTGAGAGTGATCTCCCAGCAGGACATGCTGAGGCCACCCTGTCTGTGTAGGTGGTGGCCGGGCACTAAAATGTCCCAACCAGTGCCCTATGCCCTGTGCAGATGCATCCTGGCCAGGTCACCCTGTCCGGGCTATACCCATGATCCCTTGCTCCTCATTATGCACATTGGCAGGCCAATACTGGCAACAGTGCTGGCAGTGTGGGCTGTGGAGGGTGTTTGCAGCCACCACACACTGGATAGACAGACACACACACCCACACCTATGCCAGCATTGTGCTACTATACAGGAGTTTAGCAGCCCTGGCCACCACATCAGTCCTGGGCACAGTACAGGCATGGATATGGTACGCAATACTGTTGGGGGTCACTCCCCAGGGTGGTAAACACTGTCAGAGACCAGACCTGAAGCACACACCACAGACATCAGAAAGGTTGTTATGATGGAGCTCAATCAGCAAACTGTGCTTAATGTAGGAATTGCTATCTGCCAGTAATCATAGCAAACGTTTGATAGCTGTGTACCGTATACCCAGGTGTAGGGTGGCATTGCTAAGGTATGTAAGTGCTAGTATTGGGAGATGCACGCAGGGCCCAATGTCCTGCCTCTCCAGGAGGCATTGGCCAATGGGGCCTGTGGGTGTGGGTGTGGGTGTATCTGCCCCTGTTGGCTGCTGCTTTACGGCAGAGGTTCCCATCTCCAGTCCTGGTGTGCCAAACACTGTTCGAGTTTTCATGCTGTCCCTCATGAATATGCATGAGATACATCTGCATACCATGGGGGTGGTGCATAGATATGCAGCACAGGCATCTTTATTAGAGGCAGCATGGAACCTGAATGGTGTTTGGCCCTCCAGGACTGCATTTGGGAGACTCTGCTCTAGGTAATGCGGCTGAAGGTGTCTGTGCTCGGTGGGGTAAAATATAGGCATATTAACCATGCGTATGTTCTCTGCAATAAAGGTTTGTCCTTACTATCATGCTTTAGTTGTGGGAAAAATATGTGGACTAGATTGGCAGTAGCCCCAGCTGGGCTTTGAACCTGTGACTTTTTGTTCTTGCACACACCGTCTGTGCGCACTGCACCACCATGTTGCCACAGATAGGCTGCATTCCCTGGGGAGTCCATGACTGTTCATCCGACAGGGCCTGTTTGTTGCAGTGCACGGCACCCACCTGGACAGGGCTAGGCCATGGTCTGCTGTTGCCACCAGCTGCTGCCACCTCCACCACCAATACTGCTCCATCCTTAGATTGGAGACAGCATAAACCCTGAAGGATTTGTGGCCCTCCAGGACTGCATTTGGGGTAATCTGCTCTAGGTAATGTGCATGTTTCTGGTGTCTGTGCTCTGTAGGGTAAAATAGAGGTGTTTGAGCCATGCTTATGTTCTCTGCAATAAAGGTTCGTCTTTACTATCACGATATAGTTGTGGGTAAAATATGGGGACTGGATTGGCAGGAGCCCCAGCTGGGGCTTGAACCTGTGATCTTCTGTCTCCAAACACACTGGTTGTGTGCACTGCACCACCGTGTTGCCACAGAGACAGTGCATTCCCTGATGATACCATGACTGTTTGTCCGGCAGGGCCTGTCTGTTGCAGTGCATTGCACCCACCTACACAGGGCTAGGCCATGGTCTGCTCTGGGCAGCTGCCACTGCCCCCCTCCACCTCCCTTCTGCTGGTGGTGCGCAGTCTCAGGCCATCCTGTGTGCGGGTAGGCGGCTACCTATGGTGCCGGTTCTGGAGTAGGAGTGCCTGCATATCTGTCCGCACGTCCCCCAATCACTGCCTGCCACTGTTCTGTGCCCTTGGAGGTACCTGCTGGGTACTATTCCCTGTGACACTGTGATAGACACGCTCATGCCCATGTTGGGCCCTCATCAGTTGCTGTCTGGCTGCTGTACAGTTTCAGCATTCCTAGGTGCCACCTAGGCATCTGCCTAGTCTGCACTGTGCCCCAGCTGCACCACAGCATGTGCCGCCTGCAGCCCTCTGTATCCCCTTTCCCAGCATCTGTCCAGTTGCCCATTCCGACATGCCCGCCCTGCTGCTGTGGAACATGGGCATGCCATAGGAAACCTGTCCAATGGAGAGGGAAACCCTGATCAGTGCTATTTCACTGTGGGATCATTCACCTTGTAGACCCTTCTAAAATTCATATTTCTTGGGAGTGTTTTTTGATGTTTCCCATTACTATCACTATTGCCCAGCTTGCTTATGATTTTTTTATATTTTGTTGGGGTCATTTTTAATGTTTATTTGCCCTTTTGTTCCATGCACATGTATCACACTGCTCACTTTTTGTAGGTTTCCCTGGTTTTGCTGTACATTGCTGACAGAAATGGTTTTTCTTCCCTTTAAATCGGCTCTACCGCGAGGTTTTCACTCGCGGTATTTTTTTGCTTGAATTTCAGCCCCGCTCGTGTGCGGGGAGCCTCTCCCCTCCCACTCTCCACCCATTGATCCCATCTCTCTGCCCATGGGGAGCCTTCCTCCGCCCTCCGAGAGCCTTTCCACGCCTTTATCGCACATCAGCGCGCCGCTCACATGAGCGGGCACTTTAGTGTGGTGCGCACATGTGCGGGGCACAAAAACGCATCATTAGCGTGCGCTAAGGTAACTTAGCACATGCTATTGTGCGCCGCGCACTTGAGCGCAGTTTAGTAAACATACCCCTAAGTTAAGAAGAATATTCTGGATAGTTACACTATTGTAATATTTAATAAATTGCACTAAAAATCCTATTCCTGAAAATAAAAGTCATCTATGTAGTCCATTATTACAAACCACTACCTAGCTACAATTAATATCTGTAACATCATCTTGATAGTGGCTTATCCACTTTAGTTTATTTTCCTCTTGCTCTCTATTTGCCTCATAGTAAAGGGAAAGTAAGACGAGCTTAGTGAAATCTGTTAGCTTCCACCTGAAGAAACCGCCAGACTCTGACCACTCGAGCTATTTGACTACATTTAAACATCATTGGTGCTGTTGCTAGTGAGTCTGATGGTAAGCTTTTTGGGGTAAGGGGGGCTACATTATATATAATCTCACCCTGCCATTCCCTCCAAATACCCTTGCAACTGTTCCACTACTTCCTTGTCCAAAACGTTGGCAAATGTCATAAGGGATAAGACTGGCCTAAGATTCTCACAGGCAAAATTCCCGCCCCTCTTAGGCACAGGAGTTACCATGGCTTCTTTCAACAGCCCTTGGTATAATCCCCTGTTCAGAGGATGCATTAACCACTCTACCATCTCCTCAGGACACCGGTGTAGCAGTTGCCCAGGAACAGGATCCAATTGCATTCAGGTAATTTATTTATTTAACTGTATTTATATCCCGCTTTTCACCGGGTCAAAGCGGCGTTACATACAAGGGTGGGGAAATTAAGTATAAGGGTAGGGCCATCACCAGGGAGGCAACATTGATGATTTTGACATGAGACAGACTTTGGATGTGGACAGGTTAGTGCAGCTTTGGATCAAAGGGTCATGGTGGGCGAGATCAGAGGTTAGTGCACTTTTTGGTGGGAGTCATATTGAAGTATTCCTGGAATAAGGTGGTTTTTAGCTGTTTTCTGAAAGACAGTAGATCGGTATTGTTTCTGAGATGGCTCGGTAGAGAGTTCCATAGAGATGGAGCATAAAGTTCAAAGGCTAGATTGCATGTCCGTTGAGAGCATTTAGGGGCATGTTTACTAAACACTCCTAACGTGCGGGGCCGCGGTAGTGTGCGTGTGCCATATAAGGAGTGGGCGGTTCAGGCAGAAAGAAGAAAAAACCCCTACCGTACGTGTGCGCGTCGTGCTAATTTGCGGGGCCCACATTAGCGCGTGGGAAGGCTAAGTGGGGCGCTGCTGAGCACATATCAGAACAGAGCTGTAGCACAACGGTGAACACACTAACCAATGATGCAGGGGCCACAGGTTCAATCCCCCATTGTGTGCAACAAAAAGGCCAGCTGAGGCAACACCTTGAATGTGTAAAAGTGGTTCATGAGGCAAAGTACTTTTGGACGGCATAAGGCGGCACACTGTTCGTTTTGTAGGGCATAAGGCGGCGCACTGTACTATCTGGGTGGCACAAGGCGGCGCAATGTTCTTTTTGGGCGGCACAAGGCGGCGCACTGTTCATTTTGGGCGGCACAAGGCTGCGCACTAATTGTGGGCAGCAGGAGGTGGCGCGCTGATGGGCATAAGGCAGCGCGCTGATGCCAAAGCAAAGGAACACAGCCACAGCACAATGGTTAAGACACTGACCAATGGTGCAGGGACCAGGGGTTCAATCTCTCACAATGCCCAGTGAAAAAGGCTAGCTGAGGCAGTATGTTATATGTTGTGGAGTGCTGTAGGAGGCTTTCTAATTTTATTTTGTGATAACTACTAGCAAACGCACTCTCACAGCATATTAATATAAGGCGGCCCATAAGGCACATGTTACAGTGCACCGTCCGCCAAGGCACCCTAGAATGTCCCCTATAGGGCAGCATGTATGTTGCGACACAGGATAATGTATAGTGCACCCTATATGGCTGGCAACCGTAATGTGCCCTATAGGGCGCCCCATAAAGCACCCTCAGAGGCACCTTATGGGTACAGTATGCTGAGGGTGGTATTGCTGGCAGCAACATATGTACAGTAAATTAAAATAAATCTGTGGACACCCCTATCACATAACCCCACTGTGGGTTTGAACCCATGACATCTGGCTGCACAGGCAGTGACGTAACCATTGGGCTACAGCTCTATAGCTGTAAGCAGCCCCTGGCTGGCTGCAGATAGCCTGTACGTCACCTCACTGACAGTCTGCTGTTGTGAACCACCCGTACCCATGATGCACTGCACATGCAAATCAGCTGTCCACGATTGAACACAGGATGGGAAATGCACCCCTAAAGCTCCCCGGCCTGGTAGGGGGAAGTGTCCGTGTGCACCCACACAGCACCTCGGCCTGGTAGGGTGTCCTGAGTGGGTGGACAAACGGCAAAGAGTAGCTAAACACCATCACATTGTGCGGTTACTGTGCTCACCCTGAGTGTGAGATGTTGCACCCAGGACCAGGTCCACAACACCAGGCACAGCCAAATGTGGCCATGTCAAAGCTCCAAAGCAGCAATAACTTGTGGACTAGGTAGGTGCTGCATAAACATTTTGGAGATCTCTGTCTGGCTCAGTTAGTGGGGACCCCCAGGTGGATAAAACAGATCCCCACCCCAATGGCAGTAGAGTGGACCATCAACCCATGTCCTGCTAGGGAACAGACACCCTACAGGGCAGTCCAAGCAGCTCCACACACATCCATAACACAATATCAGACAGACATTATTTATTTATTTAACAGTATTTTTAAACCGCCTTATCTTATTAATCAAGGTGGTATCACAGCAAACAATTGGGTAAAGTGAGTGTGTTAATCATGCAGTGAGGGTGCAATTTAGTTGAGTGTGTGTTGTATCGTGTGCTAGATTGGGGTGAGCTATGTACAAGGTGTGGTGTGTTGCGTGCTAGAATGGTTTGAGCTATGTACAGTGTGGGCTATATACAGTGGTGCTGTAAAACATTATCTGTACAGACAGCAATATGTGCTGTTATACATTCTCTTAGGTTATGTGATGTGTCCATAGTGTTCTATGAACAGCATGGTTTTTAGCTGTTTTCTAAAGTCTTTGAGGTCTGTAGTTGTCCTCAAGTCGTCTGGTAGTTTGTTCCATATAGTTGGAGCAGCCATGGAGAGAGCTCTGTCTGTTGTGTCCTTGCGTGTGTGTTTGAATTCACCTGGGGTGCTGACTCGGTTGCGTGTTTGTTTTCTTCTAGGACGAGTGCTGTTGTCTGGTTGAATGAGGGTGTGTAGGCTGTTGGCTGATGTGTGCTGATTTATCTTAAATAGGTTTATGATAGTTTTGTATCTGATGCGTGCACCGATTGGGAGCCAGTGTAAGTCTTTTAAGGTGGGTGTGATGTGGTCCTGTCTTGCAGTACCGGATATTATTCGTGCTGCAGTGTTTTGTGCTAGCTGGAGTGGTTTGAGGGCTTGTTTCGGTAGTCCCAAGTATATCGGATTGCAGAAGTCCAGTATTGGGGTTATCAGTGCTTGGAGGACGGTACGAAAGTGTTCTGGGGCAAGGAGTGGTTTCAGTCTCCTGATGATTCGCATCTTGTAGTAGACTTTTTGTATTGTTTTGTCTATGTGTGGCTTGAGGCTTAGCTTATTGTCCAGAGTAACTCCAAGGTATCTCACTTCTGATTTTATTGGAATAGTAGTGTTTTGTATCTTGATGTTTGGCGGGTGTATGAAGCTTTGGTTCCGAGTGATTATTAGAGCTTCAGTCTTGTTGTAGTTTTATTGCGAGGTTGTTGTTTTGACACCAGCTCGTCATTTGGGTGAGGCAGTCTGTTATCTTGGAGTAATCCGGGTTGTCGATTTCTATCGGGGTGTATATCATGATGTCATCTGCATATATTGTGTATTGAATGTTGTTCTCTTTCATGATGTCGCATATCGGTTGGATGTAGATGTTAAATAGGAGAGCTGAAAGTGCGGATCCTTGAGGTACTCCTTGACGGACATCTATGGGTCGGGAGGTGTTGTGTCCCACCTTGACCTGTAGCTGTCTTTCGGTTAGGTATGAGTGGAACCATTTCAAAGTGATACCGTGTATACCAGTGTTCTTTAGTCTTTCCAGGAGCGTGTTGTGGTCCACTGTGTCGAAGGCTGAGGAGATGTCGATGAAGATCATTATGATTCCCTTCCTGTTGTTGTCAATTATTCTTAGGATGCTGTCGAAGAGGTAGATCAGTAGCGTTTCGACTCCGTGGTTGGGACGAAAGCCGTGTTGGTTGTCGTCGAGTGATTGATGTTTGTCGATGTGTTCCTGGAGTTGTAGTTGTACCGTTTTTTCGATGATTTTTGCCAGGAAGGGTATGCTGGAGATCGGTCGGTATGCTGCTGGATCCTTTTTGTCGAGTGTTGTTTTCTTTGTTATTGGTCTTACTGAGGCAAGCTTTAGTTGCTTTGGCATGAGTCCTTGAGTGAGTGAGTTGTGTACTATTTTGTGTATGGTGTGAATGAAGTTTGATTTGGTGGCTTTGACCCATGATACTGGGCATGGGTCTGTAGGAGCAGTGCTTGTGTTGATTGTAGAGATGATGTGGGATATCTGCTCTGTTGAGGGTGAGTAGAATGTGCCCCAGGTTTTGGTGTGTATGTCTGTCCTGATGGTCCCACTGGGTGTTGTACGCTCTGTGGAGTGGAATTTGTCTTTGATGTGGTCGGCGAATTCCTGTGGGTCCACTTGTACTTCCCCTTCTGTTGTTTGCTCTTTTGTGAGGATCTTGACTATTTCAAAGAGCTCTCTGGGCTTGTTGATGGAAGTATTTATCAAGTTTGTGTGTGAATTCCCTCTTTGATTGGTTGATGCATTCATTGTATTGTTTTTGTTTTGTTAGGTAGAGATGTTGGTCGGCTGCTGTTTTGTTTTTTTCCATCTCCGTTCAATTTTCCTGAGCTCCCTCTTTTTCCTGTCGTATTTTTGCTGAGTACCAAGGTTTGTTTTGTCTCCTGTTGTGTTGGTGTTTCTCGTGCCCTCCACCGGATGGTTTGGCGGCGTTAGCTAAGATGCTGTTCCATCTGGAAACTTGTTCCTCCAGGTCATCTGTAGGAATGTTCAGGTGTTGTGTTGTGTTCTGTATGAATTCGTCCCTGTCGAAATTCTTGAATCGTCTTTGTGTGTGTGAGTTGTTTGTTCTTTCGTTTGTCTGGTCCTCTTGAGATCGTATCTTTGTCTCAATTAAGTAATGGTCAGACCATGGCACTGGGGTAATGGTGGGTGGAGAGATTAGGTCTCTTGAAGTTATGTAATTGGATGCGAAGATGAGGTCTGGAGAAGATCCATGTCTGTGCGTTGGAGCGTTGATTATCTGTGTGAATTGAAGTGAGGTCATTGCTTGCAGGAAGGCCTCTGCGTCTTTGGCATTGGTGGACTTGAGGTTGAAGTCTCCAATCAGTAGTGCTGGTTTGTTGTTTGTTGTTATGGCACAGGCTTCTTCGAGTATGAAGGCTAATTCGTCGGGTGGAGCTCTGGGTGCTCTGTAGGTTAGGCAGATTGCAATGTCTTTGTTTTTGATGCTGATTGTGTTACATTGCTGAGTATTGGAGAAGCTATGTGTCTTGAATTTTAGTTTTGTCTTTGCTATTATTAGGACTCCTCCTCCACGCTTGTGGGTTCGTGGGCAGTTGTACGCTGAGTAGTTGTTCCGGTACCAGTTGGTTGAGTAGTACATTGTCGGTAGGGTTGAGCCATGTCTCTGTGAAGCATATTATGTCGGGCTGTCGCTCCTCTATGTGGTCTACAAGAGTGTGTATCTTGTTGCATACTGATCTGGCGTTTATGAGCTCAATCGTTGTTACCTTTGTTGAGTAGGTTGCTGTTACATGTGCTTCCTTTGTGCAGGATTGGGAGTTTGATTTGTGTCTGTTTGGTCTTTTTGTCTGGGCAGTTCTGAGTGTTTCTTTGTGTGTGTGCTGGGTTTCTAAATATGGCAATGCTGTTGGTGGGTACCGCGTTGTGTTTGCTTGTGGGTAGTGTAGGTGTGTGGTTGGTGGGAGGAGTTGAGTGACGAGTAGGTAGAGTGGGAGGAAGTATGTGACGTGCATTTTGGTCTTTTGTGATGTTCTGTTAGGGTGATGCCTTTTTTCTTAAGTCTTCGTCTGTTGCTTGCTTTGCTGTTGTTTTTCCTCTGGTGTTCTGTTGTATGTGTGGCTGTGATTCTCCCTTTGTGCTCACTCTTGCCGCGCTGTTCCTTGTACGGCCTTGAGTCTGCCCCGATTGGGCAGCACTCTGCTGCTGTCTGGCTGTGCCCTTGTTGCCGCTCCAATCCCCCGATTGGGGAGAGCTAAACTTGGAGCAGGGGCCTGTCCCCGTGGAGGGGAGCCTGTCCCCGTGGAAGGGGAGCCTGTCCCCGTGGGAGGGGAGCCTGTCCCCGTGGGAGGGGAGCCTGTCCCCGTGGAGGGGGAGCCTGTCCCCGTGGAAGGGGAGCCTGTCCCCGTGGAAGGGGAGCCTGTCCCCGTGGAAGGGAGCCTGTCCCCGTGGAAGGGGAGCCTGTCCCCGTGGAGGGGGAGCCTGTCCCCGTGGAAGGGGAGCTTGTCCCCGTGGAAGGGGAGCCTGTCCCCGTGGAGGGAGATCTGGATCCGTTGGGGTGTTGGTAGTTGAAGAGACCGTCTGGTGGAAGGAAGTGTGTGGTGTGTAGTGAGGGTTCTACTTGCGGTTTTGACGTCCTTTTCCTCGGTCTAGTCCTTTGTTGGGTTCTGCTGCGATGATGTTGTTGTAGCTGACTCGTTTTGTTGTTGCCTTCTGCTCGCCCTCGTGCCGCGCCTAAGGGCCACGCCAAAGGGCCCTCTTGCGAGGCCCTCAGGCGCGGGCCCGCAAGGCGCAGGCGCGCCCAGCAGGGACGCCGCTTTTGGCTGCTGCCGGCTGCTGAAGTTCCCGCTCCCACTGCCCAGATTGGGCAGGAGCCGAGAAGGGAGGAGCTGGTGTGTCCCGGCAGACATTAGGCCTGGATATTCAAAAATTCACCCCACAACTATCTGATATTCACCTGCAGCAAGCCATCAGCCACTGCACCCTGCAAGGCACTCCATCACAACACATATCAGCTGTGAACAGTCTGCTGGCTGGTCCTGATGGACATGCATGCACCCACAACTGGGGTGGCAGCACACACAGACAGATAAGTCCATGAAGAGGCCCCCACAGGACACCCATACATATCAAATGGGAGAAACACAATATAGCACTATGGGGGTGCCTAGCCATGCTGCCGTCACTGCACACTCAGGGTGAGAGTGATCCCCCAGCAGCACATACAGAGGTCACCCTGTCTGTGTAGGTGGTGGCCGGGCACTACCATGCCCCTGCCAGTGCCCTATGCCCTATGCAGCTGCATCCTGGTCAGTCCACTCTGTCTGAGATATACCCATGGTCCCTTGCTACTCATTATGCACATTGGCAGGCCAATACTGGCAACAGTGTTGGCAGTGTGGGCTGTGGAAGGGGCATGCAGCCAACACCCACTGTATAGACAGACACACAATTCTACACCTATGCCATCATGGTGCTACTATTGAGGAGGTAATTAGCCTTGCCCACCAAACCGGTGCTGGGCACGGCAAGGCATGGATATGCTACGCAGTACTGCTGGGGGTCACTCCCCAGGGTGGTAAACACCGTCAGAGGCAAGGACTGGAGCACGCACCGCAAAACACCAAACAGATTGTTCGGATGGGGTCAACTAGCAGTATGTGCGTAACGTATGGATATCTATCTGCCAGTACTCCTAGCAAGCGTCTCAGAGCTGTGTACCGTATACCTCAGGTGTAGGGTTCCATTGCTAGGGTATGCAGGTGCTAGTATTGGGAGATACACGCAGGGTCCAATGTTCTGCCTCTCCAGGAGACATTGGCCAATGGGGCCTGTGGGTGTGGGTGTGGGTGTGTCTGCCCCTGTTGGCTGCTGCTTTACGGCAGAGATTCCCAACTCCAGTCCAGGTGTGCATCGCACTGATCGGGTTTACCTGCTGTTCCTCATGAATATGCATGAGCTACATCTACATGCCATGGGGGTGGTGCATAGATATACAGCACAGGCATTTGTATGAGTGGCAGCATGGACCCTGACTGGTGTGTGGCCCACAAGGACTGCATTTGGGAGATTCTGCTCTAGGTACTGCCCCAGTACATGGTGTCTGTGCTCAGTGGGGTAAAAGATAGACGTAGTACCATTGCATATGTCCTCGCCACGAAAGGTTTGTCCTTACTATCACTGTGTAGCTGTGGGAAAAATATGTGGGAAGGATTGGTGGTAGCCCCAGCTGGGCTTTGAACCTGTGACCTTCTGTTCTTGTATGCACTGTCTGTGTGCACTGCACCACCTTGTAGCCACAGATTAGCTGGATTCCCTGGAACGTCCATGCCTGTGGATCCGGCAGGGCCTGTGTGTTGCAGTGGACTGTGCCAGCCTGCACATGGCTTGGCCTCTGTCCTCTGTGGCTAGCTGCCACTGCCCCCTGCACCACATGTACTCGTGCGCCAACATGCTGGTATGTGCTTCTCTCAGAAAAAGCAGATGACCTGATTGCAATGTGGCAGTACGTGACTGTATTTGGGGGACTTGGCTGTAGGTATGCCCATTGTTGTGGTGTGTGTGCGGTGTTGGGTAACATATGGGTGTTTCCCCCATGCTTATGTTCCCTGCAATACAGGGGTGTCTGCTCTATCTTTGTTTTAGTGGTGGGTAAAATATATGGATGGGGCTGGCAAGTGCCCCAGCTGGGATTTGAACCTCTGGCCTTCTAGTCCTAGAGGTCATGGCTATGTCCTCTGCACCACACTATGGCCACAGAGACAGTGCAGCCCCTGGAGGTAGTAAACCTGGCAGGATGGAGTCACAAACCCTGCTGTATGCATTTTTACTGTGGGCTCCTTCACCCTGTGTGGTGACAAACGTGCAAATAAAACCCGGGAATGACCACGGAACAAAGGGGGAAAACATATACCCAAGCTGGGCAACAGTGATATTAATGGGCAACCCTAGATAACACTCCCAGGACAGCTCCAGAAACAGGGAAATGTTTTTTGGACGAGTCTCCGCTCCGTACACCTTTCCATAAATCATTTCCTTTTTTTTGGAGCTTTCCTGGGTGTGTTATCTAGTTTTGCCCATCACTATAACTGTTCCCCAACTGAATTACTATTTTTCATATTTTTGTGGTGGTCATTTTCTATTTATAATTGCACTTTTGTGCTGTGCACATGTATCACACTGCTCACGTTTTGCAGGTTTCCCCGGTTTTGCTGTACATTGCTGACGGAAATGGTTTCTCTTCCCTTTAAATGCATTCTAACGCGAGTGATTCACTCTCGCTATTTTTTTTTGGAAATTCAGCCCCGATAATGTGCGGGGTGCCTCTCCCCTCCCCTTCCCCGCCCATTAACCCCTTCTCTCTGCCCCTCTGGGGCCTTCCTCCGCCCTCCGTTAGCCTTTCCACGCCTCTATTGGACATTTGCGGGCAGGTACTTGTGCGGCACCCGTTACTGTGACGCGCAAGTGTGCGGGGCTTCATCGCACGTTTGCGGGGCATTTAAGCGCTCTTAAGTGCCGCTTTTAGTGTGCTATTTTGCGGCGCGCTAATTAGCGGTTTTTAGTAAACATGCCCCTTAGTTCTTTGGTGAGGGACGGTGAGGGAATTGCTGGAGGCTTGTCTGGTAGTTTTGCCATGGGCTGGACGAGACAGCAGGGTACGGAGCTGGGTGTTCTGAGTTTGGTGGATGGCTTTGTGGGTGAGTAGGATGGATTTGTATTTAGTTCTTGCTTTGAGGGGAAGTATGTGTAGGTCTTTTAAAATTGGGGTGATGTGGTCGGTTTTCTTTGCTCTCTGAATGATTCTTGCTGTGCTGTTCAGTGCTGTTTGGAGGGGGTTGGTCTGTGTGGCCGGAAGGCCATGGTAGAGTATGTTGCAGTAATCCAGATGTGGGAGTGTCATAGCTTGCATTACCGTCCGGAAGTCTTGATGTTCGAGAAGGGGTCTGAGACGTTGCACTAATTTCGCTTTGTGGAATATAATTCCAGAGGTTTTAGTAATTTGTTGCTTTAAGGTGAGGGCTTGGTCAATGATAATGCCCAGATATCTTATTTGTGGTTGTATTTGAATGCTTGTGGTTCCTAGTTGAGGTGTGTAGGTGGTGTGAAGTCTGGTTCTCTTGTCACTATGAGGGCTTCAGTTTTCTTCATGTTGATGGATAGGTTATTTTCTTTTAACCAGTCGGACACCTAATATGTACTCGTAACTTTTCCTGAGTCATAGGCACTAAACACTCCCAGGCAGAATCTCTCAATCACTACACAGCTTCATCCACACTCCTCATAAAACCTTCCAACCAGCCAACAGCCAACAGTTTCTCCATTTTATTAACAAAAACATCCACCTTTGCCTCCCCCACACCTTACTCCCCTTAACTTTCTGCAACCCCAACAACTGTTTTGCTTTCTGAAACAATTCTTTACATCTATTAACAGCAGCTGAGATCTGAGCCAAACAAGATTCTTTTTTTGCTACCTGTACTACCAATACTCGTCCTCCTTCCTCCTCCAGATTCCATACTTCACATATCCTGGCTTAGGAGTGAGATTCATGAATGTCATGTTATGCACAAAACTAATATCACTATAATAACAACCACCAGTTAACAATCTCCCAAGATTGTTTATGGTTCCAAAATCTGTATATTGTTTTTTAATTATTTTTTTTATTAATAATTTTTTTAAAACACCTCATTTTATTAATACTGGAAAAATTAAAGCTTCTGAAAACTTATCTAAGCTCAACCAAAATGAAGGTTGTTCACTCAAAGATGTTAGAAAGACACTTATCAATACTGGTAGTTAGTTATGCACTCTGTACCATTAGCAATGCTGACAATTCGTAATACACCCGTGAAACTAACCCATTTGGTGAAATTGCCCCGAGTTATACAGCCCCTGCTAGCCTAATGAGACAGACTTTATCATGTCTGTTCATACCCATTTTCCTGATACAAATCCATGATTGCAAAATGAGGAAGGGAAAGACTCCACTTTGTCACACTATACGTGTGTATTTTCAGCTTGCTAATAACCTGTAAGGAATATGGTTTGATTGGAGCTAATGATAAGCTATGTAAGGGGTTTGTTTCCCACACGGCAAAAAAAGTTTTGTTTGATTTTGATTTGAATGATTTAATGTTATTTACTGCTCAGTTGCCACGAGGGCAGTGTGACGGTGTATAATGCAAAAAACTTTAGAACATTCATAACACTGTATAGCAAATTCTTACTTTTTTGTGTTTCTGGGTAATAAGTGTAATTTTCCGATATCTTATGTCTCAAAACCATAGGAAATGGCAATTATGGCCCACAAACATTGCTTTTGGGACTCAGAGAGTGATATTTTTGAAAATTACCTATTTTGCAGGACACTCTAGATAGATTTAGTGCAAAGTAATCTTGGAGTGTCTTTTGGAAAATTCTAGAACTTTCTAGAGCTTTCCAGAACTTTGCAAAACTTTTGGAACTTTGCATAATTTTTGAGAACTTTTAATCAAAGTCTTTTGGTAACCATTATAACGTCACTTCCGCCTCGCATCTATATAAAGAACGGATTTGTGTGGAGTGAGCACAGTGGTTCAGCAGCCTCCTTACCGACTGGAAACCTAGGAGCGAGCAACAACACCACATATCTTATGTTCACCAGTTTATTTCCATTCTAGCTTCTTAAGTGGACTGACATGGCATCAAGAGGCTGTAAGCATCAGGCAGATGCATTTTGATATATCTGGATCGATCTTATCAAGACAAGAGTGAAAAAATACTCTGTGGAAGCATCTGCCAAGACTTGTGAAGCTTACAAGGCATATTTCAGTGTGCCTTTTGGAGATCAGGACAAGCCTTGGGTGCCTCATTTCACTTGCGAGCCCTACAAAACTCTGGAAGGTAGGATGGACAATTGATGTTGGCTTAGACTTTGGAATTTTATGTTATAAAATCTTTATTGTTACTGAATTTTTATATAATGTATGAAACATTTAGCAAAAACATCATTAACTCAAATTAATTTTACAATTATGATTATATATATATATATATATATATATATATAATTATTTTTTATTTTCACATTTTTATTTTTTCTTTGGCAGGATGGTACAGAGGGGAAAAGAGAGTCATGAAGTTTGCTATCCCAAGAATTTGGCGGAAACCCACTGACCACTTGAGCAATTGCTACTTCTCATGGTGGATCCTTCCAAACATCAGACTGGCAAGAATACTCCTTCTGTCATGTATCCGAGCATTCCTTCATCCATTGCCCCGGTGCCACACTACCCAGAGATCCCTGTACCCTCTCCTCCTCAGAGAGAACAGCTGTCTTCAGAAGAAAGCAGCAATTCAGAAAATGAAGAAGATGTTGCAGATCTAGATTACAATATCAGAGGTGGAGCCGAGAAAAGAAACCCTTACTACCTGAACCAAAATGAGATCAACAACTTGATCAGAGATCTTCATCTCACCAAGTCTAATGCAGAGCTTTTGACACCCAGGTTCAAGCAGTAGAACTTGTTGGATGAAAGTGTGCAAGTCACAGGTCAGAGGAAGCGTCACCACACTTTTTCTAGCGTCTTCACTAGTCAAGTTGGGCTCTGCTATTGCCACAATAGGAGCGGTCTGGTCGACATTATCGGAATTACATGTAACCCGAAGGAGTGGTGCCTGTTCATTGACAGCTGTTCCAGGAGCCTCAAAGCCGTGCTGCTACATAATGGGAACAAGTACCTGTCTCTTCCGCTAGTTCACTCAGTGAGCCTCAAAGAAGATTAGAGCAGCGTTAAGACCTTGCTAAAAGCCTTGAAGTATGCTGAGTATAGTTGTGAGGTTATTGGAAGCTTTAAAATGGTGGCATTTCTGATGGGTCTCCAAAGTGGTTTTACCAAGTTTCCCTGCTATCTTTGTCTTTGGGACAGCAAGGACACCGTGATGCACTACCACAGGCGAGACTGGCCACAGCGAACTGAATTTTCTGTTGGGACAAAGAACGTGAAGTGGGAGCCTCTGGTGGAACCAAAGAAGGTGCTGATGCCACTACTGCACATCAAATTGGGCCTTATGAAACAAATTTCCACAGCTCTAGAGAAAGAGTTGACAGCCTTTGAGTTCTGTACCTTCAAGACTTCTTCCCTAAACTGCCTGAGGCAAAGATCAAAGCTGATGTCTTTGCTGGACCACAAATTAAAAAGATTTGTGTCCACGGAATTTACCAAGCTGCATACTAGGAAGGAGAAAGCAGATTGGAACAGCTTTGTTGCAGTGGCTCGTGGCTTTTTGGGAAATCACAAGGCCGAAAACTATGTAGAGCTGGTTGAGACTGGTTAAGAATTAGGGCAAAATGGGCTGCAGGATGTCTCTCAAAGTCCATATCCTTGATGCTCATCTTGATAAATTCAAGGAGAACATGGGAGTGTACTCAAAGGAGCAAGGTAAATGTTTCTACCAGGATATACTGGAATTTGAATGCCGCTACCAAGGACAGTATAATGAGAACATGATGGGAGACTACATCTGGGGGCTTATTCGCGAAAGTGATTTACAATATAATCATAAATGTTGAAAATCTGCTCACTTCTAAATGTTCTATGGTTCTTCTTGAAGAACTTAAATATAAGTAAATATTATATGTTGTGGTTTTTTATTTTATGTGAACAAAAAGGCACAAGTAAGCCTGTTTTAACAATGGGAATACAATAAATTTCACAAATATCAATCTCCTCTTCGCAAAAGCAACATTTAATGAGAATAATAATCATTTTCCATACTTTTAAGTTTTAAGCAATTAGGAAATAACAGTCACTACCCAGGAACAAAAATTGTGTTACACAATGTAATTCATAACAGAATAGAGTAGAGGGGTAGCCTAGTGGTTAGTGCACTACCTTGGTAACCAAGACACCAGCGTTTGATTTCACCCTCGTTTACTTCTAGTCACACTGTCAAGAAAACCCAGGAGCTGCTGAGTTACCAGGAGTCAGCACTAATTCAAAGGCACAAAAAAACCCATTCATTCTGTATACTCAATACAAATAGCCAGCATTAGCTGAAAAATTCCCATGGTAGGTGCAGGGGGTCATTTAGCGTAGTTACTCACCTGTGACAGGTGTTCTCCAGGAACAGCAGGAATCAGTCCTCACATATGGGTGATGTTGGCGCCTACGGAGCCCTCGTGTGGAGCAATTCCCCAGCTTTCAAAGAAAGCCTTTGAGATTGCATCACGCATGCGCGGTCCCCTTCCCGCCCAAAGGGTGCCATCTTGCTCAGTCAGATGACATAGCTAAAAAGATGGCAAAAATGAGAAAAAAATTAATCAAAGGACTGCAACACCAGGGGAGGAGGGAGGGTCGTGAGGACTGATTCCTGCTGTCCCTGGAGAACACCTGGTACAGGTGAGTAACTACGCTTTCTCCAGGAACAAGCAGGAAGTCAGTCCTCACATATGGAACTCCCTAGCTATAGGCTACCAAGAACCAATAGCTGAAAATGGCTCCCTCTAGAAGAGCCGCAGCAGCAGTGATAGGATTTTTCTCAGAGAACGCAACCCCCATGGTAGCCTGACACCAAAGGGTCGGAGGGTAGGAGTTTCCTAAACCTCGAATAGGTTACGTAGTACTGCCTGACTGAAAACACTGTCCCGCCGGGACTCTCTCTCCAGGCAGTAGTGGGCTGCAAAAGTCTGGCTTGAAGACCAAGTTGCGGCCCGGCAGATGTCCACCAACAGAACAGAATGGTGGTTAGCGACTGATGTGGCCTTAGCCCTGACAGAGTGGGCCGTGATTCAGCCCTGCAGCTGGAGGTCTGCTGCCCTGTATGCCCAGGCGATGCAGTCTGCCACCTAGGTGGATAACATGCGCTTGGAGACAGGTAGACCCAGTTTACTAGGGTCATAAGAGACGAAGAGCTGGGAAGCCCTCCGATGTCCCTGCGTATGCTCCAGGTAAAAGGTAAGCGCCCTCTTACAGTCCAGGGTATGCAGAACCGCTTCTGCCCTGTTGGAGTGTGGCCTGGGGAAGAAGGTTGGAAGAACCACCTCTTGGTTACGGTGAAATGAGGAAACCACTTTTGGGAGGAACTTAGGGTGAGTACGTAAGACCACTCTGTTTTTATAAAACTGAGTATACGGCCTATCCGATACTAAAGCTTGCAGCTCACTCACACGTCGAGCAGACATGAGTGCCACCAGAAAGAGTGCTTTCCAGGAAAGGAAGGGGAGATGACAGGTGGCCATTGGTTCAAAAGGTGGGCAAGTAAACCACTACAAGACCACATTTAAGTCCCACTCTGTAGCCAGTGGGCAAATTGGAGGCTTCAAGAGTAGGAAGCTTCTGAGGAATCGGGATACCAAAGGGTGAGCTGAAAGAGGTTGCCTGTCCACTGGAGAGTGGTGAGCTGATAGCGCACTCAGGTGGACCCTGACAGAGTTAGACTTGAGGCCTAACTCCGAGAGGTGGGGCAAGTACTGCCATACCAGAGGTACTTGACAAATGAATGGGTCCTCCTTATTGTGGGCACACCACCCTTCAAACCTACGCCACTTGAATGTGTAGGATTTCCTAGTGGATTGCCTCCAAGAGGCCAGCAACACCTCCTCAACCTCTTTGGGAAGGAGTAGATGAGCAAGTACTAACCTCTCAGCAGCCAGGCCATTAAGTTGAAGGATCTGAGATTGGGGTGTAGCAAGGAACCATGTTCCTGGGTCAAGAGGTCAGGCTGCACCCCAGTGGGAGTGGAGTTTCGACCGCCAGTTGAAGGAGAAGAGGGAACCAAGGTTGTCTGGGCCACCTGGGTGCTACCAGGATGACCGAGGCCTTGTCCCAAAGAATCTTGAACAGAGTGCGTGCCACCAGGGGCGTGGGTGGGAACGCATAGAGAAGGCACTGTGCTCACGAGATCAGGAAAGCATCCGCCGCCAGGCTCAGTGGATGCAGCTGCCTCGAGCAGAACTGGGGCAACTGATGGTTTTGCGGGCTGGCAAAGAGATCCATAGATGGGAGACCCCAATGGCTGAAGATCCGTTGGGCTATATCCCGGTTCAGTTGCCATTTGTGAGGCTGAAGAATCCTGCTCAACTTGTCGGCCAGGAGGTTCTCCTGACCTGGCAGATAAACTGCCCTTAGGGACATGTGATGTGCCACTGCAAAAGAGCAGAGGTCCAGAGTTTCCTGGCATAGGATGTGAGATCCTGTGCCCCTTGTTGATGTAGAACATCGCTACCTGATTGTCTGCCTGTATCAGCACCGACTCATGTGCCATAAGATGACAGAGCTAGGCGGATGGCTCGAAGCTCTAGAAGATTGATCTGAAGCGCGACCTCTCTCGAAGCCCACAGACCCTGAGTGCATGAACCCTGGCAATGGGCTCCCCAGCCCAGCAAGGAGGCATCTGTCATCAGCACTCTGGTGTAAGAGGGAGGTTGGAATGGTACTCCCTGAAGCAAGTTGGGGGGGTGAAGCCACCATTGCAAGGCTGTCACCAGTAGCTTGGAAATTGCTACTCTGTCTCTGAGGCAGCCAGTGGCTTGCATACACTGTTCTCTGAGGCTCCATAGAGCTGTGCGCATGTGGAATTGAGCATATGGAGTCACATGCACCATGGAGGCCATGTGGCCCAGGAGACGTAGGAAGACCCTTGCGGAGACTTGAGGCCTGTGCTGGACCTGCTGGACCAAATCCAGCAACCACCTTGCCCTGTCCAGCGGTAGGTAAGCCTTTGCCTGAAGTGTGTCCAGTCTTGCCCCTATGAACTCCAAGTTCTGAGTGGGGAGTAAAGTGGACTTTTTGTGATTTATAACAAACCCTAGGTGCCGGAGCAGGATGACTGTGCGAGCAGTGGCCTGCTGTGCCTCGTGTGCCGATTGGCCCCTGATGAGCCAGTCGTCCAGGTATGGAAAGATGAAGACACCCTGGATTCTGAGGAAGGCCGCCACCACTGCTAGGCATTTGGTAAATACTCTGGGAGCGGTAGCTAGGCCAAAGGGAAGCACCTTGTACTGGAAGTGGTTTCCTCCGACCACAAACCTGAGGTATTGTCTGTGGTCTGGGTGTATGAAGATGTGAGTATAAGCATCCTTTAAATCTATTGTCTGTGGTCTGGGTGTATGAAGATGTGAGTATAAGCATCCTTTAAATCTAAGGAGCATAGCCAGTCTCCCTGGTGGAGGTAAGGCAGTAGGATCCCAAGGGAAAGCATCTTGAACTTTTCCCTCACCAGGAACTTGTTTAGATTTCACAAGTCAAGGATGGGGCGTTAGGCCTCCTTTTCATTTTGGTATGAGGAAATTCCTAGAGTAGACGCCTTGCCCCTGCAGGTGGTGGGGCACCGGTTCCACTGCCTGATCCTTCAGCAGACCTGTCAACTCCTGCAGGAGGAGGTTCCTGTGAAGAGGGGGCCTGAGAGGCTCTCCTGGGAAAAAGGAGGAGGGCACCTGGTTGAAATGAAGGAGATAGCCCTGCTGGACTACTTGCAAAACCCAGGCATCGGTAGTAATGACTGGCCACCTGTGACCGTACAGGGCCAGCCTCCCTCCTGTGCAGGGAGAGGAGCTATGCACTGGGAGTCAAAAACCCCCTCCCGGCTGGGTAGGAGCCAGAGCCGGAGGCTTGGAGGTCTTCGGCTTACGTGGGCCATGCCCCTGTCCCCTGGCCTGCTGTCCCTGTTGGGGAGCTGGGGTGGCCTGGTAAGTGGGGTAGTTTCTGTAAGCCGTACCCTTCCTCAGAAAAAAGGGCTTTTTCCCCAAGGCCTTCTTCTTGTGAGAAGGCGCAAATGTCTTCTTCGACAACCTTGTCCGGGTCAAGTACTCGGACGCGATTTATGCAGCTTTCTCAGTCATGGGTTTGCCGAAGAGGTTGTCTCCTCAGCACGGGACATCGACCAACTTGTCCTGAACCCATGGTTCTAGGTCCGATGACATGAGCCAGGCCTGATGGCGTGCACCGATGCTGGCCGCAGCTACTCGGGCCGAAGCCTCGAAGCCGTCGTAAGCTGCTCGAGACATGAACTTCAAGCACTCTCTGATCCCCATGGACAAGGCTTTGAAGCGCTGCAAGGGTTCCTCGGATAGGCCAGCCGAGAACCCGGAAATCTCCTTTGCCAGGTCCCGCAAGTACATGCCCATGTACAGCTGGTAAGTTTGGACACAGCATGACAGCATCGAGCCCTCGTAGCACTTTCTGCTGAGGGCGTCCAGGTTTCATGCCTCCCAGGCGGGAGGCACCAAGAAATGCGTTTTTTGGCTTTTCAGCCATTGCAAGGCCATGGAGTTGTGCGGCAGCTGCGCTTTCTGGAACCCAGGACTCTTGCGGACTCAATAGATGGAATCGACCCGCTTGCTGAGCACTGGCATCAAGGCCGGGGACTACCATATGCGGAGCATCAGCTATTCCAACATCGGAGGCACTGGTACAGTAAGGGCCTCCTTCAGGGGAGAGTCATACTGGAGGGCATCGAGCTCCTTGGCTCGAGGTTCCTCCTCGGCATCTGCAGGGAATGCCAAAGCCTTGGCCATGTCCCTGACAAAGTCCGAGAACCGAGTGTCCTCCAGAGGGGACCTATTCTGAGGCTCCGAACCCGGAGAGTCTGATGGGATACACCGGGTCCAGAAGGTATCTGGGGAGTCTTCCTCCTCCATCTCCCATGCCGAGTCCTCCGAGGAGGACTCGATGGGCTCCGGCCTCGAGGGCTTCGAGCCCGAGCGCCCCGATGCTGAGGGCACCGGCATCGATGACATCGGTCCCAAACGGGAGGTCGAGGGGGACCTTGGCCGAGGATCAACTCGAGACCTGATTGACTCGAGGATCGGCTCGGTCTCCGGCGTCGACTTCAACATCGATGTCCCAGTGGTCAGGGTGGATGGACCGGCGAGACCAGCCATCAGTGCCTGCTACTGCTACATGAAGGCAGCCATGCTGCTCTCCAGGGCCGCCAACCTGAGACCGAGCTCAGAAGGCTCCACAGCTCCTGGCTCGGGTCCTGACGTCGTCGGGCCCGACGCCGGCTCTCCCAGAGGAGAGTCCATGAGGACAACAGAAGTTACCTTGTCTGATGCCTCCTGCTCCCTGTGAGGTTGTTTAGCCAGCCACTCTGACTCCGAGGACCCGGGGCAGCGGTTTGGGCTCCATGGCCTGGAACCCGAGGGCCCAAGATGATCAGAGGCGTCCAGCGACGCCGCCCTCACAAGTTTCTTCTTCCCCTGGTGTTCCCTGGAGGGAGACCCCCGCTCAGAAGACCCACGATGGTGCTCGGGCTCCGATTCCCGAGATATCGAGGCTTCTGACGAGGTCCGGGCCCAACCGGATGCGGACTCAGAAAAAAATCCTGTCATACTGCTGCTGCCTGCTCTTCAAAGACATCTTACCATATGGCCCACAGACCACCTGGTCATGGTTGGGGCCGAGGCATCGGAGGCAGCAGTCGTGTGTGTCGGTGAGAGACATCAACTTCTTACACTGATCACATTTTTTAAACCCGCTAGCAGCCATCAGGGGAAAAAGGGCCCCTGCGAGGTCAAACAACCGGGCTGCCAGTGAAAACTAAAAAGAGCGCGAACGCTAGTCACGAAGGACAAAAACGAAAAATGTGACCGGACTCGATACCGATGTACCGAGCTGAGGACGGGAAGGGGAACCAGTGTCGAATTGGGAAGTTGAAAAAAATAAATCTACTTTTCTACTTTTTCCACGGTGAAAACAGGACCACGTCCGTTGGGCTCTGCGGAAAAAAGAAGACTGAGCAAGATGGCACCCTTGGGTGGGAAGGGGACCGCGCATGCGCGATGCAATCCCAAAGGCTTTCTTTGAAAGCTGGGGAATTGCTCCGCATGAGGGCTCCATCGGCGCCGACGTCACCCATATGTGAGGACTGACTTCCTGCTTGTTCCTGGAGAATCATCATTTCCTCTGCAGAGAAAACTCTGGGATCATGGGGGGAGGGGGCAAGCTTCACAGATGTAGTTATCACCACCCCTGGTGTTCAAGCAAGTTGTAGAATGCTTGTCTAAGATACTGTGCGATAAATGCAACTTTTACACAGAAAAATAACATATGTGCAAAGATAAAAAGTGTCAACAGTATAGAGAGCCTTTATTCAAAGGTGATAAGCATCTTTGCTGCATGGGATGAATAGGAAAGTTTAAAACATCCCAAAAGTATCTAGTTCCAAAAGTATCATTTATTTTTGGCATCAGCAACACCGCCCTGGATTGATGCAAGTCATACCTTGATCAGAGATGGCAATATGTGACCTCAGGAGCCGTAACATCCACACCTTACCATCAAAAGCAAGGTGTACCACAAGGATCTTCCCTATCATCACTCCTATTCAATATATACATACAGCCCGTCTGCAACATCATCAGGTCCTTCAAGGTCGAATGCTTGATATACGCGGACACGTCTCTGTAGGTCAATCTTCTGAACGCTAAACTCACAGCGAAATAGAAACTGCGTTCAATGTACCAATGTACCAAGAGTTCAATGTACTCTTCCAACATTAAAAGTTGGAAAAGATATATTGATGACGTATTCCTACTTTGGCAGGGATCAGAAACGGAGTTAACTTCTTTTTTTCATTGGATTAATTCCTTAGACGAGAATATAAAATTTACTCAGTCTTATAATCAGAACTCCATTACTTATTTGGACGTCTTGGTTAGTAGGGGTAGGGGCACATGGGACACATCGATCTATAGGAAGCCCACAGATAGAAACACCCTTCTTCACTACAATAGTGCCCACCCCAGATCCTTAAAAGAGGGACTTCCGTTTTCGCAATTATTACGGGTTCGTAGGAACTGTTCTAGTGACCAGGATTATAAAGTGCAAGCACGACGGCTGATAGATAATTTTGTCGAGAGAGGATATCCACGACGAATAGTTAAAACAGCATACCGTAGAAAACTTTATAATAATCAGACTCTGTTACTTTCACCAGCCCATCAGGGCTCTAAAAGGCGCAATGATGCTATTAATTTAATTACGAAATTTTCCTCTTTGAATCGAGATATACAGCATAGTATACAAAAACATAGGAATGTGCTGTCCACATTGTCTGGTTTAGAAAGCATGCAGGTTCGGTGCTTTTGGCAATGACATCGTAATTTGAAAGAGTACATAAGTCCTGCTAGTTTACCATCACCTGAGGGAGAACTTAGGGAGAAAGGTCATAGGCCCTGTGGCTCGTGCAATATCTGTTTGATCACGTCTGAGATTACATTGTTTCGTTATCGCCACATTAGCCATAGAATTTCTTCCATGACTACATGTGACTCTACGGGGGTAGTCTACATAGTACGGTGTCCGTGTGATCTCCTTTATGTGGGAAAAACCGTACGGAAATTTCAGATTCGTATGAGAGAACATCGTAGTAAACTATATTGTAAGACAGTTACGGCTCCCCTAGTACAACATTGTCTAGATTTGAGACATGATTTCAAGCAATTACTATGTTTCTGTATAGAACAGGTAACTGCCGGTATAGGGGATCGTTCGTTGGACCAGGTTTTAATCCAACGTGAACAACGCTGGATCTATGAGTTGGACACAGTGACTCCCCGGGGTTTGAATGCTATGACAGAGTGGGCGGCGTGCCTTTAAAAATTCTAGGTGGTTCCCATATTCAAGTGGAGTCTTTAATTCATATAAGTTGACGAACTGTGCATATGCTAGCTGGGATAGGTGCTTGATGAATTTCCCCTTTTTTTAGGGATAAATGAGAGCATTTGTTGTTTTGCATTTTAAATGAAGCCCAACAGCTCTAGTAGGTGACAGTGAGCTTAGCACGACATTTTAATGAATAAGACACTATGATTTATGCACTGTATTTTGATAGGCTGACTTCTATTTAGGTTTTGAAGAGCTTATGACGTCATCTCGAGGGGGGCCCTTAAATTAGGCCTTGCGCTTACAGAACGCATGCGCGGCGTCTTTTTGAGATAGCAGCTCGAAGTGGTTGAGAAAAAAGCAAAAAGATGATTCATGAACAGATCTATGTATGAGGCAGGCAGCATTTTTGTGAGTAATCATTACTATGGTCCGGTTATTTTTATCTTTATATCAATTTTAATATTTTCTATTTAAGGTGTAGGTAGAGGTATGGTCACGGGTTAAGTATGTATTTGTTTTGTACGGTTGTAGGATCCACATCTATCCCCTGAAGAATTGCAGAACGAGAAACGCTCAGAAGCGCTGAGGGGAGGCGTCGGGATTGTTTTAAGTATTGGATCAGTTGAAAAGTCAAGACACGGCAAAGCTAAGTGACTGCGGGCATTTGTGAGAAGGGACTTTTAGAGTTATAAGTCCCCTTCCTTTTCACTTTTTTCAGAATAATAAAAACAACCCGCTAAACCTAAGTCGCTGCCCTATCTTGCCGTTTCTTCGCAGTGGTCGTTAATGCTAACCAGCATACCTTCCCAAGTTTGACGAGTAAGTCAATGGGTCGGATGCTATTATAAGTCTGAGACCACTTGAAGCAGTAAAAAAGTGCACGACAAATGCAGATTATTTGAACGTTTGTTCTATTTAAAGTGATATACTTCTCCAAATTTGGTACATTGAACGCAGTTTCTATTTCGCTGTGATATACGCGGACGACATCCTTCTCTACATGCCTTTCTCCACAATCCAGATGGACCTCTCCCCGCTAACCAAATGTTTTGATGCAGTATCTGAATGGCTTCAATCTCAGAACCTCCGAATTCAACACAAGAAGACTGAGGTTCTCTTCATCACTAGGGACCCACTTTTCACCCCTCCACCCCAGATAAAGGTGAAAGAAGCCGAGCTCCAAACAAAACCTTCCATTCGATACCTTGGGGTCACTTTAGACCAACGCATGGATATGAAACTACATATAACCAACGTAGTCAGAGCAATCTACCTTAAGATCCGGACACTCCGCCATCTTCACTCCCTGCTCGATCCTGATGATTTCCGAACTATATTCCAAGCCTTAACCTTACCCCACCTCGACTATGCTAATGCCATCCTTCAAGGCCTCCCACACTCCACCTTAAACCCTTTACAACTTGCCATGAACACCGCGGCTAGAGTCCTCTACGGTGCATCAAGAAGGGACCATATAACACCCATCCTGAAGCAACTCCATTGGCTCCCCATACATGGCAGACTTTTGTTCAAGACACTACTACTCACCTTCAAGGCAACCAAAAGCATCACTTCCTCCTCTCTAATAGACCTCATCCAGGCCATTCCTCCCAACAGATCCCGAAGAACGATATTGACTAATGTTCTAATAATCCCTAAAGCAGCTACAAAATGCTCATTAGCAACATCTAACAGGGCCTTCAGCTTCTATGCCCCTAAGTGCTGGAACGCCTTACTTCCAGAGATTCGGGCCATCACCGATTTATCCCTTTTCAGAAAGGCGTTCAAATCCCACCTCTTCCCCCAATATTACTAGACCATCCAGCCATTTTTGATCACTACTCGAACTGAGAATAAACCCTGTTGTGTATATATGTAAATACTCATGTAAATAGTTGCAGTAATGACTTCCCCATGTTTTTCCAAGTTCTCTAACCTGTTCTTTGTAAAACCAAACAGTTGTTGTTCTGGTCTGTTGTTATATTGTGAACCGCGCTGATACTGAATAGAGCGGTATATAAGAGCCTGTAATAAATAAATAAATAAATTTATGACTGTGAATGTATGCAGGGGACAGGGATACAGAAATCCAATTACATTTTTACCACAGGTCTTTACTGTGAGTGTAAGTTGGAATTCAAAGTTTTGAGCTGTTTCTCTGGGTCTATTAGGACTTTATCAAGGATTACAATTTCAGAGCCCACAATTTGAAAGGTTATAATGAATATTTTATCATAAGCCAACTGCTAAAAGAAAAGATGTTCATGTCTTTGTGTTCATTTTGGCCGAAAAACAACGGTACGGATGAAAGAGAGGTCATCCCTCATTCACCCAATATTTTTCTCACACACAAACACTGCACATTGCCACTTCTATAATTGCTCATCGTTACGTGGATGTAGTGGTCTATTCACATGCAGATTCCAAAATACTGGCATGGCCACAACTACTGTATGTTACCAAGTCTAGATGTGGAAATTTTGCATATTTTCTACAATTGGCTGTTTCCCTATACATCTCCGGGCCTTCATTTTGTGCAGTGCTATTATGTCAATGATTTTGCCAGAGACATTTATCCTGTGGGATGGGGATGGGCCAATTTTACAATGCACATACTGTACATGTGCCCAATTTCACTGCTCCCCTCCTCCTGCTCCTATATGACCTATCTATAATGCTACTTCACAAGTTTGCTTTAATCTTAAATGACATGGGTTGTTGCTGTCAATACTAATTCTTGATGACTACTTTCATCGATATGCATTATATAAAATAAACTTGATCTTGACTTTGACTGGACGCCATAATGAAAACACTTTAAATCTTACTATTTGCAGCAATTTATATCTCATACTGTACTCACTGCTGAAGGCCCCAAAATTGCTACAATCAGAAGAACACTTCTCAGGAAAGTCAACTTTGCACTAGAGGATGCTACCTTACTAGTAAACGAAGCGATTAATGAACTTCAAAGACCTTTATGTACTCCCTCTACCAAAATCATTTCCTACCATAAACACAAAAATTAGCAGGGCATTTGTACCAGACTTAATGCCATCTTCTATAATAACCATACCAGAAGAAATGAAGAGGGTGGCAAGATTCAGAGAGAGGTCTACCAGCTGTAGATGCAAAGATAACTGCGACTCTAAGGCCATACCCAAGAGACGGACCTCCATGTACAATAAGTAGAACAATGTCCAATTAATGCTTACTTGAAAAAGAGGTATAAGGTCAGCAGGTCAGTGAGTGATCATGACCTCAGGACTTTGTTAATTTATTGTCTGTTAACCAGGCTATCACTTTCATGATACCACGCATCACTTTCAAAGCTTTCCAACCTGTCTGAATTGAGAACAGGGCAAAAAGGAAGATATCATTGGCATAAAGCTATTTAATTCAGTCCTTTTTTGAAGTTGAGCATTTTTGGAAATGATCTTTTTTTAGTTATTAACATCATAAGGACTGTCATCGGTGTTTTATTATACATGTTTGAGGTCATTGATGTGACATAACACGATTGCTGCTATTGGGTGCGAACCTAAAGACAGCAGTGTTTTTTTATACTGAGACCTCGTGTGTTATTTCTGATCCTTCACAGTGTTGAAAGTGAACGACGCATTTTGTATTTTTGAGGTTTATATTTCGTTCAGTGACCAAGTATTTTTTATTTAATTCAGAATGGCATCACCATCTATATCATTTTGCTGGTATCCAAAATGTGTAGGATAACTGATATATTTGTCTTTAACGATAATGAAATCACCAAAATCCGTTAGCCATCCATAACCAAAAATACCCGTGATTTGATCTGGTTTCTTAAAATTTCTTCTATAATGGGCACCTGTTAATGACACCTAAGTAGTGCCTTAATTAATTTGGTGGGTCTCTGTAGATACATAGATCTCCTGGCTTTTTTTGGTTACTTGCTGTATAACAACTGTGTGGGCTTTGTCAGTTTGGTAATGATTCCATCCTTTTCTATTTAGCTTTTATTATATTATCTTTTAGGGGGTGAGTCTATAAGGAGCCATGTAAAGAAACATGCCAGTTACACGCATAAATCACTTATTTGCAAGGACTTATGCATGTGAATGGGGTTTAGGCACATACTAGCCAGTCGCTATTCTGTAAGTACGCATGGACGATTGATCACATGTACTTTCATTGTGGGCATGCACATGGACCGAGGTCATGTGGAGTGTAGTAGGCGGAGTACAAATTTATGCACTTAAGTTATAAAATACTAGAACTTATGTGCATTCTTTAGACATCTTAGCATGGGCATGCTTAGATATAACACATGTTTTCGGACACTTACGCCCTTATTTTATAAAGAAAATCAGACGCCTGCTTTTCTTTATAAAATGTAGGCACGTTCTGAGTGCTTCAGAATAAGCCCCCTGGTTATAAAATTACTCTCTTAGAGCTGCCAGGACCTGCCATGGTGGATGTTGCAAAGGATTAATAGATCTGTTTATTTAGAGATATAGCATGCATTGCAAAATTTCCAGTCCTAGGAAACATTCTTGTACTTGGTTAGAATTTGTGTCAGATAAAGTTGCCCTTATTAGGCCGATGCAGAAAGCGGGTCCTGAAGTCGCGCGCTATCAGCTTTTTATGCCTTTTTGCAGTGCACCGATAGTGCAGGACTTCAGCGTGGCTATGCAGAAAGGGGCTCATATGCAGATGAGCCACGTGTAAAACTGTGCAAAATGGCAGCATTAAACTGAGAGAGCAAGCCAAACTCATGCGCACACGAAATCGGCGCTGTTTTGGCATGCTCTCCCAGAGAAACGGGCACCACGTGGCTAATTTGCATATCAGCCCCAATAGGATTTGGATGACATCGGGAGCGATTGCGGCCTGTCTGTTTGTTCTTGTCTACTGACTACTGTGGTGTGAGTTTATTCTATCCATTCTGGCAATAGATTTAATTTTATGAGCTTCGTGTATTCATCAGTGCTGACTGACAGAAGAATGTTTTGTTGGAAGTGTTTACCCTGAAATTCCCAGTAGTGGATACTACTTTGAGGCTCTGCTTGTAGCACACATTTGCCATAGTGATGTCTAGATAGTTTCAGTTTGGATTAAAATGTTTGTAATTTTGCTGCTTCACTTTGCTTGAAGTCTTTGTAGCCTTTCACATTTACAGACTTACCACTCTCTGCTGGGCATTCATTATCTTATGCCTGCCTGTCATCTTTTGCTCATTGCAAAGTAGGAATGCCCTTTGATCTCTTTTAAGAGCAGCATCTCCCCCCTCCCCCCTCCCGGGTCAGGATTGCCAATTAGCACATCGTTTGCTGTATCTACCATACAATGTGTCATTCTCCTTTGCTGTCTTTCAGGCCAATGCAGAAAGCTAGCGCAGCCTTTAAGAACCCATGAAGTCACATTTAAGAACACTTTATGAACCTTTTGAAAGCAGAAAACAGACATAAACACAAACGGGAAAATTAACGCCCAATTAACACCACGCGCAATTGAATGTATTTTAATCAACTGCACGTAGTGGTCTGGTATATAAATCATGGCTATGCCCAATGCAGAGACAGGTGTAGCAGATTTCACAATCAGCCATAACACCAAAATTTTTACTGCAGGGTCTGAGGTGACTTAAACCCCTAATGCTTCCCCCCAACAGTATTTTGATGGCATCGGGTACTTTCCCCAGTGCCTAGATCATCTTCTCCTCAGATGATCAGACATTGGGAAAAGTCCCCAGTGTCAGCAAAAACACTGTTGGGGGCTGGTGCCTGACAAAAGAGAATCCCTTGTGGCCCAACGCTTCCCCCCCCCCCCCACAGTATTTTGATGGCACCGAGGATGATCGAGGATGGCATTAACCTTTAAAAAGGAGATAGAGCAGCTTTTAAACTAGATATTAGGAGAAAGCCGACAGTCGCCCAAGAGCGGATGGTTCGGAAGAATGTATCTTTGAAGGATACTACCAAAAGCAGAGAGGTTCCACAAAAGAGTAAAGTAGCCCAAATGCCCTCAAGTATGGAGCAGACAGAGCTTAAAGATCCCAAATTACCCATGTCTAACAATAGCCAAATTAATATGAATAAAATACATTCTCTAAAATGATTGTATGCAAATGCTAGAAGTCTAAAATATAAGATGGGAGAGTTAGAATATATAGCACTAAATGAGAGGTTAGATATGATTGGAATATCAGAGACATGCTGGAAGGAGGACAACCAGTGGGACACTGTGATACCTGGGTACAAACTATATCGTAATGATAGAGCTGATCAAATTGGTGGAGGGGTTGCTCTCTATGTCAGAGAGGGCATTGAGTCAGAAAGGATTAAAGTTTTGCAGGAAACAAAATCTGCTGTAGAATCTATATGGATTGAAATTCCATGTAAAAGAGGGAAGGCAATGGCAGTGGGGGTGTACTATCCAGCGCCTGGCCAGAATGACCAAATGGATGATGAAATGCTCAAAGAAATCAAGGAAGCTAACAAACGTTACAGCACAGTAATAATAATGGGTGATTTCAACTACCCCAGTATCGACTGGGTCAGTGTCACATCAGGACATGCTAGGGAGATAACGTTCCTAGATGAAATAAATGACTGCTTCTTGGAGCAGTTGGTTCATGAACCGACCAGAGGGGAAGCCATATTAGACCTAATCCTTAGTGGAACACCAGATCTAGTGCAAGAGATAAGGTTGTTGGGGCCACTTGGCAATAGTGATCATAGCATGATTGCCTTTGATTTAATTAGTGGAGGAGGGATAGTAAGGAAATCCACAGTACTACCTTTTAACTTTCGAAAGGGAGACTATGATAAATGAGGAAAACAGTTAAGAAAAAACTAAAAGGAGCAGTTGCAAAGGTTAAAGACGTACATCAGGCTTGGCTGTTGTTGAAAAATACTATCTTGGAAGCCCAGACCAGCTGTATTCCACGCTTTAAGAAAAGTGGAAGTCCAAAAAACTGCCAGCATGGTTTAAAGGTGAGGTCAGAGAGGCTGTTGTTGCCAAAAAAGCATCTTTCAGGAAATGGAAAAAAGAGCCAAACGACGAAACCTGCAAACAGCACAAGCACTGGCAAGTCAAATGCAAGGCATTGATAAGGCAGGCAAAGGGAGAATTTGAGAGGAAGCTTGCTGCGGAAGCAAAAACGCAAATTAAAGACCTTTTCAAGTACATTCATAGCAAAAAACCTGTGAGAGTCAGTTGGTCCATTAGATGATAAAGGGGTTAAAGGAGCATTAAGAGGCAACAAGGGGATAGCGGAGAGACTGAATGAATTCTTTGCTTCAGTCTTTACTGAGGAAGATGTAGGGATATTCCCCATGACTGAAGTGGTATTTAAAGGTGCGGAAGAATTGAAGGAAATATTGATACATTGGGAAGATGTATTACAACTATTGGATAAGCTGAAGAGTAGCAAATCACCTGGGCTGGATGGTATACATCCAAGGGTGTTGAAAGAACTGAAATACGAGATTGCAGATCTGCTATTAGTAATCTGTGAACTATCATTAAAATCATCTCTAATACCTGAAGAATGGAGGATCGCCAATGTAACACCAATTTTTAAAAAGGGTTCCAGGCGTGATCCGGGAAACTACAGACGGGTGAGCCTGACATCAGTACCGGGAAAAATGGTAGAAACCATCATAAAAAATAAAATTACTCAGCATGTAGATAGTCATGACCTAATGGGAGACAGCCAACATGGCTTTAGACAAGGAAGATCTTGTCTTACTAATCTGTTATGTTTTTTTGAAGGAGTGAATAATCAGGTGGACAAAGGTGAGTCGGTTGATATTGTGTATCTGGACTTTCAGAAAGCCTTTGACAAGGTCCCTCATGAGAGACCTTTGGCAAAACTAAAGAGTCATGGGATAGGAAGCAGTGTACTATTGTGGATCAGGAACTGGTTAAAAGATAGAAAGCAGAGGGTAGGGCTAAAAGGCCAATTTTCCCAATGGAGAAAGGTGAATAGTGGTGTACCCCAGGGATCTGTGCTGGGTCCGCTGCTTTTTGACATATTCATAAATGACCTGGAAAGTGGAATAACGAGTGAGGTTATCAAATTTGCAGATGACACAAAACTATTTAAAGTTGTTAAAACCCAAGAGGATTGTGGAAAATTGCAAGAGGATCTTGATAAATTGGAAGACTGGGCATCAAAATGGCAGATGAAATTTAATGTGGACAAGTGCAAAGTTATGCACCTAGGGAAGAACAACCCAAACTATGGTTACACGATGCAAGGTTCCACATTAGGAACCACCACCCAGGAAAAAGATTTAGGCGTCATTTTGGATACCATGTTAAAACCCTCGGCCCAGTGTGCAGCAGCGGCCAAGAGAGCAAATAGAATGCTAGGTATGATAAGGAAAGGAATGGAAAATAAAACAAAAGATATTATAATGCCTCTATATCGTTCCATGGTGAGACCTCACCTTGAATATTGTGTGCAATTCTGGTCGCCGTATCTTAAAAAGGATATAGCGATTTTAGAAAAGGTTCAGAAAAGAGCCACTAAAATGGTGAAGGGGATGGAAGGATACTCCTATGAAGAAAGGCTAAAAAGGTTAGGGCTCTTTAACCTGGAAAAGAGACGGCTGAGGGGAGATATGATAGAAGTCTATAAATTAATGAACGGAGTGGAACGGGTAAACGTAGATCGATTGTTTACCTTATCAGAATATAGAAAGACTAGGGGACATGCAATGAAGCTACAGGGTAAACTATTTAAGACTAATAAAATAAAATATTTTTTTCACTCAACGTGTAATCAAACTCTGGAATTTGTTACCGGAGGATGTAGTAAAGGCTGTTAGTGTAGCTGGGTTTAAAAAAGGTTTGGACAAGTTCCTGGAGGAAAGGTCCATAAACCATTATTAAGAAGGGACCCAGGATATTAATGCTTGACCCATTACAAGCATTGTGGAACCTGTGTCCCTTGGGGAAATTGCTAGGTACGTATGACCTAGATTGGCCACTGTTGGAAACAGAATACTGGGCTTGATGGACCTTGGTCTGACCCGGTATGGCATATCTTATGTTCTTATGACATTGGGAAAAGCCCCCTATGCCATCAAAACACTGTCAGGGGCCGGTGCCCAGACAGAAAGTAAGTATCTGGTGGTCTAGTGGCCCATGTACCCCCCACTAAAAAATATAACCTAGGATGCACCGAATTGGGCCAGGAATTGCCAGTTTTCAAAATGGCGGATTCAGAGCTGGAGTGCATTGGCAGCTCTATTTTAAGGTACTAGGGGGGTTGGATTTAGAGGCCGCTAGACCACCAGGTAATGTCATTTTATTTTACATTTGGGTGGGGGTGCGGGGTACAGGGGCCACTAGATCGTCAGGTTATATTCTTTTAGTTGGGGGTGGGGGTGCAAGGGCCGCTAGACCACCAGGTGATATTATTTTATTTTATTTTATATTACTTTGGGGTGGGGGTATAAGGGCCACCAGACCACCAGTGTTTTGATGGCATCAGGAGCTTTTCTCAATACCACGATTATACTCGGTGCATTCAAAATAGTGTCAGGGGGAGGAACAGGCTGCTGGGCCAGCAGGGATTCTCTTAATGTCGGGGCACTGGCCCCCAACAGTATCTTGATGGCATCGGAGGCTTTTCCCGATGCCGCAATCATTTCCGATGCCATGAAAATACTGTCAGGGCTGATATGCAAATTAACCAGGCAGTGCCCGGAGAGCAAGCCAAACTAGCGCAGACTTCTTGTGCACATGTGTTTGGTTTGCTCTCCCAGTTTAATGATGCAGTGGCTCATTTGCATGAGCACGGTTACTGCAGTGTCCATTTGCGTGCCCTATCCTTCCTGCATCGCACGTTAAAATGTCTGCATTGTCGGGAACGTAAAAAGTTGATCCAGCGCGGGGCTAGCACTGGCTTTCTGCATCAACCTGTTTGTCTACAAGCACTGGCATTGTGATGTTTTTCTTTGCACAATTTCTCCAGGTTGTACAATAGCTTGTGTATGTCAGCTTCATGTCATGCTCTACAGTAGCCGCTGCTTTCAGTGCATAGTGTACTGGCTCTCTCATTATACTGCTATGCTGCTAGCTGCAGTTTTAGAACACTCCTGCTCACATGGAGGATAATTGTTTATTAGGGTTATGAAAGTGCATACCGTAGGCATACATGCTGTACCTATTTTGCAAAGGCAGCAGATGTATCAATGAGCCTTTATCAAATTGTACCCCTGAAAGCTGCTACACAAAGTTGCATCTGCTCTCGGTCAGGAGTAACTTTGTGCATCTGCCAGTAAGAATCGGAACTTATGTGTGTATTTTATAAGATGCACACATAAGTGCTGATTCGGCCTCCATGCTACCCATTGTCCGCCCTCAGGAATGCCTACAGGCATCACTGTATTCACAGAAAGGAATTGCTCTATCTTCCTCGCACCTACTTTTATGCATGTGTAACCCTAGGGCATTTTGTAAGTGCCTATTTGAATGTGTAAAGTGCTGTTCTACTTGCATGAGTCACTTAATAAAAATTACTCCATAATGCACCTTTTCAGGAGTTGCTATGCTCACTCTTTGAAACTGATTGAGTGCTTGTTCACACATTATAAGCCTCAATGCAATACAATGTGTGCCTTTCAGTCAAGGCTGACTCCTGGTGACCTCGCAGTTCCTGGGTTTTCTTGGTAATGTGACTGTAAATAGATTGACAGGTCTTTTTTCTGAGGCAATAGTGGTTTAAGTGACTTTCCCAAGGCCACAAGAAGCGCTAGTGGAAATCGAACGCTGGTCTCTTGGTTACCAAGCCAGTGTTATAATCACTAGGCTATTCCTCCATTCCTATTCTAAGCCTCATAGGTCGTTAATATGAGGATTCTGATCATATTCATCTGATCACCCTTGTCTTTAATGCCTTTCATGAACTGGTCAAGGATGGTTGAGTTGCTCTGAAGGCTACAGATAGGGAGGGGAAGACCTCTCCTTATTGTTTTCTGTGTCTTAAGGAGCGGGGAGGAAGAGCTTTTTCCAAGGCTCCCATATAAGAACGACTTTCTCACAACCACCAATGTCTTTGAATCTCACCCTCAGCAGTCTCATTCAAAAACATACCAATCATTCCAGGAGTTAAAAATATAATTTAATGGGTGAATTTAGGTGGTTCAGCTCATCTGTTACTCCACAGACACAAATTAGAAGTCAAAAATAGGAAACACAAAATGAAAGATAGAAACTCAAGAGTTACCCATTTCCAGGAATGAGATTTTAGGCCAGTCCTGGATTTCTGACAATCTCCTCCTGATGCATTATGGGACCTGCAGCACTGATTTCAATGGGTAAAATCAGGGACTACAAAGTCCATACTGCATTGCAATGTAAAATTAAAACCAGAATTAGAAGAAATATCACTCCTGGAACTGGGTAACTCTTGAGTTTCTGTCTTTCATTTTGCATTTCCTATTTTTGTCTTCTAATTTCTAACTTGGCAACTCTGAAACTCAGATGTTCAGAAAGACTTCTTAACTCTTCCCTCCTTAAATAGCTCCATATATTTAGCCTCCTCTAATCAAGATCCTCCAGCTGTTGCTCTTCTTTTCAAGTCTTGAGTAATCCAGTGCCAGAATCTCTCCTCTGCTTTTCCTCTGAGGACCTGCAATGATATTCTACTATCTCTTGTAGCTGTGGGTTCCCTGAAGCCAGGGGAACAACTCGTATTTGGTCATTTCCTCACAGAATAGATCAAGACTTCCCTGATACCGAGAAAGTAATTTTATAAGGAGTCACATAATGTTAAGCACCATCATTCACGTAAATCATCTATTTCACTGAACAACAAAGATGTATCTTATGGGCCTATGTTATGGATTTGGGGTTGCTGATCACAAAAATCATCTTGAAATTTTCCTATCATGTAATCGCCTACTTTTGTGATTTCCCACATATTTTAAGTATACACATATGTTGCCTAAAAAGTAAGGTGTTTTGTTTAGTCCAGGTATGCCTGGGCATACACTCAGTGCAGGCTCACAATGTGCAATGGAAATGCTACTTCTCAGGAATGTGTGGGCATGCTTAGCCAGTCTGCCTTCAGCCATGAGACCAGTGTCTCATGACGAAAGTATGCCAGTACCAAAGTCACTAGAGACATGGTGCCTGGATGAGGCAGACAAAGATGCCATAATGCACAGGCAAGACATGGAAAATGAAATGGATCCAGATTTTGAACTGTTTATGTCCGATGTGCTTCATCTGATAACACAATCAGAATTGAATGACCTGGTGAGGGACTTAAGTTTGTTAAAAACAAAAGCTGAACTACTTGGTTCAAGATTGCAAGGATGGGGTTTGCTGTCATCAGGTATAACATTTCTGTCTTTCATACCCATCAAGAAGATATGAAAAATTTCTTTACGCAGGTTAACAACCTCTGTTTCTGCACTGACATTGATGGGTTGTTCATGACTTTAGGTTGTGAGCATGACCCACAACAATGGCGCCTTTTTATAGATTCATCACTGTTAAGCCTGAAAGCTGTCTTGTTACACAATGGCAATGTCCACCCTTCAATACTTATTGCCTATGCAATGCACAAGAAAGAAACCTAAGAAAACATGGAAATGTTGTTGAAACACATAGGGCCCGATTTTGTGCCATGAATAGCGGGGATGGACGTCCCAATGGGTTGTGTGGGGAAGTTAGACAGGGGCGAGGAATGGGCTGCTTGGGGGTAGAATCTGGGCAGGCGCTGGGCGGTCGCTGGCCCTGGACATATAAGGTTGATTCTAATGTTGGCCCTGTATGTCCAGGGCCAGCAACATGTGCGGGAAGTTATTCCACCTCTGAGGTGGAATAACTATCCTGGACTTGTTTTATTTTCAATGTTGGGGCGCGGATGGGGCAAGAGGGCCAGAGGACATTCTCCGCAGCCCGACCCTGGCCTAGGGAGGCCAGATTGGGGGTTAGGCTGCGAGGAATAAGCTTTATTTTCCGGCGGCTAGCATCATTTCACTTCAATGGAGCCATGGTGCCACGGCTCCCTTGAAGAACTGACATGCCCCGCGGGATCAGAATCGTGATCCCCTCTGTACATCCGGCTCAGACCAGATGTACAGAGGGAATCTGTGTCCAGAACGGAATAAGCCCTATACAGTATAACAACTACAACTGGAACATGTGTGGTGACCTAAAGGTAGTGGCACTGCTACTAGGAATGCAGCTAAAGTATACCAAGTACTGTTGTTTCATTTGTGAATGGGACTCCCGTGTTATAGTCTTAATACATTAAAAAGAACTGGCCGCTCCGTAAGCACTTGGTTCCAGGATAGAAAAATGTGACACATGAACCACTTGACAACACAAGTAAGATATTTTTGCCTCCTCTTCATATAAAACTCGGACTGATGGAAAACTTTGTGAAAGCAATGAACAAGGAAGATGAAGGATTTCAATATTTGAGGCTGGTATTTCCAAGAATAACTGATGCCAAGATTAAGGAAGGCATTTTTGTGGGTTCACAAGTCAGACATGTCATCAATGACAAGCAGTTCGAAGATCTGCTAGTGGGATCTGAGAAAATCGCATGGAAGGCATTCAGGGGTGTCGTTGAGAATTTTCTTGGCAATTACAGGGCACAAAACTACATCCAGCTGGTTAACAACATACTTCAAGCATACAAAACCATGAAGTGCAACATGTTGCTGAAGATTCATTTTCTGCATTCGTACTTGGACTTCTTCCCCGCTAATCTCGGTTCAGTCAGCGAAGAACATGGTGAAAGGTTTCACCAGGACATTGCGACAATGGAAAAGCGGTATCAGGGTAACTGGAACCCATCAATGCTGGCCGACTATTGTTGGACACTGAGACAAGAAGCATAAGATGCTGAGTACAAATGAAAATCAGGAAAAAAAAACATTTTTAGTTCAGGTGCACTAGTACAATATGTCAGCATTATTGTGTGATTAAACATGCTAAATTCTGTCAAAATGTAATTTCATGTTTCTCCAAATTCCTACGTGATACAGTCAATCTGAAATTAAATTTGTGTTTAGCTTGAAGCTGTCTGTCATAATTACCAAAATGTTTTCAGGAAGCAAAACCTTTGAACAAATTTGTTGTCCAGTGGTGATTTGCACATGCCAATGGGCCTTTACATATGTAATTGATTTGGTCACTGTTCTATTAAGTATGTGCTTAAAACTGATGACATAATTTCACTTAGGTATGCACATGGGCCCAGCTAGTGCAGAGCACAAATTTACATGTATAAATTATAAAATACTTTAATTTTCGTGCATTCTTTAGAAATCTAGGCACAGGCACTTATGCCAGCAGTAGGGCTAGTATAGTAAACATAGAAACACAGAAACATGATGACAGAAAAAGAACACATGGCCTATCTAGTCTGTCCTTCCATAACAACAACTACAACAGTCCACTTTTTACCTTTAGGAGATCCTCTGTGTTGGTCCCATGCTTTTTTGAATTCAGTTACTGTCCTCATCTCTACCACCTCCACTGGGAGACTATTCCATGGATCCACTACTCTTTCTGTAAAGAAATATTTCCGCATATCACTCCTGAATCTATCTCCCTTCACCCTCATCCCATGTCCCCTCGTAGCAGAACTTGCTTTCAATTGAAAGAGGCTCTCTCCCTGAACATTTATGCCACGGAGGTATTTAAACATCTCAATCATATCACCTCTATCCCGCCTTTCCTCTAAGGTGTACATATTAAGATCCTTAAGTCTGTCCTCATATGCTTTATAATGAAGCCCATTAATCATTTTAGTAGCAACCCTCTGCACTGACTCCATCCTGTTCACATCCTTTTGAAGGTGCGGTCTCCAGAATTGCACACCATACTCAAATGAGGTCGCACCAAAGACTTATACAGAGGCATTATCACCTCCTTTTTTCTGCTAGCCATTCCTCTCCGTATGCACCCAAGCATCCTTCTAGCTTTTGCCGTCGCCTTTTCTACCTGTTTAGTTACTTTAAGATCATCAGACACAAACACGCCTAGGTCCCGCTCTTCTTTAGTGGACAAAAGTACTTCACCTCCTATACTGTATTGCTCCCTTGGATTGCTGTAGGGCTAGTATAAGTGATCAGGCCTAAATTTGGCATGTTGCCCACTAGTTACGCCCCTAACTTACAAGCATAGTTGACGTTATAAAATAAGTGAAATTGACACACATAAAAACACTCATCAGTCGAAGTGCACTTTATAAAATTACTCTCAGGATTAATATGCAGAAATATTTCTTTACGGAAAGAGTGGTAGATACATGAAATAGTCTCCCAGTGGAGGTGGTAGAGATAAGGACTGTATCTAAATTCAAAAAAGCATGGGACAAACACAAAAGATCTCTAAAGGAAAAAAAGAAGGACTATAGTATTTGATATGTAAGGGCAGACTAGATAGGCCATATGGTCTTTTTCTACTGACATGTTTCTATGTAATTTTATAAATTACCGTAGAGTTAAGGTACATCACAACATGCTTATTTCATGTCTGTTTTATAAAGAAAAGTAAATGTGCACTTTATAAAGTAGGGGCATAAGTGGTGAGAAATGTGGGTCAGATTTGGGTGTGACCACTTACACCAGTCCTAGGCTTGGTGGAAATGCCAGCACCTAGATCAGGGGTCTCAAACTCAAATTGCTTTGAGGGCCAAATGAGGACTTGTAGAGTAACCCGGGGGCCGCACAAGACGCAGGCCTCATTTGCATAAGGGCATCATTTGCATAAATATTTGCATAATGTTACCATACACTAACTTTTAGTAAACATGCCTCTTAATGAGTGTATGGATAAAGAAAGACTAAAAGATTTCTACATTACTATAAACCAGTGCCAACCGCCAGGCACATTAGGAACTACTAGAAACACTGCCCATTTAGAACCCATAGCAAACCTGCCGTGTCCTAACAGCACTACCAGGACTCACAAAGCACCATACCCTAACTATCAAAAGGCAACACTGCAAATATTAAATCAACACATTTCAGAGAATAACAATACATGACCTACTCGGGAAAGAGAACAAGTGGCAATGTCAAATAGGAATTACATAAACAGAATACCTCAGCTCAGTTACACATGCAGAACATACACCATCACCAAACAAGGAATCACAATTTAGAAACAGGAAGACAATTAAACTGGGAACCCCAAAAGCCAAACTTAGAATGTACAACACTGTAGAAATAAAACTATACATTGATTTCCTCTTGTATTAAATAAAGTGCAGACGTTAAAGATGCACATTTCCAAGAGCTGACATATTTCAGTTAATAAATTCAAAATAAAGAGATATTTTTCTACCTTTTGTGCATTTTTTTTCAGTTGCAATTGTTCCAGTCACTTTCTTCTGGTTTCTTTGTGTCTTCTGCTAACTCTCCATCGTCTGCTGTCCATTTCTCCTTTCTTCTTTCCTAGTTTTTTTCCATTCTCTCTACATCTGCTTTAACATACTAATCATTCTCCTTTTGCTCTTTCCTCATTCCTATTTCATCCACTCAAATTTTACCCCTCCATCCTCAATCCCCACTTACTCTCCCAATACCCGGCCAATTGTAGATTTTTCTTCCCTCCCACACAAAATATATTTCCCCTCTCCATTTCACTCTCCCAGCCCCATCCCATTCTAATAGTCCCCCATCATCAACTCCCTTCTAGCTCCTGCCCAACCCAGCATCCGCTCCCTTCTAGTCCCCGCATCATCAGCCCATTTCCAGTCCTAGCTCCCTCCCCTCACAGCCCATTTCCTTTCCAAGCCCCCCTCCCCATCAGCCCATTTCCATTCCAAGCCCCCTTCCACTCAGCCCATTACCATTCCAAGACCCTGTCCCCATCAGCTATTTGCAGTTCAAGCTCCCCCTTCTACTCGGCCCATTTCCAGTCATAGCACCCCCCCAGTCCATTACCAGTTCTAGCCCCCCCCCCTAGCCCATTATCGGTGCTAAGCCCCCCAACAGCCCACTTCCAGGCCTAACCCTTCCATCGCCCCATCTTCATTCTTAGCCCCCCCATAACCCCATTTTCAGTCTTAGGCCCCCAGTCAGACCACCTCCAGTCCTAACCCCCATCTGTCCATTACCAGTCCTAACCCCCATCACCCCATTTTCAGTACTACCCCCCCAGCCCCCATCAAGTCCTGCTCCCCCCCTACATCAAGTCCTGCTCCCCCCCATCAAGTCCTGCTCCCCCCCTACATCAAGTCCTGCTCCCCCCCCCACAAGTCCTGCTCCCCCCCCACAAGTCCTGCTCCCCCCCCCACATCAAGTCCTGCTCCCCCCCACACAAATCAAGTCCTGCTCCCCCCCCCCCACACATCAAGTCCTGCTCCCCCCCACAATAAAGTCCTGCTCCCCCCCCCATAAAGTCCTGCTCCATCCCCCCCCCCCGGGAAAATTAAACTTTAAAAAAAAAACCGGCTTCTGCTGCTGCTGCCGCCGCTGCCGTGGCCGGCAATAGCAGCAATATCGCAAGTCCCGCGGGCTCCCCCCCCCCCGGCAGATCCCTTCCTGCTTGCCTGCCAGTTCTCCGCTTCGGCTTTCAGAGCCGCGAAGGGAGAGCTTCTCCCTCGTGACTCTGTTAAGCCCGCTGGGGCAGATGGGAAATTTCCCATCTGCCCCGGCGAGCTTAACAGAGTCGCGAGGGAGAAGTTCTCCCTTCGCCACTCTGAAAGCCGAAGCGGAGAACTGGCAGCATTGGCAGGCAAGCAGGAAGGGATCTGCCGGGTGGGGGAGCCCGCGGGACTTGCGATATTGCTGCTATTGCCGGCCACGGCAGCGGCGGCAGCAGCAGAAGCCGTTTTTTTTTTTTCCCCCCTATGCATCGCGGGCCGCACAAGGGTCTCTCGCGGGCCGCGTGTTTGAGACCCCTGACCTAGATTATAAAAAGAAGTGCAATGTGTGCCTTTGAGTCAGTGCTGACTCCTGGTGATACAGCAGCTTTTGGGTTTCCTTGACAGTGTGATTAGAAGTAAATTACTAGGCCTTTCTTCTGAGACAATGGAGGATTGAGTGACTTACCCAAGGCATATTAATGGCATTGAACGCTGGTTTCTTAGCATACTAGTGCTTTGACCACTAGGCTAGTCCTCCGCCCCCTAGAGTGTGAAGACCATGTTAAAGTTATAGTATTTTATAGCCTATACATGTAAGTTTGCTCAGCCCATGTACATGCTCATATCAAAAGTATGTGCCATTGGCCTGCCTGTGTACTTACAGAATAGTTCCCAACTAAAGAACATGCATAAAGGTCCAGTCATGTACGTAAGTCATGGAAAATACATTAATTATGAGTATTGACAGCATCTAACTCATAAGAACATAAGAACATAAGATATGCCATACTGGGTCATACCATGGTCCATCAAGCCCTGTATCCTGTTTCCAATAGTGGCCAATCCAGGTCACAAGTACCTAGCAGTTTCCTCAAAAGACACAGGTTCCACAATGCTTGTATTGGGTCAAGCAGTGGATATTCTGGGTCCCCTTTAATAATGGTTTATGGACCTTTCCTCCAGGAACTTGTTCAAACCTTTATTAAACCCAGCTAGACTAACAGCTTTTACTACATCCTCCAGTAGAAAATTCTAGAGTTTGATTACACATTGAGAAAAAAAATATTTTCTCTTATTAGTCTTAAATAAGTTATCCTGTAGCTTCATTGCACGCCCCCTAGTCTTTCTACACTTTGATGGCGTAAACAATCGATCGACGTTTACCCGTTCCACTCCGTTCATTAATTTAAAGACCTCTATCATATCTCTCCTCAGCAGTCTTTTTTCCAGGTTGAAGAGCCCTAACCTTTTTAGCCTCTCTTCATAGGGGTATCCTTCTATCCCCTTTACCATTTTGATGGCTTTCTCTGTATCTTTTCTAATAACACTATATCCTTTTTAAGATACGGCGACCAGAATTGCACTCAATATGCAAGGTGCGGTCGCACCATGGAATGATACAGAGGCATAATAATATCCTTTGTTTTATTCTCCATTCCTTTCCTTATAATACCTAGCATTCTATTTGCTTTCTTGGCTGCAGCTACACATTAGGCAGAGGGTTTTAACATGTTATCCGATGACGCCTAAATCTTTTTCCTGGGTGGTGGTTCCTAATATGGAACCTTGCAATGTGTAACCATAGTTTGGGTTTTTCTTTCCTAGGTGCATAACTTTGCACTTGTCCATATTAAATTTCATCTGCCATTTTAATGCCCAGTCTTCCAGTTTATCAAGATCCTCTTGCAATTTTCCACAATCCTCTTGGGTTTTAACAACTTTAAATAGTGTTGTGTCATCTGCAAATTTGATAACCTCACTCGTTATTTCCATTTCCAGGTTATTTATGAATATGGCAAAAAGCAGAGGACCCAGCACAGATCCCTGCGGTACTCCACTATTCACCTTATTCCACTGGGAAAATTGGTCATTTAGCCCTGCCCTCTGCTTTCTATCTTTTAACCAGTTCCTGATCCACAATAGTACACTGCTTCCTATCCCATGACTTTTTACTTTTGCCAAAAGTCTCTCATGAAGGACCTTGCCATAGGCTTTCTGAAAATCCAGATACACTATATCAACTGACTAAACTTTGTTAACTGTTTATTCACACCTTCAAAAAAACATAATAGATTAGTAAGACAAGACCTTCCTTGGCTAAAGCCATGTTGGCTGTCTCCCATTAAGCCATGACAATCTACATGTTCAGTAATTTTGTTCTTTATGATGGTTTCTACCATTTTTCCTGGTATTAATATAGCAACATAGTAAATGATGGCAGATAAAGACCAGCATGGTCCATCTAGTCTGCCCAGCACGATGGCAAGATTAGGTGCACCTGCCGCTCTGTGCAGGCCACCCCTCCCCATGTCCCTGTTTAGGGGTGAACCCACCACTCCATGCAGGGCACCCCTATTTGTTGAGAAATTAGATGGTTCAGTTTATTTTGATTTTATCCTGTTGCTGTAAAGGGATCCACTGTGTCTGTCCCATGCCATTTTGAATTCCGTCACCGCGTTTTCCCCCACCATTTCCATCGGGAGGGCATTCCAAGCATCCACCACCCTTTCAGTGAAAAAGTATTTCCTGACATTGCCTTTCAATTTACCACCTTGCAGCTTCCTGTTGTGCCCTCTAGTTTTACAGCTTCCCCGTCTTTGGAAGAGGTATGTTTGTTCATTATATCCCTTTAACTATTTAAAGGTCTGAATCATGTCTCCCCTGTCCCTCCTCTCCTCCAAAGTGTACATGTTTAGGTCTTCAAGTCTCTTCTCATAAGGCTTCTGACACAGGCTCCAAATCATTTTGGTCGCCTTCCTCTGAACAGCTTCCAGTCTTTTTACATCCTTTGCAAGATACGGTCTCCAAAACTGAACACAGTATACCAAGTGAGGCCTCACCAGTGAGGTGTACAGTGGCATAAGTACCTCTTCCTTTCTGCTGGTGATTCCTCTTTGTATGCAGACCAACATCCTCCTGGCTTTTGTCACCGCCTTGTCGCACTGTTTTGCCACCTTGAGATCTTCAGAAATATACACACCAAGGTCTTTCTCCTGATCTGTGCACACCAACCTCTCGCCCCCTATTGCGCACATTTCCCTTGGATTTCTGCTACCCAAGTGCATGACTCTGCACTTCTTTGCATTAAATCTTAATTGCCAAGCATTTGACCATTCTTCCAGCTTTTGTAGATATTTCCTCATGTTAACCACTCCCTCGAGGTAGTCTACTCTGTTGCAAATTTTCGTGTCATCTGCAAGAAGACAGACTTTTCCATTCAGTCCTTCAGCAATATCACTCACAAATACATTGAACAGTGCCGGGCCCAGGACCAACCCCTGGGGCACCCAGCTAATCACCTTCCCTTCATTTTTATTTATTTATTTATTTAACAATTATTTCTATACCGCTCTTTCCCAAGTATCAAGTGTGGTTTACAATTAACAGTATGTTATATGGTATGGGTAGTATCATACCAAGTCATTTTACATAGAACAGGTGGAACTAGGTACAGGTAACAGTATAAAGTTTAAACAGTAAATTATTAAAACATTAAACTATTAGAACATATGTACATAGTAGATATTTACAAATTATATCATATATCACTTGTGGTTGTAAACATTAATTTATTCTTCAAGGCACGTAGTTATATATTGTCCTGAGGAACCTCTCCTGTTTCATCCGAGTGAGCTCCATTTACCATCACTCTCTGTCGTCTGTCAGTCAACCAAATTCTGATCCAATTTACCATCTTAGGATCCATCCCCCAGGCTACTGAGTTTATTGATAAGCCTCCTATGAGGAACAGTATCAAAGGCTTTGCTGAAATCCAGGTAAATGACATCCATCGCATGCCCCTGATTTAGCTCCCTGTTCACCCAGTCAAAGAACTCAATCAGATTTGTTTGGCAAGATCATCCTTCGGTAAAACCATGTTGCCTTGGGTCTTGCAACCTGTTGGTTTTGAGAAAGTTCACTATTCACTCTTTTAGAAGCACCTCCATGACTTTTCCCGCCACCGAGGTAAGGCTCACAGGCCTGTAGTTTGACACTTCTTCCCTTTCACCACTTTTGTGTAGAGGTATGACATCAGCCATTCTCCAGTCCTGAGGAACCTCTCCTGTTTCCAAGGATCTGTTGAAGACATCCTTTAATGGCCCTGCAAGAACCTCTCTGAGCTCTTTCAGTATCCTGGGATGTATCCCATCCGGTCCCATGGCTTTGTCCACTTTCAGTTTAGCAAGTTGTTCTAACACGTCATCTTCTGTGAATGGTGTGGTATCTACTTCATTCCCATTTTTATATTTGGGAGTCACAGATGGTCCTTCTCCGGGACTTTCTATAGTAAAAACAGAGCAGAAGTATTTGTTTAGCAATTTCGCTTTTTCAATGTCACTTTCCACGAGTCCGTTCACAGCACTTCTGAGTCCTGCAATTCCACCTCTGATCTTCCTCCTTTCCCAAATATACCTGAAGAAGGTTTTGTCACCACACTTCACATCATTAGCCATCTTTTCCTCTGCCTTTGATTTTGCTATCCTTACTTCTCTCTTTGTCTCTTTGAGTTTCATCCCATATTCATTTCTGTGTTCCTCTGTTTGCGAGCATTTGAATTTTGCGAAAGCTGTGTTTTTTGCCTTTATTTGAGCAGCCACTTCTTTGGAAAACTAAATAGACTTTCTTCTCCTCTTGTTTTTGTTTACTTTTGTTACATATTTATCTGTTGCCCCTTTTATTGCCACCTTTAGATTAGCCCATTGCAATTCCACTTCCCTTATCTCCTTCCACCCTGTCAGCTCCTCCTTTAGGTACTCGGCCATTTTATTGAAGTTGGTGTTTTTAAAGATTAGGACTTTGAGCCTGCTATGATTGGCCTGTACCATGGCTTTTATCTCATACCACACCGTGTGATGATCACTGCTGCTCACAGGGGCACTCACACAGACATTCGACATGCTATCGCCGTTGGTGAGCACTAAATCCAGCATTGAGCTTTCGCTGGTTGGTTCCATCACCATTTGTCTAAGTAACGCATCTTGGAGAGCATCCATGATTTGTTTTGCTTCTTTCCAGATTTGTAGAAGGAGTAATCCAATCCACATCAGGTAGATTAAAGTCACCCAATATGATCGCTTCCCCCTTTGTGGCTATCTTGGCAATATCTATAATCAATTCGCTGTCTATCTTTTCAATTTGTGTTGGAGGTCTGTAGACTACAGCAGTATGGATACAGTGCCATCTCCTCTTTCCAACACAATCCAGAGCGCTTCTTCTTTTCCCCATGCCCCCTGCATTTCAGTAGCTTTAATATTGCTTTTGACATACAAGGCTACTCCTCCTCCTCTTCCATTTTCTCTGTCTCTTTTGAATAGATTATAGCCAGGTATGTCTATATCCCAATCATGTGATTCATTTAGCCATGTTTCTGTAATGGCCACAATGTCCAAATCCATTTCCACCATTAGGGCTTCTAGGTCTGGAACTTTGTTGGCTAAGCTTCGAGCATTTGTGCTCACTGCTTTCCAGCATTTAACTGGCTTGCGTGTATTTAGCGTTGATTTTGTTCTGCCTACATCTTCCCACTTGATTATGATGTGTGGTTTAAATGTGTGGCTGTTTCTGATATTAATCTGCTTTTGCAGGGGGTGACGTCCAGAGCTTGACCTTCCACATCTGTCACCCCCTTTTTCTAGTTTAAATGCATATCCACATATTGCTTGTATTTTTCACTTAGGATTCTTTTCCCTGCGACAGAGAGATGTAGTCCATCAGCACAGTATAGTCTCTTGTTGTTCCATCTGTTAACCCAGTCGCCAATAAATCTGAATCCTTCTTGTTTGCACCAGGTCTGGAGCCGTGTATTAAAGTTGTTAATGCGATGCAGCCTTTTTGCCCCTTTACCAAGCACAGGTAGAACCTCTGAGAATGCAACAGTGTTAACAATGGGCTTGAGTTTCTCTCCCAGAGACTGGAAGTTCTTTTGGACTGTAGAGGTACTGTTTCTAGCCAGGTCATTTGTGCCCAAGTGGATAACCACATCAAGTTTGGAGTGTTCACTTTCTGCGCTAAGTATTTCAACAACGTGGTTTGTATTCCTGCTGGCTAAAGAGCCTGGGAGGCACTTGACTATCTTCTCTCCTTTGAACTGTGTTCCCAAGTTGATGCCACTGATGATGGAATCACCAAGTAGTAGTAGTTTGCTGTTTGGTGAGGTTTTTTTCATATTTGGTCCTTTAGCAGGAGATTGGGCATTGTCTGTCTCATTTAAGGGCCCTTCAGTTTCTTTGGATTGGGCATCCTCATTCGCCAAGGCAGAGAAGGCATTATGCAGGGATATCTCCTGATGCATAGGATACCTCTGTGTCACAGGTCGCATTCTACCAGAACCCACTGTGATCCATTTGTTCCTGGGGTGTTTCATTCTTTGTGGAAGTGGTGGTGGACTTTGTTCAGTTTGTATCTTAGAAGAGGTACACTTCATTGCAGCCATTTCCTCCCTCAGTTCCTCATCCTCATTAGCCAAGGTAGAGAAGGCATTATGCAGGGTTATCTTTTGATGCATAGGATGTCTGTGCGTTACAGGTCGCAATCTACCAGAACCCACTGTGATCCCCTTGTCCCTGGGATATTTGATGCTTTGTGGGAGTGGTGGTGGGCATTGTTCAGTTTGTATCCTATAAGAGGTGTGCTTCATTGCAGCCAGATCCTCCCTGAGTAGGGTCACCTCTTTATGCATGGCAGCTAGGTCTTCCCTTAGTAGAGTCAGTTCTTTATGCATGGTAGCTGTCCTGAGGCACATAGGACAAGCTCTGAGGTTGCATATGATTTGTCTTGGAATGAAAGCACTGCAGTTATTGCACTGAATACACGACATGCTGAACAAGCAGTCCTAGAAGGAGAAGAGGAAGAAGAAGAAGGAAGGAGGAAGAAGATGTGGGCTGTAACCTAAGTTAAGAGGATAGATGGCAACGTATGCGAGTACTATATAGGCAATATATATGTCAGGCTCACCGGTCTGTAGTTTCCCAGATCACCCCTGGAACCATTTTTAAAAATTGGCGTTACATTGGCCATCCTCCAATCTTTAGGTATTACAGATGATTTTAATGATAATTCACAGACTTCTTATAGTAGGTCTGCAATCTCATATTTCAGTTCTTTCAACATCCTTGGACGTATACCATATGGTCCAGGTGATTTGCTGCTCTTCAGTTTATCAAAAAGTTTTATTTATTTATTTATTATTTATTTAACAGTTTTTATATACCGTCTTTCTACAATTCAAGACGGTTTACATGTAACATAACTGACAGTATTATACAACTGTTTACAAAGAACATAGAACAAGGTAACAGGTTACATAGAACGAGAATAAGTGGCTATATAAGTAACATAAGAACTAGGGAACTAATAAACTAATACCTATGTACAAAATATTATTTACAATAATATGAATCGTTTGTTTACCTAAGAAATAGCAAGGGTCACTGGGATCTCAATTAGAGGGACTAGTAGGAGGGTAGGAGTAGTGGAGTAGGAGTAGGGGGAGGAACTAGGGTGGTAGGGAAAAGTGTTTGAGGAAGAGGTAAGTTTTTAATCTTTTTCAAAATTCTGCGTGGCTCACACAGTTACGTAGGTCATGGGGAAGAGTATTCCATAGGGAGGGGGCGTAGAGAGAGAAGGCCCTGTTGCTAGTAGATTGTTTAAAGTGTATCTTGGATGTAGGAATAGATAGAAGGTTTTTGGTAGAGGAGCGGCGCGTTCTTGTATTATTAGGGAAGGCCAGGAGAGGGGAAAGGCAAGGAGCTGATTCTTTTGAGATAATCTTATGAATAAGGGTGAGCACTTTAAATTTAGCTCGGAGTTGGATTGGGAGCCAGTGTAAGTCATAGAGGACAGGTGTAATATGGGATCGCCTAGGGTTGTTAGTTATTAAACGTGCTAGTGTATTCTGGGCAAGTTGGAGAGGTTGGATAGTAGTTTTAGAGAGGCCATGATAGATAAGGTTACAATAGTCAAGTGAGGGGGTTGTGAGAGCCTGACAGACAGTACGAAAGGAGTTGGGGCTTAAGAGGGGCTTGAGGTTACGGAGTGTACGCAGCTTTGCGTAAATTGCGTTAGTAGTTTTCTTTATATGATCAATGAAGGAGAGGTTCTGATCGAGGATGATTCCAAGATATTTCACTTGGTTTTTTATAGTGAGAGTGAGGTCGCCAAGGGTGAGTGTTGGGGGAGGGGTATATAAGGGGTTGGAGAATACTTGGAGGATCTCAGTTTTGGATTGGTTAATAAGTAGGTTGTGTTGGGAAAGCCAAGATATGAGATTGGTTAAACATTCATTTAATTTGGTAAAGTCAGGGTTAGCGAGGCTAAATGGTGTGAAGCACATCATATCATCTGCGTATAATTGGTATTGAATGCCAGAGTTTTGGAACATTTTGCAGGCAGGTTGGAGGAAGATGTTAAAAAGTAAGGCAGAGAGGCTAGAGCCTTGGGGGACACCTTGCTTTAGTATAAATGGGAGGGAGGTGTCACTTCCAATACGGACCTGTTGTGTTCTGGAGTCTAGGTAGGAGCGAAACCATTTAAGAGTAGTGCCTCTCAGACCTATTTCATGAAGTCTGGTTAGGAGTTGATTATGGGGAAGAGAATCAAAGGCAGCAGATAAGTCGAGGAATATAAGTAAGCAACCCTGGGTAGGGTTATGAGTGTGTAAATACAATGAGTCTAGAAGGGAGATTAGGAGGGTTTCAACTCCATGATTCTTCTTAAATCCAAGTTGGTATAGGTCAAGAGGAGAGTGATCATCTATGTAATCCTGTAGTTGGGCTTGGACAATTTTCTCAGTAATCTTTGCAAGGAAGGGTATACTAGAGATGGGTCTATAGGAGGAAGGGGAGGTGGGGTCAAGTCTAGATCCTTTTAAGATGGGGCGGATAGAGGCACACTTAAGTAGGGGAGGTACAGATCCAGACTGGAAGGAGGATTGTACAATGGTCTGGATGTAGGGGCTGAGGGATGTTCTGGTGGATTTTATCCAGGGGGCAGGACAAGGGTCAAGGGTAGATGTAGAAGCATTCAAACTATTTATGACATTAGATATAGTTTCCGAGGTGACAGTGTGAAATTCGTACCATGAGTTCTCTAGTGGTTGAGTATTATGGGCTTCAGGTGGTTGGGAATTGTTTGTTAGATGGGGAACGGGAGAGGGGGGGGGAATTTAGAGGCCAGGTGGTCAGCTATAGCTTGGGCGGATATTTTAGATGGTTGGTCATGTGGGTTGGGGTCTTTTATTAGGGATTTGGCAATAGAGAAGAGTTCCCTTGGTTTGTTGAGGGCACGCTGGATTATGTTTTCATTATATTCTCTTTTATGATTAATGGTTTCTGCACAGTAGGATCGGAGTTTAGTTTTATAGGTATTGTATACATCTGGATCTTGTGTGTGTCTCCATTTGCGTTCAAGACATCTAAGCTCTCTTTTGAGATTTCTCAGGGTTGTAGAAAACCAGGGGGCTCTTCTGCAATGTTTGTTAGAAAGATGCTTAGGTGGGAGTAGGGATGCTAAGGATAGTGTTTGATTCCAAGAAGAGATGGGGGAATTTAGATTGGGAATTTTGTCATTTAATTGGTCAAGTGAAGGAGTAATTTGCTCTAGGAAGTTAGCTGCATTGAATGGTTTGAATTTTCGAATGGGTTGAGGATGGGAGTGAGGTTTATTTTGAGAAGATGAGTAGGGGACGGTGAAGAAGATAATGGAATGGTCAGACCAAGGTATGGGTTGGATAGTATGTTGGATCTGGTCTTTGAGATGAGGGTGTTAAGGGATGAAAATTAAGTCGAGGGTGTTTCCTTTAGAGTGTGTAGGGTTATGAAGTATTTGGGTAAAATGGAGGGCGCTTATAACTTGGAGGAAGGAGGAGGAATTTGAAGAGGAAGTGGAATGTAGGTTTAAATCACCTAAGATTATTAGAGGGCATGATGTAAGTTGGGGGGAACAGGCAGTATCTAGGATCGTGGAGAGATCTGAGGAGTCTGCTTGTGGTGCACGATATATGAGGTGTAGGGTTAAAGTAGAGTTGGAGACAGTAATAGTGTCCATGCCTTGGGTGGAAGTGGATTCGATAGAGGAAAGTTGTAAGCTGGATCTAGAAATAATAGCTACACCACCTCCTCTACCTTGTAATCTGTTAGTAACGTTAATTGAGTATAAATTGGGGCATATTTGATTTAGTAATACAGTGGCAGATTCTTGGAACCAGGTTTCGGTAAGGCAGAGTATATCAAGGTTATTATCAGTAATGATGTCAGCGAGCAAGGGGATTTTGTTTCTGGCTGAACGGGCATTAATACATCTTTTAATACATCTTCCCAGTGTATCCATATTTCTTTCAACAGCATCACCTTTAAATACCATTTCAATCATTGGTAATATCCCTATATCTTCCTCAGTAAAGACCGAAGCAAAGAATTCATTCAGTCTGTCCGCTATGGCCTTGTCCCCTGTTAGTGCCCCTTTTACCCCTCTATCATCTAATGGTCCAATTGACTCTCTCACAAGTTTTTTGCTATGAATGTACTTGAAAAAGGTTTTATTATGCGTTTTTGCTTCCACAGCAAGCATCTTTTCAAATTCTCTCCTTGCCTGCCTTATTAATGCTTTGCATCTAACTAGTAAGTGCTTGTGTTATTTCCACTTTTCATCATTTGGCTCCTTTTTCCATTTCCTGAAAGATGCTGTTTTGGCAACAACAGACTTTCTGACCTCACCTTTAAACCATGCTGGTAGTTTTATGAACTTCCTTCCACTTTTCTTAAAGCATGGAATCAATACACAGTGTGGCTTGAGATAAAAGCCATGGTGCAGGCAAATCATAGCAATCTCAAAGTCCTAAACTTCAAAAACACTGACTTCAATAAAATGGCCGAGTATTTAAAGGAGGAAATGATAGGGTGGAAGGAGATAAAGGAAGTGGCATTGCAATGGGCTAAACTAAAGGTGGCAATAAAAGGGTCAACAGATAAATATGTAAGAAAAGTAAATACAAATAAGAGGAGAAGGAAACCTGTTTGGTTTTCCAAAGAAGTGGCTGCTCAAATAAAGGCAAAAAACACAGCTTTCGCAAAATTCAAAAGCTTGCAAACAGAAGAACACAGAAATGAATACAGGATCAAGCTCAAAGAGTCTAAAAGAGAAATAAGGATAGCAAAATCAAAGGCAGAGGAAAAGATGGCTAAAGATGTTAAGAGTGGCGACAAAACTTTCTTCAGGTATATTCAGGAAAGGAAGAAGAACAGAGTTGGAATTGCAGGACTCAGAAGTGCTAGGAAAGGACTCGTGGAAAGTGACATTGAAAAAGCGAAATTGCTAAACAAATACTTCTGCTCTGTTTTTACTAAAGAAAATCCTGGAGATGGACCAGCTATGACTCCCAAATATAAAAATGGGAATGAAGTAGATACCACACCATTCACAGAAGATGAGGTGTTAGAACAACTTGCTAAACTGAAAGTGGACAAAGCCATGGGATCGGATGGGATACATCCCAGGATACTGAAAGAGCTCAGAGAGGTTCTTGCAGGACCGTTAAAGGATGTCTTCAACAGATCCTTGGAAACAGGAGAGGTTCCTCAGGACTGGAGAATGGCTGATGTCGTACCTCTACACAAAAGTGGTGACAGGGAAGAAGTGTCAAACTACAGGCCCGTGAGCCTTACCTCGGTGACAGGAAAAGTAATGGAGGCACTCCTGAAAGAGCGAATAGTGAACTTTCTCAAAACTAACAGGTTGCAAGATCCGAGGCAACATGTTTTTACTGAAGGACGGTCTTGCCAAACAAATCTGATTGAGTTATTTGACTGGGTGACCAAGGAACTAGATCAGGGGCATGCAATGGATGTCATCTACCTGGATTTCAGCAAAGCCTTTGATACTGTTCCTCATAGGAGGCTTGTCAATAAACTCAGTAACTTGGGGATGGATCCCAAGATGGTAAACTGGATTAGAAATTGGTTGACTGACAGACAACAGAAGGTGATGGTACATGGAGCTCACTCAGATGAAAGGAAGATGATTAGCGGGGTGCCCCAGGGTTGGGTCCTGGGCCCGGCACTGTTCAATGTATTTGTGAGTGATATTGCTGAAGGACTGAATGGAAAACTCTGTCTTTTTGCAGATGACACAAAAATTTGCAACAGAATGGACACCCCCGAGGGAGTGGTTAACATGAGGAAAGATCTACAAAAGCTGGAAGAATGGTCTAATGCTTGGCAACTACGATTTAATGTGAAAAAGAGCAGTGTCATGCACTTGGGTAGCAGAAATCCAAGGGAAATGTACGAGATAGGGGGTGAGAGGTTGGTGTGCATGGTTCAGGAGAAAGACCTTGGTGTGATTATCTCTGAAGATCTCAAAGTGGCAAAACAGTGCGACAAGGCGGTGGCAAAAGCCAGGAGGATGTTGGGCTGCATACAAAGAGGGATTAACATCATAAATAAATCATATCGCAATTTAGAAAAGCTTTAAAATCCACCTTTTTTTAGAACACTTCTCTTACATCAATATTTCCCCTCCTCTCACCCCATTATCTCAACTCAGCAATAATAGTTAAATGATGATGTTAGACCGTTCCACCTTATGATATTTCACTGTATATACCTGCTCTGTTAAATGTTATTTATGACATGTCTCTATACCCACTCAAGATCTCTAGTCTGATGTAATTGCTTTTATTTAATTATTTATATGCTATTCCCCAGTTAATCCTTGTTTTATTCCCCTGTTACCTGTAACTTGGACAAGTTCTCTAAATCTGAGTGTATTTTGTTTAATGTAAACCACACTGATGTCAAATAGCGCGGTATATAAGAGCTGTTAAATAAATAAATAAATAAAATAAATAAAGGAAGAGGTACTTATGCCACTGTACAAGTCACTGGTGAGGCCTCACTTGGAATACTGTATTCAGTTTTGGAGACCATATCTTGCAAGAGATGTAAAAAGACTGGAAACTGTTCAGAGGAAGGCGACCAAAATGATTTGGAGCCTGCATCAGAAGCCTTATGAGAAGAGACTTGAAGACCTAAATATGTACACTTTGGAGGAGAGGAGAGACAGGGGAGATATGATTCAGACCTTTTAAATACTTAAAGAGAAATAATGAACAAACAAACCTCCTCCAAAGACGGGGAAGCTGAAAAACTAGAGGGCATAACATGAAGCTGCAAGGTGGTAAATTGAAAGACAATTTCAGGAAATATTTTTTCACTGAAAGGGTGGTGGATGCTTGGAATGCCCTCCCAATGGAAGTGGTGGGGGCAAACATGGTGACGGAATTCAAAACGGCATGGAACAAACACAGTGGATCCCTTTACAGCAACAGGATAAAAACAAAATAAACGGTACCATCTAACTTCTGAACCATCTAACGTCTCAACAAATAGGGGTGTCCTACATGGAGTGGTTGGTTCACCCCTAAACAAAGACATGGGGAGGGGTGGCCTGCACAGATGACAGGTGCACCTACTCTTGCCATCTTGCTGGGCAGACTAGATGGACCATGCTGGTCTTTATCTGCCGTCATTTACTATGTTACTATGTTACAACTGGTCTGGGCTTCCAAGATAGTATTTTTGAACAACATCCAAGCTTGATGTAAATCTTTAACCTTTGCAACTGCTGCTTTTAGTTTTTTCTTAACTATTTTCCTAATTTTATCATAGTTTCCCTTTTGAAAGTCAAAATGGACTATTTATTTATTTATTTATTTATTTATTTATTACAAGTTCTTATATACTGCACTATTCGGCATCAGCGCGGTTTACATTATAACATACAGACCATAACAACAAGCTGTTTGGTTTACATCGAACAGGAGTACAAACTTGGAGAACCGGGGTAAACTATATACATGAGATAATTACATAGAACAGAATAGGGTCTTAATAATATAAAGAACGGCATGGTGTGTTCATGAGTGGGTCACTTCCTCTGGTTCAATTGCTGGTAGGGTAGTATTGAAGGAAGAGGTGGTATTTGAGTGCCTTCCTGAACTGGAGTAGGTCAGTAATGGCCCTTATGTCGGAGGGTAGAGCGTTCCAGCATTTGGGTACATAGAAACTGAAGGCTCTGTTTGAGGTTGTCATGTTGCACTTTGTCAACGCCTTCGAGGTTGTCAGTAGGTTTACGGCTGTTGCTCTTCTGGATCTGTTGGGGGGTACAGTGTGAATCAGATCTGTGAGTGAGGAGGATGAGATACCCTTGATTGCCTTGAATGATAGGACTAGGGTTTTAAAGATGATCCTCCCATGGATGGGGAGCCAGTGAAGCTGTTTAAGAATGGGAGTTACGTGGTCGCTTCTGGAGGCTCCGTAGAGGACTCTTGCTGCGGCATTCATGGCCATCTGTAATGGGCTAAGAGTGGATTGAGGGAGACCTTGTAATATGGCATTTGCAAAGTCGAAGTGTGGCAGGATTAGCGCTTGGTATATGGTTCGGAAGTCATCCGGGTCCAACAGGGAGCGCATATGCCTAAGCGAGCGTATTTTGAAGTATACAGCTTTGACTATGTTATTTATGTGATGTTTCATATCCAGACGTTGGTCCAATGTAACTCCAAGGTATCTTATTGTTTCTTTAACTTGTAGGTCAGCTTCCTTGACACTGACGTGGGCTGGAGGGGTGAAGTTGGGGTCTTTGGAGATGAAGAGCACCTCTGTTTTTTTATGTTGAATGCGAAGGTTTTGTGATTGGAGCCACTCTGAGACCGAATTGAGGCAGTCTACCAACGGTGCCAGGTCTAATTGAGTTGTAGAGAAAGGCATATATAAGAGAATGTCATCTGCGTATATCAAGCAGTTGACTTTGAAAGATCTTATGATGTCGCAGATGGGCTGCATGTATATGTTAAATAGTAGGGAAGACAATGAGGAACCTTGAGGCACACCTTGCTTTTGATGGAAGCGTTTTGACTCTTCTGTACCGGACTTCACATATTGCCATCTTCCATCCAGATAAGAGTTACACCATTCTAATGCACTGTTGCAGATACCTTTCTCTTTCAGTCGTCCGAGGAGAATTTCGTGGCTTACCGAGTCGAACGCCGCAGCGATGTCTAAGAAGACGAGTACAAATCCTTGTCGGATGTTGTTAATGCCTGTGATAATGTCGTTGAATAGGTTAGTGAGAAGGGTCTCGACCCCATGATATTCTCTGAACCCATGTTGGCAGTGATCTAGGGGAGCTGTGGTGTCTATATGATCTTGGATTTGCCGTTGTGCCTCCTTCTCAATTATCTTGGCTAAGAGGGAAATGCTAGCTATAGGCCTATAAGATTCGACCTTTTGCGGGTCTAGCTTGGGGTTTTTCAAAAGTGGCCTGATGGAAGTCTGCTTGAGTGCTGCAGGGAAGTACCCTGTTGTGAATGAGAGGTTCATTAGATTTGCAATGAAGGGGCTGAACGCACAACGTAGCTCCTTAATCCAAAAAGCTGGGCATGGGTCCGTTTGTGCAGTGGAGGTATTGAGAGATGCTATGGTGTCCTCGATGCATTTAGTGGATGGTGTAGAGAAGTTATTTAGTGGGGTTGCATTCGTTGGTTCTTGGAACGGGACTGTTGACACCTTGTTAGTTTGCACTATCTTGGATTGCATGTAGTCAGCGAATTTCTGTGGATGAATCTCACTGTGTTGTTCGGGAGAAGGTTCCTTTGAGAGGGATTTGACCAGGTTGAAGAGGTCACGTGGTTTATTCAATGATCTCTTTAGGGTGTCTGTGTGATATTGTTTCATTGTGGTTGTGATTGCTTCACGGTGTGTGGAGAGGTGAGTACGGTAGGCGGTCTGATCTTCAGTGGAAAGTGATCTGCGCCAGCGGCGTTCCAGTCTGCGGAGTTGAGTCAGAGAGGATCGCAATTCAGGAGAGAACCATGGGGCGGTGCTTCTTTTTCTCCTCTTTGTGTTATTGGAAATTGGAGGTTGTGATATGGCATGCAGATTGGAGTTCCAGGAGGTGATTAGTTCGTCGAGGTCTGGTACGGTTTTGTTGAGGAGTGATTGGGTCTCAGCCAAGATGTGTTCCCTGTTAAATGGTCTAAATCTTCTTGTGGGCGTCCGTGATGTGCTGTGCATGTTTTGGCTTCTGTGCAGCTTCTCATTGATGATGGGGATCTGGAAAATGATCAGTTTGTGGTCTGACCAGGGTACATCAACGATTGATATTGGTAGGTTGTGGTTTTGTTCAAAGACTGTCTGAGGAGCAAATACCAAATCCAGAATGTTTCCCTTTATATGAGTGGGTTTATTGATAATTTGCTTGAGTCCCAGGTCTTCCATAGCACCAAGGAAGGCAATTGCGTGGTTTTGGGATAACAATGGGAGATTGAAGTCACCCATTATCCAATTTGGTTTATTGGGATTGAGGGTGCTGGCAGTAAGGTCAATAATGGTTGGGAGGTCATCTGGAGACGTGGACGGTGTCCTGTATAAGAGGTTGAGGGAGATTTGCTGGTTTGTAATGGAGAGTATGTCTAGATTGTTTGAGCTAGAGGAATCTGTTATGTGGAAGTTAAGGTCCGATTTGGAGACTATGAGCACCCCTCCTCCTTTTTTGTTTTCTCTATGTCTTGTGTGTATGGCGAAATTGGGTGGTAGAAGTTGGTTGATGAGAACGTTATCTTCCGCTGATAGCCAGGTTTCTGTGATCATGAGTATCTCTAGGTCATAGCGGGAAATTGTTTCAAGAACCACAGGCCATTTTTTGCGAATAGAATGCGCATTTATGATGGCACATCTTAGGGGTCGGTAGTTCGGAGGTTCTTCCTGGGTGGGTGTATTGGGCAGCTGGAGTGCTATGTGTATCAAATGGGAGCGGCGTGTGTAGGTGTCACTTCCTGGGTGGGAGTATGGGGGTCCAGACCACCTTTTTCCATGGCTATTTAAGATGGGGATAATTCCATGAGATATGTAAAGGGCTTGGGAGGTTCCGAGCCAGTGAGTAAGTAGGAAAAAGCTGATAAGGGCGAAGAGCTGGAGGGCCATTTTGCGAGTTCCTGTTGTGTGCGAAGTACTGTAGATATGCTGCAGTATAGTGCAATAGCAGGACAGAGAGTACAGTAGTGAGACACAAAACAGTATGGCAATGGACAACGGTATATGATGCTACTGACAACAGTATAAGAAGCTATTGACAGTATTATAGGCTACTGACAACAGTATAGGTACTATCAACAATGTTATACAGTATAAGAAGCTATTGACAGTGTTATATAGGCTACTGACAACGGTATAGGTACTATCAACAAAGTTATATAGGCTACTGACAACAGTATATGAGGCTACAGATCATTGGATATGTGTGACCATAGGAGAATACTGATATCGGCTTAGTTGGGTGTGCTGGAAGACTCATTTATAGCCAGTGTTTTAGAAGTGGTATACTTGCTGTGATCGGTAGGTGGCTTGGTTCAATGTGAGAGCGAGGTCTGCCATAGGTGCGCTCCAGCTGGAGGTTTGAAGAAGACGGAGATCTTTTTCAGATGATGTTGATGAGGTTAGTTTCAAACCCGCCAGGCAGTCGAGACACTGCTGTGCTTATACGGGTTATCTGTGTTTCTTGCCGTGCCCCGCCTAAGGGCCACGCCAAAGGGATGGATTTCCTTACCCTCCCTCCTCCATTTCTTAAATCAAACGCGATCATGCTATGATCACTATTGCCAAGTGGCCCCAACACCCTTATCTCTTGCACCAGATCTTGTGCTCCAGTAAGGACTAGGTCCAAAATGGCTTTCCATCTGGTCGGTTCATGAACCAGCTGCTCCAAGAAGCAGTCATTTATTTCATCTAAATGCAGAATGCAGATGACAGAAAGGCAAGTTTCCCACCAAAACACTCCTACTTGTCACAATGCTTCCCCTGGCTTTTCATTTAGGGAGCTAGCTAGAAAAAAATCTTTACAAGTTATACTTTTATTCAGGGGAATGGGGTAAGTGTGCTGTCTATGTCACGTCTCTATTTGTGTTTTCTTTCTGTATTTGTTCTCTCCTGTCCTTTACTAATTGATTCCTGTATTTATTGGCGTTCCTTTCTCTTCTTTCTTTGCAGCTGTTTTATGGTATTGTAAACTGCCTCAAGCTCCGGCCCATATCAGATGACGATACAAATAAACAAACAAGTGGTACCACTGCCAAGTAAATCACAATATCTAATCCATTACAAAAAGTGATTTTCTACAAAGTACCACTTGAATATTAAGGGATATGTTTACTAAACCGTCCTAATGTTACCGGCGCTAGTTGCAGCATTAATGTGAGGAATGCCATATAAGGTAGTGGGCGTTCCAGAGGGAAGGTAGCAAGGAATCTGTATCGCACGATAGAGGGCACCATGGCTTGTTAACGCGCGTTAACCGTAAGTGCATGCCAGCGCCATGTTAGAAGCTGTAAAGATGTAGCCCACTGGTTACTGCAATAGCTATGGAGGCAGAGGTCATAGTTTCAATCCCACAATGGTGATATTTATTAAGGCTGTCTGAGGCATTTCCTTTTAATTTAATTCTGTGCTGCCAGCAATAACACCCTCACAGTGCCGTAACCTAAAGTGCCTCATAAGGTGCCCTATAAGGCACTCCATAGGGCACATTATAAAGTGCCCTGTCTGCCACGGCACCTCATAATGTGCCCTATACGGCGCTTTATAGGGTGTCTTATAGGATGCCTTATGAGGCACCTTAGGTTACGGCACTGTGAGGGTGTTGTTGCTGGCAGCACAGATTTAAATTAAAAGGAAAAGCCTCAGACAGCCTTATTAAATAACACCACTGTGGGATCAAACCCATGAACTCTGTCACCACAGTCATTGAAGTAACCAGTGGGCTACATCGCTATAGCTTTGAACATACCGCTGGCTGGCTACAGAAAGACAGGAAAGAGGGAAAGAAGAGGCCTTCCGCAAATAAACAGGAACAAAAAGTACAGCGGAATGCAATGACCACGGCCTACCACGGTACTGGTTAAAATTCTTTATTAGGGTCCCTAATAAAGAATTTTAACCAGTACCGTGGTAGGCGCGGTCATTGCATTCCGCTGTACTTTTTGTTTGTGGCTACAGAAAGATTGCAGGTCACCGCACAAACTGTCTGCTGTAGTTACCAGGATAGGGTAAACCCACCCGTACCCATGATGCACTGCACTTGCAGATCAGCAGTCTACATCTGATCACAAGATGGGGTATGCGCCCCTACAGCACCTCAGCCTGGTAGGGGGAACTGACCGTGTGTGTTACTGGCACAGAGTAGCTACAGACCGTGACATTGTGCAGTTCCTGTGCTCACCCTGAGGGGGAGGTGGGGCACCCAGCACCCGGTCTGCAGCACCTGGCTTGGCTGAGATAGACTGTGCTGTAGGTCCCTATCAGTGCCAGTGTGTGACAGGTAGTTCTTGTAGACACATCTAGGATACACCTGTGTCCATCTGTATTTTCCAATCACGTCTAGCCATTGTGGACTATGATGTACACAGAATAGTGCATATCCTGCGTGGCTGTCATGGTCACATGTTATAAGAGAAGGGTGGTGTTTGGACCCAAAAATGGACTCTGTAGCACCACCCAACCCACCCTCTCTGGGTCAGGGTGGGGGACAGAATCTCCCACCAACAGATACACACTCTACATCTGAGGCAGTAGAGGGGACCACCACCCCAGTCCTGCTGGGGAATAGGCACCCTCCAGGGCAGTCAATGCACTGGCAGACAGGCAGTAGGCCTGGAGAAGCTCACCTGCCACTTACCACAATCTGACATTCACTAGCAAAGGGCACACAGTCAGTCTCCACCCATTGCATCCTGCAAGGTGTTCCAGCCATACACAGGCTAACTGCAGACAGTCTGCTAGCTAGTACATAGTGCATGTTCCCAGAGGAACTGTGTGCACCCAAAAGTGGGATGTAAGTACACACACCAAGCAAGTACATCAGTGATTAGGCCCCAGAAAAGAAGACCCATAGATACCACTTAAGAGAAATACTGTATAGCACTATGGGGGAACCTAGCCATGCCATGGTCACTGCTCAGTCAGGGTGAGAGTGACCTCCCCCCCCCCCCCACATGACATGCTGTGGCCACCCTGTCCGTGCAGCTGGTGGTCAGGCACTACAATGTCCCAGCCATTGCCCTATGCCCTGTGAAGATGCATTCTGCCCAGACCGCCGTGTCCAGCCCATACCTACAATACCTGGATCCTCATTATGCACATTGGCAGGCTAACACTGGAAACAGTGCAAGCATTGGGGGTTCAATAAGGTGTAGGCAGCCACAAAACACTGGATAGACATATACATACTTCCATACCTATTTCTGCATTGTGCAAAGATAGAGGTGGTTGGCAGCCCTGGCCGCCACACCAGTCCTGGGCACAGTGCAGGCATTGCTAAGGTATGCAGGTGCTGGTATTGGTAGCTGCTGCTCCGCGCAGGACCCAACACCTTGATTCTCCATGAGGCTTTGGATAGTGGAGTCTGTGGGTGTGGGTGTTTTTGCCCCTGTTGGCTGACGCTCTAGGGCAGAGGTTCCCCAGTCCGGTCCTGGTGGGCCAAACATGATTCAGGTTTTCAGGCTGTCCCTAATGAATATGCATGAGGTGTATTTGTATACAATGGGGGGGCACTGCATACCAATGCATCTCATGCATATTTATTAGGGACAGCATGTAAACCTGAATGGTGTTTAGCCCTCCAGGACTGCAGTTGGGAACCTCTGCTCTAGGGACTGCACATGTTTATAGTGTATGTGCGCTGTAGGGTAAAATATAGGGACATGGTCTGCAGGAGTCACAGCTGGGACTTGAACCTGTAACCTCTGCCCTGAATACACAGGCTGTGTGTACTGCACCACACTTTTGCCACAGAGGCAGGTCATTCCCTGGGGATACCATTACTGTTCATCAAACAGACCTTGTCTGTTGCACTGCACACCACGCACCTGAACAGGGCTTGGCCTTGGTGTGCTGTGGGCAGATTCCACTTTCCCCTCCATCACCAGCACCCCTCCGCCACCATGCTGACATGCCCTTATGCCGGTGGTGCTGGTGGTGTGCAGTCCCAGGCCATCCAGTGTGCCGGTAGCCTTTTTTTTTATACCGTTTTTTCTACAATCAAAGCAATGTACAATTAATTCAAGTTATGGAACTTTTACAAGTAACTTGAAGTGAACAATTAACTTGAATAAATAGTGGATAATAACTTAGATGGTGGCATATGTAGAGGAAGTGTAGGGTACATAGTCCAGGGGTATACATACTTACATGATTTGGATTCAGATTGAGCTCATGCTTCTTCTCTGAAGTTGAAGGGAAGTTACAATCAGATGCAGTGGGCATTTTTCCCATCCATAGAGGGCTTACAATGGAGGGTTAAGTGATTTGCCCAAGATCACAAGGAGTAGTAGTGGCATTTGAATCCTGGCTTCCTGCCCACTATTCTAACCATGCTGCTCTAAGCATGAATCACTCCTGTAATATACTGTGTTTCTGCTTCTGCAGATGCTTGCATATATTATTGGCAGAAGAAGTGTTCATATATCACTTTTCTGACAGTCCAAACATGTTTCTTTGGAGGACATTCAATATTTTGCAGGTATCTTTCTGTAATTAACACCTGCAGTGTTGCAAACCTTATTTTGGCATTCAGAATTTTACAGTCCTCTCACTCTGTTCTGCGAAATATCCAGTTATTGAAGACACCACTTGCCATTTCCATGGCAAAAGGCTTAGAATGAAACTCTCAGCCACGGCTCATGTAAGTGCTTCTCTGATGTTGCTGATCTTTTAATGCTGGCATCATTACCATACAGAGGTGCCCCGTGACTCAGTACCATTCGCAGGTTAGTACGGCACTAGATAATATTTTAGATGAGTAATAAAGTGCCAAATGCATATGTTTATGAGTTATTTTAGTCTGGCAATCCCCATCCCATATGTTTGTCCCAGCATGAGTTGGCATAATGAGCATACCTCTCAGAGGTGAGCCTCCGTACTTAATGTGTTTCAGGAGTTACTGTTCAGGCACATCATTTTGGCCAACCACTATGACATTTGTACTAAAGAAAAAGCATATGGGTAGTTGTCGCAATTGCTACATAAGCCATTAGAAAAAAACATGCAGAAAGCTTTTCCAAGGCAGTGGTAACAAGAATGTGGTTATTGATGAAAAAGAAAGGATCAGCAGTTTCTGACTTTGCTGGAACTGTATAAAACCAAGCCGCCAATCCAAGAAAGAAGAAACCTTAAGTCTCTTTATGTCCCATTTTTTCAAGTACACGCTTAGATTGTAATCTCTTTGCAGAAGGAGCTGTACATGAGAAGACTGTTACAAACTGCCATGATCTAGAATTGTAAAGGTGCTCTAGAAATATGAGATATTATTATTATTATTATAAACCTAACAAGACTTGTTTTGCTCCTTATTTAACCAAAGAACAATGAAATGAAATCTTTAAAGAAAATATATGGGGGGGGGGGGGGGGGCAGAGCCGGATGGTGGACAAGATGGCCACGTAGACCCAAGCAAGATTTTATACCGCCACTTTCTTCTTTCGCTAACCAGGGCTGAGAAAGGCAGGAGTCACAAGCGATATGGCAAATAGCAAGCCCGTGTGGCTGGAATTTACTTCAGGGGCAAGTGCGGGGGTGAAATGAGTGAAAGCATACTCTCCATCCCCACTCAAAATGGCCATGAACCAGTAAGCTGCAGAGGGATTTCAAGAGCTCCTGCGGGAGATCAGAGCAGTGCGAGCTTTGGTAACAACAAATGGCGACACTCTTACTTCGGTGCAAGAGGACTTGAGTGAACTTAAAACTCGCGTGGCCTCACTAACTAACAGAATTGAGCACATAGATTGCATGTTGGGAGTTTTTATTTATTTATTTATTTAACGTCTCTTTTATACCGCGCTCTTTAAAATCAGCGCGGTGTACAGAAAACAAATTTGTGCAGTGCAGGCAGGACATACACTGGACTTACGATGAAAGGGGTTTCTAACAAGGCTAACAGGGTAACTATGTACAGACAAAAAACCGGCTGTCACTGGCTACGTGGGCAGCTCATAACTATTTACAGGTTGGCCTAGCTATATACAGATTGGTGGGTTAGAGTAGGTATACGTTGTTCCTGCCGGGGTATTGGAGTCTAGGGGGCAGGGCTGCAAGTGGGCATAGTGGATGCTTTGGGGATGTCAGCCTGGTCCCTGAGTGTGACAGGCTGTGAGAAGGCCTCTGGGTCAGTGAAGTGCTGGAGGAAAAGATAGTGCTTCAGTAACTTCCTAAACTGGACCAGGTCGGTGATGGCACGGATGGCCGGGGGCAGGGCATTCCAGCATGTGGGTGCATACAGTGCAAAGGCTCTGTTTCTTGTTGCCTGTGAACATTTCGTAATCGCCTTTGGGAGTATCAGAGTATTGGCGGCGGCTGGTCTCCTAGCTCTGTTGAGGGGGGTGGTCTGGATGAGGTCTGTGAGGGAGGTGGAGGAGGTGGAGGAGCACTTGTTGACGGCTTTGGGAGTGCATGAAGAAAAGCTGAAACAAGTTCATATAAATGCTAATCCTATCAAGCAATTAGAGCGGAACCTTGAGGATCTCAACAATCGCACTCGCAGGAGCAATGTCCATCTCTTGGGCATCCCAGAGGGCGCGGAAGGCACAAATATAGAGCAGTTTCTAGAGGCCTTGTTGCCGAAATTTCTCCGTACAGAGTTTGATAAACCACTGGAAGTTGAGAAAGCACATAAGATTCCAACGCATATGGCATCAAATAGACAACAACCTAGGCCAATAATATTTAAGGTTTACGGTATCAGCATGCTCTCCAGATAATGAATATTGCTAAATCCTCCAAAGAATTGCTGTTTGAAGGCAGGAAGGTGTTTTTCTATCCAGACTTAAACAAAGCGACAGTGGAATATCGGAAACTATTTCTTTTGTTTCACCTGTGGCTACAACATCTTCAGGCCCGATACAGTTTGTTTTTCCCAGCACGCTTCAGGGTCACAATCCACAACCAAACTAGAACTATTGAGGACCCAGAAAAGCTGAAAGCTTTCCTGGAAGAGAAAGAATCAGCGGTCATGGCCTGACTTTCCTCATTCTACCTGCATGATGTTAGTGCCTGTGAAGCATGCGTGGTTAACAGGGGCAGCGCATAAAGATGGTCCTGCTTTATTTTAAGTTCAGCGCGCAGTGGAAAAAGAATTTAAGCAAATGTCAATTCATTGGATAGATTAAGAATGTTTTTTATTCTCTGCCTTTTATGGGTAATGTGCATTTATAGTAAGTTTTATAAGGTAGAGGGTAACATCCTGTAATAGGCCTGGAAATACCCAAAGTTCTGCAGTTGCTGTCCACCAGTATGTAATACTCTATTTATACAGAATTCATTCCGCCCTTGCTGTACTTTTTTGTCTTTATAATTCATGCTTTGGTTCTCCTTGGGTCAATCTGGATGTGATTGGGCTCTGCATTTATTTGTGTGGGCATGCAATGGACAACGGAGGGAGCGGAGGTTAGCTCCGTGGGTTGTGCAGGGTCTTGTGGGTGGGGGTATTGTAAAGAGACGGAAGGAAGAAGGTGGAGTATTAAGAAATAGCACTGGGTGGGTCTGGAATGGCTTTTCGAATTCACCACTGGCTCACCCAGCTATGTTGCTCCTTGCTATAAGGGAAGGGGATGACTATCTGGGAACATTGGTTAGGATTTTGCAATGTTGGTATTATAAAAATGGTCCTAGCTTGAAGAGCATCCTAATTTTACAACGTTTAATGCATTTAAACCTGAATGTTAGCTCTGGTATTTTATGCCATGAGGGCTAGCACTTTTCTATCTTTGAATGTTAAGGGCATTATAAACCCAATCAAAAGGAAAACAATTCTAACTTATTGCCAAAAGGCAAAAGCAGATATAATATATCTCCAAGAGACTCATTTGAGTTCAGTAGAAACAGCTAAACTAGGCTTGGGTAGCCATTTTGATTCTCAAATCTTTACATCCTGTTATTGGGCATATCAGGGTGGACACTGAAGGTAGATGGGCCAAGGCTAACATTCACCTATCATTAATTAATATGTATGTCCCGAATACCAATGCGCCAATGTTTTTTCATAAAGTGGCAAATGAACTGGCAGAAGACCCTTCCCACTATATAATTTTTGGGGGGGAGGATTTTAATTTGATACTTGATCCGCTCTTAGACAGACAATCCCATTGTCATCATAGACATAGCAAAGCCTCCACTGCAGTTGCTACCCATTAATGCATGAATTCTACATGTGTTCCTAATACAATATTGCGTGATTGAAGTGTTTTATGTGTGGTTTCATATGACCTGAGGCATAAAAGTTGAGTGTCCCACTTTCGGGGACGCTATGCATAAAAGGGTTAATGCAGTCTTTTGGATTGATAGATATTTGAAGGCTTCTGCATCCCACAGAAAAGGATTTTACTTTTTTCTCATTGCCACATAACTCTCATTTCCATATTGACATTTTTCTTATATCAAAAGCAATGGCAAACAATACCCTATCAGCTGAAATTCACAATACACATATATCCGATCATGCAGCAATTTCCTTTTCTTTTAAGCAAAATGGAGTTGGAAGTGGGGCATGGTCTTTTAATAGATCTTTGTTAAGGCACACAATGTTTGGGGAGAAGGTAGGGGAGGCTATCAGAAACTATTTTGATATTTATTTATTTTTATTCTCTTATATACCATGCTATTCTGCATCAGTGTGGTTTACATTGAACAGGGCACTATAACTTGGAGATAACTATTTTACAGGGAACATGGGCTATGAAGGGTTAAGTGGCTTGCCCAAGACCACAAGGAGCACCTATGGGACTAGAAACCCCAGTCCTTCTGGCCCAAGGTTGCTGTCCTCTAGTGGGATTTGAACCACTGACCTTCTGGCCTGAAGTACCTTGCCCCAACCACTAGGCCACTCCTCCACTCCTCCATGGGCTTGGTGGGAAGCCTTCAAAGTTTCCATTAGGGTGACAATCACAGGCAACTCTATTTATGTAAACCATCAACAGCGGGATGAGCAAAAAATGTTAGAAGAGCAATTTAGAGCTGGGGAAAGACTGTTGCAATGTAAATCACATTCTAGCATTTTAGTAAGGCTTCAATGTTTACGTTATAAATATAACTCTCTGTTAAGTGCGGAAACTTTGGCCTATGACCAAAGATATCAACCCAGATACTATGCAGAACAGAATAAGGCTGGTCGGCTTCTTGCCAATATGCTTAAAGCCAAATCCATGGCATCAAAAATTGCCTCTATCACAGATGAGCAAGGACATCAGTCAGATTGTGATAGGGCCATAGTAGAAGCGTTTAGATTCTTTTATGCAGAGCTATACTCAGCAGAAGCGAAGGCAGGTGAGGAGGACATCATTCAGATTACACAACATTTAGAGTGTCCAGTAGTACCTGAAGCATTCAAAAAGGATTTGGATAGAGAAATTACATGTGAAGAAATTCATGCCTCTCTAGTATCTATGCAAACGGGAAAAGCCACTGGGTCCGACGATCTGCCAGTGGAATTTTATAGTACTTTTCATCAAGACCTATCCACCTATCTGCTTCAATATTTTGAATTGGTGCAGCAGCATCCAATGTATTTAGGATCCTTTACAGATGCAAACATAATAGTTTTGGAAAAAACAGGTCGAGACCCTCAAAACGTGGGCAATTACTGACCCATCTCATTATTAAATGCAGTTTACAAAATTTACTCAACCATTTCGGACAACAGGCTTGCAAAGGTTGTCCCTCAGTTAATTCACCCTGATCAATGCAGTTTTATAGCAGGAAGATCTACTCAGACAATGCCAGACTCCTTTGTCATGTGTTAGAGGTGTGAAGCAACTTAACACCCCATGAGTAGGTTTGTCCCTGGATGCCAAAAAAGGCGTTTGATAGATTGGAGTGGTCCTTTTTATTTTCGGTAGTGTGGTGGTTTGGATTTGGGGACAAATTCATTGACATGATTAGAGTCCTATACTAAAATCCAATGGCTAAAATAATAGCAAACTCTACACATTCACAAACATTTTCATTGAGTAGAGGCACCAGACAAGGCTGCCCCCTTTTCCTGCTCCTTTTTAATTTAGCTCTAGAACCTTTGACCACGCTAATCAGACAATCACGTGAGATTCAAGGTATAGAGATAGGGAATATATGTGTGAAGCTATCGGCATATGCGGATGACCTTTAGTTGTTTCTCCAGCCTCAGTCTATCTCGCGGGCATTGCACCTGATTGATCGGTACTCTCAATTGTCAGGCTACAAGATTAACTGGTCTAAATCGGTCGCATTCCCACTCAATTCAATAACTAATAGAGACATGATAGCCTCTTTTCCCTTTACTTGGAAGGCTCAGGAAATAAAATATTTGGGAGTGTATTATTCTGCTTCTTCAGACGTTACTGTGGAGACCAAAATCAAAGTGATCCTTAAGATGGTTAATGCATTTACTTTAAAATGGTCACCACTCCATCTATCATGGTGGGGTAGGTTGGAATCTATAAAAATGGTTCTTATTCCCGAAATTAATTACATATTAGAAATGCTGCCCTTTCCCTTTCCGGTAAAATGTTATAAATCTATTGAAAAATTGCTTGCTGCATTCCTATGGTGGGGTAAACCCCCTAGAATTGCCACTAAGAAATTAAAAGCGAACAAACTAGGGGTGGAGTACAATTTCCAGATTATGGTTGGTATCATAAAGCATTCCTACTTAAGCAAGGTACAAAATGGATGGAGCCTGCACATACATATAGGAGCCCAATATGGCTATTGATTGAAGAACAAATGGTTGCCCCCTTTCCGTTACATCTGCTGATGGGTATGTGTCATCCCAACCACTCTGGTATAAATAAGATTGTTACTGTGACTCAAGATGCTTTCCAAGCCGTGGTCCATTTACTCAGGCCAGATTCCCCACCCTCTCTTGCTATGCCTCTGTGGTATAATCCGCTATTCAAAATTCAGAATAAGTCCTTTGCGTGGTACAAATGGTACTCATGTGGAATTTGGATCCTTGGTCAATTATTAGAGGGCTGGGCATGGAAGCCATTTTGCAGACTTCAGTCAGAATTTGGTCTTCATTCTACTTATTGCTCTCAATGGTTGCAAATGAAACATTGCATTGCTTCCTCCAAGCTAGACTTAAAGGCATTAGCCCAGGAATAGATTTTTCAGGAAAAGGTTAGGGAAATAGGCTACAACCAAGGTATAGTTTCTGCATTTTATGCTCTATTTCAGGACAGTTCTTTAGGCAATCCTCTTGGGTTGGAAAAAACTTGGGAATCTGAATTATTTATTTCCCCTTCTGCACAATATTGGTCACTTTTCTTGGGCCCCCTAATAAGAATGACCAAATCAGCTGCCATCACACAATCCTTGTATTTTTTAGCTCATCGAGCATATGTCACACCAATTTGTTTAACTAAGTGGAACTCTAAAATAGATAACAAATGTTGGTCTTGCCATACAAAGATAGGTACACTTGCACATATGATATTAGAATGCCCTAACATTCATCATTTCTGGAATAGGGTCTGGGAAAGAATTCAACTAATACTAGATTTCAAAGCACCTTTATCCTGACAGATTGTAATGATGAGATCTTTGGTTCAACCCCCTCATAATAGTTAAGGAACACGCCTTCCTGTTAAATTTTATGTTTGGGTTAGCCTTGAAAGTAGTAATCTCCCAATGGAAATCTCCGGTACCACCGGACTGGCTTGTTTGGTGGAATTTAGTATGCTTATATTCTAAATACGAAAGAGCCTACAAGTTCTTATATCGGTCAGACTCAGCCGGTACACATAAAAAGAAAGAGAAAATAAGGGGAAGATGGGAGCTGTTGGATATTTATGCTTTAAGTGCGCATATAAATATTAGAATACCCAAAATCTTGAAGATCAAAACATGCATCAAACAACTGAAAGATCCCAAGTAAAACAACAAATCCCAAAACATACAAAAATAATGAAATTAGGAAACTTTTTTGTCAGGTGCACTATCACATGTGGAGGAAACAAATCTCTCTCCCCCGCTGTAGTGTTTCCATTTTAATCAAATATAATAATGGAAGAATTAAAATAGCTACTTAGCTCACAAAACTCGCCAAAAATCTTCTAAAGATTGTGCTGAAGAAGCCCTGCATGTGCAATGTGACATGTTTCGGGTTGAAACACAAACCCTGCTTCAGGCATTGCAGGACGACATTCAGAATGGCATAGTCGTGTATCGCCGGATTCAAAGATCTTGAAATAAATAGCGTCTGACATCATTGAACAGAAGCCAATAAAAAGTCAAGTACTACAGACCTCCGACTGAACAAGGAATCCCAGACCTGATTGGACAATATCAAAGTATACTAGACCAGTCAAGTTCAAGATGCAAACTTTTAGGAAAAATCGTATCCAATTTAAAGATCCATTGTTGTTCACAGCGCTGAAGTTTCTGAATCCAGTTACCACCTTTAGGTCAGCAGGAACATGATTGATAATTCGCCAAGATAATTGGTGGAAAGCATGACCCTTCTCTAGGCAGTGGTCTACCATCGGTGCCGATATAACAGCTGATTGTAAACGAGAAGCATGTTCATTAAGACATATTTTACATTGCCGGTCCTGCATATAGCTGTTGATGACCAAAGAGATTGCCTCACTGTTTTTTAACAGCAAGGTAATAGCTATCTGGCATAAATTAATTTAATTATTGTGTTTGGGTGCTATATAAGGAGAGTTAGTAGCTAGGGAGCTTATTTTGCTTCTGACTATGTTGCAGAGAGTCGGGGGGGAGGGGAGGACAGTTATTCACTTACTTCTTGGAATTCTGTTTTTGGTTGTACTGTTTTTTTGCAAAACTTAAATTAAAAAAAATATATATATATATGGAAGGCAGCACTATACCTCTTTCACATGGGACCAGTAGCACAACTGATTTCCATTTTCTCTAGGAAATTTTTTAACTGGAATTGTGTGTGCTGCAGGAGATGAGCTACAGCTACGCAAGTAGTAACACACAATGGGTGTCATCTACCGATGGTTAGTGTGAATAAGCCATTAGCAAATGACTCCAAATATCAATTCCTTGAAGATAAACCAGGCCAGCAATGACAATAACAGCCCCAAAATTAATATGGTATGCTGTGTTCCTAGCATTGTGGAGGAAATTTTATGAAGTCATTTTGCTACATAAGAGGTGACGTGTGTTGAATGACTTTTATAAAATTATCGCAAGTATAAAAGTATCTGAGGTGGCATGAAAGTGTGTACTTTTACTATAGGCATTGACTGGGATGTGGACTGCATAGAGTATGGGCAGACTCACTAACTGCACCCGTTGATTGTAAGATTTGTGACTCACTCTACATATGGATCTTTACACCTGCCCCTAAGCAGTGTAACTTCAGTGTAGCTGTGTATGCTGCTGGGTATGATCTAGTATGTTGTGAGGACATGTAGGCGCTTATGTGTATTTATAAAGTAGGTGGCCTTTTGCTTTGTAAACCTAGGCACCCTCTTATAAAAACTACACTCCTCTAGGCCCCATAAGATAACATTTCGCTCTACAGATTCAGCAGCAGAAGACAGACAGCTACAGTAGTTAGTGTGGGCTTGTAAAATATTATATCAAGGGTTCAAGGGATAGCCTAATGGTTAAAGCAGTAGTCTACTACCCAAAAGATGAGGGTTCAATTCCTACTGACACCACTTGTGGCCTTGGGCAAGTCACTTTAATCTCCATTGCTTCAAAAGAAAAGACCCAACTATCTAATTCAGTCACATTTTGCCATGAAAACCAAGGAGCTGCTGGGTTGCCAGGGTGTCAGCATTGACTCAAAGGCACTTAAAATGAATACGACACACAAACAATGCCATTGTGTCACTGGAGAGAGTGACAGATTAAGACTTCAACATAGGCACTCACATTTTCCTCCCCACTCATCCCAATAAATACTGTATAAGCACTCACATATGTGGCAACTAAATGCCGCAGCTTTATTCAAAACTTCCAACCATTAAACTTAGAATCATATACAAAACATTTTCCAGATCAGTCTTGCAGCTCAAACACTTCACTCATTTGGCATTAAATCTCATTCTCCCTCCTCCACAGTCACCTAACTAGTTGGTGTTGATCTAGCCTGGATGCAGCAATCCAGCCCTTTTCCCTCAACCCCTCCTCTCAGCCAGCGGTGATGTGCAGCTGTGCCCTCGAAGTTTGCGGTGGTGATGCATGCAAGTCTTCATCATTCTCTCTCCTTCCTTGCCCAACACCCCCTGTCCTGACTGACCCATCAGCAACAGGCTGTTTCAGCCCCCCACCATAAGCTGTGACAGCCTCAAGCTAGTCACCACTCACCCACTCCAGCTGAGGCCCTTTCACCACTATAGGAGGCTTCCAACACATCCTGCATGGTACTCAAAAAGATATCCAAACCAATATCGGATAGGTGAACCCCATCTGAGTGATAAAGCCCCGGACAATCTATTGTCAACAACTCATGCACAAAGACCAACCTCCCCAAGAAAACCAATACCCCGGCCACCTCTGCATTCACCCTCCTCTACAACCTATCTAAGGTCTTGGGCTGTAGAGCATCCCTCCAAAAAACTGCAGGATTATTCATTTATTTAACAGGTTTTCTATACCACATTATCATTTCAATCAAAGCAGTTTACATTGAAACTTAGTAATGTACATTAAATAGGGACATTGAAAACTTGGAGTTTTCTGAGGCAATGGAGGGTTATATGACTTGCCCAAAGTCACAAGGAGTGCTAGTGAGAATCAAACCCTGGTTTCTGGGCTCCCAAGCTTGTGCTCTTAACCATTAGGCTACTCTTCCACTCCACAATGTGGTTTGAGACCATACAAGATAGACATTTGGAAAAGAACACTTCACAAATAACCATGTCACTCCGCATTTAATAGATCAATTCCATGCCCTTCACAGAGCAAAGATCATTTCCTCCAGATGGATGAGAATCAGCTGTGGGGAGGAAAAACATCATGTTTATAAGAGGGTTGAGATGATGCCCTGAATTCTCAGCCACCAGATTCTGATACCGAGAGCTGCCAGTCCCAGAGGAATGCACAGCCGTGACTCTGAAGCTCACTTGTGGGCCCGAAAGATGAAGGAATGCCCACACATCCACATGCAGACCTCTGGACACAAAGCCACTGAAATAGAAACTGGCAAGAAAACATGTGAAGAACACCAATTCACCTCAACGTACATAACACAGGTACATATTGGAATGCCAGCACCCCACATTATGAATCAAGGCAAGAGACCCCTCTTGAGCTACTGAGAAAATTGCTTCCCCGATGCAGAAGGAATGAGTCCCATAAACCGATAGATCAAACCCAGCCTAGAACAGACTCCTCTTCAACATTAATGAAAAATGAAACCTTGTCAGCGGTGCACTATCCCTGTGCACCAGTCAGTATGGCCCGCCTGCTGGACGCTTATCCAAATAAGCATGGGCATGACTCCTGGGGCATGACACTAGGTCTGGAGAACTCTGCAGCACTACCCAGACCCCCTTTCCCTCCTGATCAGTCTTAGACCGTCTAATGTGCAAACCCACTTTCCAGTCCCCTACTCACAAATCCCCCCCAGAGTAACCCAGTGACACCAATGTCATGCCTTGATGGAGAGACAAGCTCCCCTACCCGCAAGGCTGCATAAAGTGTTAGCACAAATGCCACTTGGAATAAAATCACCTCATATGGTGCAAAGCACACATACTGTAGCGCCTGGAGAAGACAGTCCAGAACCGCAGGTGTTATCGGTAATCAGCTAGGCCGCCACCTGGCGGGAACTTGACGCATATAACCTCGCATCAGTTTGTTGACCAGAAAGGATACTGTGGTGTCCAGACATCCCACAACTTACAAACAAAAGCTACGCTTACAAGGGATGTGGCCAGCAGCCCAGCAGACGTGCCTACCTATTTTGTGGAAACTGTGAACTTCACTATTACTCGCTCAATGACATGCAGCCATATTCTGCCAATACACCACTGCAAAAATTTCACAAATCTCCTCCAGCCTGCTGCATTCACCTTCTACATGTTCACTGCCAATAAACGTTTGAAACATAAGAACATAAGATATGCCATACTGGGTCAGACCAAGGTCCATCAAGCCCAGTATCCTGTTTCCAACAGTGGCCAATCTAGGTCATACGTACCTAGCAGTTTCCCCAAAAGACACAGGTTCCACAATGCTTGTACTGGATCAAGCATTGATTCCTGGGTCCCTTCTTAATAATGGTTTATGGACCTTTCCTCCAGGAACTTGTCCAAACCTTTTTTAAACCCAGCTACACTAACAGATTTTACTACATCCTTCGCTGACAAATTCCAGAGTTTGATTACACGTTGAGTGAAAAAATATTTTATTTTATTAGTCTTAAATAGTTTACCCTGTAGCTTCATTGCATGTCCCCTAGACTTTCTATATTCTGATAACATAAACAATCGATCTATGTTTACCCGTTCCACTCCGTTCATTAATTTATAGACTTCTATCATATCTCCCCTCAGCCGTCTCTTTTCCAGGTTAAAAAGCCTTAACCTTTTTAGCCTTTCTTCATAGGAGTATCCTTCCATCCCTTTAACATTTTGGTGGCTCTTCTGTGAACCTTTTCTAATATTGCTATATCCTTTTTAAGATACGGTAACCAGAATTGTACACAATATTCAAGGTGCGGTCTCACCATGGAACGATATAGAGACATTATAATATCCTTTGTTTTATTTTCCATTCCTTTCCTTATGGTACCTAGCATTCTATGTGCTCTCTTGGCCGCCGCTGCACACTGGGCCGAGGGTTTTAACATGTTATCCACAATGGCACCTAAATCTTTTTCCTGGGTGGTGGTTCCTAATATAGAACCTTGCATCGTGTAACCATAGTTTGGGTTGTTCTTCCCTAGGTGCATAACTTTGCACTTGTCCACATTAAATTTCATCTGCCATTTTGATGCCCAGTCTTCCAATTTATCAAGATCCTCTTGCAATTTTCCACAGTCCTCTTGGGTTTTAACAACTTTGAATAGTTTTGTGTCATCTGCAAATTTGATAACCTCACTCGTTATTCCCCTTTCCAGGTCATTTATGAATATGTCAAAAAGCAGCGGACCCAGCACAGATCCCTGGGGTACACCACTATTCATCTTTCTCCATTGGGAAAATTGGCCATTTAGCCCTACCCTCTGCTTTCTATCTTTTAGCCAGTTCCTAATCCACAATAGTACACTGCCTCCTATCCCGTGACTCTTTAGTTTTGCCAAAAGTCTCTGATGAGGGACCTTGTCAAAGGCTTTCTGAAAGTCCAAATACACTATATCAACCGACTCACCTTTGTCCACCTGTTTATCCACACCTTCAAAAAAACATAACAGATTAGTAAGACAAGATCTTCCTTGTCTAAAGCCATGTTGGCTGTCTCCCATTAGGCCATGACTACACCCCATGATGAGTAATTTTGTTCTTTATGATGGTTTCTACCATTTTTCCCAGTACTGACGTCTGACTCACCGGTCTGTAGTTTCCGGATCACCCCTGGAACCCTTTTTAAAAATTGGCGTTACATTGGCGATCCTCCAATCGTCAGGTATTACAGATGATTTTAATGAAAATTCACAGATTACTAATGGCAGGTCTGCAATCTCATATTTTAGTTCTTTCAACACCCTTGGATGTATACCATCCGGCCCAGGTGATTTGCTACTCTTCAGTTTATCAAAGTTGTAATACATCTTCCCGATGTATCGATATTTCCTTCAATTCTTCCGCACCTTTAAACACCACTTCAGCCATGGGTAACATCCCTACATCTTCCTCAGTAAAGACCGAAGCAAAGAATTCATTCAGTCTCTCCGCTATCGCCTTGTCGCCTCTTAGTGCCCCTTTAACTCCTCTATCATCTAATGGACCAACTGAATCTCTCACAGGTTTTTTGCTACAAATGTACATTCAAAAGTCTTTATTTCATGTTTTTGCTTCCACAGCAAGCTTCTTCTCAAATTCTCCCTTTGCCTGCCTTATCAATGCCTTGTATTTGACTTGCCAGTGTTTGTGCTGTTTCCAGGTTTCGTCGTTTGGCTCTTTTTTCCATTTCCTGAAAGATGCTTTTTTGGCCACAGCAGCCTCTCTGACCTCACCTTTAAACCACGCTGGCAGTTTTTTGGACTTCCTTCCACTTTTCTTAAAGCGTGGAATACAGCTGGTCTGGGCTTCCAAGATAGTAGTTTTCAACAACACTCAAGCTTGATGTAAGTCTTTAACCTTTGCAACTGCTCCTTTTAGTTTTTTCTTAACTATTTTCCCTCATTTTATCATAGTCTCCCTTTCAAAAGTTAAAAGGTAGTACTGTGGATTTCCTTACTATCCCTTCTCCACTAATTAAATCAAATGCAATCATGCTATGATCACTATTGCCAGGTGGCCCCAACACCCTTATCTCTTGCACTAGATCTGGTGTTCCACTAAGGACTAGGTCTAATATGGCTTCCCCTCTGGTCAGTTCATAAACCAGCTGCTCCAAGAAGCAATCATTTATTTCATCTAGGAACTTTATCTCCCTAGCATGTCCGGCCATGACACTGACTCAGTCGATACCGGGGTAATTGAAATTATTACTGCGCTGTAACTTTTGTTAGCTTCCTTGATTTCTTTGAGCATTTCATCATCCATTTGTTCATTCTGGCCAGGCGGTCGATAGTCACTGCCATTGCCTTCCCCTTTTTACATGGAATTTCAATCCATAGAGATTCTACAGCAAATTCTGTTTCCTGCAAAACTTTAATCCTGTCTGACTCAATGCCCTCTCTAACATAAAGCGCAACCCCTCCACCAATTTGATCAGCCCTATCATTACGACATAGTTTGTACCCAGGTATCACAGTGTCCCACTGGTTGTCCTCCTTCCACCATGTCTCTGATATTCCAATCATATCTAACCTCTCATTTAGTGCTATATATTCTAACTCTCCCATCTTATTTTTTAGACTTCTAGCATTTGCATACAAGCATTTTAGAGACTGTATTTTATTCATATTAATTTGGCTATTGGTAGGCATGGGTAATTTGGGATCTTTAAGCTCTGTCTGCTCCATACTCGAGGGCATTTGGGCAACTTTACTCTTTTTTGGAACCTCTCTGCTTTTTTTATCTTTTTATCTTTATCTTTATTTGTCACTTGATATACCGCCCAAGTGTGTGCGTCAGAGCGGTGTACAATACAATCAATCAAATACAAACAGGAAGAGAGGAAAGGAACACCATCATTTTGGACAGGACAGAGAGAGACAGAAAAGATAAGAGCAAGAGAAATAAGTTAAGAAAGGTACTGGTGGAGATACCGGTCTTACGGGTCTGGGAGTTCAAAGGCCTGCTGAAATAGATGAGTCTTAAAATAGGCATTTGAATTTTTGAAAGGATAACTCTGTGCGAATGGCAAACGGGAGTGAGTTCCAGAGGGTAGGGGCCAGGAAATAGAAAGCGGAGTGGCGTGTCATTTCCAGGTGTGCAGAGGCTGGGGCAGGAAGGTAGAGGCGGTAGCCATGTGCTGAACGTAGAAGACGAGGAGAAGGTTGAAGATGGATAGAATCCGCTAGATACTGAGGGGAGCCCATGTGCAATGCTCTGTGAGTGACACAGAGGTCAGACTAAGCAGTCTGTAGTTCTCAACCTCATCCTTACTTCCGCTTTTGTGTAAAGGGACCACATGTGCCTTTCTCCAGTCCTCTGGGAACACTTCTGACTCGGATCCTACTGATAACGATTCTGAGGAAAGCACAGGAGAATTTTCACTAAAGCTGGCATTATAAGCTTGTTGTTCGAGATTGCTCGTTAAGTTGTATGAAGACGGAAAGTCCACAAAACTACCAAACCTTTTGGTAGTATCCTTCAAGGATACATTCTTCCGAACCATGCGCTCTTGGGCGACTGTCGGCTTTCCCCTATTATCTAGTTTAAAAGCTGCTCTATCTCCTTTTTAAAGGTTAATGCCAGCAGCCTGGTTCCATCCCGATTAAGGTGAAGCCCATCCCTTCGGAAGAGCCCCTCCTTTCCCCAGAATGTTCCCCATTTCCTAACAAATCCAAAACCCTCATCTCTGCACCATTGTCTCATCCACGCATTGAGACTCCGTAGCTCTGCCTACCTTTTGGATCCTGCATGTGGAACGGGAAGCATTTCGGAGAACGCTACCCTGGAAGTTCTGGATTTCAACTTCCTACCTAAAAGCCTAAATTTAGCTTCCAGAACCTCCCTACCACATTTTCCTATGTCATTGTCACCAACATGTACCAAGACAGTAGACTCTAAGACCTTATCTATGTGGCGCGTGAGGTCCGCTACCTTCGCACCAGGCAGGCATGTTACCAGGTGATCCTCACGTCCACCAGCCACCCAGCTATCTACATGCCTAATGATCGAATCACCAACTATAACAGCTGTCCTAACCCTTCCCTCATGGGCTCATGGCCCTGGAAAAACTTCCTCAGTGCGAGAGGGTTTTACATCACCTGGAGGACAGGTCCTAGTTACAGGATCACTTCCTGCCACACCAGGGTGATGCTCTCCTGTCACGTGACCTCTCTCCTCCATGGCAACAGGGATGCTTGATTTTTTCCCCCCATTGCATCTGGAGTGAAATATGGAACCTTCACCTGCTGGCCCTACTCTTGCACCTATTTTTTATTTTAGTATAAGCAAGTAAAATAAAGTTTAAAAATTACCCGAGGAAGGCTGCCTCGTGTGCTCTTGATCAACAATCCATAACACAAGCCTGGAAGTGAGCCAGCAGTTGCGGGAGTATAAAAGAGAGCACAGGAGCATTTTAAAGAAGAAGGTCAGGATGAGTGAGAGGCACATCTGAACAGCAAGGCAGAAGAATGAATGAAAGATGTGAAAGTTGGAGGAACAAATCAGCAGAAGAAGAAAGACATAAGAACAAAAGATATACCATACTGGGTCAGACCATCAAGTCCAGTATCCTGTTTTTATCAGTGGCCAATTCAAGTCACAACTACCTGTCAGGTTCCCAAAAGGTAGATGGACTCCATGCTGCTTATCCCAGAGGAAGCAGGGGATTTTCCTATTCTATTTAAATAATTTTATATGGACTTTTCCTCTAAGAATTTGTCCAAATCTTTCTTAAACCCAGCTACACTAACAGCTTTTACAGCATCCTTCAGTAACAAATTCCAGAGTTTGATTACACATTGCGTGAAAAAATATTTTTTCCAATTAGTCTTAAATGTGCTATATTGTAGCTTCATTGCGTGTCCCCTAGTTTTTCTACTTTTTGAAGGAGTAAACAACCTATCCACATTTACCCATTCCATTCCACTTATTATTTTGTAGTATAATATCTTCCCTCAGCCATCTCTTTTCTAAGTTGAAGAGCCCTTACCTTTTAAGCTTTTCCTCGCAGGGATATCCTTCTAATCCCTTTATCATTTTGGTCACATTTCCCTGTATCTTTTGTAATTTCACTAAATCTTTTTTTAAGATATGGTGATCAGAACTACACACAATATTTGAGGTATGGTCACACCATGGAGTGATACAGAGGCATTATAATATCCTTGGTTTTATTTTCAATTCATTTCCTTATGATCCAGCATTCTCTTTTTTTTCTTGGCCACCAGTGCACATTGGTTGGAGGGTTTCAACGTATTATCCACAATGACGTCCAGATACGTTTCCTGGGTTGTGATTTCTAGTATGAAACCTTGCATCCTATAATTGTAGTTTGAGTTGTTGTTCCCTAAGTGCTTAATTTTGCACTTGTCCACATTAAATTTCATCTGCCATTTGGATGCCCAGTCTCCCAGTTTCTCAAGGTCCTCTTGCAATTTTTCACAATTTTGTGTCATCTGCAAATTTGACCATCTCACTCGTTATTCCATTTTCCAGATCATTTCTGAATATGTTAAAAAGCAGCAGGCCTAGCACAGATCCCTAGGATAGTTCACTATTAACCTTAGAGAAAATTGACCATTTAGCCCTATTCTCTGCTTTCTGACCAATTCTTAATCCACAGTAGTACACTGCCTCCTATCCCAAGCCAAGCCAGAAGAGAACTGATGGACTGTATTGTGGCAGGTGCAGGCCTGTGACCCACAGTGTCCGAACATAAGCAGGCCAGCATGGCTAGCTTGACCTGTAAATGAGGCCTGTGGAGAGGCATATAGGATTGCACATCCCCCAATATGCTGCTATTGTAAGATAGAACTCAGTAGAAGTATTGAATTAGCTTAGGTAAGCAGAACTGCAGTATTGAAAGATGGAAAAATACAGAAAAGACATGTTTAAAAGTTACTGATAAGAAAAAGTACATCTGCAAAGAAATAATTGGGAGTGCTGACAGATGAGTTGCAGAGCCCAGCTCCTCCGCACGTACAAATTGGTTCTATAACCTTGAGAGTGTGAAAGTAACAAGTTGATGAACTGACCATTGTAATTGGGACTAGAAGGGGGGTATGCAGGTGTCATGCCCACTGGAGGGACATAACTGGATAAACTTATCAGTACCGGGACCAATAGAAGAGGTACGGGAGGTACGGGAGGTTACCGGGACCAATGAAATGTTTTTCTATACCTAGAATGGAACAGAAGTCTATAAAAGTTGTTGTAATGCTTGAAAACTTTGCTCAGCCATTTTGAAATTGATTGGTTCGAGACTTGTGCACAAATAAATGATTTGGACCTTCTGAACAGACTCCTGGTATCATTGGTTTGTCTGCGCTTTGCTGCTACATATTCCTTGGTGCGTTGGCGGTGAAGTTGTGGTATCAAAGTGTATATAGGGCAATATACCACGACTTTCCGCCTCTATAGGCTTGGTCCTGCCGGGATCGCGCCCTTCCGACGAGGGCTGCTCCCTGGCGCCACCGGTCCCTTGTATCGGAGGGAGCTGGTCGGACCTCGGCGGGTGACGAGCCCGGCTGGAGTCAACGCCTCGAACCCGAGTGAGGGGAGTCCGAGGTCCAACTCATGCGCCTGCTTGGGAAGTTTGAGGACCGGATCCGGTGAGTATAGTTTTGATTTTGGGTCTAGACAGAAATAGAAAGAGCAGTACTGCCATTGGAACTTGGAACTTTGGAATTTGTAATCTCGAGATATTGGGAATTGGTAAGAGAGCATGATCAACTCTCAAGGAAGGGCCGAGTAACCCCGCATGGGAATTCGCCGGGTGAAACCCCCATCCTTTTTGTAATTGGGAAATTGGAAAAGACTAGTCAGAACAGATAGAAACGAATGCATTCTGGGATACGTTGCTAGCATGATTGTGTGAACGAAGTGTGAATGAGAGGTCTGGCAGCACGGACCAAGTGAAGGCGGACCCCTGAGTAGCGCATTTCCTGACCGGGCGACCGCGTTCAGGTCGCGAAAAGGGGGAAGCGATTGTCGTCTTGTCTTGTTATTTGTACTCCTTATACGTTTCCAGGACCGTGTGGACCCCTTACCCACGGTCCGCCCTCCTTTTCCCTTCTGTCTGTTGTTGCGCACACACATCGAAATGGGAGGGGCGGGGTCTACTAGAAACACTCCATTAGAATGTATGATCGCACATTTTAAAGAGGGATATTCAGGAGATTATGGTATTAAAATGACAGCAGCCCGTTTGCAGATTTTGTGTACTAGGGAGTGGCCCGATCTAGACCCCATCTGGCCCCGAGAGGGAACGTTCAATGTAGAGATTATTCAGTCAATACACCGTAGAGTGCGGATAGCGCACCCCGACCAGTACCCCTATATAGATTCCTGGTTAAGTATTTGTGAAGATCCGCCCCCCTGGGTGCAGCGCTGTTATGAGGAACAGTGCAGAATAATGTTAGCTAAAACAGATTCTAGACAGAAAACGGAACAGCCTAGAATGAAAGAGCAGGATAAGAAAGCCAGAAAGAAGCCCATCCTGGCAGATCCTGATTCCCCAGAAATAACTCTCAGGCAGCCCCGAACCCCAGGTCCAGTAAGAGTAGCCTGGCGTCCTGCCCCAGAACCCCAGAGACGGCCAGAGCCGAGGCGGGACCCAACCCCTGATCCCCCTCCCGGAGGAGAGAAAGAGGAAGAATTAGCGGGAAAAGAAGAGGAGGACCTAAAAAGCGAGTCAGAAGTGGAGACAGAAGAAGGAGAAAGAGAGAATCCCCCAGATGAGGAGGAAAGTGTACAAATAATTGAGAAAGCCAGCGCTAGCACTAGCACGCCAGTGAGAGAGAAACCCAAAGCAAAGCCTGTTGAGAAAAAGAAAGTGACTCCTGCAAAGGCAACAACGATAACCCTTAGATCCCAAAAGACACCCATGGCAGCCAAACTGTTTCCCTTACGGCAAGTCCCGGGAGTGCCCGTAAAGAATGATAATGATGAAGTGGTAGCGGGACCCCTAACTTATGTATATATCCCTTTCTCTACAACTGATTTATTGAATTGGAGGTCGCATTATGCCTCCTATACTAGTAAGCCCCAGGAGCTGACAGAATTAGTAACTAGTATTATGGAAACTCACCAACCCACTTGGCCAGATTGCCGTCAGCTCCTGACCACCCTATTCACGACAGAAGAGCGAGCAAGAATTAGAAAAGCAGCTATTGAATGGATGGCAGAGAACCCTGTAGCTCCGGCACAGGGGCAGAATATAATAGACCGTCGAGAAGCAGCTCAGAGAGAATTCCCGAATGAAGACCCCCAATGGGATCCAAATACAGATGAAGGATCCACAGCCCTAGCCCGTTTTCGCCAAGGCTTTTTACAAGGCCTGAAAAGGGGGGGCCAGAAAGCTATGAACCTTTCCAAAGTTGCAGGAGTTATCCAAGGGATAGATGAGAGCCCAGCAGATTTTTATGAAAGATTAACTGAAGCATACAGAATGTATACTCCCTATGATCCCGAGGCACCAGGAAGCTTATGTATGGTGAATTCTGCTTTTGTAAACCAGTCTCAACCAGACATTAGACGCAAATTACAGAAGTTAGAAGGGTTTGCGGGCATGAATGCAACACAGTTATTGGAAGTCGCTCATAAGGTGTATGTGAATCGTGATACTGAAAGACAGAGAGAATGTGATAGAAAGATGAAGAAGAAAGCTGATTTTTTGGCTGCGGCCATAGTGGAACAGAAAAGGGGAGGTGTCCCTAGTCGAAGGAGCAGAGGAAGAGGGCGGGGTCAAGGCGGAGGCCGGACCCAGAGACTAGGCGTGAACCAATGCGCCTATTGCAGAGAGGAAGGACATTGGAGAGATACGTGCCCGCAACTCGAAGACGCCCAGCATGATGACGACAGCAGCCATCAGTGGCGAGAAGAAAGACGAAGCTATCCCCGAAGCCGAGGAGGAGCCAATCGAGAACAATTCCAGCGAGAGAGAGGAGGAGCCATTCAAGCATTGGCCACACCAGCCCATGATGAGAATGACGTGGATTAGGACAGACCGGGCTCCAAGTTTGCTTTAGGTCTCCAGGAGCCTATGGTCGGAATACAAATAGGAGACCAAATTATGGACTTTATGGTTGATACTGGAGCACAACATTCAGTAATAGACAAAAAGATAGCCCCATTCACTACAAAAGCAGTCACCATTATAGGAGCAACTGGTGCCAAAGCCACAAAGTCCTTTCTTCAAAACCGAATATGCAGTCTGGGAGGACAGCAAGTAACTCATCAATTCCTTTACATGCCCGAATGTCCAGTGCCACTACTGGGACGAGATATGTTAGCCAAGCTTCAAGCACAAATATCTTTCTCTGAGCAAGGAGAAATGCAAATGACAGTAAATCCCCAAACCAAACCAGCAGGAGTGATGCTGCTGACAGTTCCCCGAGAAGAAGAATGGAGATACTACATTGATGATTCGATTCAAGATACCTATTTCGAACAAACTTTGAAAAGTATTGATGCACCACCTGGAGTATGGGCAGAAGGCAGCCCCCCAGGCCTAGCCAAACATATAGCTCCAGTGATTGTAACCCTCAAGCCTAGTGCTACACCAGTGCACGTCAAACAGTACCCTCTCCCAAGAGCCGCAATTGAAGGCATTCATCGCCACCTACAAAGATTGCTTGAGTATGGCCTACTAAAAGTATGCCAATCCCCATGGAACACTCCACTTTTGCCAGTAAAGAAGCCTGGGACAGATGATTATCGCCCAGTGCAAGATTTGAGAAGAGTAAATGATGCAGCTGAGACCATACATCCAGTCGTACCCAATCCTTACACCCTCCTAGGACTGATACCTGCTGAAGCTACCCATTTCACTGTACTGGATTTAAAAGATGCATTCTTTTGCATAAGATTAGCCCCTGTAAGCCAAATATTGTTTGCATTCGAATGGCAGGACCCCATCTCTGGAAGAGGGGGCCAACTTACCTGGACAAGATTACCCCAAGGATTCAAGAATTCGCCTACCATCTTTAGTGCCGCACTGAATCAAGACCTTTCAAGCTATCCAGTAGCCCCGGGGAAGAGAGTGCTTCTCCAATACGTGGATGATCTGTTGATAGCTGCCGTATCAGAAAGTGAATGTATACTAGCCACCAAAGATCTCTTGCAGTTACTAGAGGAAGCTGGATACAAAGTTTCCAGAGCCAAAGCACAGCTATGCCAAAAAGAAGTGAAATACTTGGGTTTTCGTATCACCCAAGGAAGCAGAAGATTAGGCAGAGAAAGAAAAGAAGCAGTATGTAGAATTCCAACTCCAACAACCAGAAAGCAAGTCAGAGCCTTTCTGGGTGCGGCAGGATATTGCCGAATCTGGATACCCAACTTTGCCCAAATTGCCAAACCACTGTATGAAGTCACAAAAGGAGAAGAAAAGTCGCCACTGGAGTGGGGACTTGAGCAGGATACAGCCTTTAAGACGTTAAAAGAAGAATTAATGTCATCACCAGCACTTGGACTACCAGATGTCCACAAGCCTTTCCACTTGTTTGTACATGAGGCACAGGGAAATGCCTTGGGCATGTTGACTCAGAAATTGGGAAATTGGGAGCGACCTGTGGCATACCTATCGAAACAATTGGATCCTGTGGCCAAAGGATGGCCACCTTGCTTGAGAGCAGTTGCAGCTACAGCGCTACTAGTGAGCGAAGCAGACAAGCTCACACTAGGACAGAACATACGAGTCACTGTGCCACATGCAGTCCTTGCCCTTATGGACCAGAAAGCAAATTATTGGCTCACCAATTCCCGAATGTTGAAGTATCAGAGCATGTTATGTGAAAATCCACAGATACAACTCGAAGTGAGCCATGCCTTGAATCCAGCCACCTTGATACCCATCAGTGAAGAACTCCCAGAACATGACTGTATTGAAGTCATGGAAACTGTGTTCTCCAGTCGACCCGACTTGACAGATGTGCCCATAGACAATCCTGACCAAATCTATTATGTTGATGGGAGCAGTCTCATCCTCAATGGAAGACGCTGTGCCGGATATGCAGTCGTCACCCAACATGAAGTAGTTGAATCATCAGCTCTAGTTTCAGGCACATCAGCCCAGAAAGCCGAATTGATAGCACTCACCAGAGCATTGTTGTTAGGAGAAAAACTTGTGCTAAATGTATATACAGATTCCAAATATGCCTTCACTACCTTGCACGCCCATGGAGCTCTCTATAAAGAAAGAGGACTCATCACATCTGGAGGAAAATCAGTCAAATATGGTCCCGAAATATTGATGTTACTTGATGCAGTATGGGCCCCAACACGTGTAGCTGTCATGCATTGTCGAGGACATCAAGCAGGAAAAGGAGAAGTTGCCCGAGGAAATAGATTTGCAGATGCCTCAGCACGACAAGCAGCTATGACAGGACAAATTGCCCCACAAGCTACGCCAATGCAAGCAGCATTGTTTCCAGTACCTTTGAATCTATGGACCCCACGATATACCACCAAAGAATTGGATTACTATTGTGACAGAGAAAATGGAGTACTGAAAGATGGATGGATTGAGCTGCCACCAGAAGAGGGCAGTCAACCTCCAGGACGAATAGTAATTCCTGAACTGTTAGGACCAGCCTTTGTCAAAGCTTTCCACGAAGCTACCCACTATGGGAAGAGTGCCATGGAAAAAGCACTCAGACCACATTTCTACATCCCTCTGATGACAACCATATCAGCTTCAGTAGCACGACAATGTCAAACTTGTGCCAAGAATAATGCCAAGCAAGGCCTTATTACAGCATCCCGAGTGCAGTCAAGAGGTGTGACCCCCATGCACAACCTCCAAGTTCATTTCACCGAAATGCCAAAAGCCAATGGGTACCATTACCTATTAGTATTAGTTTGTACTTTCTCTGGGTGGGTAGAAGCATTCCCAACCAGAACTGAGAAAGCCCGAGAAGTTACCAAAGTCTTAATGAGAGAGATTGTCCCCAGATTCGGAATTCCAGCAATAATAGGGTCAGACAATGGACCCTCATTTGTCTCCCAAGTTACTCAGCAGTTAGCAAAAGCTTTGCAGATACAATGGAAACTCCACACTGCATACAGACCCCAGAGTTCAGGGAAAGTTGAGCGAATGAATCGTACCTTGAAAGCCCAAATGTCCAAGCTTTGTCAGGAGACACAATTGAAGTGGCCCCAAGCTCCCCATAGCTTTATTCAGAATACGCTCAGCTCCTGTAAAGTCAACAGGATTTTCCCCTTTTGAAGTTTTGTATGGTAAACCCCCACCAATAGTGCAGGGAATCAAAGGAAGTCTAGCCCAAATTGGTTCGGAAATAACCAGACAAGAACTTCTAGCTCTTAGTTTTGTTCTGCAGACTCTCCATACGTGGATCCAAGACCAGTTGCCTATCAACTTGACGGAACCCTTGCATCCCTACCAGCCTGGAACTTCGGTGTGGATCAAAGATTGGAAGAAGACACCGTTGGAACCCCATTGGAAGGGACCGTACACCGTCATCCTGTCTACCCCAACTGCAGTAAAGGTAGCCGAGATCGACGCCTGGATCCACCACAGCAGAGTCAAGCCCGCCGCTGATCCTGAACCTGAGCAGTGGACAGCAGAACAGCATCTTGATGCACCCTTGCGAGTTACTTTGAGACGGCAACCAGCAGCTTAGACACATCATCACAAGTGCTTTGCAGCAGCCAAGTCTTTCGAAGAGGATTGCTGTTTTCCATGCAGCAACAGCTTTGTTTCAACGAACCCAATTTGTGTGTGATTTGACACACTACTTTGAGACTACATTGACTAAGCCAGACTTCACAAGCCAACTGAATTGCTAAGTTGGTTAATGTGTACTGGACAACCTGAGAATCTTCAATCAACATTCAGCACCCGTTAAATTGCTTCATTAGCAGACGGGACGAAGAATAAAAGACCGTCGTGATCAAGATCAGCAAGCTGAGGATTCAGAAGAACTCCAATCAACATCGACATGCATCTTTACTTTTGCTTTGCTTTGGTTGCCTTCTTTGGAGGTTTTGAACAGACTCATGCTTTACCTCCATGCACTGCCTGCATTACTTCTACTAGAATTGGACTGAAAGTAACTCAGACTTTGCTTTATCATTCTTACTATACCTGCAAGGGGACAGTAACTCGGTGTATCTATAACACCACTGAACTAAATGTTTGCACTCATGGAAAAATTAAAACATGCTATAATCCGCATCAGAATCCATCCTATTACACGATGGAAATAAGATGGAAGGATGCAGATGGACCTATACTAGCTGCTACACCACCACTTAAGGACATTACTAAACCTGCTGTTTTGAATTTTGATGCATGTAATGCTATTAATAGAGATAGTTATTCCACCTGTGGTACATGGGAGAAAGCGTATCGAAATGACCATAAGTATATGTGTCCAGAAGGTGCCACAGGATGGAGAAAGTGTACAGGTAAAAAGGAACCAGGCTATCGTACTGCCCCAGCAGCAGACTACTATTGCCCGTATTGGGGATGTGTTTTTTATGCTACCTGGAACACTGGTATAACTGATGAGAAAATAGATAAACGAATGGCTACTTTAACCAAGCCAACCACAAATGATAAATGTCAGAAAGATGCTTGTAACCCCTTACACTTACGTATACACAATCCCCATGCATGGAAACAAGGATATAAGTTTGGTTTACGTATTGCTGGAGGAGCAATAGATCCAGGGACCATTGTGTATATCAGATTGAATACCCAAGCCCACAAGTCATCTAAATATCATATTCATAATACTTTTTACGAAGCCATGCATGTAAATAAGTTTGAGATCCCTCACCCCTCACAGAATTTATTTCTAGAATTAGCCGGAGCAGTAGTATCTAGTCTTAAGATCTCAGATTGTTATTTCTGTGGCGGAACCCAAATGGGAGATCAGTGGCCATGGGAAGCCCAAGAATTGAATTATTCCATGATTTACAATCAGACTGAATTACACAAGACTACCAGTGAATGGGTGTTAGCGCACTCAATCGTTGGACGTCTTTGCTATGCCAGAACTGGACCCCAGTTCACCCAAAAGGTAGGACAGCTGGTCTGTCTTAGCCAGAAGTACTATAATGCCACGACCAAGAAGATAGCATGGTGGTCAGGACTCAAACATCCTGAACCTCCTAACCCATTAGCCAGATTTCCTGAACTTGCAGGTCTATGGACTAACCTTGCCAAAGTCCAAGCCTGGCAAGCCCCACCTGGCCTATATTGGATCTGTGGAAACCGAGCATATGCACAGCTCCCACCACACTGGGGAGGAGCATGTGTCTTAGGAACCATCAGACCTTCTTTCTTTCTTTTAAACACTGAACATGGAGAACAATTAGGATACCCAGTATACACTACCCACCGACACAAAAGAGCATTAAGACAGAAGAGAGAGGCCTTACAGATAGGCAAGTGGGAGAAATGGCAAGGTGATGATTGGCCACCAGAAAGAATCATTGAATATTATGGACCCGCCACTTGGAATGATGATGGTATGTATGGTTATCGTACCCCAATTTATATGATTAATCGTATTATTCGCTTACAAGCAGTAGTTGAGATAATAACTAATGAGACTAGTCATGCACTTACACTTTTAGCTAGACAAAGTACACAGATGCGCACTGCGATATATCAGAACCGCTTAGCACTTGATTATTTGTTAGCAGCTGAAGGAGGAGTATGTGGTAAACTGAACTTAACCAATTGCTGTTTGAAAATAGATGATAAAGGTCAAGTAGTTGAAGAAATTGCTAAAGATATGCAAAGACATGCTTATGTGCCAGTACAGACGTGGCACTCATTGAAATTTCCTAATTGGTTTGCTAACCTCTTTTCATGGGTGGGAGGATTTAAGACTTTCATCGTATTGGTACTAATCCTTGTTGCTGTTATCTTCTTATTACCATGTTTAATCCCATGTTGTATGCGTTCCATTCATAACACTATTGATAGTACAGTAGAGCGGAAGACCGCAACAAAAATCATGGCTTTATATACAGCCAGTCCTGGTAGAAATCCTTTAGCCAGGATGTGATTCTTCAGAAAGTGATTTAATTCTCACACCTTATTAAGTAATAGGGTGAGATTAATCAAAGGGGGGAATGTGGCAGGTGCAGGCCTGTGACCCACAGTGTCCGAACATAAGCAGGCCAGCATGGCTAGCTTGACCTGTAAATGAGGCCTGTGGAGAGGCATATAGGATTGCACATCCCCCAATATGCTGCTATTGTAAGATAGAACTCAGTAGAAGTATTGAATTAGCTTAGGTAAGCAGAACTGCAGTATTGAAAGATGGAAAAATACAGAAAAGACATGTTTAAAAGTTACTGATAAGAAAAAGTACATCTGCAAAGAAATAATTGGGAGTGCTGACAGATGAGTTGCAGAGCCCAGCTCCTCTGCACGTACAAATTGGTTCTATAACCTTGAGAGTGTGAAAGTAACAAGTTGATGAACTGACCATTGTAATTGGGACTAGAAGGGGGGTATGCAGGTGTCATGCCCACTGGAGGGACATAACTGGATAAACTTATCAGTACCGGGACCAATAGAAGAGGTACGGGAGGTACGGGAGGTTACCGGGACCAATGAAATGTTTTTCTATACCTAGAATGGAACAGAAGTCTATAAAAGTTGTTGTAATGCTTGAAAACTTTGCTCAGCCATTTTGAAATTGATTGGTTCGAGACTTGTGCACAAATAAATGATTTGGACCTTCTGAACAGACTCCTGGTATCATTGGTTTGTCTGCGCTTTGCTGCTACAGTATCCTTAGTGAAGTGCCTCAGTGACAAGCAGGTCCTGAGCCAGAGTGCCTCAGTCAGAGTGCCTGAAAAAGAAACAGACCAGTACTGGAAAAAGGACTGACAGGAATAGATAGTTGAGGAAGGAACAGGTCAGAGCCTGAGGAAGCCAAGGGACAACAGGATCTGGGAGTCTTACTTGGGAAGAAACAGACAAGCTGTGAGAAATCCCAGTAAAAAGCTGTGAAAGGAAGCTGTATCCAGCAAAGGAGGAGAGCCGTGAAGAGACAGGCCTCTGAGCTAGCCTCTGTAGGGGAATTACAGCTGGAGCTGCAGCAGAGAGTGACAGCCTGCCTGCAAGGCCTGCCAACAGAGAGGAACAGCCTCTTGAAAGGCAGGAGAGGGAACCACTGAAGCTGTGGTGAGCTGCAAAGACCCTGAGAGGAAAGGTTGTGGGTTGAATGCCTTGAATCACTATCTGTGTTGTTGTTGTTGCTGTGGTTGTTGGGGTAGATTTGGTAGGATGATATCGTTTGGAAGTCTGAGAGATAACATAGAATGTTTAGATCTGCTTTCTGTAGTGTGTTGGGTACAAATATGAGGTCAAGAAAGGAACTTTTGCATTGAGTAGGTGCATCAATTTTTTGGCTCAGTTTTAGAGTTTCCATGGCATTCAAGAATGCACTGGCTTGCTTTGCTGTTGTGGCTGGGAGGTTAAGGTTTCCCATGAGGATGAAATGGGATTTTTTTGGATGCTGTGTGTGTGCACACCTTGTCTAGTATAACTGAGAGTTCATTGGTGTTGGCAGTGGGATTTCTGTATGTTAAACATATAGGTGGCCATTCTGGGGATCCAAAGAAGGAGCGCCTAAGAGCACTGTGAGGTTTAAACTGTCCTGTGCAGTTCCAACTGGCCTCTGCTGCAGGGGAGCGGGGGAATCCTGCATCCCGTTCCCCTGTAGCCAACCGCCAAACAGGGCTGGAGGGGGTCCAAAAATAGAGTGCCTGAGAGCACTGTGAAGTTTAAACTGTTCATTGCGGTTCCGATTGGCCTGTGCTGCAAGGTGGCTGGGGAATCCTGTTTTTCGCTCTCCTGTGGCTGACTGCAGATCGGGGCTAAGAGGGTCCAAAGATGGAGTGCCCGAGAGCACTGTGAGGTTTAAACTGTCCGGTGTGGTTCTGATTGGGGTGTATTGGAACGAGGGCAAGGTGCTGGCTGTGTCCTCTGGGGGGAAGTGCATCCCTACGCTGGTCTCGTTCACGGAGTTATGGGAAGGGGTGCCCAGAAACTTACGTCGTAACATTTTGAAGCGGTGGTACATAGACATTTTCCGACTGTTGGAGGGCAGGAAGTGTTCGGGCGAGAGTAGGAAAAAGTGAAAGGAGGATGAGAAGGCGAGGCGGGTCTGGAAAGTTTTGCGCAATGTTGTGAATTGGGCTAGAGCCTTCCTAAGGTTGGCAAGTGTTTAGGGTCATCAGTCTCCGGAGGATTATGGTATGTTGTTGGCATACGCGGACTCCATTCTGGAAGCAGCGCAGACGCATGAAGGGTTTGCTTGGTTGAATTACGATGAAATGTTTAGGGATAAGATGGAGGAGAGTAAGTGGTTGACCTGGGGTACTCAGGATATCAACTTATGGCTGACACAGATGTCGGTCAGAGTGGGGGCTGGAGGGGGGTGGGGTGCGAGTTATGACAGGGAGCAGGTCGGGAACGGGTTGTTCCTTTCGTGCGGTGGGGGGTACCCCCCCAGAAAGCGGCAGGAGGGGGGTCTGGGGACATCTGTTGGCGATTCAATAAGTCCTCGTGCCCGTTTCCCGATTGCAAGTTCCATCATACTTGCTCAGCCTGCGGGGGCGGACATTCCGCAAGTAAATGTTTTAAGAAAGGCGGCGCAGGCATCCCCCCCACCCGGCTCCCAAGTAATACCAACTTATCTGGATTGGCTCCCACTCCGATTCGGTGGGAGACTATTGCGGAGTGGTTGAGCTGCTACCCGCGGAGAGCGGATAGGGGTGTATTGGAACGAGGGTTTCAGGTTGGTTTCCGTATTCCGGTGTGGGGGACGGTGTTGGGTAGGTCAGCACGCAACTCACCTTCGGTGCAGCGTTTTGCAGCGGTAGTCTGCAAGAAGTTGGCAGTAGAGCTGAGTTTGGGCAGAATTGCAAGTCCTTTTGTGGAGCAGCCTTTCGCGAATCTGGTGGTTTCCCCGCTGGGGGTGGTGCCGAAGAATGAGCCAGGGAAGTTTCGCTTGATACATAACTTGTCGTTTCCAATAGGGGCATCTGCGAATGATCACATCCCAAAGGAGCTGTGCACTGTTTGTTATGCTTCCTTTGATGAGGCAGTTATGTTGGTGAAACGGTGTGGCCCGGGAGCTAGGCTGGCGAAGGTAGACATTGAATCAGCGTTTCGATTGCTGCCAGTGCATCCGGCTGCTTTTCATTTGTTAGGTTGTTGTTTTGATGACGAGTTCTACGTGGACAAATGCATGCCTATGGGATGCTCTGTGTCTTGTGCCTACTTCGAGAAGTTTAGTTCCTTTTTACACTGGGACTTGGCCCGGAGGGTCAGCTGTGGGAACGTTGTGCATTACCTGGACGATTTTATTTTTGTGGGTGCGGCGCAGTCTGCGGAGTGCCAGCAGTTGTTGGAGGGCTTTGTGGATATGGCTAGCGCTTGTGGGTTTCCGTTGGCTGTTGGTAAAACGGAAGGTCCAGCCACGTGTATTACGTTCTTTGGGGTGGAGCTTGATTCCTTGGCTATGGTGGCGCACCTCCCGATAGAGAAGGTGGTGAAATTGCGAGTGCTGGTTGCTAACAGGTTGGCCTCTGCTACGCTCTCCTTGCGGGAGTTACAGGTATTGATTGGTTCCTTGAATTTTGCATGCAGAGTCATACTGATGGGCTGTGTTTTTCTGCGACAATTAGCAGCGGCCACAGCTGGGGTCAGAAAGCCGCATCATCACATCAAAGTGTCCAAGGTGATGAAGGCGGACTTGAGAGTTTGGTACGAAGTCCTAGAAGGCTTTAATGGGGTATCAGTCCTGATGGAGGCAGAGCTGTCCAGTGTGGATTTACAGTTGTACACGGATGCAGCGGGTAGTGCAGGGCTTGGTGTTTAATTCGGGGGGAGGAGTGGTGTGCGGCTAGTTGGCCGCAGGCGTGGCACACAGCAGGTTTGACTAGTAACATTACGTTTTTGGAGCTTTTTCCCATATTGGTGGTGCTGCAGTTGTGGCCCAACAAGCTCCGGAATCGTAGAGTGGTCTGGTGGTGTGACAATGAGGCAGTGGTGGCTGTAGTCAACCGGTATGCTCTGCATTGCACGCAGGTGGCGGGGTTGATGAGGGACATAGTTCTGGCCTGTTTGCAGCTGAATGTGTGTGTGAAGGCCAGGCATATTCCTGGCTGCACTAACAGAATTGCGGATGCCCTTTCTTGTTCCAAGTGGGAGCTGTTCCGGTCCTTGGCACCAGAGGCGGACGAGGAAGGTTTGGCGGTTCCAGAGCATTTATGGCGGATTGGCCTGCAGAGATGGTGAAGCTGCTCCGGAATTCTGTGTCAGCAGCAACGTGGTCGGCGTATCTGAGAGGTTGTGACATAGTGTTGGATTTTCTGGAGTCTCAAGGATGGCAGCCTGGTGTGGTTGCCTACAGTTTCTTGGGTCATTATATTGTTTATGCGAAAGGGATGGGGGTCTCCAGGACATCGGTATGGAGTCATTTAGTGGGCTTTACCTTTTTTGCTAGAGCTGCAGGCTGGGGCTACTCGATCCCGGGGTTCTTGGCTCAGAAGTTGTTACATGGATGGGAGCGAGCTTGTCCGCCTCTTGGGGACACGAGATTGCTGGTTACGCATGAGCTGCTCGTCAGGCTTTGTGCGGCGCTACCGGGAGTCGTGTCGTCGCCTTATGAAGATACACTGTTTCGTGCAGTGTTCTGTCTGGCTTTTTTCAGATGGGGGAGTTGGTGGCATCTCAGTCCGGGCCACGGGTGGTGGTGGCCTGTTGAGTCGACATGTGCAGGTCAGCGAGGGGCAGCAGAGGGTGAGGCTGGCCAGATCAAAGACGGACCAGTTAGGTAAAGGATTGTGGGTGGTTCTGCATGAAGTGGTTTCCCTGCCTATATGCCCTGTGGCTGCTTTGAGAATGTACTTGTCGGAGCGCCCGGTTGAGGGAAGGCTGTCTTTCCTGCATGAGGATTCTCGCTGTGTGACACATTTCCAAGTTGCTGCAGTTCTATGGATGGCCTTGCAGCATATAGGCGTGGATCCGCAACGATTCATGCCACATTCATTCCGGATTGGAGCGGCCACCAGTGCGGCAGCGGTGGGGCTGTCAGAGGCTGAGATACAGAATATTGGCAGATGGAGATCGCAGGCCTTTAGGGGTTATGTGCGGTTATGAGGGGTATCTGTCCACATGGCTAACTTCTGTTTTCTCTTTCAGATGCTGTGCGGTGCCCTCTTGGATGTTGGATGATTGGACATTCATTTGTGCATTGGGCGGGACTTTAGGCAGCTGAACAGCCATTGGGGTGTAATTTAGGTCTCGACCCGGAGGTGGTGTCCGTTCTATGGCTGGGTGAGCCTGGTCTGCGGTGGCCGCAGCTTTTACCTTTGCTGTGGCACCACTGGAGGGTGAGGACAGCGCCGGCAGTGATCATACTGCATCTGGGAGGCAATGATCTGGTTGAATGGACTTGCAAACAGTTGATTTGAGCGGTTAAGAGAGACTTGGCAGAGGTTCTTCGGTTGTTTCAAGAAATTATTGTATTATGGTCGGATATCATTCCAAGGCCTGCCTGCCAGCAGCAGCGACGTTGGTCATGTGGTCTGGCAAAGATCAATCGGCAGATTGGTCGTTGGGTTTGTGAGCATGAGGGATATCAAATTTTGCACTCTTGGGTTGATGTAAATTGTGTTGGATTGTACTGGCATGATGGCGTGCATTTATCCCCGGTGGGGATGGATTTGCTGCTGAATGACTGGAAGGAGGCTTTGGAATGTATTGTGCAGTGGGAGGCTCGCTGGTCGCAGCTTGGTCTTGGGGGGGGGGGGGGCGGCGTAGGGGCGTTAATGTCTCCTACACCGGGTGGCGGGATCCCGGAGGTTTCCGGGGTCCGGAGCCTTAAACTGGAATTGGGGCGGGCGCGGTTGCCCCCAACCCGGAGGACGCCTTGCCATTCTTTGCTAGTAATATGGCGAGGTGGGGTAAAAGGGGGGGTTCACGTTTGCCGCTGGCCCGGCGGGAGTGGAATGAGGTCACCTTGCTAATGGTATGGCAGGTGAGGGCTCGTTCCTCTCGGGGGTTGTTAAGAAGTTGGTGTTTTAAGTAACTGTTATGGAATGTTATGATTGTTAATAAAGCTGCGACCAGATGATCCCAAAGACTGTGTCAGTGTTATTCTGTATGGAGGGGTTTTGGCGTCTGAGTAGGGAGGGTTCAATCAGATTGGGGGGGGGTGCAGGGTAGCACCGGGTCCGACCTGCCCCAGTTATGGTAAGGCCGCGGGGCAGGTCCCCGGCAGCCGTTGGTAACTGGGCGCGTGGCCCAGTGCAGGGACCCTATTCACAGCCGTGTGAGGGGCAGTTCTTTGGGGGCATTGTTCAAACCCATTGGCTTGCCGGGGATGGATGGCTAGGCGAGCCAATGGGAGGAGCTGAGCCTGGGGCATGACGGGGAGATGCGCGGATGGCGCCAGTCTCCAGGAGCAGGGTTAGGAGAAGGGTGCGGGGGCTCATGTTGCCCACCCTCCCTCCCTTCCCCTTTTCTTCCTCTTTTATTGTCGTTTTGAGCGGATGGGTAGGATTCCGGATGGAGTTGTCGTAGCTGGGGGGGGTGGCGGGATCCCGGAGGTTTCCGGGGTCTGGAGCCTTAAACTGGAATTGGGGCGGGGGCGGTTGTCCCCAACCCGGAGGACCCCTGGCTGGTCTTTGCTAGTAATATGGCGAGGCCGGGTAAAAGGGGGGGTTCACGTTTGCCGCTGGCCCGGCCGCGGTGGGAGTGGAATGAGGTCATCTTGCTAATGGTGCGGCGGGTGAAGGCTCGTTCCTCTCGGGGGTTGTTAAGAAGTTGGGGTTTTAAGTAAATGTTATGGAATGTTATGATTGTTAATAAAGCTGCGACCAGATGATCCCAAAGACTGTGTCGGTGTTATTCTGTATGGAGGGGTTTTGGCGTCTGGGGGGGGGTGGGAAGGGTTCAATCAGATTTGGGGGTATGCTGGGTAGCACCGGGTCCGACCACTTTCAATCCTCTACTTTAGAATTCCCTCCCTCAACACCTGAGAAACAAATGAACCCATACTCATTTTAAAACTACACTGCATTAGTGAAGAGCCACACACTTCTTTGGAATGAGCCAGCCCCACTCCTACCTTCTCTATCTCCTTTCTCCCCTTCTTGTTCTTAGAGTTCCTTTGTTTAAATCTTTTTGATGATTGTAACTTTTATTTTATTTTCTATTCTTTAATTTTATGTTGTAAACCACTTTGAAACATCTCGCAGGGCGGAAGGCGGTATATCAAATTCATGAATAAACTAAGTGCATATTCCCTCCGAGAGCGGAGAAAAGAGAGAAAGGGGGCATCCAGCAGGAGGCATCAAGGTTCAGAGAGGAAGCTGAGCTGCCAGTGACTCCAGTGAAGCAGGGGAGCCCCGACTGCTTCCCCCCCCCCCCCCCACCGCATGGCACAAGGGCCACATTAGAAAATGGCTACTGATTAAGATTAGCTTCAAGGGATTTGTGAAAGAAAGTAAAAGCATGTGAGAACATTGCAAAGTGAACTTGGTAGCTGTAACAATACTTGAATATGTATTGTGGTAAGGAGAGTGCAGCTCAGCATGGAAATAAAAGAGAAAGAAGAACTTTTTCTTCTTTTCGGGGGATGGGTGCACTAAAACACATACACCACAGCAAAATCCCTGAGAGAAACCAAGAGGGTAGAGCTAGGTTTAAGCCACTCCCAGACTCCATGATAACCCCAGGTAAGAGTAGAAGGTACAAATGGGTGGAGTCAGGAAGGGAGGTGCCCTGCTCAACGTTTAAGTTTGAGAAAACATACAAAGTTAAGAGAAGCAGCCAAGGGAGAAGCAGCCAAGAGAAAGGCAGCCAAGCAAGAAGCAGCCAAGAGAGAAGCAGCCACAAAGAGAGCAGCAGCAGAGACAAGAGCAGCCAGCACTGCAGCCAAGGAAGCTACAGAGAAGGTTCCAGGCAGAGGACCAAACAGACTGGCAAGAGGGAGAGAGAGAAAAGGTTGGCTTTGAGAAGGCTAAGGCAAGAGTGCTTAGACTCCTCTGATGAAGGGTCTGTCTGCAGGCAGCAGAAGCCCCAGGAAGGGAAGTGGAGGTCTTACCCTGATTCCCTGTCTAGCTCAGAGGCAGAGAGAGTCACAAGCCATAGAAGCCTCAGCCAGGAAGGTGCTGCAACAAGACTCCAAGGTAGGAGAAAGAAAGCAGTAAAGCCAAAACCCTGTGTTTCTTGCTCTGACTCTGAGGAGAGATTTAGGCCTGAGAAAACCCGGTTTAGGAAGAAGGGGTTTTCAGGAGAAACTGAACAGGAGAAGCCCGTTGAAGTCCTACCTAGATCAGAAGGGGCCATTCAGTGGAATAGGCTGTTTAACCTGTTAAAGGACATTAAGCATAAAGTGCCTGAGCGTTTTCAAACTTTGCCAAGATACAGCTCAGCAGAAAGCATGGAGGTAGAAGGTAAAGAAACTGACCTGACTTCAACTTGTTCTGAGATGGACTGTGATATGTGCATTGTGCCTAAGTAATGAAAGCCTGATAGCAGTGAGAAGTTAGGAATTGTAAATACATGTGCTTTATGATTACGGAATTGAGAAGCATCATAAAGGGAAAAGAAAAGAAAGCCTGTGTAAATAATTCTACTACAACACTGGTTGTAAGCTTTGCTTTAATAGGAGAAGATTATCCTTTATTTTCTTTGACTTGAGTGTACAACTGCTTTAAAGATTTGTTAACCGCTTGCCACGGAAGCTAATAAAATTCCTGTGTGCTTTGAAACAACCACTTGGTTCATTTTATCTCTATACACAACTACAATCCTTGGTAAAGAGGAATTCAAGATGGCTTCACGTCCCTACTAGGCGACCGCCTGGTAGGGGTGCGACCGCCACAGGTGGCGTAGTTTTTCAGATTCAGCATTCCAGCGGTCAAGTGGTGCGTCTCCAAGCTTGTACCTCGGGACGAGGAAGATCCAGGAAGGACGGAGTGACCGGACCGAGTGAAAACGCGGAGGGAAAATCCGGAGTGGAGTCGGATCCGGAGCGCTGTTGTCTGCTGATAAAGCGAAGACCTGCATCAGAATCAGGTAACCCATAGGCTAGAGGGGGATAAGCCTAGGATTCTGATGTAAGGGGCCACCAGGTACTCACTAGGAGAAAGTGGGAGGAAAAAAAAAAAAAGGTGCTGCACTTTGTGTGGTTTCTCTGTGTTTGTGTTCCCAGAAACTGCAGTCCAGGTTGGAGACAGCAGACATATTGGCCTGGGTGGCAGACCAGTTTGCCAAACAGAGGGAGATGACGGCAGTGAGCCAGGAGCAAGCGGCGTCCATGCTTCGTGCTCAACAGCAACCCCTACTGGAGGTGATGGCGAGGTGGATCCGGACCCAGGAAGAAGCGACCAAGGTGGCACAGACTGTACAAAAGGCACAGGCCGTACCAGGTGCACAGGTTGTTTTTCCAGGAGGGGAAGGCCCTGGTACTGGAACTTTCTCATGTGGCCGCCTTACTAAAGAGGACAATATTGATGATTTCATTGAGGCCTTTGAAAGAATAGCTGTTTTGGCTCAATGGCCGAAGGAGCAATGGGCCATGAGGTTTGCTATTACCCTTAGTGGGGAGGCTTTAGCAGCCTACAGGGAAATGCTGGTTGCATTGGTAGCTGAGTATGAGCATGTAAAGAAGGCCATAAGAGATCGGATGGGGTTAAGTCCCTCGGTCTATCGGAGGCTTCTGAGAGCATGTGTACTGAAGGAGGGTGAAACACCCCAAGCTTTATACCATAGAATAAGAAGCTTAGTTTGTAAATGGCTTGTACCTGAGAATGGCAGTATAGACTCTGTTATTGATACTGTGATACTGGAACAATTTACAGAAGCTGTACCTAAAGAGTTGCAAAGTTTTCTGGTAATGCAGAACTGTAAAAACACCCAGGAAGCCATTGCGTTGGCTGAGTGCTTTCTGGAGGCCAAGAAGTTAAGCCTCAAGAAAGAGGGCGTTTTTCAGAGGGCAGGTACAGAAATGCAGGAAAGTAATGCAATCTTTACTAGCCATAAGATAGAAAGGAATAAACCCATGGAAGGCAGATATAACCTGCAGAGAAAATGTTTCTCTTGTGGTGAGCCAGGTCACCTTAAGAGAAACTGTCAAGTAAGGAAAGCTTTTGTGATCACACGTCCCAAGGAGATAGGTGAGGGATTCCTCCTCTCCGTAGAGGTGGAAGGGATACCCACAGAAGCTCTACTAGACTCAGGGGCCAGCCAGTCCATGATTTCCAGCAGGCTGTGGAAAAGGATAGAGGCCCAGAGGCAGTACTTAGAAGAGTCCTCAAGGGGGCAGGTTAAAATCAAATGTGTCCATGGGGCTGCCTCCACCTATCCTCTCCAGAGTGTTAGGATAAAGGGGTTAGGTAGTGGAAGAGAGGTAGCAGTGGCAGTGATACCTAGACTCCCACACGATATGATATTGGGCCGTGACTGGTCCCAGTTCAGGAAGGGGGTAGAGAAACAGCTGCAGGAGGAAACAGGCCTGGTAACCACACGCGCAGGCTCAAAACCTTCAGAGGAAGAGGTGGATTCCCAGGAGGAGCCGATACCAGGGACATCCTTTCATGAGGACTTAATAACCCCGGCCAAGGATGCCCCCAGGAAAGGAAAGGCCGAAAAGTGGCGGGAGAGGTGCGTCAGGGCCAAGAATAGGGGTCAGTTAATGTCGGGTCAGGAGCTGCCCTGAGGAGTTAATAGCGAAGTTTCCCTCATTTCCTGATGAGCAAAAAGCAGATCCCGCTTTGGTGCGAGCGTGTGAGTTCGCCCGGAAAGGATCGGAGGCTCTGCCTAGATTTTTATGGGATAGCAACCTACTATATAGGGAGAATATAGACCCACGGACAGGAGATCTAAGAAGGCAACTGGTGATACCTTCTTCTTTTAAGAATATCATTTTAAGATTGGCCCACGATCACCCAGTAGGGGGACACAAGGGTGTGCAGAGCACCCTGGATCAGGTCCTTGCTAGGTTTTATTGGCCAGGCGTATATACAGAGACGGCGAGGTTCTGCGCCTCGTGCCCGGCTTGCCAAAGGGTCTCAAGTAACCATCCACCGGAGGTACCTTTGATTCCTCTCCCTGTCATGAATAAACCGGTACATAGGTTGGGGGTGGATATAGTGGGGCCTTTGCTAAAAACACCCCGGGGTCACCAATACATTTTGGTCATAATGGACCATGCCACTCGTTTTCCGTGGGCTATCCCGTTAAGAAACACGTCTGCCCGTTTGATAGCTATGAAACTAATACGATTATTTTGTGAAATAGGGTTCCCTCGTGAGGTCTTAACAGACAGGGGAACAAATTTCATGTCCCGTCACCTAGCTCAGGTATGGGACGCCTTTGGGATCAGACATATCCGCACAGCAGCTTATCATCCCCAAACCAACGGGTTAGTGGAAAGGTTCAATCTAACCTTAAAGAACCTGTTAAAAAGGAGTTTGGAGGGAAGGTTGAGTGAGTGGGATACAATGTTGCCTTTCGTGCTTTATGCATGCAGAGAGAGGAGACAAACCTCTACAGGCACATCACCATACGAACTTATGTATGGGAGAACTCCACGCGGGGTGCTGGATATACTAAGGGAACAATGGGTAGCACCGGTAGAGGATGTACAAGAGGTTCCCAGATTCCTAACAGACCTGAAGAATCGCTTGCAGCGGATTGCCGCTGTAGCGGAGGAAAATTTAAAAAGAAGTAAGATTAAACAAAAAACTTATCACGACCGGCGAGCAAGGCCACGTCTCTTAAAGGTCGGAGATAAGGTTATGGTAATGGTAGCTGCAGGAAACTCTAGTTTTGAGAATTCCTGGAAAGGCCCTTACAAAATAGCGAAACGGCTCGGACCAGTGTCTTATGCTGTGGATACTGGACGGGGGAAGCAACAGGTATACCATGTTAATCTGTTGAGGCTATGGCAGGAGCGTATAGAGAATGTCCAGCTAGCCCTAAGAGTTGGTGATAATTCTCAACCCATACCTTGTATTACGTGCTGTTCGCGGGTTATGGCGCCAGCCCGTAATAGTCTAAGGGGGGGGGGGGATATGTGGTAAGGAGAGTGCAGCTCAGCATGGAAATAAAAGAGAAAGAAGAACTTTTTCTTCTTTTCGGGGGATGGGTGCACTAGAACACATACACCACAGCAAAATCCCTGAAAGAAACCAAGAGGGTAGAGCTAGGTTTAAGCCACTCCCAGACTCCATGATAACCCCAGGTAAGAGTAGAAGGTACAAGTGGGTGGAGTCAGGAAGGGAGGTGCCCTGCTCAACGTTTAAGTTTTAGAAAACAAACAAAGTTAAGAGAAGCAGCCAAGGGAGAAGCAGCCAAGAGAAAGGCAGCCAAGCAAGAAGCAGCCAAGAGAGAAGCAGCCACAAAGAGAGCAGCAGCAGAGACAAGAGCAGCCAGCACTGCAGCCAAGGAAGCTACAGAGAAGGTTCCAGGCAGAGGACCAAACAGACTGGCAAGAGGGAGAGAGAGAAAAGGTTGGCTTTGAGAAGGCTAAGGCAAGAGTGCTTAGACTCCTCTGATGAAGGGTCTGTCTGCAGGCAGCAGAAGCCCCAGGAAGGGAAGTGGAGGTCTTACCCTGATTCCCTGTCTAGCTCAGAGGCAGAGAGGGTCACAAGCCACAGAAGCCTCAGCCAGGAAGGTGCTGCAACAAGACTCCAAGGTAGGAGAAAGAAAGCAGTAAAGCCAAAACCCTGTGTTTCTTGCTCTGACTCTGAGGAGAGATTTAGGCCTGAGAAAACCCGGTTTAGGAAGAAGGGGTTTTCAGGAGAAACTGAACAGGAGAAGCCTGTTGAAGTCCTACCTAGAGGAGAAGGGGCCATTCAGTGGAATAGGCTGTTTAACCTGTTAAAGGACATTAAGCATAAAGTGCCTGAGCGTTTTCAAACTTTGCCAAGATACAGCTCAGCAGAAAGCATGGAGGTAGAAGGTAAAGAAACTGACCTGACTTCAACTTGTTCTGAGATGGACTGTGATATGTGCATTGTGCCTAAGTAATGAAAGCCTGATAGCAGTGAGAAGTTAGGAATTGTAAATACATGTGCTTTATGATTACGGAATTGAGAAGCATCATAAAGGGAAAAGAAAAGAAAGCCTGTGTAAATAATTCTACTACAACACTGGTTGTAAGCTTTGCTTTAATAGGAGAATATTATCCTTTATTTTCTTTGACTTGAGTGTACAACTGCTTTAAAGATTTGTTAACCGCTTGCCACGGAAGCTAATACAATTCCTGTGTGCTTTGGAACAACCACTTGGTTCATTTATCTCTATACACAACTACAATCCTTGGTAAAGCGGAATTCAAGATGGCTTCCCGTCCCTACTAGGCGACCGTCTGGTAGGGGCGCGACTGCCACAGTATGATTTATTACATACAATGCAATCTGTGGTTCAACCAATAGTAACGAAACAATGTTTAATGCAATAATATATGAACTTCTATTATTATTGGATCAGAAAAACAGGCTAGTATTATGCAGCTCTGTTTCTCTACTGCTTTCGATCTTATTGTCACAATACAATGATTCAAAAATTGAGTGCTTTTGGTTTTTCTGGCCTGATTTTACATTGGTTTTCTGAATTTTCGCTTTACAGAAGTTGCATGGTGAAATGGGGCAATGAATTGTCTGAGGCATGGAAATTATGATACGAGGTACCACAATGTCCCCCGTTATCTTTGGTACTATTTAATATCTTCCTCAGTATACTTTATGAGGCTTTCAAGGGCTAGATATTCCCTGGTTCTCAAATGTTGATGACATCATTTTGATTATTCCATTTCAGAAGAGAACATATAAAACTTTGAACTTCTATTACCTAGAAGTTGATCATTGAATGATAGAAAATTATTTACGGTTTAAACCCAAACTAATATGGTTCCTCTACTTATATTTTAGGTATAAAAGTTCCTTGCAGACACTGGGTATTGTGCTGAACTTAGCTCTTATAAGGGAGGTACAGGTTCCAGAGTTAATGCGCAATATATTTTATTTAGTTAGTCAAATCCTTCAGATTAGTTTAACCGTAACTAGAACATTTAGTTATGGTATCTCGAGCTATCATCCTCTCTCAGTTTGATTAATGTAACATTGTCTACTTAGGAATTCAGGAGGGGCTATTGGACAGGCTACGGATTTTTAGGAATGTTACAGCTAAGTTAGTTTTACAGGCCAGAAGGTGGAAACGTGACCCCTTTTTGAGAGAGTTGCACTGACTGCCTATTAGAACCAGGATCATGTTTAAGTTATTAAGCTTGACCTTTAAAATTATTTATGGCCTCACATCAATCTATCTTTCTTTCACCATTGGTAACACTGCCAACTAAGACTTTTTTTAGGTGTGTTAGTAACAGAAATCTTTCAAGTCTGTCAGCTTTTTTGCTCTTTACTTAAAGGCACCTGGGCAACCTTTACCTTTATTGCAACCTCTCTATGGGGATGCCCTAAGCTCCCTATTTTGGTAATATCCATCAAAGATGCATTATTCTGAACTATGTGCTCCTGGATGACTGTCAGTTTTCTCTCAATATCTAGTTCAAAAGCTGTTATATTTCCTTTTTAAAGGTTAGTGCTAGCAGCCTAGTTCCACCCTTGTTGAAGTGGAGTCCATGCTTCTGGAAAAGGGCCCCTCTGCACAGAATGTTGCCCAGTTCCCAACAAATATAAAGTCCTCTTCCCTGCACCATTGTCTCATCCACACATGCAGACTCTGGAGCTCTGCCTGCCTCTTGATTCTTTTGCATGAAACAAGGACTACATTTGAGAATGCTACCCTGGAGGCCATCAAACTCAACTTTCTACCTAAAAGCCTACATTTGACTTCCAGAACCTCCTTCCCACATTTTCTTATGCTGTTGGTGCACACATGTACCAAGAAATCCAGCTCCTCACCAGCACTGTCTAGAATCCTATCAAAGTGATGCATGAGGTCCACTATCTTTGCACCAGGTAGGCAAGTGACCAAGTGATCCTCAATCCCACAAGCCACCCAGCTATCTACATGCCTAATGATCATATCAACAACCAAAACAGCCATTCTAACCTTTCTTCCAGGGCATAAGCCCCTGGTAATCTATCCTCAGTGTGAGAGGATATTGTATCACCTGAAGGGCAGGTCTTGGCTACAGGATCATTTCCTGCCACATCAAGGTGATGCTCTCCTTCCAGGTGACTTCTCTCCTCCAAGGCATCACAGACTGCCAGACTAGAAGTGGGACTTCTCTACTATGTTCTTGTAGGTCTCCTCTATATATGTCTCTGTCTGCCTTAGCTCTTCCGAAGTCTGCTACTCTAGCTTCCAGAGATCAGACTCATTCTCTGAGATCCAGGAGTTCTTTGCACTGAGTACACACATATGACCTCTCATACATTTGACACTCAATGCAATAGACTGCATAGCTCACATCTTGTTGCTGGACTCATCTGTGTTAGTGAGTTTAGTTGTTAAGAGGGTAGAAATATATAAGCTAATATAAAAGCCTTTAGTATTATTTAGTATATTTCATGCTATTGGTTTTGTTTCGTTCTTAATGAACTGCTAATAATCTGTTAAGGGTTAATCACTTACTGATGAAAACATACTGTGGTGTCACATTTCACTATCTCTCTTAATTAGGATAACTAACTATAAATTAAGGGGTGGGCCTGGGTGGGTGAGAAAAAATGTCTGGGTTTTTTTTAAGGCTATAACGTCCTACCTAAATCTGATAGAAATAGTTTTAAAACCTCTAAAATAAGCTGCTATTTGCCTACTTTCTTTTAAGACTATAAAGGCTTATCTAAATCTAACAGAAAATAATTTTGAACCTTGAAAGACTTTGTGAAGACACAATAGCTACGTGCAACTTCATGATCATATTCTATGCAAACCTTAGCAGGTGGGACGTGCTCAGGGTCCTTCCTCCGCCATCATTTCAGATGTTCAAGATGCCATCTAAGGAGGAAGGCATATCTAAAAAGAGATAATGAGAGAAAGAAGCATTACAATAATGTTGAGAATGTATTTTATAATCCATAACTATTGGCAGTCTTAGTGGCAACATAAACCACACTTCATGAAAATGCCAAAACACACAGCAGTCTTCCAGAGCTATTTTTGATGAGAAAATGCTTTAAAAAAATCATTCCAGTTGCCAATTAATTTTGAGTATGCTTGCTTTGCATACCCCTTGATTTAGCAGAATTAATCCCCCATTGAACATGTTTTGAAAGAATTACTATAGCATGCCATCTCCCATCAAATATAGCAGATGAACAGGAAATTGTGAGAGATCATGGATAGTTGAGTTGTCAAGTTTATTGGATCAGTATATTTGGAAATTCAGAGCAAGTAACACATTGTAATTCATCCCGAGATGCTAAGTGAACATTTAGTCTAATTGATGAGGTTATAACTGTAATTGTTTAACACTCAGATTGATTTTTCCAGATTAATTCTAGAATTGATGTCATTGGTGTATATACCCTGCTTACAAATGGAAAAAAAAAGCTTGTTTTGAGCAGCTACATTTCTAAAAGGTGTAACACATCTGTTTGCATAAATAAACATGACAAATCTGTCATGATGACTAATAACAAAAACGTAGATATTGTCCTGACCTGGAGAAGAAGCTTTTGGCTTTTGAAAGCTGGTCAAAAAATGTATTGTAAGCCCAATAAAAAGGTGTCACTTTACTGTATATTTCTTTATTTTATCAACCAAAGTTTCCTTTACTCACTTTCTTGTAAAATTATTTAGTGGCTCACTTACTAAAGCATGTTAAAAATGTATGCTAGTGCAGCACGTTTAACAAGGTACTCAATAACATTAAGCCTTTGGAGGCTAAATTTCAAAATAATTTTTTTGAATAAAAAAGTGGAGCATTTATACAAAAGTGCATTGTTAGCATAGAGTTTAGCATGCAATAAATGATTAACGTGGAGAGAGAGAGAGGGTTAGACATCGGACAAGGAGGAGGTAGATGCTAGATGTAGGTAGAGAAAGTGAAGGGGAGAAACTAGATCACCACCTCACCTTGAAGACACAGATAAGAAACACAGCAAAGACAATCTACTACAAGACCCGATCCCTACAACATCTTTGTGTGCTACTTGATCCATCCGATTTCCGATCAGCACTACAAACCCTGATTATTCCCCACATTGATCACTGCAACTCCATCTATCATGGACTATCTCACTCAACCCTCCTACCTCTACAGACAGCCCTCCACACAACAGCCCGGATCACCCAAGGAGCCTCAAGATACGATCATATCACCCCTATTTTCTATCAACTCCATTGGCTCCCTCTACAGCGCAGAATACAATACAAAATCCTCATAATATTCAAGATTCTCAATAACCTATCATCTCCACACCTACAAACACTCATTAATGCACTGAAGATCAACAGACCCAGAAGGCAATCCACCACAAACTTCCTAGCCACCCCTACACAAAAAACAAGAAGCACCTAATAAACATGCACCAAATTCTTTGAACTCTACACTCCTACCATATGGAACTCTCTCCCTCACTCCATAAGGAACACCAAAGACCTCATCACATTCCTCAAACTCCTCAAAGCCCACCTATTCACCCTACACTTTGGTCCCCACCTTACCCCCTCCCCCTTTTCAGACTTCTTCCATCAACTGACCTTTCCCACCCTCCCCCCCATCCAAAATAGCTATGTACATAACTCAAGAATGAAATGTCCTAGTTAAATTGTTAATGTAAATAGTTACAGTTCTCTGTAAACATTGTTTAAATCTGTTCTATGTATACCACTTTGACCCCATGAAAAACAGCATAAAAGCTCAAACAAATAAATAAATTGATGGGAGAAGAGAGAAAGAGAGCACAGAAATTCTGGATAGGACAGGGATGGCTCAAGGCAATCTGCTGCCTGAGGCAAGGGATGAGATGGGGCCCTGGCCCGGAGTGGGAGGGGGGGGGGAGGTCCTCAAACCTCGTGAGGGACTGAACCAAACCATAAGGCCAAATAGATAATGTGGAGGAAATGCAAGATGTTCGCACATCAAGGAACTAAAAGAAAGAGCAAGAACCACAGCACAGTTTATAAAACTAAATTATAACTCATTTTTATCTTGTTTTTATAAACTGTGTTGTGGTTCTTGCATTTTCTGCATTTTCTTTTTGAAGATATATTTTTCATTCACAGAACCCCCTCCCTCAACAGTGGGTGCAGAGCAGAACTAGGATATTCACCCATAGAACTCAATATCTGAAAAACAAAATCTGATTTTGGTCATCTCACTAACAACAACAAACATTCTCTAGTGCCAAGCATATTGTGAACTAATACAAAACACTTCAACAAAATCACTGAGGATCTATAGAGCAAATCTTCCATACCATACCAGCAGTAACTTCCAAAACTCACATAAGGAGCCTTCGCAAAAAAAATCAGCACTATAAATACTGCAGCGGGCCCTGCAACATCCAAGCACCTTTTTGAAAAGCTGAACAATTAAGATTACTAAAGTACTACTCAGAATCCTGACTTAATACCTACCTAAACTTAATATTTTGCTCCGAACTTACCGGGGTACCTCGGGGGGGATGGCGGCCCACAAACCAGTGCGCTTAGACTTCGGGTCTCCCTCTTCTTCACACGGAAAACGCTCCAAAACAGAGTTGTCTTCCCCACAAAAGATAGTTCCACTTCGGGAAAACCCCGAAATGCAACAGGAGATCTTGGAGGAAATACGCGGTGTGAAGGAACTGGTACAGTCCAACGGAGAAGCGCTCCGAGCCATGCGAGAAGACTTCGGTATGCTTCAGGACCGGCTTGAAGGTCTTTCACTACGGCAGGACAACATGGCGGGGGTCCTCGACTCGCACGCGGTGCGCTTGGTGAAACTGGACAAGGCTGAGCGTCAGATACAGAATCTTCAAAAAGAGTTAGAGGATAGCAATAATCGAGCCCGTCGCAACAATGTAAGGCTCATTGGAGTACCGGAGGGGGCCGAAGCAGGAGATATAAGAGAATTCCTGGTCAAAACTCTTCCCTCCTTGCTGAAGATCACTTTTCACAGAGATCTGGAAATTGACCGAGCACATCGTGTTCCTACCAACATGGCGCTCAGTCGGACGACCCCCCGGCCTATCATCTTTCGATTACTGAGATATCAGCAAGTTGAGCAAATTCTAAATGCTGCCCGGGCGAATCATCATCTGGAGTTTGAAAGTCATAAAGTCTCCTTCTTCCCTGACTTGGCAAAGCCCACTGTTGACCGTCGGAAGAGACTCCTTGCTTTTCGCCCTAGACTTCAACAGCTACAGGCTCGCTTTGGCCTATTGTATCCAGCGAAGCTCAGAGTGACTCTCCATAACCAAACTAGAACATTCGAAGATCCTGATCTACTAGCAACATTTTTAGATTCCAAAGAAGCAGACCAGATGCGCTAATCCAACAACTTGGATCTGTAATCCGCCGGATCTGCCCGCCATTTTGAATGGCCCGACGCGGTGATCACAGCCTGGAACAGAGACTGCCTGGACTTTTCTTTCTGTTTATATATAACTTTCTTGGTCTCCTATCCCTCCATGATGTGCACCTCGGTTGGATTCGGAACACGCACAGCTATACAGGTTATATGTTTCAATTTAGGCCTTCTCTGGGGTTTCTCCCCGCAGACATATGGTCGCCAGTAATTTCTGGGGTCCTGCTTCTTCTCTAATGCACTTCGGTGCTTATTTTTTTATATGGGGCACTTCATTGTTTTTCATTAGCTTATTTTCTATCATGTCATGTGTACAGCCATATACAGTTAATATGAGGGACATTGTGAAATTATGTGCGTTATCATGTTCTTTTTCAGAATTTTTAACTTTTCTGAATGGCCTTATGTAAGATCTTATCACTGAACGTAAAAGGCATCAATAGTCCAATCAAAAGAAAGAAAATCCTTAGCTATCTTAATCATGAGCATGCTGATTTAGTGTTTCTTCAGGAAACGCATTTAAACTCCGCTGAAACACTGAAACTTAATGCTAAGCCTAACATGGTGGCTGCCTACTCTCCCGCCGTTTCCAAACGGTGTGGGGTAGCCATCTTGGTTAAGAAGTCTTTGCAAGCTACTGTAATGGATACTAGCTCTGATAAGGAGGGTAGATGGGCCCGTGCACACCTTAAGGTTGGAGATAGTGAATTCACGTGTATTTGTATTTATGCTCCGAATGTGGATAACCCTGCTTACTATGCAAGTATTGCGCAGTTGGCACAGGCCTCTGCCAATACACCATTAATACTTGGCGGCGATTTCAACCAAGTACTTGATCCTTTGATAGATAGACAGCCGCCTAGAACGAGTGGTCCACCCAAAGTCTTGATACCCTTACAGCTCTGATGAAAGATCTTGCGTTAGTAGATATATGGAGGCTGCTTCACCCCTCCGACTTAGAGTTCACCTTTTTCTCAGCCCCCCATCACTCACAATCTAGAATAGATTTTTTTCTTATCTCCAAAGCACTGATACCCCAAGTGGGCACGGCTAGGATTCATCCTCTCCATATTTCAGATCATGCTGCCATATCTTTCTCATTACATGTCACTACGCAAGGTGAACATCCCCGTGCTTGGTATTTTGATAGATCCCTACTAGACCAAAAAGATTTTCAGGTTGACATAAAGGTCGCTATCCAAGACTACTTTCATTTTAATTCACCCCATGACACTGCGAGCTGGGCTTGGTGGGAGGGTTTCAAGGCGTCTATCCGTGCAACTATAACTAGCTATCAAATCCGACAGGGGAAACAAAGAAAGCAACATTTACTGATTCTAGAACAACAGATACAAGCTCCGCTAGATAGACTCCCGCTTTGGCACAATGCTCGATTTCAAATACAAAATAAACCGATGGCGTGGAGCCCCTGGTACACTAGGGGCATTTGGATCCCTAACCAGCTGTTCTCTGATGGTCGCTGGAAAACTTTTAGCGAATTACAAATTGAATTTGGTCTCCCTGCGAAACACTACTTTCAGTTGGTGCAACTTCAGCATTGTCTTCGGAGTGCTAAGGTGCTCCCGCCATCGGAAACCCATACCCAAGGATTGTCGGAGATTATCCGCTCTATCGGGAGCTTATCGGGTGTAGCATCTAACTTTTACAAAACTTTATGTAATACTGTTAATAGAGGCACTCCTACAGCACAGAAATCCTGGGAGCGGGTAATGCATATAACTTTGACCCCGGAGCAATGGAGCCTAGTCTGGAGCAAGGTGACACGGGTCTCTCGATCCGCCTCACTCACTCAGACACTTTTCTTTCTAGCCCACCGATGTTTCTATACTCCTGACAGGTTAGCCAAATGGAACGCCACCCAGAGCAATAGATGCTGGACATGCCATGCGGCCATTGGTTCACTCACTCATGTTATGTATGAATGCCCCGCATTACAGTATTACTGGAGTCGGGTCTGGGGTCGTATTCAATCTATTTTGCACTTTCAAGAGCCCCTCTCTTGGAAGATAGTGGGACTCCGCTCAGCTGCGGGGATCCCCTCTCTTCCCAAATCGGCTTACTTCCTTTTAGACTTTATGCTGGGCATAGCTATTTCCCTAATTACGAAATACTGGAAAAATAGCTCCCATCTGAGCCCCAATGAATGGTGGAATCATGTCTGTCTCTACAGTAAATATGAGCAAATACCTCGTATGTTAGCTTCTTCCGCTCAGACCCCTCACCACTTGTCTAAATGGAAGATGCTCAACGACTATGTTTAAACTGCTAAATGCTCTCATCTGACTGTTTAAATCTGTGTACATCTCTGTCACATGATCATTCTGTATCGCAGATACTATTTCTGTTTGTGTTGATGTACAATTACTGTTGTTTGTAAGCGCTTATATGATGATACTTATCAGCTTAGAGAAGAAGCATAGGGGTGGGGGGTAACTGGGGTTGCTTTTTCCTTATTATATGTTTGTATTTGTTTCCTTTGGTGTGTTGTTTCTTTTTGCTTGTTGTAAAATGAAAATAAAAGTTTAAAAAAAAAAAAAGATTACTAAAGTACAGATCCCTACATACAAACTCCATGTTAACAGAAAACATGACTTTGGTCACACATTCAGAACACAGCCCCTCACCAAGTACAGAATAAGTAACCACGACCTAAAAATAAAAATATGTAGCTAAAAATTAAACTGCAACCCCAAGAAGCCAGATTCTGCATACAATGCAGCACCGTAAAAATAGAAAGAGATGCATTTCCCCATACTATATAAAATAGAAAGATAGCACCAAGTCCAATCACTAAATTACAAATAAAATTATTTTTTACCTTTGTTGTCTGACCATTTTATTCTCCGATCATGCTGGTCCCAATCTGCTTTTCTCCACCTCCCAATGCCCCTCCCCCTGCCTACTTCCCCACAGGGGTGGCCTAAGGGTGATGCAGAGCCATGTGCGGAGACTCATTGCAGCATCATTTGTATACATTTACTATACTTTATTTTAAAATGTGTATGCCACCCATCTAAAATCCTAGGTGGCTTCCAAACATACACCTGCAATTTAGTAAAACAGATGTTACAATAAAACAAACATAATAATAAGCAATACATTTGATTAATGAAAAGCCACTTACACAGCTCCCCCACCCCCAAATCAAACCATTATAAGTATTTGCATGTCAGATTTGTTTTGCTATGACCATATTATTGATGAGGAGGGAAGATATAAAATTCAAAGGCTGGACTGGATTGTGCTAGAGCTGGAAAAGTCTGGAAATCAGCAGCAAAGAAGCTATCAGGCTACTAAAGAAAATTAAACTGAGACATTTCCTTAAAATTTAAAATTTCCTTGAATCTGAACTAACAAAATACTTTAAATTTCAGTCTGGAGGCATAAGGAACGCAAAACTGCAAATCTCAAAGACAATCCATTTTTCCAGTACCCTCCAAACCTACACCCTACAGTTGACTATGCCAAGAATCCAGAGTATAAGACCCATAGAGGAAATCTACTGTTCCATAAGAGCACTAACTTCCAAAATTCACATAACATGGAAGCGTACCCAGAAAAGGGCAGTATCATAAATATTGTAGTGGGCCCTAGAACATCCATATTCCTATTCAGAAAACTGAACAAGCAGATTACTAAAGATCCCTACATAGAAACTCCATGCTAGCAGAACACGTAGCCTCAGTCACAAATATGCAGAATAGAGATAACTCTTCTTCAAGTAGGCAATATTGTTGTTGTTGTTGTTAAGTGCCGTCGAGTCGGAGTCAACTCACGGCGTCCCTCTGGATAGCTATCCTAAATTGTGTTCGGTCTTGAGTCAGGCGGCTCATTGTTGACAGACTGGAACCCGTAGCTGCTGTTATTATATTGATCCATCTCATTGCTGGCCTTCCTCTTTTGCGCTGACCTTCTATCTTGCCAAGCATGATGTCTTTCTCTAATGATCTCTCTCTTCGCATGATGTGTCCAAAGTATGAAAGTCGAAGTCTTGTCATCTGAGCTTCTAAAGAAAGCTTAGGTTTGATCTCCTCTAGTACCGACTGGTTTGTTCTTCGGGCAGTCCATGGTATACACAGTATTCGCCGCCAGCACCATAATTCAAAGGCATCAATTTTCTTCCTGTCTATCTTTTTCACTGTCCAGCTTTCACATCCATATGATATTATTGAAAATACCATGGTTTGAACAAGTTGAATCTTTGTATGGGGAGACACATCTCTGCTCTTGAGAATCTTATCTAGGTCTTTCATAGCCATTCTGCCAAGAGCAATGCGTCATCTGATTTCTTGACTGCTTGTTGCTTCTTTATTGATAGTTGATCCAAGTAGGTTAAAGTTGTTCACGATTTCAATTTCTTCTCCTTCAACGATGAACCTGTTGATTATGCCAGTTGTCATGATCTTTGTCTTCTTTACATTAAGGTGCAGGCCCATTTTGAGACTATGTTCTTTGATTGTGAGAAGCAAATGTTTCAGATCATCTTCACCTTCAGCCAGTAATGTGGTATCATCAGCATAGCGAAGGTTGTTGATGAGTCTTCCACCAATCTTCACACCTCTGTTGTCTTCATACAATCCTGCTTCTCTGATGATTTGTTCTGCATATAAATTAAACAGGTAGGGGGAAAGTATGCAGCCTTGTCTTACACCTTTGCTTATTTTAAACCATTCTGTTTCTCCTTGTTCCGTTCGAACTGCTGCTTCTTGATCAATGTACAGATTGTGCAAGAGTACGATCAAGTGTTCTGGTATACCCATGCTTCTTAATGTGGCCCAGAGTTTCTCATGGTTTACACAGTCAAAAGCCTTGCTATAGTCAATAAAGCACAAATAGATATCCTTTTGGTATTCTTTAGTCTTTTCAAGGATCCATCTCACATCCGCAATGATGTCTCTCGTTCCTCGCCCTTTCCTGAACCCTGCTTGCACTTCAGGTAGTTCTTGTTCCAGGTATGGTTGTAGTCTCTTTTGAATAATCTTCAGTAGAATCTTGCTGGCATGTGGGATCAGAGCGATTGTGCGATAATTTCCACAGTCAGTTGGATCACTAGTATTGGTATAAACACAGATCTTTTCCAGTCAGTTGGCCATGATGTTGTCTTCCATATTTCTTGGCAGAGCCTTGTAAGTATGGTAACAGCTGCATCAGATTGCTGTAATACTTCTATGGGAATGCTATCAATGCCTGGTGCTTTGTTCTTTGATAAGGCTTTCAATGCTGCTTCAACTTCTTCTTTCATCACCAATGGTTCCTGATCATAAGGTACAGGTTGAAACGGCTGTTGGTCCACTTGATCTTTATCATATAAATACTCTGTATATTCCTTCCACCTTTTCTTGATCTTCTCAGCATCATTCAACATAGAACCTTGAGCATCTTGTAACATTCCAATTCGAGGCTGGAACTTTTTCTTTAACTCTCGTAGCTTTAGGAAAGCCGATCTTGTTCTTCCTCTAATAGTTTCTGCTTCTATTTTCTTGCATGCGTCATTGTAGTACTTTTCCTTGTCCTGTCTTGCTGCACGTTGGAAATCTCTGAGTTCTGTTATTGTCTTTCTTTCTCCTCTGGCTTTAGCTTCTCTGCGTTTCTGGGCAATTTTCAGAGTTTCTTCCGTCATCCATTTTGGCCGTTTTTGCTTTTTCACCTTTTGTGGAGACTTCTCGCTTTCTTCCAGACAACCTTCTTGATGTCATTCCATAACTCTTCTGGAGCTCTGTCATTTGTATCTAAAGCAGCAAATCAATTTTGCAGGCAGTCTTTAAATTCCAGTGGTATATTCTCAAGGTCATATTTTGCTGCATTCATGAGTGGTTTGCTCTTTTTCAACTTTAGCTTGAGTTTGCATACTAGTAGTTGATGATCTGTACCACAGTCAGCTCCAGGTTTTGTCTTTGTTGATGTTATAGAGCTTTTCCATCGTTGACTTCCACAGATGTAGTCAATTTGATATTTATACAATCCATTGGGTGAAGTCCATGTGTACAGTCGCCGCTTGTGTTGATGGAAGAAGGTGTTTGAGATGAATAGATCATTGGTCTTGCAGAATTATATCAGTCTTTCTCCAGCTTCATTTCTGTTGCCAAGTCCATATTTTCCAACTACTTTGCCTTCTTCTTTGTTGCCAACCTTTGCGTTCCAGTCACCCATGACTATCAGGATATCCTGTTTGCATGCTCTGTAAATTTCAGCTTGTACTTGTTCATAGAACTCTTCAATTTCATTCTCTTCTGCAGCTGTTGTTGGGGCATATACTTGAATTATAGTTGTGTTGATAGGCATTCCTCGTAGACGAATAGAGATTAAGCGTTCGCTGACTGCATTGTATTTCATTACAGTTCTTGCAAGTTTCTTCTTTATTATAAATGCAACACCATTTCTTCTTTGTCTTTCATTTCCAGCATAGTAGACCATGTGATCATCTGATGCAAAGTGCCCGATGCCAGTCCATTTCAGTTCGCTGACACCCAACAGATCAAGTTGTACACGTTCCATTTCATTCTTGACCACCTCCAACTTCCCTTGGTTCATGCTTCGTACATTGCATGTTCCAATGCGTAAGACATCTTTACAGCTTCTGACTCTCATTTCATGCGCAGCTACATCAGCAGTCAGACGTCCCGAGGGCTTTGATCCAACCACATCATAAATGCTGGCTTTACTCTGAAAAGTCTTCAGCTCTTCCCCAGTAGCTAGTTGAGTGCCTTCCGACCTGGGGGTCTCATCTTCCAGCACTATAGCACAATTTGTTTTGTTGTAACTATCCATTGGGTTTTCATGGCAAGATACAGTAGTAGATTGCCGGGCCTTTCTTCCGCGCAGTTTAAGTTTGGTGTTGTTGCCGTTGTCACAGAAATGTGATCCTCCGCCGTCAACTCTATCCCATTCTGCTGCTGCCCAGATGGGTGGTTTGTCTTGGTCTGGCACCTCAGCTGAGACCTGTCCATCTTGGGTGACCCTGCCAGTAGTTAAACTACCGATAGTTTAGCTCTCAGCATCACTGATGCACACAAGCCCTCACAGCACGACAAGCTGTAAACCAAGTGAGGGAGGCAATATTAATACAAACTAAAAAACAGACATGTAGACAAAAAATGCTTTTACCCATTACTCTTGGGTTTATACGATTTCTTTCCCAAAATTATACTTTACTCTAGAGTGAGGCAAGAGAAAGAACTCTCACATGTAGGCATCTGCATTGTTGGCAGAAACTAACATAATAGCTAAGCATACGTAGCTTGAATACAACTAATGCCATCTCAGTGGGTGGCTTTAATTGCACCAGCAGCTGTTTTACCACATTGAAATGTGGTAACCACAGGGGGGATGTAACTGCCTCACTGCAGTTAGTCTATGGCCCCTCATAATCAAACTCTGGAATTAGTTACCAGAGGATGTTTTAAAAGCTGTTAGTGTAACTGGACTTAAAAAAAGTTTGGATAAGTTTATGGAGGAAAGGTCCATAAAACTCCATTAAAGAGGACCTGGGCAATCCACTGCTTGCCCTGGGACAGGACCTGTGTGCCTTTTTTGGGAACCTGTCAAGTAATTGTGACCTCGATTGGCCACTGTTGGAAACAGGATACTGTGCTTGATGGACCTTGGTCTAACTCAGTATGGCATTTCTTATGTTTTTATGTTCATATGTTACTAGTGCAGAGCTTTGGAAACATGCTGCTAAATATGCCAAACAAGAGGAGCTCAACAGCACCCATGTAGAATCTCCCACTTCCACAAAAACAAGAGCAACTTGGACCCCCCAAACACAGCATTTTCTACCTTTACAAAAACAAGAGAGGCTCAGTAACCCCTACACAGTACTTCCCAGCCTCTGAAAAACAAGAGGGACTTTGTGACCTCAACACAACACCTCCCATTCCAACACAAACACCAAGAAGGGCTTGGCAACCCCAGCATAACTCCTGAAACTGCACACTGGACTAGCATGGTGTTAATGTAAATATATATTCTGCAATAAACAAAGGAAATGCAAGATGCTCACACACTAGTGAACTAAAAGAATCACAGTGTAGTTTATAATACCAAATTATACAATTATAACTCATTTTATTTTGTTATAAACTGCGTTATGATTCTCGCTTTTTCTTTTTGAACATATATTCTGCATCCACAGAAACCTCTCCCTTGACAATGGGTGCAGAGTAGAAGTAGGACATTCGCCCACAGAGCTCAATATATTTAAAAAAATCTGATTCTGGTCATCTTACTAATAACATAAACATTTCCCTGTACCAGGCATATTTTAAACTAATATAAAATCCTGCAAAAGTCACCGAAGATAGATAAGGCATAAACTTCCAAAACTCATACAAGGGACCTACCCAGAAAAAAGCAGCACTATAAATACTGCAGCGGACCCTAGAACATCCATACACCTATTTGAAACGCTGAATAAGTCAATTTACTACAGTACAGATCCCTACGTACAAACTCCATGTTAACAGAATGCCTGGCCCCAGTCACACACTCAGAACATAGACTCTCACCGAGTACAGAATAAGTGACCACAATTTTAAAGTAAAAATAAAAATATATTGAAAAAATTTAAACTAAAACCTCAAGAAGCCAGACTCTACATGTGGAGCAACACCAGAGAAATAAAAGAGATGCAGCTCCCTATACTGTGTAAAATACAAAGATAGCGTGAAGTCCAATCACTAAATTGAAAATACAATTCTTTTTTCAACCTTTGTTGTCTAACCATTTTATTCACTGATCATGCTGGTCCCAATCTGAGGCTTCTACTTTCTTCTGTCTTCTCTTGGCTCTCTTTCCCTGCCTTGTAGCGCTATATAAATGATCAGTAGTAGTAGTGGTAGTAGTATGCTCTGTAGTCTCTCTGCCATTTCTTGTGTCTCCTTTTGTTTTCTTCACTTACTTATATCTTGGATATTGATTATTTTTCCTTTTAGCTTTCTTCCATTTATTTCTCTCTCTCTCTGTTCACCCAGATTTCACTACTCCTTACTATCCAGTTTTCAATCTGCCTCTTTTTTTACGCCATCTACCTACCACTTTTCAACCTTCAGCCCAGTCTTTCCATTCCCCAGCTTTTCTTCACTGGTCCATTATTCCCCAGTCTTTTGCTCACTCTCTCTCCATTTCATGTCTAACATCTCTCACCCCCCATCCAGTGTCTCTCTCTGGCTCTCTCTTTTCCTCCATCCAGTACCTCTGCTCTCTCTTTCCTTACATGTCTGCCGTCTCCCTTCCTATCCTCCTGCAACCAGCACTACCCCATCTCCATGCCATACCATCCCCTCCCTATTACTCCCATGTCCAGCATCTCCTTGTCTCTTTCTCAGCCTACTTACCACATGTCCATCTTCTCCCCTCTCTCCCCTCTCTCCCCCTATTACCCTCACGTCCAGCATTTCCTTCATCCCCTTATTACCCTGCATCCAGCATTTCCTCTATGTCTCCCTCTGTCCCCCTTCCCCAAGTCCAGCATTTTCCATTGTCTTCCTATAACCCCCTGGCCAGCATCACACCTCTATATCCCCTCCTTGCTTCTCCCTATTCTCCTTTCTCCATGCCCCTTCCCATGTCCAGTATCTCCCTTTATCTCCCTAGCCCCCACTTCAGTCTTATCCCTGCTGTCTTCCTATTATTGCCCCTGCACACAACATCTCCCTTCTGTCTCCCTATTACCATCCACATCCAACTCCCAATGCCCCCTCCCCTATGTCCACCCCTTGTATGTGCAAGGGACAGAGCCTACCTGCAGAGCAGCATGTCCCATAGACAGTGACTGTGCAAGCCATGATCCCAGCCCAAAAAGGCAGAGCACAATTGGCCTTGCATAGCCCCTGCCCACAGGGCATGCTACTCCCGCGGACAGGCTCTGCTTCTCTGGGTCACAATTGCTGCCTCTCACACCCTTCTGCCTGTGGGAGCAGCATGTCCTGTGGGCAGGGGTTGTGCAAGTCATGACTGTGACCCAGAGAAACAGAGCCTGCCCACAGAAGCCAATATCAAGATGGCATCGTTGTAGCAGCAGAGCGCAGACAAACCAATAATACCAGGAGTCTGTTCAGAAGGTCCAGATCATTTATTTGTGCACAAGTCTCAAGCAAAGTCAATTTCAAAATGGCTGAGCAAAGTTTTCTAGCAATACAACAACTTTTATAGACTTTTACTCCATTCTAGGTATAGAAAAACATTTCATTGGTCCCGGTACTCTCCCGTACCTCCCGTACCCCTTCCATTGGTGCCGGTACTGATATGACCATCCAATTATGTTCCTTCAGTGGGCTCAGCACCTGCTTACCCCCCTTCTAGTCCCAATTACAATGGCCAGTTCACCAACTTGTTACTTTCATACTCTCAAGGCCATCGAGCCAATTTGTGCATGTAGGGGAGCAGGGTTCTGCAACTCATCTGTCAGCAGTCCCAATTAAATCCCTTGCAGATGTACTTTCTTATCAGTAACTTTTAAACATGTTTTTCTGTATTTTTCCATCTTCCAGTTCTGCTTATCTAAGCTAGTTCAATATTCTTGCTATGTCCTTGCTGTGTTCCAGCTCTACAGGCAGATTGGGGAATGTGCATTTCCCATAGGCCTCTCCACTAGCTTCATTTACAGGTCAAGCTAGCTAGGCTCGCTTGCTTATATCAGACAAAGTGGATCACAGGCCTACACCTGCCACATTCCCCCCTTTGATTAATCTCACCCTATTACTTAATAAGGTGTGAGAATTAAATCACCTTGAAATAGTTATACCATGGTTGAAGGATTTCGACTAGGACTAGCTTTATATAGGGCCATTATTTTAGATGCGGTCTTCCGCTCTACTGTACTATCAATAGCATTATGAATAGAACGCATACAACATGGGATTAAACATGGTAATAAAAAAATAACAGCAACAAGTATTAGTACTAAGATAATGAAAGTCTTAAATCCTCCGAGCCATGAGAACAGGTTAGCAAACCAGTTAGGGAATTTCAATGAGTGCCAAGTTTGCACTGGCACATAAGCATGTCTTTGCATATCTTTAGCAATTTCTTCAACTACTTGACCTTTATCATCTATTTTTAAACAACAATTAGTTAAATTCAGCTTACCACATACTCCTCCTTCAGCTGCTAACAAATAATCAAGCGCTAAGCGATTCTGATATATAGCAGTGCGCATCTGAGTACTTTGTCTAGCTAAAAGTGTGAGAGCTTGGCTAGTTTCATTGGTGATTATCTCAACTACTGCTTGTAAGCGAATAATACGATTAATCATATAGACTGGGGTTCGATATCCATACATTCCATCATCATTCCAAGTGGCAGGCCCATAATACTCAATGATTCTTTCTGGTGGCCAATCATCCCCCTGCCACTTCTCCCACTTGCCTACCTGGAGGGGTGATCTCTTCTGTCTCAATGCTCTTTTGTGTCGGTGGGTAGTATATACTGGGTATCCTAATTGTTCTCCATGTTCTGTATTTAGAAGAAAGAAAGAAGGTCTGATGGTTCCTAAGACACATGCTCCTCCCCATTGTGGCGGGAGTTGTACATACGCTCGGTTTCCACAGATCCAATATAGGCCAGGTGGGGCTTGCCAGACATGGGCTTTGGCAAGATTAGTCCATAAATCAGCAAGTTCAGGAAATCTGGCTAATGGGTTAGGAGGTTCAGGGTGTTTGATTCCTGACCACCATGACGTCTTTTTGGTGGTGGCATTATAGAATTTCTGGCTAAGACAGACCAGCTGTCCTACCTGTTGGGTGAACTGGGGTCCAGTTCTGGTATAGCAAAGACGTCCAACGATTGAGTGCGCTAACACCCATTCGCTAGTAGCCTTGTGTAATTCAGTCTGATTGTAAATCAAAGAATAATTTAACTCTTGAGCTTCCCATGGCCACTGGTCTCCCATCTGGGTTCCGCCACAGAAATAACAATCTGAGATCTTAAGACTAGATACTACTGCTCCAGCTAATTCTAAAAATAAATTCTGAGAAGGATGAGGGATTTCAAACTTATTTACATGCATGGCCTCATAGAAGGTATTATGGATATGATATTTAGATGACTTGTGGGCTTGGGTATTCAATCTGATATACACAATGGTTCCCGGATCTATTGCTCCACCAGCAATACGTAAACCAAACTTGTATCCTTGCTTCCATGCATTAGGATTGTGTATGCGTAAGTGTAAGGGGTTACAAGCATCTTTCTGACATTTATCATTTGTTGTTGGCTTGGTTAAAGTGGCCATTCGTTTATCTATCTTTTCGTCAACTATACCATTATTCCATGTAGCATAAAAAACACATTCCCAATCCGGGCAATAGTAATCTGCTTCAGGGGCAGTACTATAGCCTGGTTCTTTTTTACCTGTACATTTTCTCCATCCTATGGCACCTTCTGGGCACATATACTTATGGTCATTTCGATACGCCTTTTCCCAGGTACCACAGGTGGAACGACTATCTCTGTTTATGACATTACAGGCATCGAAATTCAAAACAGCAGGTCTAGTAATGTCCTTAAGTGGTGGCGTAGCAGCTATTATAGGTCCATCTGCATCCTTCCATCGTATTTCCAACGTGTAATAGGATGGATTCTGATGCGGATTATAGCATACTCTAGATTTGCCATTGGTGCAAACATTTAGTTCAGTGGTGTTATAAATACACCGAGTCACTTTTCCAGTGCAGGTATAATAAGAATGGTAAATCAAAGTCTGAGTTACTTTTAGTCCAGTTCGAGTAGAAGTAATGCAAGCAGTGCATGGAGGTAAAGCATAAGTCAGTTCAAAACCTCCAAAGAAGGCAACCAGGGCAAAGCAAACATAAAGATACATGTTGATTGGAGTTCTTCTGAATCCTCAGCTTGCAGATCTTGACCACGACGCTCTTTTTCTTCGTCCCGTGCGCTAATGAAGCAATTCAACGGGTGCTGAGTGTTGATTGAAGATCCTCAAGTTGTCCATCACACCTCAACCAACTTAGCAATTTCAGTTGGTTTTTGAGGTATGGTTCATTAATGTAGTATCAAAGTAGTGTGCAAAATCACACACAGATTGGGTTCGTTGAAATAAAACTGTTGCTGCATGGAAAAACAGCAATCCTCTTCAAAAGACTTGGCTACTGCAAGGCACTGTGATGAAGTGTCTAAGTTGCTGGTTGCCGTCTCAGAGTAACTCGCAAAGGTGCATCAAGATGCTGTTCTGCTGTCCACTGCTCAGGTTCAGGATCAGCGGCGGGCTTGACTCTGCTGTGGTGGATCCAGGCGTCGATCTCTGCTACCTTTACTGCAGTTGGGGTAGACAGGATGACGGTGTATGGTCCCTTCCAATGGGGTTCCAACGGTGTCTTCTTCCAATCTTTGATCCACACCGAGGTACCAGGCTGGTAGGGATGCAGAGGTTCCGTCAAGTTGATAGGCAACTGTTCTTGGATCCACACATGGAGAGTCTGCAGAACAAAACTAAGAGCTAGGAGTTCTTGCCTGGTTATTTCTGAACCAATTTGGGCTAGACTTCCTTTGATTCCCTGCACTATTGGTGGGGGTTTACCATACAGAACTTCAAAAGGGGAAAAACCTGTTGACTTTACAGGAGCTGAGCGTATTCTGAGTAAAGCTATTGGGAGCACTTGAGGCCACTTCAAGTGTGTCTCCTGGCAAAGCTTAGACATTTGGGCTTTTAGGGTACGATTCATTCGCTCAACTTTCCCTGAACTCTGGGGTCTATATGCAGTGTAGAGCTTCCATTGTATCTGTAAAGCTTTTGATAACTGTTGAGTAACCTGGGAGACAAATGAGGGTCCATTGTCTGACCCTATTACTGCTTGAATTCCAAACCTAGGGACAATTTCTCTCATTAAAACTTTGGTAACTTCTCGGGCTTTCTCAGTTCTGGTTGGGAAGGCTTCTACCCACCCAGAGAAAGTACAGACTAATACTAATAGGTAATGATATCCATTGGCTTTAGGCATTTCGGTAAAATCAATTTGGAGGTTGTGCATGGGGGTTACACCTCCTGACTGAACTCGGGGTGCCGTTATAAGGCCTTGCTTGGCATTATTTTGGCACAAGTTAGACATTGACGTGCTACTGAAGCTGATATGGTTGTCAATAGAGTAATGTAAAAATGTGGTCTGAGTGCTTTTTCCATAGCACTTTTCCCATAGTGGGTGGCTTCGTGAAAGTCTTTGACAAAAGATGGTCCTAACAGTTCGGGAATTACTATTACGTATTGGAGAAGCACTCTCTTCCCCGGGGCCACTGGATAACTTGAAAGGTCTTGATTTAGTGCAGCACTAAAAATGGTAGGTGAATTCTTGAATCCTTGGGGTAATCGTGTCCATGTGAGTTGGCCCCCTCTTCCAGAGATGGGGTCCTGCCATTCAAATGCAAACAATATTTGACTTACAGGGGCTAATCTTATGCAAAAGAACGCATCTTTTAGATCTAGTACAGTGAAATGGGTAGCTTCAGCAGGTATCAGTCCTAGAAGAGTGTAAGGATTGGGTACAACTGGATGTATAGTTTCAACTGCATCATTCACTCTCCTTAGGTCTTGCACTGGGCGGTAATCATCTGTCCCAGGTTTCTTTACTGGCAAAAGTGGAGTGTTCCATGGGGATTGACATACTTTTAGTAGGCCGTATTCGAGCAATCTTTGCAAGTGGCGATGAATGCCTTCAATTGCAGCTCTTGGGAGAGGGTACTGTTTGACGTGTACTGGTGTAGCACTAGGCTTAAGGGTTACAATTACTGGGGCTATATGTTTGGCTAGGCCTGGAGGACTGCCTTCTGCCCATACTCCAGGTGGTGCATGAATGTTCTTTAAAGTTTGTTCGAAATAAGTGTCTTGGATAGAATCATCAATGTAATATCTCCATTCTTCTTCTCGGGGAACTGTCAGCAGCATTATTCCTGCTGGTTTGACTTGGGGATTTACTGTCATTTGCATTTCTCCTTTTTCAGAGAAAGATATTTGTGCTTGAAGCTTGGCTTACATATCTCGTCCCAGTAGTGGCACTGGACATTCGGGCATGTAAAGGAATTGATGAGTTATTTGCTGTCCTCCTAGACTGCATATACGATTCTGAAGAAAAGATTTTGTAGCTTTGGCACCAGTTGCTCCTATGATGGTGACTGCTTTTGTAGAAAATGGGGCTATCTTTTTGTCTATTATGGAATGTTCTGCTCCAGTATCAACCATAAAGTTCATAACTTGGTCTCCTATTTGTATTCTGACCATAGGCTCCTGGAGACCTAAAGCAAACTCGGAGCCCGGTCTGTCCTAGTCTACGTCATTTTCATCATGGATTATCGTAGTCGATGCTTGGATAGCTCCTCCTCTTTCTCGCTGGAATTGTTCTCGATTGGCTCCTCCACGGTTTCGGGGACGGCCTCGTCTTTCTTCTCGCCACTGATGATTGTTTTCGTCATCTTGCTGGGCGTCTTCGAGTTGCGGGCATGCATCTTTCCAATGTCCTTCTTCCCAGCAATAGGCGCATTGGTTTACGCCTATTTGGGGCCGGTTTCCTCCTCGGCCCCGCCCCCTTCCTCGGCTCCTTCGACTAGGGACACCTCCCCTTTTCTGTTCAACTAAGGCCGCAGCCAAAAAATCAGCTTTCTTCTTCATCTTTCGATCACATTCTTTCTGCCTTTCATTATCACGATTCACATACACCTTATGGGCGACTTCCAGTAACTGAGTTGCATTCATGCCCGCAAACCCTTCTAATTTCTGTAATTTACGTCTAATGTCTGGTTGAGACTGGTTTACAAAAGCAGAATTCACCATGCATAAACTTCCTGGTGCATCGGGATCGTAGGGAGTATACATTCTATATGCTTCAGTTAATCTTTCATGAAATTCTGCGGGCTCTCTTCTATACCTTGGATAACTCCTGCAACTTTGGAAAGGTTCATAGCTTTCTGGCCCCCCCTTTTCAGGCCTTGTAACAAGCCTTGGCGAAAACGGGCTAGGGACCTGGATCCTCTATCTGTATTTGGATCCCAACGGGGGTCTTCATTCGGGAATTCTCTCTGAGCTGCTTCACGATTGTCTATTCTGTCTACCACTCCTGGTTCTGGGGCTACAGGGTTCTCTGCCATCCAATCTATAGCTGCTTTCTTAATTCGTGTCCGCTCCTCCGTCGTGAATAGAGTGGTCAGGAGCTGGCGGCAATCTGCCCAAGTGGGTTGGTGGGTTGCCATAATAGTATTTATTAATTCTGTAAGTTCCTGAGGCTTATCAGTATAGGAGGCATAATGCGACCTCCAATTTAACAAATCAGTTGTAGAGAAAGGGACATACACATAACTTAGGGGTCCCGCTACCACCTCATCATTATCATTCTTTACGGGCACTCCCGGGACTTGCCGTAAAGGCATCATCTTGACAGTAGATACCTTTTGGGATCTAAGGGATATTTTCGTAACTGTCTTATCAGGGGTCACTTTCTTCTTCTCTACATGTTTCACTTTGGATGTACATTTTGCTGGCAAGCTAGTGCTGGCAACTACTTTTACATTGTCAACATCGCTTAGGGAATTTTCAATTTCTAATTGCTCTGCTTCTGTATCTGACTCTCTTTTTTCTGTCTCAGACGATTCACCTTCATGTAAAGAGGATTCATCTTCCTGCTCTTCAGGTAATAGCTCTGGGGTTGGGTCCCGCTTCGGCTGTCTCGGGGTTTCTGGGGCGGGACGCCGGGCAGCCCTTACTGGACCTGGGGTTCGAGGCTGTCGGGGAATCATTTCTGGGGAATCAGGATCTACCAGGATGGGCTTCTTCCTGGACTTCTTATCCTGCCCTTCCATCCTAGGCTGTTCTGTTTTCTGACTAGAATCTGTCTTAGCTAACATTATTCTGCACTGTTCTTCATAACAGCACTGCGCCCAAGGGGGCGGATCTTCACAAATACTTAAACAGGAATCTATATAGGGGTACTGATCGGGGTGCGCAATCCGCACTCTACGGTGTACTAACTGGATAATTTCTACATTAAAAGTTCCCTCTCGGGGCCAGGTGGGGTCTAGATCGGGCCACTCCCTAGTACACAAAATCTGTAAACAGGCTGCTGTCATTTTAATACCATAATCTCCAGAATATCCCTCTTTAAAATGTGCGATCATACATTCTAATGGAGTGTTCCTAGTAGACCCCGCCCCTCCCATTTCGATGTGTGCGCGCTACAACAGACAAAGGGGAAAAGGAGGGCGGACCGTGGGTAAGGGGTCCTCACGGCCCTGGAAACGTATAAGGAGAACAAATAACAAGACAAGATGACAATCGCTTCCCCCTTTTCGCGACCTGAACGCGGTCGCTCGGTCAGGAAATGCGCTACTCAGGGGTCCGCCTTCACTTGGTCCGTGCTGCCGGACCTCTCATCCACACTTCATTCACACAATCATGCTAGCAACGTATCCCAAAATGCATTTCGTTCTATCTATTCTGACTAGTCTTATCCAATTTCCAATTACAAAAAGACGGGAGTTTCGCCCTGCGAATACTCATGCGGGGGTACTCGGTCCGTCTTTGAGAGGTGATCAAGCTCTCTTACCAATTACCAATTTTACTCGAGATTACAAATTCCAAGTTCCAATGGCAGCACTGCTCTTTCTATATCTGTCTAGACAACAAATCAAAACTATACTCACCGGATCCGGTCCTCAAACTTCCCAAGCAGGCGCATGAGTTGGACCTCGGACTCCCCTCACTCGGGTTCGAGGCGTTGGCTCCAGCCGGGCTCGGCACCCGCCGAGGTCCGACCAGCTCCCTCCGATGCAAGGGACCGGCGGCGCCAGGGAGCAGCCCCCGTCGGAAGGGCGCGATCCCGGCAGGACCAAGCCTATAGAGGCGGAAAGTCGTGGTATATTGCCCTATATACACTCTGATTCCACAACTTCCCTGCCAATGCACCAAGAATATGTAGCAGCAGAGCGCAGACAAACCAATAATACCAGGAGTCTGTTCAGAAGGTCCAAATCATTTATTTGTGCACAAGTCTCAAGCAAAGTCAATTTCAAAATGGCTGAGCAAAGTTTTCTAGCAATACAACAACTTTTATAGACTTTTACTCCATTCTAGGTATAGAAAAACATTTCATTGGTCCCGGTACTCTCCCGTACCTCCCGTACCCCTTCCATTGGTGCCGGTACTGATATGACCATCCAATTATGTTCCTTCAGTGGGCTCAGCACCTGCTTACCCCCCTTCTAGTCCCAATTACAATGGCCAGTTCATCAACTTGTTACTTTCATACTCTCAAGGCCATCGAGCCAATTTGTGCATGTAGGGGAGCAGGGTTCTGCAACTCATCTGTCAGCAGTCCCAATTAAATCCCTTGCAGATGTACTTTCTTATCAGTAACTTTTAAACATGTTTTTCTGTATTTTTCCATCTTCCAGTTCTGCTTATCTAAGCTAGTTCAATATTCTTGCTATGTCCTTGCTGTGTTCCAGCTCTACAGGCAGATTGGGGGATGTGCATTTCCCATAGGCCTCTCCACTAGCTTCATTTACAGGTCAAGCTAGCTAGGCTCGCTTGCTTATATCAGACAAAGTGGATCACAGGCCTACACCTGCCACATCGTCGCTGTCTTCCCACCCCCATTCCCCTTTCTGGATGATCTGTGGAGTGCCAGTGGCCTAGTGGAGAGCCTGCCTGTGGGACACTCTGCTCCCATGGGCAGAAGGCTTTGAATAGCAATTGTGGCCTCTCACAGCCTTCTGCCTACAGGAGCAATGTATCCCATGGGCAGGCTCTCCACTAAGATGCCTGTGCTCTGCAGGCCATCTTAAATGGGGAGTGGGGGTGAGCAGCTAGTAATGGTGCCCTCCTGACATTGGTGCCCCTGCCATGCTTACCCATGCTTACTGGCCCGGGTCCAGCATTTGTCTTCCTGCTTCTCCCCACATGTCTTCCTGCTGCCCCCCACATTTGTCTTCCTGCTTCTCCCTCTCTGTCCAGCATGTATCTTCCTGCTTCCCCCACCAGGTGTCCAGCATTTGTCTTCCTGCTTTCTCCCCTCCACCCCCCTATTGTCCAGCATTTGTCTTTCTGCTTCCCCCCATTGTCCTTGCAAGAATGTAAAACAGTCTTCTCAGAGTATACAATTAAATTAGACTCAGTATAAATACTCTATTATAACTTAATGTCAATGTCTCAATGAAATTTCTACGATGTAACAAAACTTATATTGCCAGTCAATCTTCTTTAGATGAAAAGCATAAAAACTTTCCTTAATTTTCTAACGGTAGTCTCAGAACCAGAGGACACTCTACACCACACGCTTTGTGGAAAAAGAGTATTACCTCATTCACATCAACGACTACCAGGAGACCACCTCTCCTCTCTTCTTATTTTTTTAAATTATTTATGTGATAAAAATGGTGCCAGCAAATAAATATATACCACCAAGGTTTCTCTGCCTCGTGAAATTTCTTTTAAGTAATATATAGTAGGCTTATCTTATTTTTTTTTTTATTTAGAACACATTTATATACCGCTGCTTCCAGCGATCAGCAGCGGTTTGATTCTTCTTTTGGGAGATGTCGATCAGGACAGGGTGGGGGAGTATATACATAGGTCTGAGGGGGTCACGGCACACATGGTTAATGTAATTGGGGCATGGGGTTAACATATTTACATATTTACACATTTTGGATTTCACATTTTTACATGGCTATACATAGCTACACATAAGGTGGATTCAAAAAGCATATATTTATCAGTTTACTTTGCTACGGTTCCATGGAATTTGCGACTTATGGCTGGTTGTAGTAGCATTTAAATAGGTGAGTTTTTAAGTCTTTCCTGAAACTTTTAATGTCCTGGATTAAACGCAGGTCAACAGGGAGCTGATTCCATATAGTAGGTGCAGAGAAAGAGAAGGCTCTGCGACATGTACTTGTTTTCACAGTTCGGATTGCGTTGGGGACCTGCAGGGTGCCCAAGTTGTTAGTTCTTCTATTCCTATTTGCTGGTTGCGTGCTGATAAGAGAGGAAAGGAAAGAGAGGGCTATGTTGTTGATAAGTTTGAACGTTGTTACTAGCATCTTGTACTGTACCCTAGCTGCAATTGGCAGCCAATGAAGGTTGATTAATGTTGGGGTGATGTGATCAGATATTCTTGTTCCCATTATGATCCTGGCTGTCACATTTTGGGCCATTTGAAGAATATTTAGTGATTTTTTGGGTAGACCTTGGAGGATGGCATTACAGTAGTCGAGGTGTGGCATAATGAGTGCTTGAGCCACTGACCTGAAGTCACATGGTGCTATTATTTTCCTTAGAGGTTGTATCACCCTAAGTTTATGGAAGATGGCTTTGTTTTGTTTTACGCAGGTGTGTCTCCATTCTTAGGTTGCAGTCGAGGGTGACTCCTAGATATTTGATTTCTTCTTTTGCTTTGTACGTATTTTTGCACAGGGTGATTGAGTCAGGTGACTTGAAGTTGGGTTTGCTGGACATGTACATTACCTCCGTCTTTTTGTGGTTTATCGTCATGTTATTTTTCTGTAGCCATAGCAACATCTCGTCCAGGCAGTTTTCGAGCTGTGCATATTTAGGGTCCGCGACGTCCAGTTGCGTGTAGAGCATAATATCATCTGCATAGATGTGGTAGTTGATGTTATGCCTTCTAAAAATGTCACAGAGGGGTTGCATGTAGATATTGAACAGCAGCGCCGAGAGCGCTGAGCCCTGGGGTATGCCCTGCGTTTGAGTGAATGGTTTAGCTTCTTCCCCATTGTATTGTACTTGAGGCCTTCTGTTATATATATAGGAGGCGAACCATTTGAGGGGGGTTCCCTCAACTCCTATGGATTCCAGTTTACTAAGGAGTATCTCATGATGTACCGTGTCAAAGGCAGCGGAGATGTCAATAAAAATGAGTATGAACATTTTCTTTGTGTCTTCTAGTCCTTTGAGGAGGTTGTTCATCAATGCTATCAAAAGTGTTTCAACTCCATGGTTTCTTCTGAACCCGTATTGTTGTTTGTCTAGGGTATCATGGTCGTCAAGGTGGTCTTGAAGTTGTAGTAGTACTGCCTTTTCTATGATTTTTGCCAGGAATGAGATGCTTGATATGGGACGGTATGATGACGGGTCTTCTTTGTTGAGAGAATTGTTCTTTAGGATCGGCCTTATTATAGATTGTTTTAGTTTCTCAGGCATTTTTCCTTGGCTGAGTGACTGATTTACGATGTGGGCTATTTGTTGATTTATCTCTTTTTTTGCCGCTTTGATCCATGCAGTTGGGCAGGGGTCAAGTGGTGAGGTGGTGGTGTTTATGGAGGTTAAGATGTTGGTGGTTTGTTGTTCATCAATGTTGTGGAACGTGTTCCATGTAGATTCGTGCTTCATCCTTGTTGGTTGGTGTGGCGTTTCTATGGCAAGCGTGGGGGTGGAAGTAGTCAGTTTGCTTGCGTAGTGATTTTCTAGTGTTTGTGGATGTATAGGGCTATCTTGATGCTCAGGGAGGGCTGTCTTGGTAAGTGATTTTACTAGTGCAAAAAGCTCCCGTGGTTTGTTAATGGCTTTGTTTAGTATATTGGTATGGTGTAACCTCTTTGCTGTGTTTATTTCCTCTTTGTATTTTGCGAGGAGATTAAGGTACTCTGCCCTGTGTTCGGTGGATTTGGTGTGTCTCCACTTTCTTTCATGCTTTCTGAGGTCTCTCTTCATTCTGGTCAATGTTATGGTTAGTTTAGTGGACAAGTTCATGTTCCAAGCCAAACGAATAATCATTTCTCAAGCAAATAATTGTTTCTCTACGACTTCCCAGGGCGCCGTGTTAGCGTTTCTCTCCTTCCTGGAGGTTCTTCAGGAGAATCTGTAAGAAAATTTAGAATGGCATTGCAAATTTTCATGTACTTGTTTAGCCCGCTTTTAATGGTGACTCGTATGAAAGTTGAATAAAAACTGTAAAAGATCATCCTATAAAGAACCCCATTCATTCTTAAAAACAATTGGAATTGCAAAAGCCAAAAATGTATCGCCGAAATAGGAAGTACTCACTAGGAAATGCTGCCCACATCTCTCAAAGTACTTTCATGACAGAAAAATGCCGCGCATGCGGTCTTACCACAACAGCTGACTTTTATCTAGAGTCATGTGGGATAGCTTATCTACACACCTGCCATTCTACTGAGACATTAAGCCCCTGTGGTTTCACAGTGTTAACCAGGAAAATCCATCGCTGTTCTTCATAAAGCAATGTTTCATCTATAGTTTTACCACGTTTAGGAACTAAAATCTGATCTATGCAGAAACAACGTAACTGGTCAAATGTATGATGAAACTCTTCACAGTGATGAACCATGGGGGCAGACATATTCTTACAACGTAAACGGCTATGATGTTCTTGTAGCCGAACTCTAAGGGACCGTATAGTCTTCCCTATATATAGCAACCCACAAGGGCATCGAATAGCATATACCACTGCTTCTGAATTATACGACGTGACGTGTCTTAAGAAATATGTTTTCCCAAGATATTGAAATTCAGTTAACTCATCTGTCACATAACATATGTTACAGCCACCACATTTTCTGTGGCCTGGTGCTTCCGGTGAGGATTTCACAATATTATGAGAACGAAGAATGGTAGGACTGAGTTGTTGTTGCAAATTACTGTTTCTCTGCCAGACACATCTCACTCGTTTGTCTTCCAGTCCAGGGATAGTTTGGAGTATATGGCCATGTTTTTTAACAATACCTTGGATTTTATGACTCAGCGGTGAGTATTTAGTTATAAGATTAATATTATCTTTATTGGCCTCTGAACGGGAGGGTGAGAAAAGCCAGGAGCGATCATTATACAGGGCTCGTGTGTATGCCTGCTTAGAGACTCGTTCAGGATATCCTCGATCTGCGAAAGCTTGTAAAAGGTGCTTTGATTTACTCTTAAAATCTGCTACCTCGGAGCAGTTTCGACGATAGCGAAGAAACTGAGAATATGGTAAGCTATTTTTCAACCTGATAGGATGTCCACTTGTATAATGTAACAGTGTATTACGGGCAATGGGTTTTCTGTAAACTGTCGTCTTCCATCCATGTAATCCTTTACTTACTTCCACGTCCAGAAAAACTATAGTATTAAGCTGTATCGTAGATGTAAATGGTATTGCTGTATTACATGCATTGAGCCAGTCGATAAATTCTTCTGCCTTATCCTGAGATCCCTTCCATATTAGAAAAATATCATCAATGAACCTCAGCCACAACTGGATGTAATGAACATATGGAGATGTTGGTAACCAGCTGCTTTCAAAATTACTCATAAAAAGATTAGCAATCGATGGAGCACAAGATGCACCCATAGCTATACCTATATTCTGTTGGTACAGCACATTGTTAAACTGAAAAAAAAATTTTGTGATGGTAATTCGTGCCAGCTCCGTAAGAAATGCTACTTGAGAATTTGAAAGGTCCCCTCTATTGTCCAATACTGTAGTAACTGTCATAATCGCTGAATGTTGGGGGATGCTGGTATATAGCGACGTGATATCAAGAGTTATCAACAATATTTGTTCATCTAGAGCAAGCTGATTATGCTGTTCTAATCTTTGTAAAAAGTGGGATGTATCCTGAATATATGATGGAATTTCTATAAGTAGGGGGTCTTAAAAAAGAATCTAAATAAAGTGATAGTGGTTCTAAAACCTAACCCCTAGTTGACACAATGGGCCTTCCTGGTGGTTTATCAAGCCGTTTATGTATTTTTGGAACTATATAAAAATTGGAAATAGCAGGGGCTTTAACGTTTAAAAACATCATTTCTTTTTTCGTAATCACTTTATTCTGATATGCCAATTTAGTACTCTCTGATATCAATTTCTGTAACGATGATGTAGGATCATTTGTTAATTTTTCATAGGTCAAGCTGTCCGAAAGTTGGCGCTGGGCTTCTGCTAAATAATCTTCCCGACTGAGGATAACAATCGCACCTCCTTTATCTGCCCTAGAAATTATAATATCTGTCCGTGTTTTCAGTTCTCGCCAAACTGTTCGCTCTTCATGTGTCAAAACACTTCTGGTTAAAGGTTGATGTTGTTCTAAATCTGCAACTTCTTTTAAGACCATCTCCTTGAATGCTAGAAGTATTGGAGGTAAGGGACAGGTTGGCATCCAATTGGACTTAAATGTAAGTGGTATTCTACGATCTGCAATCGTTTCTGTAGAAACTGGAAACTGAGAAAAATAAGTTTTTAAATGTAATTTTCTAATGCAGGATTCAAAATCAATCCGAAATTGAAAAGGGTCGTGAGCAATAACTGGGACAAAAGATAAACCCTTGCTGAGTAATTGATGTTGGCCTCTAGAACGAGACTTTCCTGATAAATTAACTACCAAATCTGTCAACTGGGTCTCATTAGATGACAAATGTGGGGTAATCAATCCCGTGATCGATTCCTTGTGAGAACTTTTTTCTTTTTCTTTTTTCCGGTATTGTCGTTGGAAAAATCCTCCTTAGAGGTCTTGCTTGAATCAGAACTAGATATTTCTTCTGAGGAGGCTGCGAAGTTCACTTGTTTGCGAGTCTTAGACTTGCAGTTTTTGTCCATCCATGGATAGACATAGCCTTTAGTGTACTCGTCATGGTCTCGCTTAAATTTTTTTAGTTTAGTTGATTTAATCCTTGCCGAAGAACTGATAGTTGTTTATGAACATCTTCCCACTTGACTTTAAAACGATCTTCAGTCTCTGCCTTCTTTAACTTAGTGATCATCTGCTCGGCTTCCTTGGTATAATTATCAAGCACTTTTTTGGTGTTCTCTGCTATGAGGACCATGAGATCCAGTGAACATTTGTTTAACACATAATTCCATTGTTGAACAAAAGTGCTGTCAGGAGCGAATAAACGAGGCTCTTTATATACACGTAACCCCCTGGGGATCTGTTGCCTGTTTATATATTCTATCATTGACAGACGGTGCAGTTCAAATCTAACTATTTGCTTCTGTTTTTTCAGGAGGGCTTCCCAGATATTCTCATCAATTGCTTCTTCCAAAACATCATCTCTTGAAAATGGGGTCTTATCTTTACAAAGTACCGTGATAAACTCTGAAGTAAAACTCAAAGTATCTTTCCAACCTTCAGGACCTTCTGTGTGTGCCATTGCAAGAATGTAAAACGTCTTCTCAGAGTATACAATTAAATTAGACTCAGTATAAATACTCTATTATAACTTAATGTCAATGTCTCAATGAAATTTCTACGATGTAACAAAACTTATATTGCCAGTCAATCTTCTTTAGATGAAAAGCATAAAAACTTTCCTTAATTTTCTAATGGTAGTCTCAGAACCAGAGGACACTCTACACCACACGCTTTGTGGAAAAAGAGTATTACCTCATTCACATCAACGACTACCAGGAGACCACCTCTCCTCTCTTCTTATTTTTTTAAATTATTTATGTGATAAAAATGGTGCCAGCAAATAAATATATACCCCCCATTGTCCAGCATTTGTCTTCCTGCTTTCCCTCCATTGTCCAGCATTTGTCCTACCCCTCCTCCATTGTCCAGCATTTGTCCTACCCCTCCTCCATTGTCCAGCATTTTCTGTCCACCTCCACCTCCCTTCCTGCCACTGCTGCTAATGCCTTGATCTGATTTTTCCTCAAATTAAAGTCTTAAAGATCAAACAGTAACAGTCTTATAAAGCTTATATAGATATGCTCTTTCCCAGATAGTAGTTACTGTTTTATATTTATCATCTTCCAGGCATTTTTATTGTACACAGCGGTGACTGAAAAAAAGGAAAGCAAAAGCATGGGGTCTTCAAGACTCTGGCACGTTTGTAAGTCCCTAATTGTTCCGCCCCCCTCTGATGTGAAAAGCATCAACGGAGGAAGCGGGATCCAACAGGGCCTTACAAGCATTCTGGAGTCGCAAGAGCTCGCACTTTTGCTTTCATATATTTTTTTTCAAGGTTGATAGCTCCTGGTGGTCCACTCAAATTTTATTTTTTTTATCATAGAAGGCAGAGTGAGACAGCTTGTCAATGACTTGACTGTCTCCTTGGTAAGAACAATCCAGGAGCCAGACATCAACCAATTTGGTTTAATCATCAACTGAAGATTCAAGGACATTTATTTGGCTGGCAAGTCTGGCAGCAGGCGGGTATCTGGTCACTGGATCATGTAATGTCTGCAACTGCTCTCAAATCTTTGCTGACCTGCAGCGAGAATTCCATCTGCCTCGTACCTGCTTTTTCCAAAGGCTGCAGCTTCACTCCTGTTTATAGCAAGCTGGATTTACACCTGCTACTCTGGCTGGGGATTGGAAATTGTTTACTGAAATTAATGCAATGGCAGTTTTGCCTAGGGTAGCATCTCATTTTTATGCTCTTTTTTGGTCAGCTGCTCCCCAGCCATGATTAGGTGCAGAGGCTAATTGGGAAAGCGATGCAGGTCAATTACCTACACGGTGACGCTGGGAGCAGTTTTGGAGCTGGCATATTAGGTCCCTGAGTTCAGCCTCTCTCAAACAGTTTTTGTTTTTTGTTGTGAATCAGGTTCTGATAACATTGGTGCAACTAGCCAAATGGAAATTGGGTACTAGTTATCACTGTTGAACCTGTCAGTTGAGTCCAGGGACCTTTTTGCATCTACTCTTTGACTGTCCATCTTTACAGGAGTATTGGAGATCAGCTTGGGAGCAGACTCAATCAATACTACATTTCTGTGACCCCTTTACATTTCGAATTGTAATGTATCAGTCCCTGGCTAAAATTATTCTTCTTGCAAAGCACAACCACTCTCTTTTGGATGTCCTATTAGGGATTGCCCTTAAACTGAGTTAATCATTAGTAATCTGATCAGGATTTAGATGCATATCATTGGTGGCGCTTAGTCTGTCAGAAATATGAAACTACCTACTCAATCCATATTTCATGATTCCTACAGGATCACCAAGTTTGGAAACCAATTGATAACTATGTTCAATGTCTTGGGTGATGTGCTTTAGGGGTATGTTTACTAAACGGCGCTAATGGCGCAGCTGCGATATTATCACGCGATACATGACGTTATCATGCGATAATGGCGCATTACCATGCAAGAATGTCACGTATCGAGCGATAATGTCTCCGGCGGCGTTAAGGTGCGCAGAGGGTGGAGTAAGGCTCCCCGGGGGTGGAGATAAGGGGTCAATGGGTGGAGAGTGGGCGGGGAGGGGACCCATGCACACTAACGCCGTGAAATGAAGGTCTGAAAAATAGTGCCATTGAAAACCTCGCGCTAGAGGCACATTTGCAGGGGAGAGAGACCATTTCAGTCAGCAATGTGCAGCAAAGGCAGGGAAACCAAGAAAAGAGTAGTAGTGATACATGTGCAGCAACATCATAGAGCCCAAGTACGAGAGGGCACTACGGTGAGGCTGCAGGGGGCTGCAGGCATGACATGCAGTGTGGCAGCTGGGGAATAGGGTGGGCGAGGCAGATGCCTAGGTGACACATAGGAAAGCGGAAAACCAGCAAGACAGCAACTGACCAAGGGCAAACATGGCCACGAGTGTGTGTCCCACAGTGTCCCAGGGGACAGTACCCAGCAAGTACCCCAAAGGGCACATAACATCAGCAGGCAGTGTCGGGGGGAAGCATGGATGTCTATGCAGGCACCCCTACCCCATATCACACAACATTGGCTGCCGCCTACCGGCACACTGGATGACCTGGGACTGTGCACCACCAGCACCACCGGCAGAAGGGCATGTCAGCATGGTGGCAGAGGGGTGCTGGTGGTGGAGGGGGCGGTGGCATCTGCCCACAGCAGACCACGGCCAAGCCCCATTTAGGTGGGTGCCGTGCACTGCAACAGACAAGGTTTGGCTGATGAACAGTCATGGTATCACCAGGGAATCATGTGCCCCTATGGCAACAGTTTGGTGCAGTACACAGTCAGTGTGTTCAAGAGCAGACGGTCACAGGTTCAAGTCCCAGCTGTGGCTCCTGTAAACCATGTCCCCATATTTTACCCAGTACTAAACCATGGTAATAAAGACAGAACCTTTATTGCAGATAAAATAAACATGCCATAAATGCTTTATTTTACCCTACAGAGCACAGACACCATAAACATGTGCAATCCCTAGAGCACAGTTCCCCAACTGCAGTCCTGGAGGGCCAAACACCATTCAGGTTTCATGCTGTCCCTAATAAATATGCCTGTGCTGCATTTTTATGCACCGCCCCCATTGTATGCAAATGTATCTCATTCATATTCATTAGGGACAGCATGAAAACCTGCACCATGTTTGGCCCACCAGGACCGGAGTTGGGAACCTCTGCCCTAGATCAGCGTCCAACAGGAGCAGAAACACCCACACCCACAGGCTCCACTATCCAAAGCCTCATGGAGAGTCAGGCTGTTGGGCCCTGTGTGGAGCAGCATCTCCCAATACTAGCACCTGAATACCTTAGCAATTCCGTCCTAAGCTTGGGAACACATTTCACATATATCAAAAGGTTGCTATGATTAATGTCAGACAACAAATCCTAAGTTAAACACAATTTGTTGATAGAGATTCATCATAGCAACCTTTCTGATATCTGTGGAATGTGTTTCCGGTTTTGCTTCTGACAGTGTTTACCACCCCGGGGAGTGACCTCAACAGTATTGCATACCATAGCAATGCCCGCACTGTGCCCAGGACTGGTGTCGCGGCCAGGGTTGCCAAAAACCTCTATATTGGCACAATGCTGGCATAGGTGTGGGAGTGTGTGTATGTCTATCCAGTGTTTTCTGGCTGCCTACACCTTACTGAGCCCACACTGCTTGCACTGTTTCCAGTGTTAGCCTGCCAATGTGCATAATGAGGAGCAAGGTACAGTGGGTATGGCCCGGACAGGGCGGCCTGGGCAGGATGCATCTGCACAGGGCATAGGGCAATGGCTGGGACATTATAGTGCCTGACCACCAGCTGCACGGACAGAGTGGCCACAGCATGTCATGTGGGAGGGGGGATGTCACTCTCACCCTGTCTGAGCAGTGACCATGGCATGGCTAGGTTCCCCCATAGTGCTATACAGTATTTTTCTTAAGTGATATCTATGGATTTCTTTTCCTGGGGCCCAATCACTGACATACCTGCTTGGTGTGTGTGTGCTCACATCCTATTTTTAGGCCTACTGTCTGTCTGCCAATGCCCTGTGTGATGTGTACAGATCTGTAGTGCCTACTCCCCAGCAGGACTGGTTGTTGATGGTCCCCTCTACTGCCACCATTGCAGAAATGTAGCATGTGGATCTGTTGGTGGGAGATCCTGTCCTCCACCCTGAGCCACAGAGAGTGAGTTGGGTGGTGCTACAAAATCCGCTTTTGGGGCCAACCACCGCCCTTCTCTTATAACATGTGACCATGGCAGCCACACAGGATATGCACTATTCTGGATGCATCATAGTCCACAAGGGCTAGACGTGACTGGGAAATACAGATAGAAACAGGTACATCCTAGGTGTGTCTGTAAGGACTACCTATCACACACTAGCACTGATGAGGTCCTGCAGCACAACTTATCTCAGCCCCACCTTACCCTCAGGGTGAGCACAGGAACCGTACAATGTCAAGGTCTGTAGCTACTCTGTGCCTGTAACACACACGGTCATTTCCCCCTACCAGGCCGGGGTGCTATAGAGGCACATACCCCATCTTTTGAGCAGCTGTAGGCTGCTGATCTGCATGTGCAGTGCATCATGGGTATCCTGGTAACCACAGCAGACAGTTTGTGTGGTGAACTGCAGTCTTTCTGTAGCCAGCCAGCAGCATGTTGGACGTTATAGAGAGGTATCCCACTGGTTACTTCAATGACTGCAGAGGTCATGGGTTTGATCCCACAGTGGTGTTATTTAATAAGTCTGTCAGAGGCATTTCCTTTTAATTTAAATCAGTGCTGCCAGCAAAAGCACCCTCACAGTGCTATAGCCTAAGGCACCCTATAGGGTGCCTAATAAAGCACCCTATAGGGCACATTATAAGGTGCCTTGGCAGACAGGGCACTTTATAATGTGCCCTATGGAGTGCCTTATAGGACACCTTATGCGGCACCTTAGGTTATGGCACGGTAAGGGAGTTTTTGCTGGCAGCACTGATTTAAATTAAAAAAAGGAAATGCCTCAGACAGCACTGATTTAAATTAAAAGGAAATTCCTGAGACAGCCTTCTTACATAACACCACTGTGTAATCAAACCCATGACCTCTGCCTCCACAGACATTGCATTAAGCAGTGGGCTACATCTTTATTGCTTCTGATACTGCGCTGGCATGAACTTAGGGTTAACACGTATTAACGTGACACGGTGACCACTATCACGCGATACAGATTCTTGCTACCTTGCCGCTGGAATGCCCTCTCCTTATATGGCATTCTTCACATTATCGCTGCAACTAGCGCCGGTAAAATTAAGATGGTTTAGTAAACATACCCCTTAGAGTGCTAATCCTGATAAGAATTTGTGCCGCTTATCTCTCCTTTTGTTCCATTTCTGAATAATGGAGCCAGGTGGGTTGGAGGTGGGGAATTATTCTTTCTTTGTGATTGCTTTGTCAGTTGTTGTTTTTTGTGGGGGGGGGGGGGTTGTTATTGTTTGACTTCTGGTTTGTAAATTTCTAAAAGCCTAAATAAATAAAATAAAATAAAGTTAGGCTAGCCTTTTTTGTCTAACTTTATCCAGTTTAAGTTAACTGAATATTGCTGTTAACCAGTTAACTCTGGTGCGACCTCTACAACACTCGCCGCTTAGCAACTAGGCATTTAGACACAAGCTGGAGATATTCATAGAAACATAGAAAAATGATGACAGAAAAAGACCACATGGCTTATCTAGTCTGTCCTTCCATATCAACAACTACAACAGTCCCCTTTTTTCCTTTAGAGATCCTCTGTGTTTGTCCCATGCTTTTTTGAATTCAGATACTGTCCTTATCTCTACCACCTCCACTGGGAGACTATTCCATGGATCCACCACTCTTTCCATTAATAAATATTTCCGCATATCACTCCTGAATCTATCCCCTTTCACCCTCATCCCATGTCCCCTCATAGCAAAACTTGCTTTCAAATGAAAGAGGCTCTACCCTTGTGCATTTATGCCACAGAGGTATTTAAACATCTCAATCATATCACCTCTATCCCGCCTTTCCTCTAAGATGTACATATGCTTTATAATGAAGCCCACTAACCATTTTAGTAGCCACCCTCTGTACTGACTCCATCCTGTTTATATCATTTTGAAGGTGCAGTCTCCAGAATTGCACACTATACTCCAAATGAGAGCACACCAAAGACTTATACAGAGGCACTATCACCTCCCATTTTTTGCTAGCCATTCCTCTCCGTATTTATTTATTTACATTCTCTTATATACCGCGCTGTTTTCCATCAGTGCGGTTTACATGGAACCAATTACATACACGTATGCACCCAAGCAACCTTCTAGCTTTTGCTGTTGCCTTTTGTACCTGTTTAGCTACTTTAAGATCATCAGACACAACCACGCCTAGGTCCCGCTCTTCTTTAGTGGACAAAAGTACTTCACCACCTATACTATATTGCTCCCTTGGATTGCTGCAGCCCAAATGCATGACCTTACATTTTTTAACATTAAATCCCAGCTGCCAAATTCTAGACCATTCTTCAAGCTTAGCTAGATCCCTCCTCATGTTATCTACACCTTCCTGGGTGTCTACTCTATTGCAGATTTTGGTATCATCCACAAAGAGGCAAACCTTATCTGACAGCCCTTCTGCTATATCACTAACAAAGATGTTAAAAAGAATCGGACCAAGGACAGATCCCTGGGGCACACCACTGCTAACTTCCTTCTCCTCAGAGTGAGCTCCATTTACTTGTACCCTTTGACGCCTCCCACTCAACCAATTTCTAAGCCAAGCAGTAACTTTAGGGTCCATCCATAGGGGTGCTCAGTTTGTTTATAAGTTGCCTGTGAGGAACGGTGTCAAAGGCTTTACTGAAATCTAAATACACCACATCTAGGGCTCTCCCTCGGTCCAACACCCTGGTCACCCAGTCAAAGAAATCAATCAGATTTATCTGACAAGACCTGCCTCTGGTTAATCCATGCTGCCTCGGATCATGTAATCCACTGGACTCCAGAAATCTCACTATTTTCTCTTTCAGCAGCATTTTCAATAATTTACTCACCACCGAAGTTAAACTAACCGGCCTGTAGTTTTCAACCACATCCTTACTTCCGCTTTTGTGTAAAGGCACCACATGAGCCTCACTCCAGTCCTTTGGCACCACTCCCGACTCCAACGAGGCATTGAAAAGGTCAGTCAGTGGGGCTGCTAGAATGTCCCCAAGTTCCCTCAGTATTCTAGGGTATATCCCATCCGATCCCATTGCTTTGTCTACTTTAAGTTGAGCTAGTTTCTCACAAGCACAGTCTTCTGAAAATTGTTCAAGATGCCCCTCGCTTCTGTTCTGTTTGCGGGTGTTTTCTGAGGTTCTGTTCCTGGTTCTTCATCTGTGAACACAGAACAGAAGTATTTGTTAAGCAATTCTACTTTATCCTCATCAGCTTCTACATATTCCTCCCCTTCACCCTTGAGTCTGACAATGCCACTTTTGCCCTTCCTCATCTCACAATCTCACTAACATATCTGAAAAATGTCTTATCCCCCCCCCTCCCCCATTTTATTGCATTGGCTATTTCCTCTTCTTTTTGAATCTTTGCTTTCCTGACTACTTTGCTAACTTCTCTAAGTTTTTCCAAATATAGATGCCTGTCTTCCTCTCTCTGTGATCTCTTGTATTTCATGAAGGCCTCCCTCTTTTTCTTCACCTTTTCAGCTACTTCTTTCGAAAGCCATAGCGGTCTCCTTTTCCTTTTACCTTTATTTACCATTTTAACAAAAAGGTTGGTTGCCCTTAAAATATCCCATTTCAGTTTTGCCCACTGTTTTTCTACATCCCCCAGCTGTTCCCATCCCGCTAACGACTCCCTGAGATATTGGCCCATCTTGGCAAAATTTGTTTTCCTTAAGTCTAAGACCCTCGCTTTTGAATGGATTCTAACAGTCCTAGTCCTAATACTGAACCACACCATCTGGTGATCACTGGATGCAAAATTATCTCCCACTATAACATCAGAAACACTTTCGCCATTGGTAAGCACCAAGTCCAGTATGCCCCCTTCACTTGTGGGGTCTGTTACCAATTGTCTGAATAGTTCTCCCTGTAGAGAATTCAGGATCTCCTTACTTCTAGATGATACTGCAGCAGGAATATGCCAATCAACATCTGGCATATTGAAATCCCCTATCAGTAGCACTTCCCCTTTCCTAGTAATGCTACGTTTGTCTTCAATTAACTCTCTGTCCACCTCTTCCTCTTGTGAGGGAGGTCTGTATATCACGCCAATGCAAATAGATTTCTCTTTCCCTCTTTCTAGTTTAACCCACAATGCCTCCTCTCTCCCTTTTAAGCTCTGTAATTCCAAGGTTTTAATCTCGTATTATTTTTTACATATAGTGCCACTCCTCCTCCCCTTCTTCCTATCCTGTCCTTTCTGAATAAAGTATAGCCTGGTATAGTTACATCCCAGTCATGGTTTTCTGTGAACCATGTTTCTGTAACTGCCATTAAATCCAAGTCGGCCAATCCCACCAAAGCTTCAACATCAGGGATCTTATTTCCCATGCTACGGGCATTTATACACACTGCTTTCCATATGTTACACCTTTACCCATTTCCATAAAGGTATTTAATGTTTCACTTACCTGGGGGCTTTCACTTACCTGGGGGCTTTCTTCATCCATCCCCAATGAATTTAGTTTAAAGCCCTCTTCAGTAGATTAGCCAGTCTACTACTGAAGACATGTTAACCTTTCTTGGACAGATGGACGCCATCTCTGCTCTGCAACCCTTGGAACAGCATCCCATGGTCCAGGAAACCAAAACACTCTCGATGACACCATCCACACAGCAATGCATGCATCTCCAGGATACCTGCCTTGGCCTTTACCCTCAACAGGGAGGACTGAAGAGAACATTACCTGAGCACCTATCTGTTTTACCCTCTGTCCCAGAGCCATGAAGGCAATTTTGATATGCTCAGAAGGATACTGGGCAGTATTATTTGTTCCGACATGGATTAGCAACATTGGGTAATAGTCAGTGAGCTTGATGAGTCTCAGCATACCCTCCATAACATCTTGGATTCTGGCACCAGGCAGTCAGCATACCTCTATGGACATCAAGTCTGATTGGCAAATGGATGCCTCAATACCCCTCAGAAGAAAGTCACCAACCACCACTACCCTTCGCTTCCTTGTGGTCACTGATTCTGCAACTTTGGGGTACTTGAGCTCTGGTTCTTCCCTTTCCAGGGATGCTTTCACCTCCTCCACTTCCAGGGCTGCATAATGGTTCTTCAATTCAAGGGCTGGAGAAGTTGGATTGGTGATTCTGCAGGTCCTGATGACTTGTGTCTAACCTTCGTCATTCTGTAGGCATCCATCTTCTCCTCTGCTGGAGAACTTGGTTGCTGCAAGAAGCATCTCATCAATGTACTTCTCACTGTCTTGAATGCTCCTCAGCCTCACCACCTCCTCTCTGAGTTCCTCCACTTGTTTCCTGAGAGCTTCAGCATGCAGGTACCCTGCACATGGAACAGGTCCTTCAACTGGCATTGGGACCTCTGTCTGGACAGAGGCAGAAGCTCTAACAGGGGCAACAGCTTTAGCGATACGATTTTTCCCAGCCATGTTGATATGGAAGGACAGACTAGATAGGCCATGTGGTCTTTTTCTGATGTCATTCTTCTATGTTTCTATGAATATCTCCAGCTTGTGTGGCTTTTATGCCACTGAATACCTTGGTGACGGCTTTTTATCTAGTTAGCAGTTCTGCTAACCGGTTAAACCACTTTGAATATGCTTCCTTTCAGACACTGCAGTGAGCTGTTAGAATGGACTCCCTTCCCCAAGCTCCTCTACCTCTTTCCCTCAATGTGAGGAGAAAGATAATTTGCTTCTTAACCCTTGGATCATCCAAATGAGCAACAGTGTAATGCAAAACTCCCATGCATCAGGATGAAATAGTCAGAAATCCAGGACCAACTTAAAATCTCACTCCTGGAACTGAGTAACTTGGCAATTCTGCATGTAGGGAGAACCACTAAAAAAGCAGGCCCAGATTATAGGCAATAGAGGCAACTGCCTCCAGCACCAAATGTTTATAGGCACTGGAAGATTGCCACTGTGCTATGCTTCAATCTGGGCCTGAGGCCATGGAACTCATATCCAGCTGAGGAATGAAATAGTTAAAAGCTCATTTAATTCTTATTAAATTACTAACTGCGGGTTGCTGTCAGAAACCTGACATAACTGCAAGGCTTGTGTATGTATATGTTGAAAAGTGATGTAAGGCAAAAGCAGAAACAAATGTCTGTTAGACCATGATAGGCCTTGCTAGAAGCAAGAAAGGGGAACAAGCGGTGTTGGACATTGCTCAAGAGTCCATAACAGTTTGCTTGGTCATGGTGAAGGGGCAGAGGCTTCAATAGGAATAAGGATAGAGATGTTGCTAGTCAGAGAGATAGAAACGTTGCTGTTACAATTTCTAGACTCAGGGGCGGCTCAAGGCAATCTGCTGCCTGAGGCGATGAATGAGATGGTGCCCCCCTCCCCACCTTAGAGGGGGCAGGGCTTTTTCAGATATCCAATCAGAGACTGAAACAAACAAAAAAGCCGATTAGATTATATGGAGGAAATGCAAGATGTTTGCACACAGGGCCGTACCGAGCTGCAATCATGCCCTCTGCGACTTGCAGCTTGGGCGCACGCCCCCTCTTCCTCCATACCTCCATCCAGCGCTACCTGCTCTTCCCTGCTGCTGCCGCCCTCTGTTTTTTTCACAGCAGCACCGGCAGCAGGGAAAGAGCAGGCAGCACTGGACGAAGGTACGGGGAGGTATGCCTGTTTCCCATCAGCGCTGGTGAGTTCAGCTTTAACAGAGCCACGGGAAAGGGAAACACTCTCCCTTTGTGCAGCTCTGCAAAGCTGAGCCGGCGCAGGGGGGGGGGGGAACGCTGGGAGGGCTCTTCCAGGGAGGCAGCGGCTGTGGGGCACTTCATTCTGCAGCAGCAGCTTCTGCAGCCAGGGTTTTTTTTTTTTTTTTGAAGGCTGAGTGAGGCAGTCTTTTTTGTAGCAATTTTTGCCACCCCCTAAACGTTGCCACCTGAGGCTACAGCCTCACTCGGCCTCATTATAGAGCCGCCCCTGTCTAGACTAAACTTGAGAAATAAGCAATCTGGAACACTGGCTCCTGGTACCTTTTAATTCTGTTTTCTTAGCATCTGTACTTCTGTAAATCTAAGTTTGATCCCTAGAAGTTCCATTTATTGTCTTATAAAAGATATACCTGATTAATTCTAGTCAGAGACTTGTACTTTGTACTGGAAACCCTGCATGTCTATTCAATTCTCTCAACTGCACAATTTATATAACAAAGGCTAATTCCATTTATCCAGAGAGTACTTCTTTATTTCAAAATGTACACACCACAGTACATTGGTGGCCGGTATGAACAGAATCAACAACGCCTGAAACTGAATTTAGTGTGGGTCATACAAAACTTCCTCACACACCAACAGGTCCTGTGGTGTCCTGCCCTGTCTGTTCACATAGGTTGCCATCATAACAGAAAGCCCATGTGAGTGGAGAGGTCCAAGCATTGCAGGACCCTATCACCACAGGAAGGCTTGTGTGCCCCATGCGGAATTCAACATTAGATGCTGTTGCTTCTGTTTGTACTGATTGCCATTGTAAAGGTTAAAGTGAGGACAAAATCTGGTTGGGGCAATTGAGGAGGGAAAGGGAAAATCCAGCTCTGCAAAAAGGCATTTGTTTTTTTAGTTAGCCATAAATTAAGTAACTAGGATGCAGAGAAGAAACTAAACTTTTGTCCATTTCCCACAGTTGTACTGGCTTCTAGTCAATCAATGAAATGTGCATTAAAAACTAATATTGCCACAAAAAAAATCAAGAAATTCCAAAGTATTTCCTTACCTTATTGGCAGGGTTGGCCCAAGGATATCTGATGCTCTAGGTTAACCGTCAGCTGTGTGCCATCCTTCCCCCAGAAAGGCTCAAGGCCCCACCCATGGTGGTTCAAGGCCCTATCCCATCATGTTCCAACAATTCCCCTACACCTCCCAGGTGGTCAGCATCTCCCCTTCCCCTCCAAACCCCTCCCAGGATGGCCAGCATCTCCCTTTCTGCTCCCTCCCCCCTTTCTGGTGGCCAGCATTTACCCTTCCCCTCCTCTATCCAGGTGACCAGAATTTCCCCTTTCCCTTCATACTCCCTCCAGGTGGCCAGCAACTCCTTTTTCCCTCCATTACCTCTTCTCCGCCCCCCCCCCCCTCCCAACAAGTATCTAGAATCTTATCTCTTCCTTCCCTCCCCCTCACACCACTGCAGCCAGCCTACTTCCACTCTCTGCCTTCTGCCCTAGGCTGCTGCTGTAATGGAACTCAGCATGGCAGATGGCCTTTAAGCACAGGCCCCTGCTCTAGTGCTGCCATGGTTCCTGTTGTGTGATATCCATGCTGATGATCCCGTATTCTGCTGTCCTAGGCAGACGCCAAGTCTTCCTAGTGGCAAGGCTGGCCCTGCTTATTGGCTAAACAAAAGCACCCTTGCAAGGAATGCACTTTCTTTAGTTATAAAAAATGAGAAGAGAAAGGTCAAAGGAAAATAATAAATACTAAAGAGGAGGAGAAGTTTAGTGAAGAAGAAGATGAAAAGAAAGCAGGTATCTCAAACACATATATTGATGTTTTTCACACTCAAAGTAGGGTGAGCAATCAAAGGAAAAAGTCAAAGACACAAAGGACTAGGGAGAAAATACATCACTCAAGGATAGCTTAGGACTAAGGAGAAAACACATCACTCAAGGATAGCTTAAGACAATCTGGGCATGGGGGTCCTCTTCAATGGGTGCAGGATGAAGGTGTCTTCAAAACTCCGGTCAGGAGGCCCCCTCAGAGCTCTTGATGGGGAATGGAGAGTGGAAGTATGTGTGTGAATTGAGAAGTGTCTGAAGCAGGAAGTGTGTGTAGAGGGTGTCTAAGGCAAGAAGGGATGGTGGGGAATGGTATATAAGGCAGGGGGGTACACTTGTGGTCAATGATATTGGCACCCTTGCCCCTTAAGTATGTTGTGTTCATATCTTGAGAAACAATTGGAAATATTCCAACTGTATATCATCATAATATTATAATAGTATGTTTGAAGGTATACAACAACAAATAAAGTTGTCTGTGTAACTTAGATGTAGTCATTTCTGAGGGAAAAAAAAGCAGTATAGGACCTGGACAGGATTAATGGCACCCTTCACTAATATTTGGTTGCACAACTCTTGGCAGTGATGACAGCCTCCAAATGTTCCTTGTAGCCATCTATATATTTCATACATTTGTCTGCTGGTGGTTTCTCCCACTCTTCAACTGTGATTTGTTCCAGCTCATGAATGTTTCCAGGATTCCTTTTACCAATGGCAGATTTCAACTTTTTCTAAAACAGTCCATTTGTTCCTTTGTAACCATTCTTTTGTACTTTTGGATGTATGTTTTGAGTCATTGCCCTACTGGAGGACACATGACTTTTTACCCAGACCTAGCTTTTTGAGGTAGCAAAACAGCCCCACAACATTTTTAATTGTAGGAAGGGTGTTTTTTAAATTATAAGCTTCATTTCTTTGCCTGTAAATGTATTGCTGGTCTGCATTGCCAAAGAACTCAACTTCGCTTTCATCTGTCCACAGAACATTTTCCCAGAAGGATTGTGGTTTCTCAAGGTGGGTTTGGGTAAAGATCAGGCATGCTTTTTTTAGGTCTATCTTTGAGCAGTGGGATCCTCCCAGGTATTTTAAATAGCATCTATGTATACTATTCCTAGTTTGGTCATGGTTTCCCTCCCTCTCTTGCTGATTCGCTCTTGCTACTACCCTCTCTCCCTGTTAGACACTATAGGGTATGTTTACTAAACCGTCTTAATGTTACTGGCGCTAGTTGCAGCGTTAATGTGCAGAATGCCATATAAGGTAGTGGGCGGTCCAGAGGTAAGGTTGCAAGGAAACGGTATAGTGCGATAGTGGGCGCCATGGCACGTTAACGCGCGTTAACCCTAAGTTCATGCCAGTGCAGTGTCAAAAGCTATAAAGATGTAGCCCACTGGTTACTGCAATGACTGTGGAGGCAGAGGTCATGGGTTTGATCCTGCAGCAGTGTTATCTAAGAAAGCTGTCTGAGGCATTTTCTTTTTTAATTCAAATCAGTGCTGCCAGCAAAAATACCCTCACAGTGCAGTAACCTAAGGTGCCCCCAAATACGAAACCCACTATATCTCCCACAAATATACTCATCAAACTAAGGGAAACATACAAACAATTTTTGTCAGAACTTACACCTTGAAGAAACATTTCCTTCTCGTAGTGTATTGTTTCTTAATCCAATGTTGTGTTTCAAGCCTACAATTCTCCTGGCACTTCTTCAAACTGTGTTGCTCCATCGCACACCTGGATAATGTCCACATTTGAACTTCCTGGTTTGGTCAATCGGGGATGTCAATACTGCATTAGTTATTCGGAAGCGATGTTCTTGAAGTCGTTTTTTCATCCTTCTAGATGTCTTTCCAACATATATCTTTTTACATGGACAGATCAACACATAAACCACAAACGGCCCCGATAGTATCACACTGTCAGGAATATCATCATCAATTTTCAGATCTTCAGTGGAGAGTGTTGGATCATATACCACTAAATGCTAGAGGAGGTGATCGGGATGCTCATCTATTCTATTAGGAGCAATTCTGGATCTATACTCTGGAATCTTTAACACCACAGGGTTTAAACTCGTCCTTGGACTGGTGGAGTATTCTGTAAATGAAGAGCGGGCGGTTCAAATCAGTGATCTTTCTATTGGTTCTCAACCGGTCATGTGACCACACCAGGAAGTTCAAATGTGGACATTATCCAGGTGTGCGATGGAGCAACACAGTTTGAAGAAGAGCCAGGAGAATCTTAGGCTTGAAACACAACGTTGGATTAAGGAACAATACACTACGAGAAGGAATTGTTTCTTCAAGGTGAAAGTTCCGACAAAAATTGTTTGTTTGTATGTTTCCTTTAGTTTGATGAGTAACCTAAGGTGCAGCATAAGGTGCCCTATAAGGCACTCCATAGGGCACATTATAAAGTGCACTATCGGCCAAGGCACCTTATAATGTGCCCTATAGGGCGCCTTATGAGGCACCTTAGGCAATGGCACTGTGAGGGTGTTTCTGATGGCAGCACTGATCTAAATTAAAAGGAAAAGCCTCAGGCAGTCTTATTAAATAGCACCCACTGTGGGCTCAAACCCTTGACCTCTGCCTCCACAGTCATTGAAGTAACCAATGGGCTACATCTCTATAGTGTCTAATACACTGCTGAAAGCTACAGAAACATAGAAACATAGAAATATGATGACAGAAAAAGACCACATGGCCTATCTAGTCTGTCCTTCCATATCAACAACTTCAACAGCCCCCTTTTTACCTTTGGAGATCCTCTGTGTTGGTCCCATGCTTTTTTGAATTCAGCTACTGTCCTCATCTCTACCATGTCCACTGGGAGACTATTCCATGGATCCACTACTCTTTCCATAAAGAAATATTTCCGCATATCACTCCTGAATCTATCTCCCTTCACCCTCATCCCATGTCCCCTCGTAGCAGAACTTGCTTTCAATTGAAAGAGGCTCTCTCCCTGAACATTTATGCCACGGAGGTATTTAAACATCTCAATCATATCACCTCTATCCCGCCTTTCCTCTAAGGTGTACATATTAAGATCCTTCAGTCTGTCCTCATATATTTTATAATGAAGACCACTAATCATTTTAGTAGCCACCCTCTGCACCGACTCCATCCTGTTCACATCCTTTTGAAGGTGCGGTCTCCAGAATTGCACACTATACTCCAAATGAGGTCGCACCAAAGACTTATACGGAGGCACTATCACCTCCTTTTTTCTGCTAGCCATTCCTCTCCGTATGCAACCAAGCATCCTTCTAGCTTTTGCCGTTGCCTTTTCTACCTGTTTAGCTACTTTAAGATCATCAGACACAACCACGCCTAGGTCCCGCTCTTCTTTAGTGGACAAAAGTACTTTACCCCCTATACTATATTGCTCCCTTGGATTGCTGCAGCCCAAATGCATGACCTTACATTTTTTAACATTAAATCCCAGCTGCCAAATTCTAGACCATTCTTCAAGCTTAGCTAGATCCCTCCTCATGTTATCTATACCTTCCTGGGTATCCACTCTATTGCAGATTTTGGTATCATCCGCAAAGAGGCAAACCTTACCCAACAGCCCTTCCGCTATATCACTAACAAAGACTGCAGGTCACCACACAAACTGTCGGATGTGGTTACCAGGATAGGGTAAACCCACTCATACCCATGCTGCACTGCACATGCAGATCAGCAGCCTACAGCTGCTCAAAAGATGGTGTAAGCCCCTTTATAGCACCCCGGCCTGGTAGGGGGAGATGACCGTGTGTGTTACAGGCACAGAGTAGCTACAGACCGTGACACTCTGCGGATCCTGTGCTCACCCTGAGGGTGAGGTGGGGCACCCAGCATGAGGCCTGCAGCACCTGGCTTGGCTGAGATCGGTTGTGCTGCAGGTCCCCATCAGTGCCAGTGTGTGATAGGTAGTCATTGCAGACACACCTACGATAAACCTGTATCTATCTGTATTTCCCAGTCACGCCTAGCCATTGTGGATTATGATGCACCCAGAATAGTACATATCCTGTGTGGTTGCCATGGTCACATGTTATAAGAGAAGGGTGGTGATTGGACCCAAAAGCGGATTTTGTAGCACCACCCAACCTGCCCTCTGTGGGTCAGGGTGGGGAGACAGGATCGCCCACCAACAGATCCACATTCTACATCTCTGCAATGGTGGCAGTAGAGGGGACCATCAACCCAAGTCCTGCTGGGAAATAGGCACCCTACAGGGCAGTCAATGTAGATCTGTACACATCACAGAGGGCACTAGCAGACAGGCGGTAGGCCTGGAAAAGCTCAGCTGCCCCCCACAACTATCTGACATCCATCAGGAGAGAGCACAGTCAGTTCCACCCTGCAAGGTGTTCCAGCCATATACATGCTACCTGCAGACAGGCTGCTAGCTAGCACATAGTGCATGTTCCTGTAGAAACTGTGTGCACCCAAAAATTGGATATGAGCACACACACCAATCAAGTATGTCAGTGATTGGACCCCAGAAAAAGAAACTCATAGATATCACTTGAGAGAAGTACTGCATAGCACTATGTGGGAACCTAACCATGCCATGGTCACTGTTCAGTCAGGGTGAGAGTGACCTCCCAGCATGACATGCTGTGGCCACTCTGTCCGTGCAGCTGCTGGTCAGGCACTACAATGTCCAAGCCATTGCCCTATGCCCTGTGCAGATGCATCCTGCCCAGGCCGCCCTGTCCAGGTCATACCCACATATCTTGCTCCTCATTATGCACATTGGCAGGCTAATACTGGAAACAGTGCAAGCAGTGTGGGCTCAGTAAGGTGTAGGCAGCCAGAAAACACTGGATAGACATACACACACTCCCACACTTATGCCAGCATTGTGCAAATATAGAGGTTTTTGGCAGCCATGGCCGCCACACCAGTCCTGGGCACAGTGCAGGCATTGCTATGGTACACAATACTGTTGGGGTCACTCCCTGGGGTGGTAAACACTGTCAGAAACAAAAACTGAAACACACTCCACAGATATCAGAAAGGTTGCTATGCTGAATCTCTGTCAACAAATTGTGTTTAACTTAGGATTTGTTATCTGACATTAATCATAGCAACCTTTTGATATATGTGGAACGTGTTCCCAAGTTTAGGACGGCATTGCTAAGGTATGCAGGTGCTAGTATTGGGAGATGCTGCGCCGTGCAGGGCCCAACAGCCTGACTCTCCATGAGGCTTTGGATAGTGGAGCCTGTGGGTGTGGGTGTTTGTGCCCCTGTTGGACGTTGCTCTAGGGCAGAGGTTCCCAACTCCAGTCCTGCTGGGCCTAACACGTTTCAGGTTTTCATGCTGTCCCTAATGAATGTGCATGAGAAACATTTGCATACAATGGGGGCGGTGCATACAAATGCAGCACAGGCATATTTATTAAGGACAGCATGAAACCTGAATGGTGTTTGGCACTCCAGAACTGCAGTTGGGGAACTCTGTTCTAGGGATTGCACATGTTTATGGTGTCTGTGCTCTGTAGGGTAAAATATAGGCATTTATGGCATGTTTGTTTTATCTGCAATAAAGGTTCCGTCTTTATTAACATAGTTTAGTACTGGGTAAAATATAGGGACATGGTTTGCAGGAGCCACAGCTGGGACTTGAACCTGTGACTTTCTGCCCCAGAACACACTGGCTGTGTGTACTGCACCATACTGTTGCCACAGAGACAGATCATTCCCTAGGGATACCATGACTGTTCGTCAGACAGACCTTGTCTGTTACAGTGCAAGGAACCCACCTATACGGGGCTTGGCCATGGTCTGCTGTGGGCAGATGCCACTGCCCCCTCCACCACCAGCACCCCTCCACCACCATGCTGACATGCCCTTGTGCCGGTGATGCTGGTGGTGTGCAGTCCCAGGCCATCAAGAGTGCCGGTAGGTGGCTGCCTATGGTGCGTGATATGGGGTAGGGGAGCCTGCATAGACATCCATGCTTCCCCCCAGCACCGCCTGCCAATGTAATGTGCTCTTTGGGGTAATTGCTGGGTACTGTCCCCTGGGACACTGTGGGACACACACTCGTGGCCATGTTTGCCCTTGGTCAGTTGCTGTCTTGCTGGTTTTCCGCTTCTACATTCCTATGTGTCACCTAGGCATCTGCCTAGTCCACCCTGTGCCCCAGATGCCCCACTGCATGTCCTGCCTGCAGCCCCCTGTACTTCATTTGCAGCCTCACCATAGTGCCCTCTTGTACTTGGGCACTATGCTGTTGCTGCACATGTATCACTACTATCACTTTTCTTGGTTTCCCTGCCTTTGCTGCACATTGCTGACTGAAATGGTCTCTCTCCCCTGCAAATGTGCCTCTAGCGCGAGGTTTTCACTGGCGCTAATTTTCAGACCTTCATTTCACGGCGTTAGTGTGTTGGAGCCTCTCCCAGCCCACTCTCCACCCATTGACCCCTTATCTCCACCCCTGGGGATCCTTACTCCACCCTCTGGGCAGCCTTACTCCACCCTCTGTGCGCCTTAATGCCGGCGGAGACGTTATCGCGCGATACGTGACATTCTCGCACAGTAATGCGCCATTATCGCACGATAATGTCACTTATCGTGCAATAAAGTTGCTGCTGCGACATTAGTGCTGTTTAGTAAACATAACCCTATATTGTCATCTTCAGTCTCTACATGTTAATACATATACTTTTTATTGTTATTAATTATTATTTATATTTTCTTTAGTTTGTACAGGTTTTTAATAATTAGAACAGAGTATTACAAGATCTTATTGCCTTACATTCCTAAACAGAGGTATTTATATCTATGTTTTTATACGTCACATCCTTTCATTTCATTTTGGAGTTTACTCATGATTCCTTTTATGTATATAAGGAAATTTGTTTTAAGTACAATTATGATTACAGCTGTTCAGTTTTATAATTTTAACTTTCACTTTTAATCTTATTCAGTTTATTTCATTTTTATATTATTGTTTGTGTTCATTTTGTTATCTGCTCTTTTATGACTTTTTGTATTTATTTATTTATATATTGATGGTTTTAGCATTTGCTAGACTAATCCCTGATGAAGGGTATCGAAACACGGCCTGTGTCGGGTTGTAATTGGTTTCACCAATAAAGCTCTGTCTTTCCACTATATCACATCTTGGACTAGGTTCTTCACTTTACGTGATATTTGCTTTTGTTGTGGTGCATCCTATTCTTCAGTATGTTTTCCCCATGGAAAGACATTTTAAGTTTTGGGGAAGATGCTTTAGACAAGCTCATACCACAGGAATCTCTCATCAATCAATCTGAAGAAGAAACAGATAATTTTTGGAATCAGTGGGATGATGTGGTGCATTTAGCCAAGAAGTTGGCTAAAGAACAGATGCATTCAACATATCTCCTTGAGTGCTGCAAATCTAAGATAATACAAAGAGGACTACGAATGAATAAAGCACCAGGACTATGTGTAAATGAAGAAGGATTTGTAAAATGTTGGAACGCCATACTGAACAAATGTTCATTAGAATTAATGATTTTATTGATTACTACAGCTAATAAGAAATCAGAAGTTTTTAAAAAAGAATTAGATGAAAAATTGACCGTTTTGAAAGGATGTGACAGTAATTTTGATAAAATACAAGAAGATTACCATAGAAACATTCAACAATTTAAGAAAGAAGTAAAAAATAAGAAAGTGGACAAGTTTAAGAGAGATGAAGACGACTATAGAGTAGGGTATGTATATCATTGGAATAAGAAAGTAGAAAATGATCATTTGTGGTTTAAAAAGAGAACTACGATATTTGATCGTAAAGATAGCTCAGTAGATTATCACCACAAAGACATACCCCTTGAGCAAAAGAAAAAATGTAGCAGGAGCGAATCAGCAGAGTTTGATGCATCTGCATCACTTTTTTTGAACTATACAGAGTTGGTTAGACCACAGAGAAAAAACACAGAAAGAGAGAATCAACAAAAAAAAAAGAAAAAAAAAAAGAAATAAAGTATCTAGGAGTCACATTTGACTGTGACCTAAAGATGGAAAAACACCTCCGAAAGACCAACAGAGCAGTTTTCCACAAGCTTAGAGTGCTCCAACCCATTCGGAATATTATTGATCCCCAAGACTTCAGAACAGTGGCCCAAGCACTCATCATGCCACATTTTGACTACTGCAACGCCATCCTACAAGGTTTACCTAAAAAACCCTAAACATATTACAAATGGCACAAAATGTAGCTGCCAGGGTCATAATGAAGAAAAATCTAAGTGACCACATCACACCAGTGCTAATTCAATTACACTGGCTACCCATAACAGCTCGCACAAAATACAAAATACTAACAACCACCTTCAAACTCATCCACAACTTAGCACCTTCCTTCCTCAACAACCTAGTAAGATTGCAACCTCCTACCCGAAACAGAAGAACCCACAATTCCAACATCCTTCACACTCCAACAGATATAAGATCTGCCAGAACTAACACCAGCCACAGGGCTTTCTCATATGTGGCGCCAACACTGTGGAACCAACTCCCACCAGAACTACGAGCTAGCAATGACCTTCTAGACTTCAGAAAGAAACTCAAAACGCACATTTTCCAATCACATTTCAACCTGAACTAAACCCACAGATGGAGCAGCCCCTGACCACTGTGTCCAAGAAGATTATCCTGTATATATGTATTTATGTATATCTGTAAATGAACTCCCCCATAGCTAAGAAGTGTTAACTCTGTATGATGTGCTTTTCTGACAATCTGTATGTAAGCAAAATTTGTACCTGCCTTGATTCGACAGTCCAAGAAGATTATCCTGTATATATGTATTTATGTATATATGTAAATGAACTCCCCCATAGCTAAGAAGTGTTAACTCTGTATGATGTGCTTTTCTGACAATCTGTATGTAAACAAAATTTGTACCTGCCTTGATTCGGCAGTTTCACAATAGTAATCCTACCCGCTTCTGATCGCTGGAAGGAGCGGGCTACAAATGCTTGCTAAATAAATAAATAAATAAATAAATAAAAACCTGGTGATAATAAAGAATCTTTTTTCAATATGGACCAGTTGTGGAAGGGAGGAGGTCGAGACGGTCCTCTCACCTGTCCACGTCAAATAGAATTAGACAGAGACCAAGATTTGGAACAAGACAGAATGTATGGTCAGTACAATTATCACAGAGGATGGGATCGAGGGCGAGGAAGGGGTCGATGGAAGTCAGAGAGATCAGAAGAGAGGAGGTATTAAATATTAAATCTCCTAGTAACGTCATTAATATTTCAAAGTACCCATTGACGTCTGATGAAGAATCTATTTTAAGCAAAGGATTGTCTTTTGTGCCTAAGAGAAAGCTAGATCCTTTTGAAATTCACATTGACCTCTACAAATTCTTTCACAAAGTACGTATCAGACATTTTTTTGCAAGCCATGATAATACTCTTAGGGACTTGTTTACAAAGCTGCGGTAGCAGTTTCCGATTGTTATCGGAGCCACGGCCCCATTGATAACAATCAGAAACCGCTACCGCGATTTTGTAAACAAGCCCCTTAGTGATGTCTCCATCATTAGTAAAAAAATCTACTTGGATACCACCTCAAAAAACTGATCCCCTTATTGAAGCTTTTGAACAAGTGGTGATAAAACAGGTTACAACAGTTCTAAAAGATACTCCATCCTCTTTTCATAATATCACGCATGGTGAAAGAAAAGCAATTTTGTCATTACAAAAGAATAATAAAATTATAATAAAACCAGCAGATAATGGAGGAGCAGAAGCAGTTTTAGATAAGGAATATTACATAGCGGAAATAAATAGACAGTTGAATGATCATACTTTTTATCAGAGACTAGATGGAGATCCCACACATGATCTTAAGAAAAGCATTGATAATATAGTAATTGCAGCATTTGAAATAGGATATATTACCAGAAAAGAAAAACTAATTCTTATAGTGGATGCACCTTTTAGTCCAACAATTTATATAGTGGAGGAGTGGCCTAGTGGTTGGGCAAGGTACTTCAGGCCGGAAGGTCGGGGGTTCAAATCCCACTAGAGGACAGCAACCTTGGGCCGGAAGGACTGGGGTTTCTAGTCCCACAGGTGCTCCTTGTGGTTTTGGGCAAGCCACTTAACCCTCCATAGCCCATGTTCCCTGTAAAATAGTTATCTCCAAGTTATAATGCCCTGTTCAATGTAATTTCAGTTTGTTCAATGTAAACCGCCTTGATATCATGAAAGGCGGTATATAAGAAATGTTAAATAAAAAATAAAATAAAATAAAATAAAAATCCATAAGTTTCTTGAAGCTCCACCCGGGCGACCTATAGTTTCGACTATTGGTTCTCTTTTAGAGCCCATTTCAAAATTTTTGGATGTGTTGCTGCGACCATTTGTACATGACATGTGGTCATATGTAAGAGATTCAGCTCATGTGATAGAAATACTTTCCACCTTCAAAGAATATGAATGTAGAGTCGTTATACACTAACGTACCACAAAATGAGGCTTTAGATATTGTTGAACAATGTCTCCTCAGAAGGACTGTAAATAAACGAATTCCAACAGCATTTCTCTTGATTTTAGCACAAATAGCGCTTTATAAACAAATCAAAGGAATAGCCATGGGGTCCTCTATGGCCCCTGACATAGCAAATTCATACATGTTCCAATTTGAAAATAACTTTTTGAAAGACCACCCCTTTAGGAACAACATCACTCTTTGGATTCATTACATAGATGATATTTTGATTCTTCGGAAAGGCACAATAGAAGAACGTACTAGTTTTAATGAATGGATCAATCAATTAGATATAAATTTACATTTTCAGATTACATACGATCATAATCAGATTCCGTATTTAGACCTGCTGATCAAAAAAAGAGAATAATAGTTTTTCTACTATGTTATATAGGAAACCGACAGATAGGAATCAGCTTTTGCATTATAACAGTTTTCACAACCCATCACTTAAAAGGAATCTCCCGGTGAGACAATTCTTAAGAGCGAAAATAATTTGTACTAAACACAAGATTTTAAGAGACAGGCAGAAGAAATGAAAGAAAGATTTGTTGCTAGGCGATATCCAGCCCATTATATTGAGCAAGCATATAAAAGGGCTAAAGAATCTTCTCGGGATACACTCTTACAGTCAAAAGTAAAAGAGATGACATAGGAATTGTGTGTCCCCTCCTTTATTCTTCACAATCATACAATATCATACAGATTTTAAAAAAATGAGTGACACTTGATTCAGACCCTTCCTGGTTTTCAAGATACACAACTAACGATCACACACAAGCGAAATGTGAATTTACATAACCTTTTAGTCCCTTTGGCACTTACAGAAAGAAAGTATCTGCCAAGACATAAAGGACAATTCCAATGTGGTAAATGTTCTGTATGTTTAAACGTTTTACCAGTAAGAAATATATTCAGTCACCCCTTTAAAAAACAGAAGTTTTATATTGATGACTTTTCCAATTGCGAAACCAACAATGTTGTTTACGTTATACAAGGCCCTTGTAAGAAACTGTACATTGGAAAAACCACTCGGAGTATTTGAGTAAGAGTTATAGAGCATAAGAGCTGTATCAAAAGAGGGTTAACTGAAAAACTGAGAAACCTCTTGTACTACATTGGCAAGAGAAAAATCACAAAATTATGGATTTAAAGTTTTTGGTTATCAAGAAAGTAAAAACCAATTGGAGAGGTGGGGACATCAATAAGACGATCATGAGACTTGAACAAAGATATATTTTTTTACTTGACTCTCTGGCACCACATGGTCTTAATTTAGGGGTATGTTTACTAAACTGTGGTAACATAGCAGCGGCTACGTTAAGGCGTGTTATGTAAAGTTAAGGCGTCTTAACGTTACATAATGCGCCTTAACGTTCCCGGCTGCGGTAAGTCCAGAAAAGGGTGGAGAGAGGGCGGAGAGAAGGGGTCAATGGGCGGGGATTGGGCGAGGAGAGGCCCCTTTCACACTAACGCGGAGAAAGTAAGGGCTGAATCCTAACGCAACTGAAAACCAGGCGTTAGCACACATTTGCAAGAGAGAGAAACCAGTTCTGTGTCAGCAATGTACAGCATAGCCAGGGAGCCCCAGAAAAGTGATAGTAGTGATACATTTGCACCAACAGCATAGCGGACAAGTATGAAAGTTCACTATGGTGATAGTGCGAATGGGGCATAGGGTGCTGCAGGCGGGACATGTAGTGGGGGCAACTGGGACACAGGGCTGACCAGGCAGAAGCCTAGGTGACACATAGGAACATAGACATGAGAAATCAGCAAGACAGTCGCTGACCAAAGCAAAACACAAACCACAAATACCCTGACCACCCTAGCAAATAGCTGCCAGGGCACACACCGGACACCCTCCCAGCCACCCGTCCTCCATGTGGAAGGTGCAAAATGTTGGTAGGCTGTGATGGGGGTGGGGTGCGTGCGGACAGCGATGTATGCCCCTCCCCCTGACACCCCAACCCAGGCACCTTCCTATCCATGCAGTGTATGACCTGTGATGGCACACCAACAACATATGCCCATATCAGCACAACAGAGGGGGGATATCCGTGCTGGAAGGGGCAGTGGCACCTGCCTGCAGTGGCCCCAGGCCATGCCCTGCACCAGTACGTGGTGTGCAGTGCAATATAAAGGTTCTGGCTGAGGAGACGTACAGCTAGCCCAAGGGACCAATGTGACCCTGTGGCAACACTGTAGCGCAATACACATAGCCAATGTGTCCCTAAGCAGAGGTTCACAGATTCAGGTCCCAGCTGCAGGCCCAGCACATCCAAATATTTTACCCCACTATGTAGATGAATCAGAAACCAGAGGAGGTCCTGCTGAGGAGAAGGAAAGGTACATCCCACTAATTTTCCCCCACCATGTACAGAGACCAGAATAACAGAAAAGCTCGGGCTGAGGAGAAAGAAATGTCCATCCCAATAATATACCCCACCACATAGAACAGAAAACCAGAAACGGTCTGGCTGAGGAGATGTAAAGGTACACCACGATAATTGACCCCACTATGCAGATAAAACACAACACCAGAAAAGGTCTGGTTGAGCAGACATACAGGTAGCCCCAGGGCCCATTGCAACTCTGTGGCAACTCTGTGGTGCAGCACACACAGCCAGTGTGACCTGGAGTTGAGAGTCATAGGTTCATGTCCCAACTGCAGGCACAGCAAAACCCAATATTTTACTCCACTATGTAGATGGATCAGAAACCAGAGGAAGTCCTGCTGAGAAGAAGGAAAGGTACATCCCACTAATTTTCCCCCACCATGTACAGAGGCCAGAATAACAGAAAAGCTCGGGCTGAGGAGAAGGAAATGTCCCTCCCAATAATATACCCCACCACATAGATAGAACAGAAAACCAGAAATGGTCTGGCTGAGGAGATGTAAAGGTACACCACGATAATTGACACCACTATGTAGATAAAACACAACACCAGAAAAGGTCTGGCTGAGCAGACATACAGGTAGCCCCAGGGTCCATCATAACTCTGTGGCAACTCTGTGGTACAGCACACACAGCCAGTGTGACCTGGAGTTGAGTGTCATAGGTTCAAGCCCCAACTGCAGGCACAATCAAATATTTTACCCCATCATGTAGATACACCATCAAAACGTGCAATCCCCATGGCAGCGGCCAACAGGGGCACAAACACCCACTCAGCCAGGCTCCACTATCCAAATCCACATGTAGAGTCAGGCTGTTGGCCCCAGCATGGAGCTGCAGGTAGCATCCCAGCACCACCACCACCTCCTCCTGCACAGGCCGGAAACGTCGACACTGTGAGCAGGGCAGGGTGGCGGGCAGGTTTGCCAAACACCCCTATTAGTGCACAGTGACGTGTTTGGAGTGTGTGTGTGTATGTCTATCCATTGTATTGTGGATGCCCACCCTGTCCTGGGCCCCCAATGTGTTGATGTTAACAGCATTAAAATGCAAATTTGCATAATGAGGAGCAAGGTTTTGTGGGTATGGTCAGGACAGCGCATATTGGGCAGGCGGCAGCTGTACAGGGAGTAGGGCAATGGCTCGGTCACTGTAGCGGCAAAACACCACCTGCATGGACACGGGGGCCAAAGCATGTAATGCTGTGAGGCCAGTCCACCCTGATTGTTCAGTGACCATAGTATGTCTAGGTCCCCCCACAGTGCTCTGTACCATCTGTCACCAGTGATACATGTGTGATCCTAGTTCTGGGGTCCAATCTCTGACATGCCTGCCTGGGGTGTGTATGTGTGTTCTACATACCATGTCTGGGTGCACAGGTATGCTTTCTGTGAGCCTGCACCAGGGACTGGCAAGTGAACTGTCTGCAGTTAGTTTGTGCATGGTAGGAACACCCTGTATGCTGCTGAAGGTGCAGTCCAAAAGGCTGTCCGATGGTGAATGCCAGATGGTGGTATGTGGCCAGGGAGAATGCACAGGCCCACCTCTACATCATGGCTGGTCTGCCACTGCTGCAGTTGTATGTATGGGTCCTGTGCACGAGCCCTTGAGAGCTGTCTATCGTCATTATGACCGAAGGTCACTGGTGCCACATCCAATCCCCAGGCAGCTGTCACTACATGGCCACTCTGACAATATGAGTGAGAGAAGGCCCTCAGGGGCACATAGTGTAAACCACTCTGACTGGTAGGGAAACTGCTACATATTCCCCATGTGATCCTAAACACCCCCACTAACAGGTGTCTATGGCAGCCAGATCCCAACACTGTGTACGCAATGACATGGTTGAGGCCTGGTCCCAGCAGACCACAGATGGGCACAGAGCCACTCTCAGATGCACTGTTATGAACATCTGTCACCCACTGGTAGGGATGGGGATGTGTAGCAGGACCTTTCTTTAGCACCACGTGTACTGCGTACCCAATGCTGTGCGCCCACCTACACCATCAGGGCGAACACAGAACCTGCCGATGGCAGGGTCTGTCGCTACTCTGTGGCAGTATCATGCCCTGGCAGGCTGGTACACCAAGCTGGGGAAACAGAGAGGTGCGGACACCATGTGGAGATCAGATGTATAGCGCTGTTCTGCATGTGCAATGCATCATGGGTGTTGGTACAGCTACCCTATCCTTGCGCACACAGCTGATAGCTGTGTACTGAACTGCAGTCCCCCTGTACCCAGCCAGTCCAAAAGGGCAGAGAGGTAAAGAACTCTGGCCAGTACAATGAGGCTACAAACAGTGGTCATGGGTCAGATTCACCGTTATTACCTCCCCTCAAGCTGTAGCAACCAGTATAATTTGCATTGCCGCAAATAGTTGTACCCTTGCGGATCGGTACTGCCAGCCCCCAACAGCTATGCCACAATTGAAACACAGTCCCGTTGTCCATCCATCAGCATGTGTCAGCTATACATAGTCCTGTCTGCCTGTGCAGGCTGCCACCCCATAGCATGCGCCGGTACCCTGTCCTGCATTGTGCCTCTGTGTGTGTCCCCGCCTGTGCCCAATCTGCATGATACCACCACCCTGCTGTCAATCTACCATTTCAACTATGTTGCCACCACCGCCCCCACTGGAAGAAATGTACACCCATCAACTGCCACCCACTGTCACACAAGCATGTCACAATGACAGAGCCCTGTGCCGTGGTACGGTCGCCCACAACATGTTGGTCTACCGTACTGACAGCAACATGGGCTGGCCGCAGATATGGCACCTGCAGCCCTTCCACCCCTGTCAGTTACCTGTGCAGTGCCGCCCCCCCTGTGGCCACCCAGTGCCAGGGTGACAGCTGTCCCAATGCCCCTAGGTGATGCATGTCAAGCTGAGGCACCTTGCAGCCCATAGGGCACACTAACCGAGGGTACCCTAACCTTGTCAGGGCACTGTAACCATTAGCGCCATATCCCAGAGTTCCCACAAAGGTGACCTGTCCAGGGGTGCCTAGTCCCACGCCATGCCTAGAGACCCAGAGAAGGTGCCATGTACGGTGCCTCACAAAGCACCTGGGGAGCGATACGGCGCCGTACAATATGGCAGCCACGAAGGCGCATACTAAGGCGTCATGTACGGCGCAGAAACCACAAGAGCCCTAGAACATGCCATGTCCAGGAGCATGGGTCAGGGCACCGTATGACATGCCTATGCCCTATGGAGACCCATGATACACTTGGTAGCGTATCGAGGGCAAGGCGCGCTGCAAGGCGCTGTAACCAAAGTATGCCTAAAGCGTGCATGATAAGCCTGAAACGCTGTGACGTTAAGCCGCAATGCCCACAAGATCATGGTCCTACAGAGCAGCCTAATGGTGTGTGTGTAACGCAGTGGGAAGAAATATCTCTCATAACAATGTAACGTGGGTTCAAATCCACGTAGAGAGGATCACATGTCCAAACAGATAGGAATATGTCACAGGACACGGGAAATAACACAAAACCCGAGCAAGGGAGACACGTGACGAGGTGCGTGACAAGGCACGTAGCAATGCCTGCACTGTTCATGCATGCTTCCACTACGTCATAGGTGAACTGACCACATGAGGCATACAAGAGGGCCGCCATATCTAGGAAGCCTGCATTTTCCCATGCGAACTTATATCTGCTTGTGAAGCAGATCTGCAGCCACCAGGGGTGCCTGTACCCAGGCTCCTCCCACCGGCAGGACCTCAGCAGGGTAAGGAGGGCCTGGGTGCACCTCACAAGCTGCTACAATATGGTCACAGACTACCCACATGAGGTAAGTGCATGGGGACAGGCACACCAAGCAAGGAGTGCAACACAATAGCCAGCAACCACATCAAATATCAAGCACGTACAACAAGTGGAAAGGACATTTCTTTGGGGTAAAACCAGTGGCAATGTAGTCCGCACAGCTGATGCTTGCAGGTCTGCCCTACCCCCAGGATGCTCCAGGCCTCCTTATAGAGGAGTGTCACCCATCCTGGTGTTATGGTCTTGACTCCTGTTGCAGTTCCATAGCCCTGCACCACCCCCAGGATGCCCCAGGCCTCCTTATAAAGGAGTGTCACCCATCCTGGTGTTATGGTCGTGGCTCCTGTTGCAGTTCCATAGCCCTGCCCTACCCCCAGGATGCTCCAGGCCTCCTTATAGAGGTGTGTTATCCATCCTGGTGTCATGGTGGTGGCTCCTGTTGCAGTTCCATAGCCCTGCCCTACCCCCAGGATGCCCCAGGCCTCCTTATAGAGGAGTGTCACCCATCCTGGTGTTATGGTCTTGGCTCCTGTTGCAGTTCCATAGCCCTGCCCTACCCCCCAGGATGCTCCAGGCCTCCTTATAGAGGTGTGTTATCCATGCTGGTATTATGGTGGTGGCTCCTGTTGCAGTTCTGTAGCCCTGCCCTACCCCCAGGATGCTCCAAGCCTCCTTATAGAGGTGTGTTATCCATCCTGGTGCTATGGTCTTGGCTTCTGTTGCAGTTACATAGCCCTGCACCACCCCCAGGATGCTCCAAGCCCCAACACAGAGGGTTGTCACCCATCCCGGTGCCATGGCGGTTGCAGCTGCTGATATGTGCAGGCCTGCACTCTCTGCACGTGGACCCTGGACCCCAGACGGCATGTTGCAGCACATCCCCATGCAACAGCCTGGTGTGTCTACCGTTGTGCCCAGGGCGCAATGGTGGGACACATGAACTATGCACCCACCACTGTGCACAATGGCACCTGCCTATGCAGCCTCAGCATGTGTAGGACACATGTCGCAGACAGGCCCCTGAGTGTAAGTGGCATATTGACACAGTGCATATTTGCGGGCTGGGGTATGTGCCCTCACCCCCCCCCCCGGTGCCCTGTGCACAAGGCATGCCATCATTCAGCCCCCACAGCATGCCGCCTGTGGCACACAGCGTGACAATGGCATGTGTGGCATGGTGGTGCTTGGCCACGCATGGAGAGGCTGCTGCTCGGGAAGGGGGCCATGAGGTGTATGCCCACAGCACATAGGTCGACGGACAGATATGTGCAGCTGCACCTGCACACATGCGGGTGGCAGAGGCAACATGAAGTGGGGGAAAGATAGCACACAGCAGAGTCAGCCAGCCACTGCACCCAGATATGTGTGACGAGCAACAGCAGATGGCAAGGGATGTGTGCCCACTAACGGTCCCACCCATTTCTGTACCCACAGGTGGAGGACCTTCATAAAAAGAGCCATGAGCTGAGGCTATGGTACCCAAGATTCCTGGCACAGGTGCTATGTGACCAACGGCAACAACAGGACGGTGAGTGGCACAGGCCGTGCCATGCACCATGACAGGCTCCGGTGGGATGGCAGCCATTGTGGCCACAGGACATATGTGCATGGTGTGCCAGATGCGTTACCATATGCTAATGTATGCCTTACCCCCACAGCAGATGCAGCTAGAGACCAGGCACCAGCAGGGCTGGACACTGGAGATGGTCAGCCAGCACTGGAGGAGCAACGGCAGATGAGCCCTGAGTCGGCAGATGGCAGAGTGGCTGGAGAGGAGGGAGTGGGCGGCAGCAGGGAGGGGGAGGGGAGCATGGATGGGGAGGAAGGAGCGGGGAGGGGACGGAGAGGAGAGGGGAGGGTGAGGCGGGGAGTGGGGGAGAGGAGGAGGGGAGCAGGGAGGGGAGGCAGGGAGTGGGGAGGAGGAGGAGGTAGTGCGGGAAGGGGGAATGAGGTGAGGCGGGGTGGGGGGTGGGATGGCAGGGAGGGGGATGGGGGTGGGGGCAGGCATGGAGGCATGGCCAATTGAGAGTGGCACAGGCTGTCACAGGGTGCTGGGGGCCCCTGCCATCTGCCCCATGGCACCAGTGACATACCCCATCTGGGCACAGAGCCTGCGCACATCAGTGCAGGACTGCAGGCTGCACATGCAGCCACACAGACAAGGGGTGATGTGTGTCTTTGCGGGTGCATGTGCAGCCTCCGCATGGCTGCAGCGATGCGCGCACAGGCATATGCCCTGCAGGAGCAAAGCCAAGCTGTGGGGCAGATGGCAGTGACTATGGGCATGGTGGCTGACCATCTGTGCATGCTGTAGGACATACTCACAGCAGGCGCAGCTGACAAAGCCACCTGGTCAGGGCGGCCCCCAGGGGGTGTGAGTGCCAGCTGGACCAACATCACCCCTGCCCTCTGGTGCCCTGTGCCCCAGGGCTGACAACACTGGCAGGGTAGGACACGGCAGGGCCAGGGCCCTCGGCAGCACACACATGCCTATGTAACCCCCAACTAATGTAAATAAACCTCTGTTGTTGCCATGATCAAAGCGTCCCAGTGTCTCATTTTGCAACATGGCATGTGGAATGTGATTGCCAGGTGTGTGCATGTCCTGTGTGTCCCCCAGGGTGTACCGATACCAGGAAGTATCATGGCAGTGTGGGGGGAATGTCCACAGGGGACAGGCCCAGGGGACGGCCCAAACATCAGTGGGCAGGGGTAGGGTCAGCAGTGCAGGTAGACCTGTGTTTGGGGGCACAGACCCTAGAGGGCATAGATGGGGCCACGACCTGGTGTGGACCACTGTTGGGTGAGGGACAGGGGAGCGGGGAGAGGGGTGGGGGTCGGCAGAGAGGGCGGGGGGGGGGCCATGAGGGGGAGGGGCGATGGCAGGGGACCCGTATGCAGTACAGTATGCCAGCAGTACAGGAGCAGGTGTGGAGGGCGAGGACAGAGGTGGGTGGGGTGACTGTGGGGCAGGGACAGACCAGTAGGTGGGGCGCAATGTGTATGGGGTGCCAGCAGGGGAGGTGCTGCAGGATGGACATGGGTCCTGCTCAGTACAGTGCATGCAGGTACGGTAGCGATGGTGGCGCAGGTGGGCATGGGGCGGATCGGACATACAGGGGCAGCACCGTCACAGATACCACATCTGGCTAGGCTATCCATGGGGACAGAATGGGCCTGCATGAACCCAGGGGTGGTGGTTATGCCAGAGGTGGTGGCAGAGGCAAGGGTAGGTGACACTGGGGCACCAGGGGGTGGGGGCTGTGCCATGGCCTGGATATGTTGCCAGTGGCAGGGGATGTGAACACATGTGGGTGGGTCACAGGGCACCCAGGGTGGGGACCTGTGTGTGGATTTCAGCACAGATATGGCATGGGAGGGTGGGATGTGCATGACAGGGCTGTATTGCAAGGTGGGGGGCCTGGGGGTGAGCACAGGGGAGGGTGTGGGGCGGACATGGCCATTCCGAGTGACGGCTGTGTGTGTGGGGCTGGCGGGGGGGTCAAGGGAGGCCCAGGTTGTGACCAGCAGGGATCGTTAGGGGAGGGGGCACCCTGAGCAGGGAGGTATGAGGGACATGTGCCCAGGGCAGCCACATGTGTGACAGGGGGACATGGGCCATTCAGCTGAAGGCATGGACACATGGCCACAAAGTACACCTGTGATGACATTATTTATTGTGCACACAGAACCACCCCACACCCCCCCCCCTGCATCCTCTGCTGCATCTGCCATGTCCCCAAGCACCACGTGGAGTGGGTGCTGCTTCTACCACTGGCAGTGCTGTGACTGGCTGGCCAATGAGTGCCAACATGGCCTTGTGCACCGCAACCATCCTGGCCATGCTGGCTGCCATTGACCCTGCCGTGTCATTCAGTGTCCACACCTCACAGAGGAGGCCACCCAGCACCAGTCATTGGCATCACACCTCACGCTGCAGGTGGTCCTGTCCTGCCGCCATCTCGTGCAATGCCATCTGTATGCCTGTGGGTGAGACACAGTGGAAGCCGTGAGACATGGATTGCACATTCCACCTGTACACATGAAATGGCTGGCCAGACGGATCGGCCACTCACCCTCTGCATCCTCATGCACTGCCTCAGAATGGGAACGCATCTCCCCGATGACCTGGAGGATGGCTGCCTGTGTGGGCCATGGTGCTGTACCTGGGGATGGTGGTCCAGCTGTGCCACCAGCTGCAGCCCCCACTGTGACATTGCTGTCACCTGCCTCATCTTCCGCCGCACCGTCCTCTGAGAGGTGGTGTAGTGCTGCATTTCCCTCTGCCTCCAGCGCTGCCTCGTCCTCCTCAGGCACCTCCACATCCATGCCTGCCTCGGACGGGGGACACAGTCCGGGCCCAGGGAGCTCCACCTCCGTAGCCACCTCCATCGCATGTATGTCACCTGTGGGGGGTGAGGGTACACAGCTCAGTTGTGCCGTGTCTGGCCAGCCACTTACATGTACCTGTCCCATCATGGCCTGCCAGGCAGAGGTGGGCCGTGGGATACATAGGGCAATCGGGGCCATCCCCAGCTGTGTATATGTGGCCAGGAATTGTTCCGGGGCAGGGGCATGTGGGCACCATCAGTTGTATGTGTCCCCAGTGTCAGCGGCACCTCACTGGTGGATGTGTATGTGTGCAACTGGATACGGGCCACGTACACTGCCTGGGACAGGTGTGCCCTGTGGTGGCAGGGATCCGTGCACAGGGGTGCATGCCCCATGGCAGCATGGGGCCGTGTCTGCGCAGCCATCATTCCACATTGGGTGGCTCTGCAGTGTGGGTGCATGGATGCATGTGTGCCACATGGGTCTGGCCTTGCCGCTCAGGTCACCTTACCCACGCCACCCCCTGAATGGTGGCCTGCCCCATGTCCAGCATCCCGGGCTGCTCTTGCATCCCCCTTGCCCCCCTTGCCCCCCACCCTACCCACCTTGGGATACCCACCCCATTGATTGCCATCGCACATCACAGCCATACCACCACCACCACCCACCGTGCATGTGGGTGCAAGTGGACACCATCACCAACACACCCTGCATCACCGGGTGCTATGCTGCCCGCCCCACAACCCTCCAGTGTGGCTCCACTGTGCATAGGTGGTCAATGATCCCTGCCCCTGCCTGTCCCCCTCTGTGCCTGCTGCCTCATGCCCACCCACCCTCACCCATGTGCACCATCATCATGTCACCCTCCCATGGCCCCCTGGTTCCAGTGTGGCACAGCCTGTGCCAGTCACCCTCAGCTGTTGTATCGCTGTCACAGGTCTTCAGTGAGATGCCTATGACATGCCACATGTGCCTTCACTGCCGCCATCACCCATGGCCGCTCTGCTGCACCTGTCACTGGTTGCTACATTATCCCTCTTGGTACCCTGTACGTGCATGGTCCTATGGCTGTGACATGTCCCCAGCCTCCCCCAACCCCCATGTGTTGACACACCCTAGAACACATTCCTATGTCCCACCTGCACGTGGGTCCGCTGTATCCAGCTCGGGCAGCAGGCCATGGAGGTAGATGGGCCCTAGTCTGTCGGCCAGTTGCTGTTCCAGCGGTGACAGTGTGCCTCCGTATGGTGCACCCCCTCCTGTTGCATGGGCATGGCACAAGCCCGGACCGAGCGCTTGATGTCATGGAAGCGTTTCCTAATACTCTTGGTAATGCTGATGGGTACCTCTGCTGTGGCCACAGTTGTCGTGACCTCCTCCCATCCATCATTTCTCTGGCTAATTTTGGTGGTGTTGCTGAGCCACCCAAATAGCACCTCATAGCACTCCAGGATGGCTGCCAGGAGGAGCTCATTCTCCTCTTGGTTGTAGCAGGCTGCCCTCCTCCTGGCGTCATCTGGCACTGGCCTATCATGGCGCCTGCCACCTGCCACACCTCCACGCTGTTGCTGCACCTCCTGGCTGTGGATGGATGGGTGTTCTTAGCCCCCTCAGGCTCCTCCTCTGTAGGGTACACCACTGCCTGATGGATGCTCGGGTTGCTCTCAGTCATCTCTCATGCTCCACTCTGTGCCATTGTGTGCTGCCATTGATGACCTGCTTTGCCCCTTTTAAATAAGTGGTGCATGGTTCATCTGATGTGCAGTCTGCACAATGCACGTTCCTATGCACATTCCTATGCCTACAGGGGGTGGCATAGGTCACGTCTCACACATGTGTCACGGCGTGCTGTATGAGCCCTGCCCCCCCTTCGGCACTTCTGTATGGTATGCAAGCACAGATGTTGAGCATAACGCACGTTCCTACATGCTCTACACCATTACGCAACTGTGCGCTTCATGTTCTGTACATTTGGACCTCTTCATTGTCTGCCCCTACATCCACGGGTGCTGTGTCCTCTTCCATATTTGGTGCCACACATATTTCATTTCTGGTTTGTAGTTTTACTCAGTGTGCTATACCGTCGCTACAGCATGCTCCGCCGTGCGTAGGTACCCCACACCTTGCATCTGCACGTACATTGTACATGCGCACATGTGTGCAGACACGCTGTTTGCCCCTCCCCTTCCTACACATGCTCCACCCTTCCTATGCGCGCTCCACATGATCCAATCATGAGGTGCGCTTGTGTGTTGTGGTACGCATACTAGTGCGCGCGCTATGACGTTCCATTTCCGTACGTACTGTGTGGTTTGCAAGCCTGTTGCTTGTGTGCATTACTGGATCTGCAGCTGTGTTATGTTGGTTCTGATTAGATGCCACGCCCTACTATGTATTTAGCTCCCCACATCACTGAAGGCCTCTGTCCATGATGGTTCACACTGACCATGCAGGTTGTGCAGTGGTGGCGTTGCTGGGAGTCGAAGAGCTGCGGTTGCCAGATGAGGGAGATGGTGTCTTTGGGCTGTGGAACTTGGAATGGGTGCAGTCCCGCTGCAACACCGACCTGCCGCTGTGGAGGCTCCACAGGCTGAGGTATGTCCAGCACAGCACCATAGGCATGCTGAGGCACGCCCTCGCCTGCCTCGCCTCTATAGGCCCAGATGCTCCAGGACATTCGTGAGGACCAGGTCATCTCCCTCTACCGTCTGAGCACAGGGGCTATTAGGGAGCTCTATGAGGATCTGAGACCTGACCTCGAGCCCCGGACTGCCCGGTCACATGCCATACCAGGATTGGCCAAGCTCCTGTCTGCCCTACATTTCTTTGCCTCTGGCTGCTTCCAATCCTCGGTGGCCGCAGTGGAGGGGATGAGCAGGCCCACCTTCTTGCGCTGTCTCCATCAGGTATTGCGGGCCATGGTCAACTGGGTTAGGAATTACATTACAATTCCTAACAGTGGGAAACAGTGGGGGGGCCCTGGGCCAGGCATTCCAGTGGATTGCGGGGATATCACACATGTTGGGAGCTATTGATTGCACACATGTTGCCCTGGTCCCGCCCAGAGACAGAGAGGTGGTGTTCCGCAACCGCAAACACTACCATTTCCTGAATGCTCAGGTTGTTTGTGATGCAACTATGCATATTCTGAATGTGGTTCCCCAGTTTCCAGGGTCCGCCCATGACTCCCATATCCTGCAACACTCGGCACTATTCAGGCAATTTGGGGCTGGACAATATGGGGACTGTGTCCTGCTGGGTGGGTAATAGCCATCTCTAACATGCTCATGTTGTCTCTGTGTTCTGTGGGCACTGCACCTCGCACACGTGGGACAGGGTCACTTTCGGTGTTCCATTCGGGCCTTCTGACTGTATATCCCCTGCGACACACATGACATGGCATGCTGCACCTCAGATGTTTTTGAAGAACACATTACAGACACAGTCTGCCACACTGGCATATCACTGCCCATCCAATGTCTCTTATACGTGGTCCCATTGCTGACTATGACACCTGCATGCCTCTCCCTGCATTATGGTTGTGCATCACTGACATTGTGTGGGGCGGTGTCCTCCAGCATGCCATGTCACTGTCACAGGGGACATGGACACATATGTTTGTGTGTTTCCAGATGTAACTATGTCAGCCATATGTATGTCACTGCTCATTTGTGTGTCCCAGTACATGTTCAGGTTATACTGTTTCCAGGTGCCGCTGCTGTACTGCACATGTCTTTTGGTGTGGTCCTCCATGTTGGTTTGAAACACAGATTATTTGCCATCACCTTCTATGCACAGCCTGGACTCATACACATACGCCAATGTACATGTGTCAGTCTGGGTTGTGTGTTCCTAGTTGACTCTGTCTGCAAGGTGTGTGTGTGTGTGTGTGTGTGTGTGTGTGTGTGTGTGTGTGTGTGTGTGTGTATGCTACTGGGGAGGGCCTGGGTTGGCTCACATATTCGTTTTCATGCTGTGCTGTGTGTTGGGGGGCCCATCCCTTTAACTCGTCTGCAGCATCATGTGGCTGGCATTGTGGTGCGATATTGCATCCCACATGTCTGCTCTGTGTTGGGCAGCATTGGTGTGTAGTTTCACCCATCTTGGCTACACCCCTACTGTATATGTTACTGTGCCAGCATGTGTGTGTGCACTGTACCATGGCCGTCACATTATTGCATGCATGCTGGTCTCTGTCCCATTCCTGGGGTACTGCCATGTATCCACCTGCTGCGTTCAGGGATGCTACTCATGGGTGTGGGCTGCAGGTGGTTGGTGATGTGATTGGTCTGGTTACTGATGGTGTGTGCTGCCCTCATTGCCCCAATCCCATGTTGTGTATTTCACACCCCCAAACACTGGTGCACAGCTGCCGTGTGCCATTATGAGATGTCATTTGTATGTTTCATCGTGTATCTGTTGACCTTTTGCACGTAGATGCTTGTGCGCACTTGTGTGACCACCAGTTCATGATTGACCTTACCACATTTCTGTCTTCAGGTGATGCGGGATATGGCTGTCGTGCCTGGCTGTTGACCCCTGTGCGTCTTCCACGGACACATGCAGAGAGGAGGTACAATGAGGCCCATGCCTCCAGCCACTCAGTCATCGAGTGCACCTTTGGCATTTTGAAGAGCCGCTTCAGGTGTCTGGATAGGACCAGTGGGGCCTTACAATACAAACCCATGACTGTGGCACAGATCATTCTGGCCTGTTGCATCCTACACAACATTGCACTCAGGCACAATATATGGGTCGACATTAATGAGGATCTTGAGGAGGATCCACTGTGCCCTCCTGCAGGTGGCTGTGATGACACACATGCAGGGACGGCAGTCAGGCAACGTCTGATCGAGGAGCTGTTCTCATGTAAGTCCTGCATATGTGGTGATATGCATATTTGTCTACATGTACATGCTGCGGTGTATGTTTCTGGCCTCTCTCTGCACATATGTATGTTTCCCTTCTGTCTTTACATCCCCAGGAGTAGTCAATGTTCATGGCCATTGCAGTGGTGCAGTGCTACCTGTGAGTATGTCCTTCAACCTGCAGGTAACTGTGTTGGGTGAACATAGCGGTATATGTACTGTGAGTGCACTGCGGCATAGCACATTTCTGTTGTTCTCTGTCCACTGCACATATGTTGTTGTGCACCTGTTTGGCCTGCACATCCCTACCCCACATGTTCGGTTTGGCAACCATATGGGCATTAGTTCAGGTCAGGTTCTTGGTTTTCATAACTGTATTTGTGGCAACTATGATGGAGCTGTGTGTGTCTGCAGGCGCAGGGTGTGGTGGTGGCGGGTGGCACATACACCCCTTCCTTAGCATTGTGCCATTATACAACATCAGTGTCTCCTTGCATGGACTGTGATGCTTGCCTCAACTGGTCTCAGCTTGGGCTCACAGGGGTCGTATGCTACTGGCGGCATGCTCTCCCCATCTCACTTTGTGTGTGTCTCTGTGTTTTTGGGACATGTCTATGTGACGGCACACTCTCTGCTACCTTTGTGCGTTGTCTGGTGATGGGATGTGCCTGGACACCTGTGCGGTGGTGCTCACTGCTGTATCTCTAACCCTGTGCTGGTGCCCTTGTGTACATTGTGCACACGTATTTACACATGTCTTCTATGTTTTTCTACTGACCTGTCTCCTGTTTGCTGCCAGTCCACTATGCATCAACGCTTCCATTTCACGGATCTCTCCAGACCTTGCACATGTGGCATTGCCTGCTCGACATGCAGCCATGGTGAATCCATGCATTCTAGTGATACACCCTACCTTTACTGTGACCTCTTGCAGCCTTTGCCTGCCTCAGACAGTCCCTATTGGATACCTGCTGCACACAGACAGTATGTTGCATGTTTGATCTGTTTTGACTCACATCACACTTCAAATGTTTCTTATGGGCTGTTTGTTTTGTTGTGGACCTCTGTGGGATCTGTGTGCACCAACACTGCTAGACATGCTGTGGCCCATTGGGCAGCCTGTGTTACATGGCCAGAGACATGGCCATGTCGAGATGGCAACCTGGTCGGCCGTGCCATCTCCAGCTGTGGCCAACACGCACTGTGCTCTTTGTTGTGATCGTGTCCTGTGTACATGTCTGAGATCTCATTATGTACATATTGTGTTTTTTCTCTCTCCATTGTGACATTATTTTGTGTTTCTCCTTCCTCTATCACAGGGCACAGCAAACACACACGGCATATCGTCTACATTGCAGCTGGCCTACCCATCACAGTACCATTGGTGGACAGAGCACCTCGATGCAACGATCCCTGGGGGATGGTGCCACTGGATGATGGGCCTCAGCGAGTGGGACACACACCTATGATGGACATTATTGTTTGACTAAAACTTTGTGCCGAACAGGGACAACTGACACAACATTGCTGCCATACTCTGGCTGTGTGTTGTGGTCATCGTGATGGATATGCAGTACAGTCTGCATTACTGTGGCGCACTGAGTTGTCACATGTAACCTTGCATGCCCATGGATCTGTGACAGCCGTACCGGGACATGTGTACTTTCGGATGACATTTTCACTATGGACAATGTGTACTGGTCCAAGCATATACAGCAGGATGTCACATACTCACTATATGTTGTGCATCTATCTGACAATGTGTTGATGTGGGTGGGCCATGTGTGTGACCTGCAGTGCAGTATATCTACATATGTTTGTGTGGACAGTTGCATGCAGCCACATGTGTGCAACGGGGGGAAAATCCTGTAGGCCCTGTTGCTATGTCTGGCTACCTTGTACTTGGACATGACAAACTGTTTGCCACCACACCACTGTGATGCGTGGCACCATCTGTGATTGGTGTTTGACCCTCGCAGGGGGTGTTACAGTTCATCTGGGGCAGCACTCTGTCATGGTTTCATGTACACGGTGCATGTACATCTGCCTGATTCCAGGTTTGCAATGGTGCATGTGCCTATGTGGATTCTGTGTGGGTTTGTGCACCATTTTTGTCCTTTCATTCTAACTTCACATACATGTTATTGTGTGTGGTTCCTCTACAGATGTCCTGCTGTACATTGATTTACCTCCCCATCAATGCATGTGTGCCCAAACCTCCATATGACATAGCATTGTGCCACTGACATTGCACCATTACCTTAGCTGTGGTATGGGGGGTGTCTCAGTTTTCTGCCTTAGGTTGTGCATCCCCTGTTCATTGGCATATCTGTGATGCTTCTGTATCCACAACACCCATTGCAGCAGGCCTTCTGCATGGTGCTACCTCTGTGTCTGTGAAGTTCAGCTATGTTTGTTCTTTGGCAACATGTGCATCTCCTACCTGTTTCCATGTCCTCCTTTTGCCTTGTGTAACTGTTATTGCTCCCATTTGGTCATTAAAGGTGTTTCTGTACATGTGTAACTGATGTCTGCTGATTCTCACGCACATCACGGACTTTTGACTGGCCATCTACACTGCTCTAGGACCCATTGATACACACATATATGGTCTACACAGTTGAGGGCTGGTGTTGGGACATTGAGATATGACATTTTGTTAATGTTTCTACATTTGCCTGTGCACTGCAGATCTACATTGCTGTATGGTAGCATGGCATTACATCTAGGTATCCTCCGTTCCGACCCTATTGTCTTCTGGCTATGTGGGCAGCTTGGTGCACCTGCCTGGACCGTGTCTCCTGTTAGTTGTGTGTTCCTGTGCTATTCCCATGATGATGCCGACAGCGCACGACAGTGCCATCTGGTTCACTCACATCACTGTGTCGCCAGTTGACCTTTCAGGATGTTGCCCAATGTGTGTGTTCTATCATACACAACATGTGTGTAGTGTATTAGACATTCTGCTGCTGCATTCCTATGCACAGATGATTTCACTGATGGCCACATACATATTCCATTTTAATACAGGTACATTCATCGCTCCCATGTGCCTGTACAGTTGGATGTCATCTGTTTTAGAGCATTGTGGCTTCTTGTGGGTGGGCATCTCTACATAAGAACATAAGAACATAAGATATGCCATACTGGGTCAGACCAAGGTCCATCAAGCCCAGTATTCTGTTTCCAACAGTGGCCAATCTAGGTCATATGTACCTAGCAGTTTCCCCAAGGGACACAAGTTCCACAATGCTTCGGTCACTTCTTAATAATGGTTTATGGACTTTTCCTCCAGGAACTTGTCCAAACCTTTTTTAAACCCAGCTACACTAACAGCCTTTACTACATCCTCCGGTAACAAATTCCAGAGTTTGATTACATGTTGAGTGAAAAAATATTTTCTTTTATTAGTCTTAAATAGTTTACCCTGTAGCTTCATTGCATGTCCCCTAGTCTTTCTATATTCTTATAACGTAAACAATCGATCTACGTTTACCCGTTCCACTCCGTTCATTAATTTATGGACTTCTATCATATCTCCCCTCAGCCGTCTCTTTTCCAGGTTAAAGAGCCCTAACCTTTTTAGCCTTTCTTCATAAGAGTATCCTTCCATCCCCTTTACCATTTTGGTGGCTCTTCTCTGAACCTTTTCTAAATTCGCTATATCCTTTATAAGATACGGCGACCAGAATTGCACACAATATTCAAGGTGCGGTCTCACCATGGAATGATACAGAGGCATTATAATATCTTTTGTTTTATTTTCCATTCCTTTCCTTATCATACCTAGCATTCTATTTGCTCTCTTGGCCGCCGCTGCACACTGGGCCGAGGGTTTTAACATGGTATCCACAATGACCTAAATCTTTTTCCTGGGTGGTGGTTCCTAATGTGGAACCTTGCATCGTGTAACCATAGTTTGGGTTCTTCTTCCCTAGGTGCATAACCTTGCACTTGTCCACATTAAATTTCATCTGCCATTTTGATGCCCAGTCTTCCAATTTATCAAGATCCTCTTGCAATTTTTCACAATCCTCTTGGGTTTTAACAACTTTAAATAGTTTTGTGTCATCTGCAAATTTGATCACCTCACTCGTTATTCCACTTTCCAGGTCATTTATGAATATGTCAAAAAGCAGCGGACCCAGCACAGATCCCTGGGGTACACCATTATTCACCTTTCTCCATTGGGAAAATTGGCCATTTAGCCCTACCCTCTGCTTTCTATCTTTTAACCAGTTCCTGATCCACAATAGTACACTGCCTCCTATCCCATGACTCTTTAGTTTTGCCAAAAGTCTCTCATGAGGGACCTTGTCAAAGGCTTTCTGAAAGTCCAGATACACAATATCAACTGACTCACCTTTGTCCACCTGTTTATTCACTCCTTCAAAAAAACATAACAGATTAGTAAGACAAGATCTTCCTTGTCTAAAGCCATGTTGGCTGTCTCCCATTACGTTGTGACTATCTACATGCTGAGTAATTTTATTGTTTATGATGGTTTCTACCATTTTTCCTGGTACTGACGTCAGGCTCACCGGTCTGTAGTTTCCCGGATCACCCCTGGAACCCTTTTTAAAAATTGGTGTTACATTGGCGATCCTCCAATCTTCAGGTATTAGAGATGATTTTAATGATAGTTCACAGATTACTAATAGCAGGTCTGCAATCTCATATTTCAGTTCTTTCAACACCCTTGGATGTATACCATCCGGCCCAGGTGATTTGCTACTCTTAAGTTTATCTAATAGTTGTAAGACATCTTCCCGATGTATCGATATTTCCTTCAATTCTTCCGCACCTTTAAATACCACTCCAGTCATGGGTAACATCCCTACATCTTCCTCAGTAAAGACCGAAGCAAAGAATTCATTCAGTCTCTCCGCTATTGCCTTGTTGCCTCTTAGTGCTCCTTTAACCCCTTTATCATCTAATGGACCAACTGACTCTCTCACAGTTTTTTTGCTACGAATGTACTTGAAAAGGTCTTTATTTTGCGTTTTTGCTTCCGCAGCAAGCTTCTTCTCAAATTCTCTCTTTGCCTGCCTTATCAATGCCTTGCATTTGACTTGCCAGTGCTTGTGCTGTTTCCAGGTTTCGTCGTTTGGCTCTTTTTTCCATTTCCTGAAAGATGCTTTTTGGCAACAACAGCCTCTCTGACCTCACCTTTAAACCATGCTGGCAGTTTTTTGGACTTCCTTCCACTTTTCTTAAAACGTGGAATACAGCTAGTCTGGGCTTCCAAGATAGTATTTTTCAACAACACCCAAGCTTGATGTACGTCTTTAACCTTTGCAACGGCTCCTTTTAGTTTTTTCTTAACTGTTTTCCTCATTTTATCATAGTCTCCCTTTCGAAAGTTAAAAGGTAGTACTGTGGATTTCCTTACTATCCCTCCTCCACTAATTAAATCAAAGGCGATCATGCTCTGATCACTATTGCCAAGTGGCCCCAACACCCTTATCTCTTGCACTAGATCTGGTGTTCCACTAAGGACTAGGTCTAATATGGCTTCCCCTCTGGTCGGTTCATGAACCAGCTGCTCCAAGAAGCAGTCATTTATTTCAGCTAGGAACTTTATCTCCCTAGCATGTCCTGACGTGACACTGACCCAGTCGATACCGGGGTAATTGAAATCACCCATTATTATTACTGCGCTGTAACTTTTGTTAGCTTCCTTGATTTCTTTGAGCATTTCATCATCCATTTGGTCATTCTGGCCAGGCGCTCGATAGTACACCCCCACTGCCATTGCCTTCCCCCTTTTATATGGAATTTCAATCCATATAGATTCTACAGCAGATTTTGTTTTCTGCAAAACTTTAATCCTTTCTGAGTCAATGCCCTCTCTAACATAGAGCGCAACCCCTCCTCCAATTTGATCAGCTCTATCATTACGATATAGTTTGTACCCAGGTATCACAGTGTCCCACTGGTTGTCCTCCTTCCACCATGTCTCTGATATTCCAATCATATCTAACCTTTCATTTAGTGCTATATATTCTAACTCTCCCATCTTATTCTTTAGACTTCTAGCATTTGCATACAAGCATTTTAGAGAATGTATTTTATTCATGTTAATTTGGCTATTGTTAGACATGGGTAAATTGGGATTTTTAAGCTCTGTCTGCTCCATACTTGAGGGCATTTGGGCTACTTTACTCTTTTGTGGAACCTCTCTGCTTTTGGTAGTATCCTTCAAGGATACATTCTTCCGAACCATCCACTCTTGGGTGACTGTCGGCTTTCCCCTAATATCTAGTTTAAAAGCTGCTCTGTCTCCTTTTTAAAGGTTAATGCCAGCAGCCTGGTTCCATCCCGGTTAAGGTGAAGCCCATCCTTTCGGAAGAGCCCCTCCTTTCCCCAGAATGTTCCCCAGTTCCTAACAAATCCAAAACCCTCATCTCTGCACCATTGTCTCATCCACGCATTGAGACTCCGGAGCTCTGCCTGCCTTTTGGGTCCTGCACGTGGAACAGGAAGCATTTCGGAGAATGCTACCATGGAAGTTCTGGATTTCAACTTCCTACCTAAAAGCCTAAATTTTGCCTCCAGAACCTCCCTACCACATTTTCCTATGTCATTGGTACCGACATGTACCAAGACAGCAGACTCCTCCCCAGCACTATCTAAGACCTTATCTAGGTGGCGCGTGAGGTCCGCTATCTTCGCACCAGGCAGGCATGTTACCAGGCGATCCTCACGTCCACCAGCCACCCAGCTATCTACATGCCTAATGATCGAATCACCAACTATATCGGCTGTCCTAACCCTTCCCTCATGGGCACATGGCCCTGGAGAAACTTCCTCGGTGCGAGAGGGTTTTACTTGGACACATGCATGCCCAGGCTGCTGCCTCTACATCCACGCCTGGGATGTGTGTGTCGGACATAGCTGGCATTGGTGTTCATTGGCACTGGTGCTGGCGGTGACTGTGGGACTTATTGGATATGTGCCTGCCTTCTTGTCTACACATCATCCACTGCAGAGATGTTGATGTGTTGGTGTAGACACGTATCTAATGGTCAGTTCATTAACGCTTATACAAAACAATCAAAAAATTTTGCGTTAAATATAACAAAAAGGGAAATACATCCACATCAAACGCTGTTTGGGAGAAACTACTTTAATTTTGTTATCTTAACTGTATCAAATTTCTACCAGATGGTCTTAGAACTCTCAAGCTTCAATCCAAAAGTCTCAAAGGTCAAACTGAAAGGGATAGAAACCAGATAACATCAACGACCACCAACGGTAGTTAACATTGATCAAGTTAAATAACCTGCTCTATATAAAAAATAATGTGCCTCTTTGCTCGCTTTATTAAAGATTTCTTTCTTATCTTGACCGTTGCACTGAAGCAGTTATAAAACTTTCTTCTTAATACTGTTAAGAACACAACACTCCCAAAACAGACTCTTAAACTGATCCGTATTCCACACACATCCCGACGCCTCCCCCCCAGCGCCTTTGGAGCGTTTCTCCTAAACGGGTTCTTCAGGGGATTGATTCAGGGAATATCCTGGGATCACCTTAAAAACAAACACAAACAACGTGTATCACCCTCATCCATAAAAACATCAATTAAAAGACCTACCGTGGGACAACATCACACCAACAAATACTTACAAAAAACTGCTGCCCACGCCAAACCTCACAGAACCTTAGCAGCTTCCAGTCTTTCACCATACATTGAAAGCTAAGCAAAAAGACGCCGCGCATGCGGACTGGCAACAAATAACCAGGTTAAATACCTAAAACTCAAAAAGAGGCTACAAACCACCATAGTCATTAGAATTATCATCGACCAGAAGAACTCAAACAGACCCAGAAAACACACATGAGGCAAAGACAAACCTTATTATCCTAAAATACCCAAACAACCCTGAAACATACATCATCTCAAAGCACCAAATTACAGAGATGTGTTGGTGTGGCACTATGGTTCTTGCACTGGTCTGCGTACCTGGGGACCAGGATTCAATTCTCCATGTAGCATTTGTCAGGCCACATTCCCTGCATTGCTCTAACGGGGTTCAGTTAACCATTGTCACCGTTTGATGTACATTATGAGGGTTATGTTGCCATGTACACTGTTTTGCTTGATATCATGGCCAGGGTCTGACACCCATTTCATATATCTGTGTGTAGGCTAGCTGTACATGCTTTTCCTGGCTTGTGTGTCCTGTATTGCCAGGCACGCATGCCTTTATGGACATTTCATGACTCCTGTGTGTTTGGTCCTCCACATGCAGCACCCACTGTGTACATGTGCACACCATGCATCTCCTGGACATGATCTGTCCTGCTCCTCATCTGTTGATGGACCAATGGCTTTGGTGTGACATTTTTTACAGACATTTGTCTCTGCTGCTGCATCACCACACTGACCATCCTGGACCATTGGCAGTTGCTGTGTGCCAGCTGTCTGCCACCTCACACGATGCTATGACTTTGCATACACACATGCCATTTAGTGTTACATATTAGCATTGCAGTTTCTGTGGTTGTTTGGCGTAGTGGTTGAAGGTATGCATTGGGCCACCATAGGTTGTGGGTTTGATCCCAGCATGTTCCATTCCTCTTCTTTTTCTGTGTTCTGCTAACCTTACCATGCAATGGCTGCAACTTCGTCACCTCTCTGCACACCCTCCCTTCTCTTCACTGTGCACCACAGTGTGCCCTCTATGCAGCCTATCTTTCACATATTAGCTGTTACATATGGTTCTTATTATTAGAACATAAGAACATAAGATATGCCATACTGGGTCAGACCAAGGTCCATCAAGCCCAGTATCCTGTTTCCAACAGTGGCCAATCTAGGTCATATGTACCTAGCAGTTTCCCCAAAAGACACAGGTTCCGCAATGCTTGTACCTGGTCAAGCATTGTTATCCTGGGTCCCTTCTTAATAATGGTTTATGGACCTTTCCTCCAGGAACTTGTCTAAACCTTTTTTAAACCCAGCTAAACTAACAGCCTTTACTACATCCTCCGGTAACAAATTCCAGAGTTTGATTACACGTTGAGTGAAAAAATATTTTCTTTTATTAGTCTTAAATAGTTTACCCTGTAGCTTTATTGCATGTCCCCTAGTCTTTCTATATTCTGATAACGTAAACAATCGATCTACATTTACCCGTTCCACTCCGTTCATTAATTTATAGACTTCTATCATATCTTCCCTCAGCCGTCTCTTTTCCAGGTTAAAGAGCCCTAACCTTTTTAGCCTTTCTTCATAGGAATATCCTTCCATCCCCTTTACCATTTTGGTGGCTCTTCTCTGAACCTTTTCTAATAACGCTATATCCTTTTTAAGATACGGCAACCAGAATTGCACACAATATTCAAGGTGCGGTCTCACCATGGAACGGTATAGAGGCATTATAATATCTTTTGTTTTATTTTCCATTCCTTTCCTTATGATACCTAGCATTCTATTTGCTCTCTTGAATAGTTTTGTGTCATCTGCAAATTTGATAACCTCACTCGTTATTCCACTTTCCAGGTCATTTATGAATATGTCAAAAAGCAGCGGACCCAGCACAGATCCCTGGGGTACACCACTATTCACCTTTCTCCATTGGGAAAACTGGCCATTTATTATGCTATCCATGTGAGCAGTTGGCTTGGGGGATTGGGAGTGCTGTTGTTGAACATGTCGTTGTGTAGGTTTGATTCTCATGTGCTCCTTGCACACAGCTGTCCCCTCTGCAGGCCCCTGCCACCCTTTCTATTTTGGATCTTCACTCCTTGGCATGCTTTGTTCAGGGCATTCCATTTCATGGTGTGTGTGCATATGTTTATCTGTGTCTCTTGTCCCACTTACAGACTGCGATATCAGCTGTGGACGTCTGTTCTGCATTTGTGTTGCATCATGGGTACTGGTGGGGTTGCCCTATCCTGGCACACAACAGGCATTTTGTGTGGGGTCCTGCAGTGTTCTTGTATGCAGAGTTTGCTGTGGAACTCAACATGGTGGTGTAGCTTGCTGGTTTGTTCACTGACTTTCTGCCCACTGGTCATGGGTTCAATTTCTGTTAGTTCCCATTTTTTATGCCTGTCCTATACAACTACTTGTCATTCCTTTGGACAGTCATATCTCTGCAGATCTGTGCTGCCAGCCCATGGTACCCTCACCACAGTTACCAACAATCCTTATAAGGCGTTATAGGGCACCTTATTAGGCACAGTACAAGGCACGTTATAAGGCACTTTATAAGGCACGTTACGTGCCTTGTACTGTGCCTAATGAGGTGCCTTGTAACGTGCCTTATAACGCGCCTTATAATGTGCGTTACCTGACATGCTTGCCATAATGCTGCCCCGCCCATGCCTTTATATGGGCATCTGTACCTTTACCGCGGAACCTAACGCGAATGACATTACCGCAGTTTAGTAAACATACCCCTTAGATAAAGATCTTTCCATTTTCCTTTGAGTTCCTTTTTCATTCAGTAGTACCCATAATTTCATTTATAAAAATTCCATTACATTTTTTCATGATTGTAAATAATTGATTCACATGCTTTTTATGAATTTATATTTTCAATTTAGAACTGAAGTATACAAATTTTAGACTTGCTATTTATACATGCAGGGTTTCACAAATCCTTTGCTCCTGTCACTAGATGACATTTTTCCCGCGGTTTGCCAGACTCCGTCCCCTCCTCCCTCTTCATTAGTAAGAGCGCATGAGTGGGCGTCTCTTTCTAAATGTGTTTCTACACTGTGCAATGTATTGACAGAATGTGCAAGTATGCTGCTGCAAAGGTACTAGATTTTTAATGTATATTTGATATCTAATAAGGTTTTATTCTCTCAATACAAGTTTTTTTAAAACAAAGTTTTTTTAAAAGTTATCTCACATTGCTTCTACACAGGCTTAAAGTGTTTATTCCCATTTTGTGAAATATACTCTCTTTGCGATATGTATGATCATAGTTTTTATGTTTAAGTGTAATCTCTTAATTTAAAAATCACTCTTTGTGATTTTTAAAGCTATGGCTTTTGCATGTTTAAGACAATAGTTGTTTTAAACGCAGCACTGCTCCTTTTAAAATATGAACTAAAGTGCCATACATTTGATCATGAAGCAAAGTTTTTTTCCGTGGTTTGTCAGACTCTGTCCCCTCCTCTCTCTCCATTAGTAAGAGTTCATGAGCGGGCATCTCTTTTGAAATGTGTTTCTACACTGTGTAATGTATTTACGGATTGCTGAAAAGGTACTAGTTTTTTATGTATATAATGTATCTAATAAGGTTTTATTCTCTCAATACAAGTTACCTCACGTTTCTTCTATGCAGTAGGCTTAAAGTGATTATTCTCAATTTGTGAAATATACACTCCTTGCGATATATATGATTACAGTTTTTATGTTTAAGTGCAATCTCTTAATTTTAAAACCACTTTTTGTAATTTTTAAAGCTATGGCTAATGCATGTTTAAGACAGCACTCGTTTTATATGCAGCACTGTTTTTTTAAGATATGAACCTAAAGTCCCATACATTTGATCATTTCAATTGACAGGCAGTTATTTAATGTACACAATTGTGGGTTGGTGCAAGCCTTAGGGGTATGTTCACTAAACGGCGCTAACGTCGCAGCTGCGACATTATCGTATGATACATGATGTTATCGGGCAATAATGGTGCATTATCACGCGATAATGTCACGTATCATGCGATAACGTCTGCTGCAGCAGTAAGGTGCGCCGAGGGTGGAGTAAGGCTCCCCAGGGGCGGAGAGAAGGGGTCAATGGGTGGAGAGTTGGCGTGGAGTGGCTCCTTGCACACTAACGCCGTGAAATGAAGCTCAGAAAATTAGCGCCAATGAAAACCTCACGCTAGGCACATTTGCAGGTCAGAGAAACCATTTCAGTCAGCAATGTACAGCAAAAGCAGGGAAACCCAAACACGTGATAGTAGTGATATATGTGCAGGAACCAAAAAGGCAAATAAACAGATAAGATGACCAGAACCACATTTGAAATGCCAATAACCAAGCTGGCCAATAGTGATTTTAATGATAAACATCAAGCAACACTACTGAAAATGCATAAAAAAGAAGATATCATGTTTGGAAGGGTCTATTCTCCATCCCCCTACGAAGTGAATGATCCCACATTGAAATAGCAGTTATCAGGGTTTTGTCTCATTTATATTGGGCAGGTTTGTTATGGCGTTCACATGTGCCGCAACAGCAGAGTGGGCATGTAGGAAAAGGCAACTGTACTGATGCTGGAAATGGGATACAGAGGGCTGCAGGCAGATGCCTAGGGCACAGTGCAGACTAGGCAGATGCCTAGGTGGCACATAGGAATGCCGAAACAGTGAAGCAGCAAGACAGCAACTGACGATGGTCCAACATGGTCACGAGTGTGTTTCCCACAGTGTCCCAGGGGATATTACCCAGCAGGTACCCCCAAGGGCACATAACATTGGCAGGTGGTGCCGGGGGGAAGTGTGCATGTCCATGTAGGCACCCCCACACGAGAACCCCACACCATAGGCAGCTGCCTACCGGCACACTGGCTGGCCTGGGACTGCGCACCACAAGCACCACTGGCATAAGAGCATGTCAGCATGGTGGCGGAGGGGTGCTGGTGGTGGAGGGGGCAGTGGCAGCTGCCCACAGCAGGCCACGGCCAAGCCCCATTTAGGTATGTGCAGTGCACTGCAACAGACACGATCTGTCTGACATACAGTCATGGCATCCCCAGGGAATGATCTCTCTGTGTGGTGCAGTACACACAGCCAGTGTGTTCAGAGGCAGAGGGTAACAGGTTCAAGTCCCGGCTGTGGACCCCCTGCAAACCACATCCCTATATTTTACCCAGTACTAAACCATGGTAAGAAAGACAGAACCTTTATTGCAGATAAATGAAACATGCCATAAACGCCTATATTTTACCCTACAGAGCACAGATACCATTAACATGGGTAATCCCAAGAGCAGAGTGTCCCAACTGCAGGCCTGGAGGGCCAAACACCATTCAGGTTGTCAGGATGTCCCTAATAGATATGCATGAGATGTAATTGAATACCCCACCCCATTGTATGCAAATGTAACCATGCATATTCATTAGGGACAGCATGAAAACCTGAACCATGTTCAGCCCACCCGGACCGGAGTTGGGAACCTCTGCCCTAGAGCAGCGGCACAAACACCCACACCCACAGACTCCACTATCTAACGCCTCATGGAGAGTCAGGCTGTTGGGCCCTGCACAGACTAGCATCTCCCAATACTAGCACCTGCATACCTTAACAATGCCACCCTAAACTTGGGAACACGTTACACATATATCAAAAGGTTGCTCTGATTAATGTCAGATAACACATCCTATGTTAAACACAATTTGTTGACAGATATTCATTATAGCAACCTTTCTGATATCTGTGGATTGTGGTTCAGTGTTTGTTACCGACAGTGTAAACCACCCCAGGAGTGACCCCCAACCGTATTGAGTACCATAGCCATGCCTGCACTGTGCCCAGGACTGGTGAGACGGCCAGGGCTGCCAACCACCTCTATCCATGCACAATGCTGAAATAGGTGTGGGAATGGGTGTATGTTTACCCAGTGTGTTGTGGCTGCCTACATCTTACTGAGCCCACAATGCTTGCACTGTTTCCAGTGTTAGCCTGCCAATGTACATAATGAGAAGCAAGGTACTGTGGGTATGGCCCGGACAGGGCGGCCTGGGCAGGATGCATCTGCACAGGGCATAGGGCAATGGCTGGGACATTGTAGTGCCCGACCACCACCTGCACGGACAGGGTGGCCACAGCATGTCATGCTGTGAGGTCACTCTCACCCTGACTGAGCAGTGACCATGGCATGGCTAGGTTACCCCATAGTACTATGCAGTATTTCTTTCAAGTGATATCTATGGGTTCCCTGTTCTGGGGCCCAATCATTGACATACTTGCTTGGTGTGTGTGCTCACATCCCATTTTTGGGTGCACACAGTTCCTCCAGGAACATCTACTAGCTAGCAGACTGTCTGCAGTTAGCATTTGTATGGCTGGAGCACTTTGCAAGGTGAAGACTGACAGTGCCCACTGCTGGTTAATATCAGATGGTGGTGGGGGTATCTGAGCGTATACAGGCTTACTGCCTGTATGCCAGTGCCCTGGGTGATGCAAACAGATCTGCATCCAGTGCTTTGGAGGGCACCTTCTCCCCTGCAGGACTGGGGTAGCTGTCCCACAGCCCTTCATCATGTCTCTCCACTGCTGCCATTGCAAAGATGTAGAGTGTGGGGCTGTTGGTGGCAGGTCCTGTCCCCCCACTCTGGCCCTGAGAGGGCTGGTCTGTAGGCGCTGCCCCCAATCCACATGTGGGTCCAGACACTCCCCTGCCCTATAGGGCACAGTAGGTGATGGCAATGAGGTGAGGGTGTTTCTGCTGGAGGCGCAGACTGTTACTTGAGACAAAAGAGATTGCCCTGGACAGCCATATCAGATGAGACCCCTGAGGGATCGAACTCATGACCTCTGGCTTGTTGGTCATTGTATTAGCCAGTAGGTTACAGCTCTATACACCTTTTTGGTGCTAACCTGACCAGGAGCTGCCTGACGACTGGTCACCTCTCCGCACACCCTTCCATCTCTTCACCTTTCACCACAGTATGCCCTCGATGCAGCCTATCCATCGCATATTAGCTGTTACATATGGCTTTTTCTTTGTACTGTCCATGTTGGCTGGGGGGATTGGCATTGCTTTTGTTGATCTGATGTGGTCCATGTCTGTCTGTAGGTTCATGTCTCACATGCTTGTTTTCCGTTCTGTTCCCCATTTTACCATGCTCCACAGAGCATCACCTGCCGCCCATTGGGTTTAGCTTCTTTGCTCTTTTGCATGCTGTGTCCACTGCATAACATTTCATTGTGTGTGTGTGCATGTGTTTATATGTGGCTGTTGTCCCAATTAATGACTGTGAAATGAGCTGTACATACCGGTTCTGCCTGTGCATTGCATCTTCGTGACTGTTGGGGTTGCCCTATCCCGGCAGCCAGCTGTGTTTTGGTGTGGTGCCCTCCAGTGTTCTTGTATGCAGCCTTTGCTGTGACACTCATGTTGGTGTTGTAGCCTACTGGTTTCTGCATTGCCATTTCTGCTACTGGTCATGGGTTCAATTCCTCTCTGTTCTAGTTATATTATGTCTTTCGTCCACACGTACTTTGCATTCCCGTTACAGTCCTATCTGTGACAATCTGTGCTGCTGGCACATTATACCCTCATCACTGTTGCCAAACATCCTTCTGTCAGTCTATCTGTGTCCAACAAATCCAATTAGGGTCAAACTTTATCACAGAGCAAAAATTGCCAGAACAAGAAGTATGGGCTCTGTACATAAAAACAAGAAAGTGTCGTTGTGTCCCACTCAAAACTTCATGCAATGAATATAAAGTTTAATAAACAGCTTCAAGCATAGTGAGCACACAAAGTTTGCAAGCAACAAAAGGTCTCAGACTTGACGGGCAAGATATAACACTCCAGTCAGCCACAGCTGACAGAGCATAGCCCTATTAGCATCAACGACCTTAGATATTATGTTGCAATAGAAAACAAGCTACTATTGACTCCTTTAGCATAACCATGAAGAACTGTTTTCTCTTATTAAATTCTTTAAAGGTAATATAGGAGAATATGTAGCAGAACTTAGCTCATATAGTATTGCTTGAAAAGCTGCTTTGCCATCATCTCATCCCTGCATAAGCCCCAACGCTCTCTATCGCGCTGTTATTGCGTTTCACCCGAACAGGTTTCTTCAGGGGGTGACTGGCAGAGGATGGCTGGAACACAAAAATATAAAATGCATTAGTTTGTAAAAAGCACACACTTTCATTATTGCGCTTCAAGAAGACATCCAGTAAGGAACGGAAGAAAAGTTGTAACACGTACAGCAGATGACAAGAAATCCAAGCTTTACTAACCGCTGCTGAACGCCGCGCATGCGGACTGCCTATTTATAAGGCATGCTGATTGGGCTGTGAAAGGGGCCAATGGAAAATTACACACAGACTTCCCATTCAACCCGCTCATTCAGGCCAAAAGGCGAAACTGAACCGACCCGATGGATCCAGCGCTGTTCCTGCCAGGATAAAGTGCTATCTCTAGTTTTACCATGTTGTGCAGAATCGATCATATCTAGGCAAAAACATTGTAGATCTTGGAATTTGTGATGAAAACCGAGGCAATGTTCCACAATCGGAGCCTCACGACGTTGACAGGTGAGCCTACTCTTATGTTCATTCATCCGCACTCTAAACATTCGGGTAGTTTTACCAATGTAAACAAGCCCACAGGGGCAGAGGATACAATATACCACGAATGCCGAAGTACAAGAGGTAAAATGACGAAGCGTATACACTTTGCCACGGTAATGAAACTCACACAATTCTTTAGTGATGGTACAGATGTTACATGATCCACACTTCACATGACCAGCTTGCACACGGGAATTTGAAGATGAAGAAGGTAACGAACGAAGCACTGCAGGACTAAGTAATTCCTTGAAATTCTTATTGCGCTGCCACACACAGCGTACCTGCTTATTTTCCAAACCGGGAATGCTATGCAGCACATTAGCATGCCGTCGAATAATCCTTTTGAGCTGAAAACTGAGAGGAGAGAATTTTGTGATCAGATTAATTGACGAGTCCATATCGGACAAATCGGCTGATGTTCCACAAGGATACAAGAGCAGGTCACGATTAACGTATAAAGCTCGTTTATATGCACGCTCCACTACAGCCCGAGGGTAGCCTCTATCAATAAAATCCTTTTTGAGCATCTGTGATTGAACTTTAAATTGTTGAATATGCGTACAATTTTGGCGAAACCGCAGAAACTGAGAAAATGGTAAACTATTCTTTAGAGAAGTGGGATGAGCACTTGTGTAATGGAGAAACGTGTTGCAGTCAGTCTCCTTCCTATGCACTGTAGTCAACCAACCGGTCTCAGTTTTCTGGACAAGAACATCCAAAAATGGGAGAGATTCTTCATGATAATGCAAAGTAAATTTAAGATGTACGTTACGGCCATTCAGCCAAACAAAAAATTCTTGAAGGCTTACTGGGGTTCCTCTCCATAACAGAAAGATATCATCAATAAAACGGCGCCAAAGGCAGATATTCTGTTGATAAGGAGATGAATCAATCCACTGCTGTTCAAAACGTCGCATATACAAGTTGGCTACAGAAGGGGCACAGGTGGCACCCATGGCAACTCCACCTGTTTGATGATACAACACCCCATCAAAAGCAAAAAAGTTGTTATATAGTGCTAGATCTGCTAGATCAGACAAAAAACTAAGCTGGCTCTCAGAGAGATCATCTCGCAGGGCCAACGCTTCCATTACAACCGCATGAGCCTCAGGCTGAGGAATCACCGTATATAAAGATGTTACATCGAGCGATACCAGGAGAACTTCTGGACTAGACGCTAGTGCTGCATGAGCAGCCAAAATTTTCAAAAAATGGGTCGTATCTTTTAAGAAGGAAGGGTTCTCTTCTTGAGCCTCTGTCAGTCTTTCTTGACTCTTATTTGAGACCTTTGATGATGTCAATCCCTGAACACACCAAAAGAAATAATTGGAATTGATGTTCTCAACCAGTTAAATTTGGTGGTGGATATGGCTAATCTTAAATTGTGGCAGTATTCAGGAACTTCAAGTGCTTCTAAAACTTTAGTGCATGAAGTCATTCCCATGCAGTTAGCAACTCACTGCACCAAGGCAGCTCAACAGTATGATCTGTGTGTAATTCCTTCAGAGGTGGCTGATATTCCAGTCTGGGCTCAAGACAAGTTAGATTGTGGGAAAATGCACACAGAAATACTGTTGGAAGGTGAGGATCCTCCACCACAGAAGCAATACCCAGTACCTCATCAGGCTATAGAACCAGTGACTAAAATTGTGAAGATACTGGAGGAGAGGGGTCTGATTAGACCTATTTCTTCCACATGTAATTCACCAGCCTGGCCGATAGTTAAACCGGGGGGTTCCTTCAGGCTCACTATGGACTTCCGTGCCCTGAATCAAGTTTCAAAATCTGTAGTGCCCGTGGTAGCCTCATACCCTGAAATGATCTCTAAACTGAATCCCAAATGTAAATTTTTCTCTGTTTTAGACATATCCAATGGGTTTTGGAGTCTGCCCCTGGCCCTTGAGTGCCAGTACAAAACAGCCTTTCAGTGGCTGAATAAACAATATGCATGGACTGTGCTCCCACAGGGATATAAGGATTCCCCATCAATATTTCATGAATACATGAAGGAAGCCCTGTCACTAGTGTCTTGCAGAGATGAGACCTAGACCAAATCTCCCCTTTGGAACTGCACAGTGGGAGGGACCGTACTTAGTTACTGATACCTTAGGCCCAAGCCTATACCAAATCCTAATGCCTGACAACCAGCAGTACTGGAAACACATCACCCAGTTAAAACCATATGGGTAATATGTGTTTTATCAGTCTTTGTTTTTAGATACCACCTGAAGACAGCACTGACAGCTGCTTTCTGAAGACAGCACGGACAGCTGCTTTCTGAACAAAAGTCGCTTAAGGACGGTAACTAGTTACTCCTGCTGTACATGTGTTTAATAGTTATGTAAATAAGTAGTAGAAATTATTTTTTTTTTGTGTGTTTTGTTGTTACATAGTATAAGTGGGGAGCATTAGTTTACACCCTAGTAGAGTGAAACAAGTTAGCTTTTATTATGTCTCGGTTTCCTGTTGTTCTTGTATCTGCTCTCTTCTACTCAAGTCTCATTACAGGAACTATCATCCAAATATGCACGATTGGCTGGGCTAATTCCACAGGTGGAGTGTATCGCTACCAAGAAATACCCCCACCTTTCCCGGAAGGAAAGGATCTGGTCATCCTGAGTTTCTGTTCGGTACAGGACAAGCCAGTGTTCTATTCATTAAACATCACTCAAGTACAGTGGGAGCCACCAGTTTCCACTTCTCTAGAAAGGACACAAGAATTGAGGGCACGCCCAGAACGTTACTTTCTAGGTCCTCCTGCTTTGATTTTGTACAATATTTCCTGTCAGGACAGAGGTACCTGGAAAATAACTTATACATGGGTTGTGAGTGATCAACAACACATCACTGAGACTTCATTCCTTCTGGATGTATCTTGTTTACCTACCACCCCTCATCCCACCCCTCCCACCACTTCTGCTCCTCCTGTACTCTACCTTTCTGATATTCACCCATTTCAGGAAGGACATCCCTTTCAGATTAAATATGATGCACCACACAATGTTTTATATGATGTGGAATACCATTTTCTTACTTGGCATCTATTTCCCAAATTGTTTCTAGTTACTCACAAATATCTAAATTGCTCTCAGTTTGTTGCCAACCACATACAAATGCTCAATACTTGGTTTGATATGCAGTCAGTAACACCCGAGCCAAGCAATTTCGACACAAGCGTGAATTAATTGATACAATTTTAGGTGGCACAGGGACTGCCCTGGGTGCCCTTAATATAATTGATATAGAGGTGCTCCGTAATAAAATGGGATCCACTGCTCAGCATGCTGCTGGTGGTTTTACCTCTCAACATATTATTAATGAAGCTTCCTCTAAACTGTCCAATGTAGTTGTAGATACCTTTGCTCTTATATCTCCCATTATAGAACAGAAAATTGTTACCTTGGCACATGCAGAATATAGATTGGGAAAGAATATTTCCTGGGCTCTTGCCTGTGATCAAGTACAGATCAAGCTTATTACTATACTAAAGGAAATTCTGATCACTGCTAAGTTAGGACACTGGCCACCATCTCTCATTCATATGGCTAGTACCAAAATACCGGAATTTGCTATAGATCACCTTGATTGGTGGACAGTTAGTGTTCCCATTTGTTCACCACAAGGCTGCTCTATCTGTACTTTGATCCCATGGTCAGGACAACACACAGTTATTTATCCTATTGTTAATATTGGGGTGCAGTTTGATAATATGCTTATGTATCCTGTGGACCATCTCACATGGGTGCAGCCACTGGACGACACCTGGACTTCATTCAAGCCGATGGACCCCAGTTTGTGTGAGCAGACTACATTTCAGTTCAAGTGTCAACCTCACCAGTTTAAAGAGGCTGACACCTCCTGCTGGAACAATTCCTCCTCTTGCTCCCTGACTGTTAAGCTCTCATATTCCCTGACTACCTCACACAGTTTGTATTACCTTGGAGCTGGACACTTTTGTTTTCATCTGTTCTTTCCCCAGAATGTTTCTTTTTCGATTGCTCCCAGAATGCATGACATTCGCCTTCCCAAGAACACTTTGTTGTACAGTTCAAACTATTTACCAAACAATACCTGGTGCAGTCATACACCACTGGTCTCCCTCACCATTAATGGGACAACTTGTTCCACACCGCTGGTTACCAATGACTCTATGGACATTCCAGACTTTATCTCATATGCTGTGCATCCATTACCACTTGGCATGGGAGAAGAGACACTACATAAACTGCTCAAGTTTTCAGAACTTCATGCCTATATTGATCACCTTAAAACAACATCCACTGAAGTGAATCACACCATCGCTTATGAGAATGGACACATTCAACAAATTGTTGGACACTTGCTACAATATGCTCATGTGTCTGTGTGGGAATTGTTATTTGGTTACTCACCTACTGCTGATCATGTCTTTAATGTTTTTATTCACCCTATTATTATTTTAACTGCTGTACAAATATTTATATGCATTATCATAATTTTCCTGTGTTGTAAAATGAAACAAATGTACATATCCTTGCAGCACATGTCATACAGAAACAAAACATTTTAAGGTAGTTACACTGAACTTCTCCAGCATCCACCCCTACATCCAGGCTAATTTGGCCTGCTAATTTGGCTAATTTGGCATTCCTATTACACTGAATACCAGAGTCAGCTGCAGTCTAGTATTGCTTCCTATCTTCACTCATAGCATCCTGGTACCTTTTTGCTTTAGCCTCCTCAAAAATTCCTGCAGACCTTATGCACTGTTCACTCTCTCTAAGACGGGCACGGAGGTAGCTTTTGGGTTCCCCCCCCCCCCCCCAGTAGTGGCTGCTCTACCTAAGACATGAGGTTTGGACTCATAAGGAGACTTGTTTATCTCTAGAACACTAGAGACAGTACTAGAGACAGTACTGTGCAGGACAGGGGACTTGCTGGACATAGCAAGGTATTTAATACAGGAGGTATTAGACAAGCTGCCTACTATCATGTAATGGCAGCTGGGACAGGTACCACAGGCTTGCTTCCACCATTTCCAGGCACAAATAATAAATAAAAATAAAAAAGGTGTGGGAGATGTCAGCATACATTTCATGCAGCTTTGGACTCTGGTGACTTCAGTCTCCAAAGGTAATAGGACAGTTTACAAGATGAGATTAACTCTGACCTCCTGGTGATTTCAGTCTCCAAGGCCTGTCTGAAGCCCCTCCTTGCTAAATCAAGAATGGCAGACCTTAAAGGGAGTGGCTAGCAGACCTCAAGGGGAAGTGCTAGAGAGGATTCAATTCACTATAAAGGACAGAAACACTTCCTCTCTCTCTCTCTCTCTTCCACCATTCATTGGACATGAAGGACAGGAGGCTCTGATAATCAATTCCCTTCACCCCTCCCCCGCTCTCTCTCTTTCTTCCACTACCCACATGTTCTTACCTCTCTCTCTTCCACCATTCATCGGACATGAAGGACAGGAGGCTCTGATAATCAATTCCCTTCACCCCTCCCCCCCCCCTCTCTCTCTCTCTCCCTTGCCATGAGGCTCGGACTCACATGTTCTGGCCTATCTCTCTCTCACACTTCACACATGCACATGCACACACAGATTCATTGATGCACACTGAAACAGCTCTGTAACAATCACTATATACCTCTGTTTAATACCTATGTAATAAGCCTATTTCTACATAAAAAACCTTTCTCCAAGCCACACCTGTTTGGTTGTTTTATTTCAAACCCTACTGCCTCTGTGAAGTAAAATGAACCCAGGACCTACCGGAAAATAACTTGACCAAATCTTACAGTTACATCTGTGTTTGAGCCATACATTTCATGCTTGTGACCTTGGGGCACCTTTGTGCCCCTGGGCACCATCTCCTGTGTCACCTTAGCATCCTGGGGTATCTTTCGCAGCACTTTAGGTTTGGCCAGCTTATAGGGCACCTTATATGCTGCCTTGGAGTGTGCCAATATTTCCTGACGCCCTCTGGGGCACATTATGACCTGCCTTGGATGACGTCATGCTTTATGATGTGCCTTATGGTGCATTAGGTTGTGGCACTGGGGTGAGGCTTTTTTGGCTGGCAGTGCAGATTTTTGGGATGTGTCTGACTGTTACATGCAGGAAAAGGGATTGCTTTAGACAGCCTTTTAACTGAGCCCACTGAGGGATTGAACTCACGACCACTGTATCAGCAGTCAATGTATTAACCAGTGTGCTACACCTCTGTTGCTCTGTTTGCAGGTCAGCACGCTTAATTAAGGCTAACGCGCATTGACGTGCCACGGCTCCCTCTATCGTGTGATAATGGACGTTATTGTGCAATAACCCGAAATGCTACCTTAAGACCGGAACGCCCACTACCTTATGTGGCATTTTTCACAGTAAGACTGCAACTAACGCCAGTAACATTAAGACGGTTTAGTAAACATACCCCTTATACTGACAAAAAGGTAGTACATTTTCCTTTTCATCTTATCGAACACACATATGTTTTTTAGAGTTAGACACCATTTTACTTGCTGTGGTTCTAACACTTTTTTAAAATGAAATACAGTGAGTCAATTTGTTACCTTTGACTTTAAATCCTCTTCGCATAACCTTTTGTAGATTAACTGTGCAGCGCTTGTGATGAAGTAGCCCCAGTCTCTACCTTAAAAGCACAAGATTCATGGCATTTTAGTCCTGAAGCTGACAGGGAAACAGACCATGTGAGCAGCTGTTGTCAGGGACAACAGAAACAAAGGCAGCCACGAGGTCTGAAAAAACACTCAGCTGAGGGAAACTCCCTAGTTCCTGATAGCGTGCACCTGAGAAGGGGAAAAGTTTACAGCCCTTATAAGGACAGTGCAGGGAACACAGAACTAGAACAGGAACGAGGACAGCATGAATGAGGAGAACTGGTAGAACTGGTAGAACAGCGTGAGCAGCGTAAGCAGAGAGAACAGGCTGTCTTACCTGAAGCAGCTGGCCAAGAGGAAGCAGGAGAAGTTTCTTACTTTGACCTAGGAAGTGAGTCAGAGACCGGAAGGATTCACCCAAGTAACTACCCAGAGTCCTACAGGAGGAAGCAGCTAGCAGGAGCAGAGAACAGGTGTGACTGGTCTGCTGATTGCAAACACTTTGGAACATGGAGGCTACGTTCCAGCCGGAGTGAGTGGAAACCAAAGACAAAACTGTATGTATCAGGAAGCTGTGACCTGAGGAATGATTATAGTGGGAAGTTAAAAGTGGTGAATGATAGAAATTCCTACAGTGTGAATGCAGAGCAGCCTCATGCAGGAAGTCTAAGGTGGGGGCAGGGCTGTAACTCCCCACCGAGAGATTTAAGCAGAGAGCTGAGCAAGGAGCCAGTGAAACCTCCAGAGAGGGTTAAAGGATATTATCTATCCCAAGCTGAGGATAGAAATAAAGAGAGACACTGTGACGGCACGGCACAGGGAAATTTCCAAGCCTACTTTAATAAGGAGGGTTTTGAATGCGTGCAAGAACCCATGATAATTGACACACTCAGTGAGTGTTCGTCCATCTGTGACCCAATAGACTGTACACTAATTTCGTCGCGTAAAATAAGGTCTTTATGCTAGTCAGACCTGAGCATAGTGTTAAGGGAAAACACTACAACTGATAAATGCTGATTTCCACACAGTGAGACTGTGTGCTGCAGTTGAATGCATAACGTTATTACTTACTTTGAAGCAAGAAGAAATTGTTCTAATATTCTTTATGTTTTTGCCAGAGCACATGGCTTATTTCCTTTGAGTACTTGTGTTTTATTTGTTATTTGAATAATCCGACCCCGGGAGGGGAATAAATCCTAATTTGCCTTTACCACTCGAGGCGTGCCACTACTTTCATTGCCATCAGGCGCAGCCCTGCTAGCCAGGAGGCAGTCTGCCCACCTGGTGGTGACATAACCTGGCGTAGTCTATCGGATTTTTTTCAAGCAAAGAAAAAAACAGCACAGTACCGAAGATACATAAAGGATTACCTGCTGAAAAGAAGAAAGGAAAAAAGTTTGCTGCCTGCGACGGAGGAAAAGAGGAAAACCGGAGCGGATTTTCCAAGTTCCTTACCTGGAGCGCAGCAGTGACACAGCTTTCTCAACGCACGATCCTTCAGCGTGCTAAGGTAAAGGTAGGAAGGCACGGGGTGATTAGGATCAGGGAAAGGGGGAGCTGTGGTGCTTAGGGAAGCAAGTAAAAGGAAAAAAGAGAAAAAAAAAAAAGAAAACACATAGTCTGTGCCGCACTTGGTGGGCCTGTCTTTATTTTTTCTTTACAGGTGCGTGACGCAGTGAGGAAATGGATCCACAGCAGATGAAAGACTGGATGGAGGCCCAATGGAAAGCCCAAGGGGAGCTGGCCAGACTAAGCCAAGAAAGAATGTTCGCCACGATGACTGAGCAGCTGCAGCCGCTGTTAGAGTTGCTTGGGACTTTCATCGAGAGGACTGGTACCGCAGTAGAGGTTAATCCTGCAGTGTCTAAGGCGGTAGGACTTAATGACTGTAGTGCTTTGTCATTGGGACAATTGAAGTCATATGATAACTTCGATGACTTCACAGACGCATTTGAGCGGATCGCAGAAGCGGCTAAATGGCCGAATGATCAGTGGGCTGTAAGGTTCGCTATGACCTTGTCTGGTGAGGCGCTAGCGGCCTACAAAACCATGCCTGTCGGTCTTTCGTCCAATTACCCAGATGTAAAGTCAGCCATCAGGGATAGGCTGGGTTTAACACCCATGCACTATAAGAGGCTCTTTAGAGAAGCCAGGCTGATGAACAGAGAAACACCTAAAGCTTTGTTACAAAAGTTAAGAGGGCTAGCTACCAAATGGCTTGCTCCAGAGAGGGCGACGGTAGAGTCATTGCTAGACACCGTCATCCTTGAGCAATATTTGGAGGCTATACCACCAGAGATAAAAGCATTTATAATGTTGCAAAAGTGTAATTCTACTCAAGACGCGGCCAACCTCACGGAGAATTACTTTGAGGCTGAATTAGCCAGTACCTCCGGAGGCAGTGTTTTAAAAGTGGCTGGTCTGGAGAGAATGAATGGTATGAGAAAATCCTTTAAGGGAAATGCATATGGTGAGAGTGTATATAAGGACAAAGTGTTTGGTAAAAATGTAGAAAAGAATGTTCAGATGAAATGTTTTAATTGTGGCCAGCCTGGACATGTATATAGAAAATGTGAAGTGCGCAATGCTCTAGTGTCGGGAGGAGAGAACCCCCTAGAGAAGGGCATTCTGTTAAAAGTCCAGATAGATGGGGTAGAGCAGCGATGGCGAACCTATGGCACGCGTGCCAGCTGTGGCACGCGAAGGCCTTGCAGCTGGCACGCGGGCCATAGGTCCGCAAAAAAAAGAAAAAGCTGTCTCTGACTGCGGACGCGGCAAGGGCAGAATGCAGCGTCCCGCGGGGCCCCCTCCGCCCGCTAAGCCCCTCTGCAAGAGCTTTCAGATTCGCGAGGGAGAGCGTCTCCCTCGCGTCTCTGTTAAGCCCGCAGGGGCTAATGGGAAATTTCCCATCAGCCCCTTTAGACGCGAGGGACTGATGGGAAATTTCCCATTAGCCCCTGCGGGCTTAACAGAGACGCGAGGGAGACGCTCTCCCTCGCGAATCTGAAAGCCCTTGCAGAGGGGCTTAGCGGGCGGAGGGGGCCCCGCGGGACATTGCAATCTGCCGCGGCAGCAGCCAGAGCCTGCTTTTTTTTTTTTTAAATTTGCCGGGGGGGGTTAGGACTGCTAATGGGCAGGGGGGGGGTTAGGACTGCTAATGGGCAGGAGGAGGGGGGGGGTTAGGACTGCTAATGGGCAGGAGGAGGGGGGGGTATGACTGATAATGGTCAGGAGGAGTGGGGGGTTGGACTGCTTGTGGGCAGGAGGGGGGGTTAGGACTGCTAAGGGGCAGGGGGGGGTGAGGACTGCGAATGGGCCGGAGGGGGGGTTTGGACTGCTAATGGGCAGGAGGGGGGGATAGGACTGCTAATGGGCAGGGGGGGGGGTTAGGACTGCTAATGGGCAGGAGGGGGGGTTAGGACTCATAATGGGCAGGGGGGGGAGGTTAGGACTGCTAATGGGCAGGAGGGGGGGTTATGACTCATAATGTGCAGTAGGAGGGGGGTTAGTACTGCTAATTGGCAGGGGGGGGGATAGGACTGCTAATGGGCAGGAGGGGGGGGTTAGGACTGCTAATGGGCAGGAGGAGGAGGGGGGGTTAGGACTGCTAATGGGCAGGAGGGGGGGTGTTGGACTGCTAATGAGCAGGGGGGGGTTAGGACTGCTCATGGGCAGGAGGAGGGGGGGTTAGGACTGCTAATGGGCAGGAGGGGGGGTTAGGACTGCTAATGGGCAGGAGGGGGGTTAGGACTGCTAATGGGCAGGAGGGGGGGGGTGTTAGGACTGCTAATGGGCGGGCGGGCGGGCGGGGGGTAGGACTGCTAATGGGCTGTGGGCTGATGGGGGCTGTCTGGAAATGGGGTGATGGGGGTTTAGGGCTGGAAGTGAGTTGATGGGGGGGGGGGCTAGGACTGGTATTGGGTTGGGGGGTTGCTAGGACTGGAAATGGGCTGATGCAGGGACTAGAAGGGAATGGATGCTGGGTGAGGCTGGAACTAGAAGGGAGCTGATGTTGGGGGAGGATTAGAATGGGATGGGGCTGGGAGAGTAAAATGGAGAGGGGAAAAATATTTTGTGTGGGAGGGATAAAAAATCTACAATTGGCCGGGTATTGGGAGAGTAAGTGGGGATTGAGGATGGAGGGGTAAAATTTGAGTGGATGAAATAGGAATGAGGAAAGAGCAAAAGGAGAAAGATTAGTATGTTAAAGCGGATGTAGAGAGAGAGAATGGAAAAAAAAAACTAGAAGAGAGAAGAAAGGACAAATGGACAGCAGATGATGGAGAGTTAGCAGAAAACATGAAGAAACCAGAAGAAAGTGGCTGGAGCAATTGCAACTGTGTAACTGAGCTGAGGTATTCTGTTTATGTAATTCCTTTTTGACATTGCCACTTGTTCTCTTTCCCCAGTAGGTCATGTATTGTTATTGTCTGAAATGTATTGGTTTAATATTTGCAGTGTTGCCTTTTGATAGGTATGGTGTGGTGCTTTGTGAGTCCTGGTAGTGCTGTTAGGATACGGCGGGTTTGCTATTGGTTCTAAATGGGCAGTGTTTGTAGTAGTTCCTAATGTGCCTGGCGGTTGGCACTGGATTATAGTAATGTAGAAATCTTTTAGTCTGTCTTTATCCATACACTCATTAAGAGACATGTTTACTAAAAGTTAGTGTATGTTAGCATTATGCAAATATTTATGCAAATTGACGTGCTGGCACTTTGAGGAAATTCTTTGGTTTTGTGCGGCAGTTTGGGCACTCGGGCTCAAAAAGGTTAGCCATCACTGGGGTAGAGGCTTTGGCACTCCTAGATTCTGGAGCCAGCCAAAGCATGGTCTCACAGGAAATGTGGCAGACCATCACAGCCCGTAACCCATTCACTCTAAATCAAGTAAGGGACAAAATAAAAGTGAGGTGCGTGCATGGCACTTCTATATGTTACCCACGCTATGGAGTGTCTGTGAAAGGAATGAACACTCAGGAGAAAGTGCAGGTAGCTGTAATCCCACATCTCCCTTACAAGCTTGTTTTAGGACGTGATTGGCCACCGTTTAACCAAGGTCTTAAAAAAGGCTTAGGTAGAAAAACTAATTTAGTTTCTACCAGATCCCAGGCCAAGGCCTCAGAAATAGGGGCAGATCCCGCAGATGAGGAAGAGACCCCAGAGGAGGAGGAGGGCCTAGGGGATGAGCTAGTTAATGTACTCCCCTCTCATGATGATCTGATCAACCTTCCCTCTAAAGAGAGAAAGGGAAAGGCAGAGAGACGTCGGGAGCAAAGGAATAGGTCCCAAGGGAGAGCAGAGCTGGTAGCGGGGGAAGATTTACCATGGGTCCCTGCTGAACTAGTTCAGAAATTCCCATCCTTCCCAAAGGAGCAGAGGGCAGATCCTGCTCTAAAGAGAGCTTTTGAATTTGCTCAAGAGGGTAGGGCCATCTTGCCTCGATTCCTGCTAGAGGGCGAGTTACTATATAGAGAAAGTGCAGACCCATATACTGGGGCTATCCGAAAACAGGTAGTTGTGCCAACCACTTTTAAGTCAATAGTGATGCGATTGACACATGATCATCCCGTGGGCAGCCACAAAGGCATACAAGGCACGTTAGACCAGATTTTGGCCCGATTCTACTGGCCGGGAGTCTTTAGAGAGACCACCCGCTATTGCCAGTCTTGTCCCGCTTGCCAAAAGGTCACTGCCACCAAGCCAAAACCGGTGCCCATGATTAGCACACCCACTATTTCCACACCAGTCCGTCCCTGGCTATGGACATAGTTGGACCCAAGGGGCTTCCAGTACCTATTGGTAATTGTAGATGTGGCCACTAGATTTCCATGGGCTATTCCGCTAAGGAATATCTCGGTTACGACAATATCCCTAGAACTCATCAAACTCTTTTGTGAAATCGGATTTCCCCAAGAGATCCTAACAGACCAAGGGAGTAATTTCACTTCTAAATATTTAGCCTTGGTGTGGGACGCATTTGGGATACGACATATCCGAACCTCCGCCTAACGGACTGGTTGAAAGGATGAACCAGTCGATTAAACAAATGTTACGACGTGGCCTGGAGGGAAACATGGGGGAATGGGATAATTTACTTCCATTTGTGCTCTACGCATGTAGAGAGCGTAGGCAGGCATCTTTAGGGGCATCGCCCTACGAGCTACTATTTGGTCGGGCTCCAAGGGGGATTTTAGATATCCTGAGAGAGCAATGGATTGAGCCCGAGGCAGAAGAGGTAGGGGTACCCCAGTTTCTCAGGGACCTTAGAAACCGCCTGGAGAGAACTTCCCGGGTGTCTGTAGAGAATTTGCAGGCGAGCCAACGCCGGCAAAAGCGGTACTATGACCGGGGGACCAAAGAAAGGCAATTGGACATAGGGGACAAGGTATTGGTCCTAGTGCCAGCCGCGGGTCCAAAATTTGAGTCTAGGTGGAAGGGACCCTGTACAGTGGTAGCCAGAGTGGGCCCAGTCTCGTATAGAGTCGAGCATGAAAGGGGGCGTCAACAGGTCTACCACCTAAACTTACTAAAACCCTGGCAAGACCGATCAGCATCAGTACAGCTGGTCAAAGTGGAGAAGCGTTGGGATAGTCACCCTAGGCTTACGTGCTGTCAGACGAGGGCGTCAGCAGCCCATAAGGTTTTAAGGGGGGGGGATATGTGATGAAGTAGCCCCAGTCTCTACCTTAAAAGCACAAGATTCATGGCATTTTAGTCCTGAAGCTGACAGGGAAACAGACCATGTGAGCAGCTGTTGTCAGGGACATCAGAAACAAAGGCAGCCACGAGGTCTGAAAAAACACTCAGCTGAGGGAAACTCCCTAGTTCCTGATAGCGTGCACCTGAGAAGGGGAAGAGTTTACAGCCCTTATAAGGACAGTGCAGGGAACACAGAACTAGAACAGGAACGAGGACAGCATGAACGAGGAGAACTGTTAGAACTGGTAGAACAGCGTGAGCAGCGTAAGTAGAGAGAACAGGCTGTCTTACCTGAAGCAGCTGGCCAAGAGGAAGCAGGAGGAGTTTCTTACTTTGACCTAGGAAGTGAGTCAGAGACAGGAAGGATTCACCCAAGTAACTACCCAGAGTCCTACAGGAGGAAGCAGCTAGCAGGAGCAGAGAACAGGTGTGACTGGTCTGCTGATTGCAAACACTTTGGAACATGGAGGCTACGTTCCAGCCGGAGTGAGTGGAAACCAAAGACAAAACTGTATGTATCAGGAAGCTGTGACCTGAGGAATGATTATAGTGGGAAGTTAAAAGTGGTGAATGATAGAAATTCCTACAGTGTGAATGCAGAGCAGCCTCATGCAGGAAGTCTAAGGTGGGGGCAGGGCTGTAACTCCCCACCGAGAGATTTAAGCAGAGAGCTGAGCAAGGAGCCAGTGAAACCTCCAGAGAGGGTTAAAGGATATTATCTATCCCAAGCTGAGGATAGAAATAAAGAGAGACACTGTGACGGCACGGCACAGGGAAATTTCCAAGCCTACTTTAATAAGGAGGGTTTTGAATGCGTGCAAGAACCCATGATAATTGACACACTCAGTGAGTGTTCGTCCATCTGTGACCCAATAGACTGTACACTGATTTCGTCGCATAAAATAAGGTCTTTATGCTAGTCAGACCTGAGCATAGTGTTAAGGGAAAACACTACAATTGATAAATGCTGATTTCCACACAGTGAGACTGTGTGCTGCAGTTGAATGCATAACGTTATTACTTACTTTGAAGCAAGAAGAAATTGTTCTAATATTCTTTGTGTTTTTGCCAGAGCACATGGCTTATTTCCTTTGAGTACTTGTGTTTTGTTTGTTATTTGAATAATCCGACCCCGGGAGGGGAATAAATCCTAATTTGCCTTTACCACTCGAGGCGTGCCACTACTTTCATTGCCATCAGGCGCAGCCCTGCTAGCCAGGAGGCAGTCTGCCCACCTGGTGGTGACACGCTGCGTGCATGGCGCTTTACAAGTGCTGAATAGTAGTAGTAGTAGTAGCTTATGTTTTTTTATGGTACTCCCATGTTTTAAAAATTTTACCGTTTAAGATATTTTTAGACTGCGCCTTTTTTGTTTTAAATAACGCTTTTTTTTATACGCAGCATTGGTCTTTCTATGATTAGAAACTATGTGCCAAATAGTTTCTCATTTGATTGAGTAGTTTTATATACGTTCATTCATTTCATCACTGTGATTATTCACAGGTATTTGAGTGAGCAGTTTTATATATTGTTGTTGTTGTTGTTAAGTGCCGTCGAGTCGGAGTCAACTCCTGGCGACCCTCTGGATAGCTATCCTAAATTGTGTTCGGTCTTCAGTCAGGCGGCTCCTTGTTGAGAGACTGGTACCTGCAGCTGCTGTTATTGTATTGATCCATCTCATTGCTGGCCTTCATCTTTTGTGTTGACCTTCTATCTTGCCAAGCATGTCTTTCTCTAATGATCTCTCTCTTCGCATGATGTATCCAAAGTATGAAAGTCGAAGTCTTGTCATCTGAGCTTCTAAAGAATGCTTAGGTTTGATCTTCTCTAATACCAACTGGTTTGTTTTTTGGGCAGTCCATGGTATACACCAGTATTCACCGCCAGCACCATAATTCAGAGGCATCAATTTTCTTCCTGTCTATCTTTTTCACTGTCCAGCTTCCACATCCATATGATGTTATTGAAAATACCATGGCTTGAACAAGTCGAATCTTTGTATGGAGACAGACATCTCTACTCTTGAGAATCTTATCTAGGTCTTTCATAGCCATTCTGCCAAGACCAATGCGTCATCTATTTTCTTGACTGCTTGTTGCTTCTTTATTGATAGCACAGGTACACTACCAAAACACTGCTTCCAGTTTTGCAACTGATTCCTATAGATTTTGGGGTGCTGAATCCAGGAAAAATAGCCAAAATGTTCCATCACGTCACGTTTTCTTGCAAAATTAGATTTCTTACCCATATAAGGAATGTTCACATAATTTCTTTTTAGCCGACTGCAGTTTATTTTCTTGGCCCAAAATAGAGGTTGTAATGGTTAACTAACTAGAAACACTCCCTCATGATATTTTAGAGTGTTTTGTATTCATTTTATACATTAACAGGACAATTGGGAGGCGGGGGGCTAAATCCAGTACTCGCGCTGGCGCATGTTCTTTCCTGTTCGCCTCGCCTCGTTCGCTCGCTCAAACACGGTGGTTGCGACATGAACGTTCCTGTCAAATTTCAGTTTCTTGCAAGTTCATTATTACCTTTTGTTTGCTCAGTCGTAATCCAGCTTTATTCCGAAGTGGTTCACTACAGTTGTAGTTTGCAGTGCTGTGTACTTGTGATGGCTCACAGAGCCAGAGGTTGCGTCAACTCTCCGGACAGTTTTGTTTTATTTGTAGGGAATATACCGTGAAAAAGCGGCAGAGGAACATTTCTGCATTTATTAAAAAAGTATATTTCGCCTATTTCGGTTTGAAGTTAGGCGATCAAGACAAACCGTGGGCTCCTCACAAAGTGTGCAAGACATGTGAGGAAGCTCTACGCTTATGGATGAAAGGTAAAAAACAAGCATTTCGTTTCGGAATACCTATGATGTGGCGTGAACAAAGAGACCACAGCAGTGACTGCTATTTTTGCTCTTGCATTGTGAAGGGATACAACTTAAAAAATAAGAACGTAATAAGTTACCCCAACCTTCCCTCAGCAATTAGGCCTATGCCTCATAGCAACGAAGTACCTGTGCCTGAACCACCAAAATCTTTGGATCATATTTGTGTGGACGGTTCTGATCATGATGAGATTCATCAGATGGCTTTTCCCGATGAGTCCAGTACTTCCGAGTTTGAAACTGAACCAGATCCGAAACCTGAACTTTTCTCTCAAGCTGAATTGAATGATTTAGTCCGGGATTTAGGACTCCCAAAAGATGCTGCCCAACTGCTAGGTTCTCGGCTTAAACAGAAAAATCTATTGTCACCAGGAACAACTTTTTATTGGTACCACAAACGCGAGACACAATTTTTGAAGTATTTCAGCAAAGAGGAAGATTTGGTATTTTGCAACGATATATACGGAGTGATGGAAAAGTTTAAACTCAAGTATGATCCTGCTGAATGGCGGCTGTTCATTGATTCGTCAAAAGACAGCATAAAAGGTGTTGTTCTTCATAATGGCAACACATTCGCTTCAGTTCCTATTGCTCACTCTGTTATTCTCCAAGAAAAATACGAGAATTTGGCCCTGATTCTTCAGAAGATTCGTTATGACGAGCATAAGTGGATGATTTGTGGAGACTTTAAAATTCTATCCATGCTATTAGGGCAGCAATCCGGTTTCACCAAATATCCCTGCTTCCTTTGCTTGTGGGATAGCTGGGCCCGCGACCTACACTGGGGGAAAAAAGACTGGCCAATTCGGGAGTATTTGAGACCCGGTGAGAAAAATGTTCTTCATGAGAGCTTGGTACCTCATGATAAAATTCTATTACCACCTCTCCACATTAAGTTGGGTCTCATTAAGCAATTCATCAAGTCCCTTCCAAAAGATGGTGAGTGCTTTCGGTACCTTTGCTCAAAGTTCCCCCGACTTTCTGAAGCAAAGCTAAAGGAAGGAGTGTTTGTTGGCCCTGATATAAGGAAACTCATTTCAGATGGAGCATTCGCTGAAACGATGTCTGAGAAGGAAAAAGAAGCCTGGGATTCCTTCAAGGATGTTGTTCTCAAATTCTTGGGGAACAGGCGGGATGAGAACTATAAGGATATTGTTGCCAGGATGCTCAATGCCTTCAAAGAACAAGGCTGTAACATGAGCCTGAAAGTCCATTTCTTGCACTCCCATGTGAACTACTTTCCTGAAAACTTGGGGGCGTACAGTGAAGAACAAGGTGAAAGGTTTCACCAGGACATCAAGGACGCAGAGAGAAGGTACCAAGGAAGATGGAACACCACTATGATGGCTGATTTCTGCTGGTTGCTGCTGCGGGAAACCCCAGATGAAAAATACGCCAAGCAGCGCACCAAGAGAAGCATTTTGAACTCCCCCTCAATCGGGGTAGAGTACCGTTCCAGCCAGCTGCTCTGCTCCAGGTGCTCCAACCCAATCGGGGTTGTGGGAGGAGGAGCAGCAGCTCATCGGAAGCAGCCCGCGATCGGCGGGAAACTCTCCATTTTGAACTCCCCCTCAATCGGGGTAGAGCACCGTTCCAGCCAGCTGCTCTGCTCCAGGTGCTCCAACCCAATCGGGGTTGTGGGAGGAGGAGCAGCAGCTCATCGGAAGCAGCCTGCGATCGGCGGGAAACTCTCCATTTTGAACTCCCCCTCAATCGGGGTAGAGCACCGTTCCAGCCAGCTGCTCTGCTCCAGGTGCTCCAACCCAATCGGGGTTGTGGGAGGAGGAGCAGCAGCTCATCGGAAGCAGCCCGCGATCGGCGGGAAACTCTCCATTTTGAACTCCCCCTCAATCGGGGTAGAGCACCGTTCCAGCCAGCTGCTCTGCTCCAGGTGCTCCAACCCAATCGGGGTTGTGGGAGGAGGAGCAGCAGCTCATCGGAAGCAGCCCGCGATCGGCGGGAAACTCTCCATTTTGAACTCCCCCTCAATCGGGGTAGAGCACCGTTCCAGCCAGCTGCTCTGCTCCAGGTGCTCCAACCCAATCGGGGTTGTGGGAGGAGGAGCAGCAGCTCATCGGAAGCAGCCCGCGATCGGCGGGAAACTCTCCATTTTGAACTCCCCCTCAATCGGGGTAGAGCACTGTTCCAGCCAGCTGCTCTGCTCCAGGTGCTCCAACCCAATCGGGGTTGTGGGAGGAGGAGCAGCAGCTCATCAAAAGTAACCCGCTCACAGTCAGGCCCGCGCCGGAGGGCCTCGCCAGAGGGCCCTTTGGCGTGGCCCTTAGGTGGGGCACAGTCGTTGCTGAGCACAGGGCAAGAAGCAAGTTTTGTGGGAGGTCACAGAGGCTCACATAAAAGAAACGCCGCCGGTAGGAGACAGCCCTTTTCCACAATTACAGCCACCATTACAAGCTCCCGGTTGGGGCTGAGCACAGTCCTTGGAGAAAAAACTGTAACCCAATGAAAAATCAGCAGCTATTGACAAGACCATCTCGTTACTAAATGGACTGTAAGTTACATTATCAATAGATAGCGTACGAAACGTTCATATGAAATAATGAATGTAAGCTCGTAAAATTGTCATACACTTGCCTTAATCACTATATGCTCTAGATAATAAATATACCTTGATGTCTGTTTCTCAAATATCATCATAAACGCGCAAATACTTACGGCTAAGATCATTGCTAGTATTCACATCTGTGTGCATAATGTTTCTAATATTGCAAATATTACTGTCATATTATTGTGTTTGCTAATACGTTGCCATTCATTGCTGCTAGCATCCTCTCAAGCAACATTTTGTCTCCCCTATCACCAGTACCTCTCACATATATTCACACTGTTATTAATCTGTATACACTGTTGCCAATATTACTAATCTGTATACACTGTTCCCAGTACCCCTCACATTTGGTAAGCTGTTATCTGTACCTAACTAAATTCCAGTGAAATATCTTTGCCTACCCAGATTTTACCTCTCACTATGTAAGCTTCTGCAACACATATCTGTACCTAACTAATTTCCAGTGAACTGCCTTCCCCTAGCCAGATTTTAAACACCTCACCACAGAAAAATTCAAACCCTATCTTAAAATCTCCCTCCTAAGCAATATTCCTCACATCCACACAATGGCCCTCCACATCAAGATAACGTTAGGCCTATACCTCCTCTTCATAGGTTTGATACCAGATATCCTAGCTCTAATTTCTCCTGGCAATTCCATACCTATCTTGCATAACAACTGGCGAAAATGGGCAGGCACTAATTACCACAATGTAAACTGGGACCACTGTTCTCATCACCATTATCTATTATACATATCTCTTCAGCACACTACAAAGTTAAATACAGAAAATTACAATCAACCATGCCCTCTCAAATGTGCCCTCATTAATGCTCGCTCTCTTCGTAAAAAATGGCCAGCTGTCACAGACATAATAACATCTCACAACCTGGATATACTTATGGTCACCGAAACATGGCTGTCTCCCGAAGATAATATAATTCTCAACCAGCTCCTCCCCAACAACTTCGTAGTCTTCACCAGCAGCAGACAAGGCAAAAGAGGTGGAGGGGTACTTATCCTCGCCAAGACTGAACTCCAACTTAAAATGGTCGACTCTTCTAGCAACAACCACCTCGAAACCGTCTCTATCTCTAACAACCTTTGCTCTATAAACTTAGTATACAGAGCGCCATCATCCTTCCCAGATGATCTGTCAACCATTATAAACCTTGCCTCCAACTCACAGAATCCAAATAGACCCAACTGGATCTTAGGAGACATTAACCTACCGTCCCTTCAAGACAACCAATCTGACGCCTTTATAGATGCTCTAGAAACTCTAGGTTACAAGCAAGTTGTACAACAATCCACACATACTAAAGGTAACATCCTTGATCTCATATTTGCCCCACTATCCACTCTCAATCAACTTCAAAATATTATACTAGCAATTACAGATGTCCCATGGTCAGATCATAATCTCATTACATTCCAGATTCCCATTCAAAAGAAACAATATTCTGATAACAAGGACCTAAACAAATATGCAAATACCACATCCAGAAGCTTCCAACCTTTTAACAGGGAACAGATCCTCGATGAAACTGACGCACTCTCTAAAGACTCTACCCTAAACCTGGAAGAGATTATCACTTCTTGGAACAACAGACTCAACCGCATTTCTTCCCGTCCACCCAGAAACAAGCCCTCAAGAACAAAAGCGATGGCACCTTGGTATACATCAGATCTGAAAGAATCCCTAAAACCTTTGCGAAAGCTCGAGAAAAAATGGAGGAGGTCACGCACCAATACCACTCAGACCGCATACATGCAACATCTTGACGCCCACCGCAAGGCCATCTCAGAAAAAATGAGACTATATCATACAGACACCCTGAAACGTGCTATAAATAAACCCCATGACCTATTTACTCTTGTCAAGAAATTAGCCAAGGAGCCTTCTCTGGAACACCAGTGTGAAATCAACCCACAAGAATATGCTCTTTACATTCAATCCAAGATGTGCTGTACAAATAAAATCACAATACCCCCTATCCCGAATATTCATGGGCTCCCAGCTCCTTTAGCTTCATTCTCCACCCCGTCTTTGAAGCTAATTGAAGATATAATCTCATCTCTCAACCTATCCACAGCACATACTGATCCGTGTCCAGCCTTTTGGATAAAGGACCTTCACAAAGAGCTTGCTCCAATAATCTCCAAGATCATAAGGCTATCATTTGACACCGGCTCATTCCCTGCTGCCCTCAAACAGACTTCTATCAGACCTCTACTAAAAAACCTCAAGTTAGATCCACAAAAAACAGACTCTTACCGACCCATCTCCAGCATACCCACTCTTGCTAAAATAATTGAAAAAATAGCCTACAGACAACTGCAAGACCATATCGACACTGAAGCGCCTTTGGACACCTGTCAACATGGATTCAGGGAATCCCACGGGGTCGAAACGCTCCTCACCTCACTTCTCAACAGCCTAAACTCTGGTATCGATAACATCAAACAGGGCTTTGTTCTCATCTTTTTAGATATTGCGGCTGCTTTTGACTCGGTCTGTCACGATCTTCTTATTATCCGCCTAAGAGAGAAGGGCCTTTGTGGAAATGCTCTCGAATGGTGCAACTCATACCTCTCAGAGAGATGGCAACAGGTTCGATCAAATGGTGAAACATCAGATCCGTTTCACCAAGGACAAGGAGTCCCACAAGGTTCCTCTTTGTCATCACTATTATTCAACATCTACATGCAACCTATATGCAACATTATCAGGTCCTTCAACGTCAACTATATGATCTATGCTGATGACGTGTTACTATATATGCCGTTCTGCATAGAGAAGATGAACCTCACCCCCATAACCAACTGTTTTAACACCATCTCAAATTGGCTACTGACTCAAAATCTCAGAATCCAGAACAAAAAAACTGAGGTTCTTTTTATCTCAAGGAACTCTAAGTTCACACCACCCACTTTTCTAGAGGTTCAAGATGCCAAGCTGCAAGTAAAATCCCACATCCGATACCTTGGAGTGACGCTGGATCAGAATCTAAATATGAAGACCCACATAGCCAACACTGTTAGAGCAGTTTATTTCAAGATTCGCTCCCTCAGACACCTCCGCCAACTGATTGATCCAGATGATTTCCGTACGGTCTACCAGGCTCTAATTATCCTGCACTTTGACTTCGCAAACTGTATATTACAGGGGCTCCCCCAATCTACCCTTAACCCGCTTCAACTAGCATTAAACAGCGCAGCAAGAGTGCTTTTCGGTGTACCTAAAAGAGAACATGTAACACCTCTCCTCAAACAATTACACTGGCTCCCCATCCAAGCGAGAATCACCTTCAAGACCCTGCTACTAGCCTTTAAAGCTCACAAAGGACTTGCTCCCTCATCACTATCAGAGTTGATCCAACCAATCCCTTCCAACAGGCTTAGAAGAACCACGGAATTAAACATGCTAAAGGTTCCATATGAGTCCTTAAAATACAGCTCCGCAACTGTAAACCGATCCTTCAGTTTATGCGCTCCAAAACTTTGGAACACCTTCCCACCACACATTAGGGCCATCGCTGATCTCTCCCAGTTTAAAAAGGCCTTGAAGCATCACCTTTTCATCAAATATTTCCCAGAGAATACCGAAACACAAGCTCACTCAAATAGCAACAATCCCGTTCTTAACACGTAACCTCTGCCAACCCAGTAACACCTCTCACCTCTCTCTCATCCTAACAAAGTTCTCTTCATACAATAAGCCGCCCATATGTAAATAGTTCAATTACTATTATTCATTGTAAATAATTACCCCGGTTACCCAAGTTTTTGTCCCTGTTCCATGTAAAAAAACAGATAATATGTATCTTATCTGATGTTTTATTGTTCTATGTAAACCGCGCTGATTATAAATAGTGCGGTATATAAAAGATGTTAAATAAATAAATAAATTCGGGGAAAGAAGAAACGGGCCCACCAGGAGATTGATTGACCCAAGAATGACTTTAAAATCTAAACTGTGTTGACAAATATCGTGTTTTTACTAAACTTTGAAATAAAAATTTGCTAGTTATTACCACAGTGTCGGATCTCATTTATTAGAATTTTATTTTCACACCATCGGGTGTTTGTCTTCATGTATTGCAATGGTGCAGTTTGCGTTTTCTATTCTTACATACATACCTGTACAACATTTTTTGCACATTTTTTTGCTTTGCTTTGTGTCTAACCTCGCTCTTATATGCTCAATGTTTGTGCACATGTATGTGGCTGTTTTAAGTGCAGACAATTTTGCTACCATCACAGTGTGTTTTGTTGACATTACTCTATTCTTATGTGCTGCCTTGTTACAATTTTCTTTATTCTTATTTGAATAACTACTAAACAATTAGTATAAAGAATTCATCCAAGAAACTTTTATCTCGATCGCACTCAATCTGAAACGTTCACCTCAAACTGCTAACCCAATGTAGCAAAAAGTCTGTACGTGATGGAGCAAATTGGTTACCAGATTTGGATTCAGCGCACCAAAAAACGTAAAAATCAATCGAAACATTAGAGGCAGTTTAAAAAAAATTTTTTTTAGTGTACCTGTGTAGTTGATCCAAGTAGGGTAAAGTTGTTCACGATTTCAATTTCTTCTCCTTCAACGATGAACCTATTGATTATGCCAGTTGTCATGATCTTTGTCTTCTTTACGTTAAGGTGCAGGCCCATTTTGAGACTATGGGGTATGTTTACTAAAACCCCGCTAATGTGCGGGCCGCGCTAGTGTGCGGGTGCCATATAAGGAGTGGGCGTTTCCTTCTGAAAAAGAAAAACCGGGATTTAAATATGCGCTAAGGTGCGCGGCGCCCATGTGCGCCCCGCACATTAGCGCATGAGAAAGCTGCGCGGGAGGCATAAGTAGCACGCTGATGTGCAAGCAGAAGAACAGAGCCACAGCACAATGGGTAAGACACTGACCAATGGTGCAGGGATCAGGGGTTCAATCCCCACAGTACCCAATGAAGACGGCTGGCTGAGGCATTACTTTAGGAGCCAGTTTAATATTGGGCAGCATAAGGCAGGGCACTGATGGGCATAAGGCGGTGCGCTATTGCTTTAGGAGGCATATTAATATTGGGCGGCATAAGGCGGCGTGCTGATGTCCAAGCAGAGGAACAGAACCACAGCATAATGGTTAAGACACTAACCAATGGTGCAGGGATCAGGGTTTCAATCCCTCACAATGCCCAATGAACAAGGCTGGCTGAGGCATTACATATTATGGGGAAGATTGCTTTAGGAGGCATTTTATTTTATTTATTTTAATTATCACTACTAGCAAACGCACTCTCAAAGCGTGTTAACATAAGGCGCCTCATAAGGCACATTTTAAAACGCACTGTCCGCCAAGGCACCCTAGAATGTTGCTTATAGGGCGCTTTATAGGGTGCCGTATGAGGTACCGCAAGGTCAGAGTACTGTTTTTGATGGTAGCACTGTGCAGTTTAAGGAATGAAAAGCATAAGTAGGTGCGCTGACATGCAAGGAGGAGCAGCAGTGGAGCACAATGGTTAAGGCACTGACTGCTGATACAGGGGTCATGAGTTTGCTCCCCAGTGTGCCTAATACGTAAGGCTGGCTGAGGCATCAGCTTTGCAATGTATGTTTTGTTTCCTGCAGCACTTTATTTTTATTTTATTAATTGCTGCCAGCAAACACGCCCTCACGTGCCGTAATTGAAGGTGCCGTATAAGGCACCCTATAAGGCAATCCATAGGGCACATTATAAAGTGCACTGTCCGCCACGGCACCCTAAAATGTCCCCTAAAGGGCACCCTATAAGTTGCGTCACAGGATAATGTATAGTGCACCTTACATGGACGGGAACCATAAGGTGCCCTATAGGGTGCCCTATAAAGCGCCCTCAGAGGCACCTTATGGGTACAGTACGCTGAGGGTGTTTTTGCTGGCAGCAAAAATGTACATTAAAAAGAGATAATGCTTTGGGCAGCACTATCAAATAACCCCACTGTGGGTTTGAAACCATGATCTCTGGCTTTACAGGCAGTAAAGTAACCATTGGGCTACAGCTCTATAGCTACTAGAAAACTCCAGGCTGGCTGCAGAAAGCCTGCACGTCACCACACAGTCTGTTGTGGTCACCAGGATAGGGTTAGCACACCCGTACCCATGATGCACTGCACATGCAAATCACCTCTCCACAGATAAACACAAGATGGGGAATGCACCCCCACAGCACCTCGGCCTGGTAGGGGGAAGTGACCATGTGTACCCCCACAGCACCTCGTCCTGGTAGGGGGTACTGACCATGTGTTTTACTGGCACAGAGTAGCTACACACTGTCACATTGTGCAGGTACTGTGCTCACCCTGAGGGTGCAGTGAGGCGCCCAGCACCAGGTCCACAGCACCTTCCATGGCTGAAAGAGGCCATGCTGGAGGTCCAAAGCAGTGTTAATCTGTGAGATAGGTAGTTTCTGCAGAAACACCTTGTATATCTCAGTCAGGCATAACCCCCATGGACCCCCCAGGTGGGCCATGCACCACCCCCCTCCCCCAGGGCTGAGGGTGGCAAACAGAGTCTTCCATCAACAGATCCACATTCTACCTCCCTGCAATGGTGGCAGTAGAGGGGACCATCAACCCCAGTCCTGCTGGGGAACAGACACCCTACAGGGCAGTCAATGCAGCTCTGTACACATCCATAACACAATAGCAGACAGACTTTAGGCCTGGATATGCTAAGCTGCACCCCACCACTATCTGATATTCTCCTGCAGCAAGCCTTCAGCCACTGCACCCTGCAAGCCACTCCATCAAAACACATACCAGCTGCAAACAGTCTGCTAGCTAATCCATAGTGCATGTTCCTAGTGGAAATGCATGCACCCAGAACTGGGATGTCAGCATAAACAAGCAGATAAATCAGTGACTGGGCCCCAAAAAGTAAACCCATAAATATCACATGAGAGAAATACTATATGGCACTATGGGGGTGCCTAGCCATGCTGTCGTCACTGCACAGTCAGGATGAGAGTGATCCCCCAGCAGGACATACTGAGGTCACCCTGTCTGTGTAGGTGGTGGCTGGGCACTACAATGTCCTAGCCAGTGCCCTATGCCCTGTGCAGATACATCCTGGCCAGGTCACCCTGTCCGGGCTATACCTATGGTACCTTGCTCCTCATTATGCACATTGGCAGGCCAATACTGGCAACAGTGCTGGCAGTGTGGGCTGTGGAAGGTATTTGCAGCCACCACACACTGTATAGACAGACACACACTCCCACACCAATGCCAGCATTGTGCTACTATAGAGGAGTTTAGCAGCCCTGCCCACCACACCAGTCTTGGGCACAGTACAGGCATGGATATGCTACGCAATACTGTTGGGGGTCACTTCCCAGGGTGGTAAACACTGTCAGAGACCAGACCTGCAGCACACACCGCAGACATCAGAAAGATTGTTATGATGGAGCTCAATGAGCAAACCATGCTTAACGTAGGACTTGCTATCTGCCAGTAATCATAAGAAATGTTTGATAGGTGTGTACCGTATACCCAGGTGTAGGGTGGCATTGCTAAGGTATGCAAGTGCTAGTATTGGGAGATGCACGCAGGGCCCAATGTCCTGCCTCTCCAGGAGGCATTAGCCAATGGGGCCTGTGGGTGTGGGTGTGGATGTGTCTGGCCCTGTTGGCTGCTGCTTTACGGCAGAGGTTCCCAACTCCAGTCCTGGTGTGCCAAACACTGTTCGGGTTTTCATGCTGTCCCTCATGAATATGCATGGATACATCTGCATACCATGGGGGTGGTGCATAGATATGCAGCACAGGCATCTTTATTAGAGGCAGCATGGAAACTGAATGGTGTTTGGCCCTCCTGGTCTGCATTTGGGGGATTCTGCCGTAGGTAATGCACATTTCTATGGTGTTTGTGCTGTGTAGGGTAAAATAGAGGTTTTGGACCCATGCGTATGGTCTCAGCAATAATGGTTCAGTCTTTACTACCATGATTTCTTCATGGGTAAAATAAGGGGACTGGGTTGCCAGGAGCCCCAGCTGGGATTTGAACCTGTGATCTTCTGGTCCTAAAGGCACTGGCTGTGTCCGCTACACCACCATCTTAGCACAAAAGCAGTGCATTCCCTGGGGAGTCCATGGCTGTTTGTCAGACAGGGCCTGTCTGTTGGAGGGCACTGCACCCACGTGAAGGGGGCTAGGCCACCGTCTGCTGTGGGCAGCAGCCACTGCCCCCTCCACCAACGGTACCCCTCCGCCACCATGCTGACATGGCCTTATATTGCTGACAGCATCACAGCTAAATGATATGTGGCCCTCCAGGACTGCATTGAGGGGACTATTGTCTAGGTAATGCACATGTTTCTGTTGTCTGTGCTCTGTAGGGTAAAATAGAGGTGTTTGGACCATGCTTATGTTATCTGCAAAAAAGGTTGGTCTTTACTATCATGGTTTAGTGGTGTGTAAAATATGGGGATTGGCTTTGCAGGAGCCCCAGCTGGGACTTGAACTGGTGATTTTTGGCTCTTGAACACACTGTCTGTGTTCACTGCACCACACTGTGGCCGCAGAGACAGTGCAGTCCCTGGAGATAGGAAACCTGGCCACAGGAGTCATAAACCCTGCTCTGCACAATTTCACTGTGGGATCATTCACCATGTATGGGGACGGAGCGTAGACCCTTCTAAAATTCATATTTCCTTTTTGGGGCTTTCTTGGGAGTGATTTTTGATGTTTTCCATGACTATCACTATTGCCCAGCTGGATTATAATTTATTAGAATTTTGTTGTGTTCATTTTCAATTTTTATTTGCTATTTTGTTCTGTGCACATGTATCACACTGCTCACGTTTTGTTGGTTTACCTGGTTTTGCTGTACATTGCTGACAGAAATGGTTTCTCTTCCCTTTAAATCGGCTCTAACGCGAGGTTTTCACTCGCGGTATTTTTTTAGTTGAATTTCAGCCCCGCTCCTGTGCGGGGAGCCTCTCCCCTCCCACTCTCCACCCATTGACCCCATCCCTCCGCCCCTCGGGAGCCTTCCTCCGCCCTCAGAATGCCTTTCCATGCCTCTATCGCACATCAGCGCGCCGCGCACTTGTGCGGGGCACAAAAATGCACTATTAGCTTAGCGCACGCTCAAGTGCGCCCCGCACAATTGCGCGGTTTAGTAAACATACCCCTATGTTCTTTGATTGTGAGAAGCAAATGTTTCATATCATCTTCACTTTCAGCCAGTAATGTGGTATCATCAGCATAGCGAAGGTTGCTGATGAGTCTTCCACCAATCTTCACACCTCTCATCTTCATACAATCCTGCTTCTCTGATGATTTGTTCTGCATATAAATTAAACAGGTAAGGGGAAAGTATGTAGCCTTGTCTTACACCTTTCCTTATTTTAAACCATTCTGTTTCTCCTTGTTCTGTTCGAACTGTTGCTTCTTGATCAATGTACAGATTGTGCAAGAGAACGATCAGGTGTTCTGGTATACCCATGCTTCTTAATGTGGCCCAGAGTTTCTCATGGTTTACACAGTCAAAAGCCTTGCTATAGTTGATAAAGCACAAATAGATATCCTTTTGGTATTCTTTAGTCTTTTCAAGGATCCATCTCACATCCGCAATGATGTCTCTCGTTCCTCGCCCTTTCCTGAACCCTGCTTGCAGTTCAGGTAGTTCTTGTTCCAGGTATGGTTGTAGTCTCTTTTGAATAATCTTCAGTAGAATCTTGCTGGCATGTGGGATCAGAGCGATTGTGCGCTAATTTCCACAGTCAGTTGGATCACCTTTCTTTAGTATTGGTATAAACACAGATCTTTTCCAGTCAGTTGGCCATGATGTTGTCTTCCATATTTCTTGGCAGAGCCTTGTAAGTACGGTAACAGCTGCATCAGATTGCTGTAATACTTCTATGGGAATGCTATCAATGCCTGGTGCTTTGTTCTTTGATATGTCTTTCAATGCTGCTTCAACTTCTTCTTTCATCACCAATGGTTCCCGATCATAAGGTACAGGTTGAAACAGCTGTTGGTCCACTTGATCTTTATCATATAAAAACTCTGTATATTCCTTCCACCTTTTCTTGATCTTCTCAGCATCATTCAACATAGAACCTTGAGCATCTTGTAACATTCCAATTCGAGGCTGGAACTTTTTCTTTAACTCTCGTAGCTTTAGGAAAGCCGATCTTGTTCTTCCTCTAATAGTTTCTGCTTCTATTTCCTTGCATTGTCATTGTAGTACTTTTCCTCGTCCTGTCTTGCTGCACGTTGTAAATCTCTGTTGAGTTCTGCAATTGTCTTTCTTTCTCTTCTGGCTTTAGCTTCTCTGCATTTCTGGGTAATTTTCAGAGTTTCTTCTGTCATCCATTTTGGCCGTTTTTGCTTTTTCACCTTTTGTAGAGACTTCTCGCTTTCTTCCAACACAATCTTCTTGATGTCATTCCATAACTCTTCTGGAGCTCTGTCATTTGTATCTAAAGCAGCAAATCGATTTTGCAGGCAGTCTTTAAATTCCAGTGGTATATTTTCAAGGTCATATTTTGTTGCATTCATGAGTGGTTTGCTCTTTTTCAACTTTAGGTTGAGTTTGCATTCTAGTAGTTGATGATCTGTACCACAGTCAGCTCCAGGTTCTGTCTTTGTTGATGTTACAGAGCTTTTCCATCGTTCACTTCCACAGATGTAGTCAATTTGATTTTTATACAATCCATTGGGTGAAGTCCATGTGTACAGTCACCGCTTGTGTTGCTGGAAGAAGGTGTTTGAGATGAATAGATCGTTGGTCTTGCAGAATTGTATCAGTCTTTCTCCAGCTTCATTTCTCTTAAATGATACTTGTTTTATATGCAGCACTGGTTCTTCTACATTTAGAAACTATGTATCAAATAGTCTCGCAATTGTTTGAACATTTTATATACGTTTATTTATTTCATCACTGTGATTATTCACAGGTGTTTTAAGTAGCATCTATGTATACTATTTCTAGTTAAGTCATGTTTGGTTTCCCTCCCTCTCTTGTTGATTTGCTCTTGCGACTACCCCCTCTCCCTTTTAGACACTATGGGGTATGTTTACTAAACCGTCTTAGGGATATGTTTACTAAATGGTGCTAATGGCGCAGCTGCGATGTTATCGCGTGATACGTGACGTTACTGCGTGATAATGGTGCATTACCATGCGATAACATCACGTATCGCGCGATAACGTCTTCTGTGCGCAGAGGGTGGAGTAAGGCTCCTCAGGGGCGGAAAGAATTGATCAATGGGCGGAGAGTGGGTGGGGAGAGGCCCCAGGCACACTATCGGTGTGAAATGAAGGTCCGAAAAATAGCGTGAGTGAAAACCTGGCGTTAGAGGCAAAAGTGAAGGAGAGAGAAACCATTTCAGTCAGCAATGTATAGAAAAGGCAGGGAGACCAAGACCAGTGATAGTAGTGATACATGTGCAGCAGCAGCAGCAGACAGTGCCCAAGTACGAAAGGGCACTATGGTGAGGCTGCACATGGGATACAGGGGGCTGCACGTGTGACATGCAGTGGTGCAGCTAGGGCAGCTGGGGCAGAGGGCAAGCTAGGCAGATGCCTAGGTGACACATAGAAATAGAATATCAGCAACTGATCAAGGTCAAACATGCCCACGAGTGTGTGTGTCCCACAGTGTCCAAGGGGACAGTTCCCAGCAAACACCCCAAAGGGCACAGAACATTGGCAGGCGGTGCCAGGGGGAAGCATGGATGTCTATGCAGGCACCCCTACCCCAGATTACACACCATAGGCAGCTGCCTACCGGAACACTGGATGTCCTGGGACTGCGCACCACCAGCACCACCGGCATAAGGGCATGTCAGCATGGTGGCGGAGGGGTGCTGGTGTTGGAGGGGGCAGTGGCATCTGTCCACAGCAGACCAAGGCAAAGCCCTGTCTAGGTGGGTGCCATGCACTGTAAAAGACGATTGTCTGTCTGACGAACAGTAATGGTATCTCCAGGGTATGACTTGCCTCTGTGGCAACAGTTTGGTGCAGTACATCCAGCCAGTGCAGTACATCCAGCCAGTGCATTCAGGGGCAGAAGGTCATAGGTTCAAGTCTCAGCTGTGGCTCTTGCAGACCATGTCCCCATATATTACCCAGTACTAAACCATGGTAATAAAGAAGGAACCATTTTTTCAGATAAAATAAACACACCATAAACACCTACATCCTACCCTAAAGAGCACATTCACCATAGACATGTGCAGTCCCTACAGCAGAGGTTCCCAACTGCAGTCCCGGAGGGCCAAACAACATTCAGGTCTCATGCTGTCCCTAAGAAATGTGCTTGAGATGCATTGTTATTCACCACCCCCACTGTATGCAAATGTAGCTCCTGCATATTCATTTGGGACAGCATGAAAACCTGAATCGTGTTGGGCCCACCAGGACCGGAGTTGGGAACCTCTGCACCAGAGCATCGGCCAGCTCCACTATCCAAAGCCTCATGGAGAGTCAGGCTGCCCTGAGTTGGGCCCTGCGCGGAGCAGTATCTACCAATACTGGAACCTGCATACCTCAGCATTGCCGTCATAAACTTGGAAACACATTCCACATATTTCAAACGGTTGCTATGATTAATGCCAGATAACAAGTCCAACATGAAACAGAGATTTCAACCTTTCTGATATCTGTGGAGTGTGTTTCAGTGTTTGTTTCTGACAGTGCTTACCACCCCGGAGAGTGACCCCAACAGTATTGAGTACCATAGCAATGCCTGCGCTGTGCCCAGGGCTGGTGTGGCTGCCAGGGCTGCCAACCATCTCTATATTTGCACAATGCTGAAATAGGTGTGGGAGTGTGTGTATGTCTATCCAGTGTTTTGTGGCTGCCCACACCTTAATGAGCCCACAATGCTTGCACTGTTTCCAGTGTTAGCCTGCCAATGTGCATAATGAGGAGCAAGGTACTGTGGGTATGGGCCGGACAGGGCAGCCTGGGAAGGATGCATCTGCACAGGGCATAGGGCAATGGCTGGGACATTGTAGTGTCCAACCACCACCTGCACGGACAGGGTGACAACAGCATGTCATGCTGGGGGAGGGGGGTCACTCTCACCCTGACTGAGCAGTGACCATGGCATGTCTAGGTCTCCACATAGTGCTATGCAGTTTTTTTTCCCAGGTGATATCTGGGAGTTTCTTTGTCTGGAGCCCAATCACTGACATACTACCTCTGGGTGCACACAGTTTCACCTGGAGCATGCACTATGTACTAGCTAGCAGACTGTCTGCAGTTAGTGTGTGTATGGCTGGAGACCTTGCAGAGTGCAGTGGGTGAAGACTGACTGTACCCTCTGCTGGTGAATGTCAGATGGTGGTGGGGGTATCTGAGCATCTCCAGGTCTGTCTACCAGTGCCCTGTGTCATACAAACAGATTTGCAGTGACTGCCCTGGAGGGTGCCCTTTTCTCTGCAGGACTAGGGTTGTTGGTCCCACAGCCCTTCATCATGTCCCTCCCCTGCCAAAATTGCAAAGATGTAGAGTGTGGGTCTGTTGGTGGCAGATTCCTCCCCCCACTCTGGGCCTGAGAGGGTGGGTCGGTAGGCTGTGCCCCCTAATCCACATGTGGGTCCAGACACCCCCCCCCTGCCATGTAGAGTGCTGTAGGTGATGGCAATGAGGTGAGGGTGTTTCTGCTCGCAGCACAGATTGTAGAGATGTGTCTGACTGTTACATGAGCAAAAAGAGATTGCCTCAGACAGCATTATTAGAGGAGACCTCTGAGGGACCAAACCCATTACCTCTGGCTTGGTGGTCATTGTATTAACCAGTGGGCTACAGCTCTATATGTATTCTCACAGCACTGCCATAAAGTTAAGGTTTCCATGCATAAACAGCCAATGTGCCTCCTTTCGGGTGATACACAGTGCATGCTACGTGGACGCTGGCACACCCACCTCCCTATATGGCATTGCTCACATTATCGCTGGGAGTTCCACCGGTAACATTAGGATGGTGTAGTACACATACCCCATAGCAAATATCAGTGTGCCCACCAAAAATAAACCATCACCTTAGCTGGAAAACCTAAGGTACCCTGTAATGTGCCGTAGCTGGGGGTCTACCCGATTCCGGTAAGCACAGCTGACAGTTGCTGGGTTGACCTGCAGTGGTTGTGTAGTCAGCCCATGCTATGAGAAAAGGCATAGAATACTGGTCAAGACAATGTCCTTATAGACACTGCTTATGGGTTTGAATCCCCAGTGCACCAACAGCAAGATGAGTACTACTACAACTATTAAGTGTTTGTAACAGTCAGACACATCGCTGCAATCAGTGACGCAAGCCTAATACACCTTTACCTTTGTCCCGTACCTTAAGGAGAGGCGTGGTGTTGCATAGCCAAAAGCGCGTCATAAGGCGCCGAAAGCTAAGGCGCACCAGATGCGGCCCAGGCCAAACCATGTAAGGCATGCAATGCTGTAAACTAAAGCCAGACAAAAAAGCAAAACAGGGGTTTATAGAGCAATATAGACACTATTTCAAAAACGAATTCCTTATACTGAGGTAAAATGAACTTGTAGATGCAGGCTCTATTTCATTCTGCAATGACACAATTCAATACGCCAACAGAACAAAGCTTGGATGGAAGGAATATATGGGTCCTTGATGTAAAGAAGGGGATTGTGAGTCCTCAGGCTTACAGTATAATGTAGCCTGATCAGACCCTTCCTCATTCATTCTGAGACCCTTTTCCTTAAATTAATCTTAGTATCCTTCGAATTTGAGCAATTCGTTTTTGAAATAGTAAACTAAAGCCAGCCACCGTGGCCATATCCGACATGTATTCATGCGGCCCCAGAGATAGTTTGCCATGTGGCATTCGTGACACGCGCACATGGCATGCGCAGCGTAGTAGGGTGCGGCACTGCATATGTGTGATACAGCACATGCGCGGCGTACGTGCGTGTGTCACCAACACATGGCCACCATCCAAAATGGCAACGCGATCCCGCAAGCCAGCATTTACCCACTCGGACCTATGTCAACTGGCAGCATTAATCTGCACCAGGCAGCCGCGCCTCTTTCCAGGCACATCAAAATGCCAGGATCTTGAACGCATCAGGAGAGTGTGGGTGTGCGTCACAAGGCACTTCAACCGTGTAGCACACTACCCCCGTGACGTAAGTGTATGGGGACAGGTCACAAAATGGAAGGTGTGCAACACAAGATCCAGCAATCAAAAACATATAAGACATGCACCACATGGGGCAGACACCTGTCTGTGGCCAAACCTGTGAGCAATCTTTCTGCATATGTTGCTGTGTGCACATATGCCCAATCCCCAGGAGCTCCAGACATGAAAACAGAGGTGCAGAGGTCAGCATGGTGCCATGTTAGCTGCTCCTATTGCAGTTCACACCTCTGCCCAACCCCCAGGAGTGGCAGCCCCCATGACAGAGCTCTATTAGGCACCCCGGGGTCCTGATGGCTGCTACTGTGATGCATTACCAGCTCTGGACAATCCCCAGGAGGTCCCAGCCCAGATCACAGTGGTCTCATATGCATCCTGGTGGTATGGTGGGTGTTGCTATTGCAGGTTCCCAGCTCTGCCCTATCCCCAGGAGGCCCCAGACCAGATGACACAGGTCTATTCTACATCCTGGCGGTATAGTGGGTGCTGTTGTTGCAGCCTCCCAACTCTGCTCTATCCCCAGGAGGCCCCAGACCAGATGACACAGGTCTATTCTACATCCTGGTGGTATGGTGGGTGCTGTGGTTGCAGGTTCCCAGCACTGCTCTATCCCAAGGAGGCCCCAGCCCAGATCACAGTGGTCTCATATGCATCCTGCTGGTATGGTGGGTGTTGCTATTGCAGGTTACCAGCATTGCTCTATCCCCAGGAGGCCCCAGACCAGATGACAAAGGTCTATTCTACATCCTGGTGGTATGGTGGGTGCTGCTGTCTATGTGTGAAACATCACCCCCATCTCGGGAGGCCCCAGACCTGAATACAGAGGTCAAGTAGTCATCCTGGTGGTCTGGTAGCTGCTGCTGTTGATGTGTGGAACAGCACCCTATCCCCAGGAGGCCCACAGACCTGGTGACAGAGGTGTAGTATACATCCTGGTGTTATGGTTGTTAATTCAGGTGCTGTTTCCCAGCTGCGCCCCACCCACAAGAGGCCCCAGGCCACATCACAGAGGTCTATTACTCATCCTGGTGTTATGGCTGTTGTTGCTGTTGCAGGCTCCCAGCTCCACCCCATCCCCAGGAGGCATCACACCAGATCACAGTGCCCTAATGGGCACCCCATTGTAATGGTAGTTGCTATAGGTGCAGTGTCCCAACTCCCCCTCACCCCCAGGTTGCAGAGGACCCAGCATAGATGCATGTACAGGCTTCTGGTGTCATGGTGATGGTTCCTGCTGATGTGGGATCGTCAGCCCAACACCGAGGTGTGTGCTGGACTGCACTGAGGATATGGACTCACATCCCCTGGAGACCAGAATGGCAACACCGCACATGCCATGTTGCTGTCATGTCAGGCAAGGGGATGGCAGGTACATGGCACGGGAGTCCTGCGAGGCAACACGCAGGGCATGTAGGTGTCACACGACACATGCCCATCCTCATACCTATACATGCAGGCAGAGGTGCCAACAGCTAGTATGGGACACACTGGCCATACCAGGAGCAGCCCCAGTTGCATGCAGACATGTGTGTGCCATGTAGTTTTCCATGTGTAGGGATAGCAGGACCCTAATGGCCACAAATATTGCTTATCCCCACAGGTAGAAGACCTACGCAAGAAGGGGTGAGAGATGCAGCTACACTGCCCTGGATACCTTCGCCACATGCAGCGTGAGGCAATGGCCGAGGGTGACGGTGAGTGCCCTAGCCTCTGCATGGTGCCACACCAGGTCCCAGGGACACGGCAGCCTGTGGTGCCACATACAATGTGTCTGTGATGTGCGAAAAGCATGACGCACTGTTCATGTCTGCCTTCTCCACAGAGGCTGCAGATGCTGGGGAGGGGACCTCCACACCCACAACACACGGTGGCAGCCCCCCCCCCCCCCCGTGACCACTGGAAGGCCAGAAGTTGAGGATGGGTCTGCTGCAGCGGAGGACAGCATGGATGTAGGGGAGGAAGACATGGAGGGCCTGGATGGTGGGGAGGGGTGGGAGGAGGGGGTGTCTGAGGGTGATGGTGAGGTGGTGTGGGTGGGTGAGGATGGTGAGGAGGAGGGCATGGAGGAAGGTGAGGGTTCCAGGTAGGGTGGGGAGGGAAGGGGTCCATGGAGGGCAGGGAGGGGGAGCCTGTGTCTTGGAGCAGACACAGGACAGCACAGGGCACTGGGGGCTCCTGCCACCTGCCCCATGTGTGTGATCATGGTGTCAGCCTGGGTGTGTGACCCCCACACATTGCTACACACAGGGGCCACACAGATGCTACCACCCAGACAACAGCTGCCTGGTGTGGGTATGGTGGCAAATGTGTGGGTCTCCTGTGTGTGGCGATGGGCACCGTCATAGGTCCCTGAGAGACCATGGCCACGCCATCATGCAGCTGACAGCTGCTGTTAAGGGTATGGCTGAGGTGATGCGCCACCAGCATTATCATGGCATGTTCACGGCACATCCCCAGCCATACCCTCATGGAGGGCCCCCGGATATGTGAGGCACACATGTGCACATGGCACACCTGCCCTTCACTGTCCTGGGACCTGCAACCAGCACATGGGGTCCAATGGCAATTGACCACATGGGACATATCACCAAACGTTTTATAGTTGTGATGTTTACCCGCCTGTGGGTGAGTGTTGTATTTTATGGACTACCCAACACTTGTATGGCAAGTACTGACACAAATGTGAAGTAAAACACCATGTGGTCAGGCAACCCTTGCAATGGTCATGTGTCCTCTATAAATACATACTGTAGCGGTGAGTGTGACACCTGTGTGCATGTCCCAGTGTGTATATGTCACACAGACATGGACTAGGGCCCACAACAGGGAGTGGGGAGTGCCATTTGCGCATCCGGATGTATCCTCTGGTGACACCCTGATGTAACCATTTGCTGCACAGTTCAGCAGACATGGAGACATCCACATTGTCACGGATAGTCAGTCTGTAACAGAGATGCCCCATGTGACAGGATGGTGAAGAGGTAAGAGAGTTGTACCTGTGAAGCTGGTTAGATGAGATGGACTCGAGTATTCACGTGTATGACGGGGGTGAGGTAGTGAGGCTACGAGAGGGTTTCTCTGCTGGTGTGGGGAAGCAGCGGCTGCCAACAGGCACTGGAGGAATATAAGCAACTGGTCACAGCTAGGTAGATCTGTCCATCGGGTCTGTAGTCAAAGCATGTGCGGTTAGAATGACACGGAGACCTTGTAGATAGCTCGATGTGGATGATTTGCAGTGACAAAGAGGTGATGCCCCCACTATCTCAGTGATCAAGCAGACATATACAGCAGGTGGGAGGAGGAGGTAGGGTGTAACTCTCGGCATATGTATAGCTGTGCACATATGGCACGGTGCATGGCACACAGGGCATGTGTGGAGCTATCTGTCATGTCGGCTGCTGGTGCAGACACCCTGCCACTCTGTGGCATGGTAGGGCACATGTGCGCATGGTGACCCCAATGGGGATAGACCACCCATGGGACACCTGACACAAACAGTGGACACGTGCACATAGGTAACCAAAACAAAGGCTGTATTTGCTGCGGGTTCCTGTCATACATACACTGACAGCACTACTGCCTGTGTGGCCACCCCACCCTCACCCCCACCCACGACCCCCCACACCCCTTTGTGCCGGAGCCGCTGATGCCTCTGGTGCTGCAGCTGGCTGCTGGACCCGAGCCACCATGGCCTCGAGGATGTCAGCCACCTTGCCTATCCCCGCTGTGATCTCTATGTCTGTCCCACGCAGATGCCATGTCTCCTGGTTGTGCTCCTGCTCGTCTCTGCAGAGCCCCAGCACCGCTCGAGTAAGGGCCCGGACCACCTGGCATTGGGCAAGCTGTACCTCCTGCTGTCCACGCAGTTCCAAGCATAGTGACAGCAATGCCCGGTAAGTGCCTGTGGGTGGGAGGGATTGTGACCCATGAGACATCTGCTGCACACACCCATACGTGCATGACCTGGCCATTCCCCAAGATGCCACACCCCCCCCCCCAGACATGACCAGGGGGGAATATGTATGTGTGGGGGGCCACTGTCATTGTGCATGCCTCTGCCCCCACCGCTGTTTCTAGGGGTTGGTGTGTCACACCAGCACATGCAAGCATCCTGCCAGTTACCTACCTGCAGCATCTCTGTATGCCAATGCTGTGTGTGCCCTCAGCTCCTGGAGGATAACATGAATTGTGCTTGGTGGTGTGGCCGCAGGCCCTGGTGGTGGCATTGTGGGACTGACCTCCACATTCTCTGGCCCCTCCCCAGCCACTGTGCTGATGGTAGGAACACACCACTGTGGTGTGTGTTCGGGCTCCAGTGTGCGAACAAACTCAGGCATCATATTGGCCCCTGGGATGTCTGGAGCGGTGCTGGTGGCAGCCTCTGGATACGGCTTCTCAGGGCTACACTGGCTCAGGCTCTTTGCCATATCCCTCCTCACCTGCCTCGATGGCCTGGATGTCACCTGGGGGGTGGAACAAGGTGCCCAGTAGCTATGGGGTTGACACTGACACAGGCGTAGAGACCATTGGGATGGCACTACAATGGGCAATGTGTATACCACCTCTAGGCGATGTCACACCACCTACAATGGGGTCAGCACGTGTGTCGACTATGATGTACCTGGATGGGGTGGGCAGCACGTTGTGGTGCGTGAGGTGCAGGCCCACATTGGCAAGTTGGATTCAGGGTCGGGGTGGTGACTGCTGCACACACATTGCACATCACCAGGTGTGCACTGTGTGTGAGACATGGACTATGAGCACAGAGCTACATGTGGCAGGTGTGTGCGTGGGACCCTGCAAGGTGGGTGGGGCCTGTGACATTGTGTGTGGGCGACATGTATGCACTGGAGGGGTGAAGGTATGGGCCGGAGATGTTGCTGGTGGCGTGGTGGACATCCAGACGTGTGTGGGGACAGGTACAGTGTTGGCCCATGTGTGTCGTGGGTGGGGAGCAATGCAGGACTCTGCATCCTGTGGACTGCCTATGCGGGGGCTGAGGGGGCCCTGCTGTGCCTGAGGTTGCACTGGGGGGGGAGTGGAGCAGAACAGTGTCCCCGGCAATGCGGTGTCTGGTGTTGGTGTAGGTGAATCTGTTGCAGGGGCCAGTGGGTCTGGAGATAGGGACATGACATGGAGGTGGGAGGGTGTGTTCACTGTGTCAGTGGGGGTGTATTAGCACATATGCCCGTGCTTTGCGTGTCCTGGGGTGGTCAGTGGGATGCCTGGCTGACTTAGTGTGTCTGTCGCCTGGTCTGCATGTGGTTTGTGTTTGCATCAGGGACAGAGGTTTGGATGCTGCATCCATGCGTTTGTCTGATATGTGTGACATATGTGGCATGTAGGGTTATATGCAGCATGTACAGATATGTGGGGGGCGGGGGGATTTGGCCATCCCTGTCTGAAGATCAATGTGTTCACCTGTGCACGGTTGGGGAGTGGTGTCAATCAACCTGCCCGACCGAGTGCCCCCCCATTCAGTATACCTGTTCAGTGCTCCATCATATCCACCACTGTGCATGGCCGCAGCACAACCCCAGGTACCTGTCCAAGCCTCCCTGGGGACACATCGCTGGATGTTGCTGCTCCTGTGTCCTCCCCTGCATCTGTGGGGCACACCTGTTCTCAGTACATGGGCCCGCACCACCCCATGGCTGACACAGCATGTGCTTGGTGGATAGCTGTACATGTGCTGCATGTCTCGGACATACCTGCTTGTGGGTGGGCCGTCTCCAGCACCGGGGACAATCCATGGAGGTAGATCGGGCCTAGATGCTCAGCAAGCTGCAGCTCCAGGGGTATGAGGCTTGGGGTGAAGGGACCACCCCCGCCAGTGGTGCTAGCATATCTGCGTTCGGCGGTCAAATGTGCATGGACCCCCCCCCCCCCCCCGCCTAATGTCATTGAATATCTTCCTCAGAATGTTGAGGGCCCTTTGTGGCCCCCTGCCTGTGCCACAGCCTCCTGCACCTCCTCCCATACCTGGGTCCTTATGCTCACAGGTGTGCGTGAGCTCATGCGGCCATAGAGGTCCTCATAGTGTTCAAGGACACTTGCCAGCAGGTTGTGGTTCTCCTGCTGGCTGAATTGTATTGCCCTCCTCCTCTCCTCATCAGGCATAGGCCTCCGCTTATGTTTGGCTAATTGGCACCCCTCTGTCCGCTCCTGGGTGGGGCTGAACATACCAGATGGGCCTGCAACCTCGGACACCTGGTGTCCCAACCCTTCCGGCTCGTTGGGCCGGGTCCCTGGCGTTTCCCCAGATGCCCCACCTGTCATGTCAGCCCCGGCATGTCCATGCTCTCCCTGTTCCCCCTCTGTATTCTGGACATGTCTGACCTCCTCGACTCACCTCCCCCACCACTCCCCAACCCAGCCACGAACCTCCCCCACCACTCCCCAACCCAGCCATGAACCTCCCCCACCAATCACCAACCCAGCCACACACCTCACCCACCACTCACCAACCCAGCCACTCACCACCCCCACCACACACCAACCCAGCCACTCACCACCCCCACCACTCACCAACCCTTCCAGGCACCTCTCCCACCACTCACCAACCCTGCAACCCAACTCCTCCTCCACTCACCAACCCTGCACCCAACTCCACCACCACTCACCTGCCCAGCCACTCTCCTCACCTAACCTGACCCTGTCTCTGTCCTCACCTCACCACCATCAATGCACGCCTTCTTTTTCCATCGCCTACACAAACCCCTCAGCATGTGGCACATCTGTATGTCTATTTATGCGTCATTTTCCATCTGCGCATGCGTGCGCGTGTTGGGAATGTGCAATAGCGGTGACACAGCATATGCGCAGCAGCAATACGTGAGGTATGTACACGGAGCCTGGTGCCGCACATGCGCATGCAGACTATGTTTCTGTGTAGGGGGCGTACGCATGTGTGGTGCCAGCTCCCCCAACGCTGTGTCAGTTGCGGTGTGCACGGGACCTGGCACCGCACATGCACAGACACGTACAGGCTATGCGCATGTGTGCCATATGGTTCCACACATGCTGCAACGGACAGGGCATTGGGGGAGCTGGCACTGCACATGCGAATGGCCCCTATGCAGAAACATAGTCTGCATGCACATGTGCGGTGCCAGGTTCCATGTACACACCTCACACATTGACGCTGCACATACACAGCATCGCCGCCATTGCGCATGCGCACCATTGTGTATTGTCACGAGGTAACGCCATCAGAGCCCATAGAAGTAAGGGAGAGTGAGCAAAACAGCAGGGAAACTGACAGCTCACCTTCACATATGGGAAAGGGTTGCTATGAGCAACAGTGGAAAACACAGCCACGAGGTGTTAGGGAACGCCCGAGCAGAGAGGGAGCTCAGAACTCATTAGGAAATAGAGAATACCTGCATGGGGGCGGAGCCCAGGCTAACACCAAGTGCAATATATTTAGGACTCACTTACCAGCAGATAGAGCAAGAGAGAGAGCAAGAGAAGGAGGAAGAGAGGAAGAGAGAGAAACATAGTTGTTCTTGAGTGGGAGAAGAACAGAAGTACCTGGAACTGCTGGGCTGGAAAGCAGTGTCCACAGAGTTGTGAAGACAGAGCCAAGGAGAATCTCCGAGGAACCAGAGGTTGGTGACTTGCAAAGAAGCTGTTGGGAACAGCAGTGCACAGCCTCCCAGTATCCTCAGGAGCATTGCTGTGAGGCAAATAGAAAAGGCAGTCCTACAGCCAAGGTTAGAGGCTACAAACTGTTTAACTCCAGGAAAGCAGAAGGGGAAAGTTTTTACCCTGAGGCACATTGGCTGGAGACAGATAAACGCTGTGGAAAAAGGGTAACAGAGCAGAGCTGTGTTCGTCAGAGAAAGCAGGAAGTAGCAGAGCCTAGAGATAGGCGTATTCTCCCTAGTAAGAGGGACTTAAAATACCCTGACTTCCTCTGTTCATACAAAGAGCTCTGTAGCTCTTAAGACTCTAAATACAAGCAATATGGTAATTTCCCACAGGCCACTAGGATAGTGGAGGAAGATAATCTTTTTACTCCCTGGCAGAGACATTTTAACTTGAAGGGCATTTGGGAGCCAGAAGTTCACTCTGACGAGGGGGAAATACAGGTGGAATTCCCTGAAGATGTTTCAGAGGGCACTGCAATGGATTGTACATACACTTTGTCCAATTGTGTAAACTCTTTATGTTAAAGCAGCCAGAAGTGTTTAAAGGAAGAAACAGCTGCAGGTTGCACGTGAGTGAAAGGAACTGTTTTTCTGTTATTTTCTGGTGCTGTTTATTTAATGCTGAAGGAAGCTAATTTTTGTTCCCAGTATTTTCTTTAATTGTGTTACCAGACGTATGGTCTGTTTTCCTTTTATGTTCCATGGTTTTGAATCCGCCCCGGACGGGGAATAAAGCCTGAGTTTAAACCTTACCCTCTGCCTCAACTACACTTATTGGCTAAAGGTACAAACTTCAGGAACCAGAAGGCTTTGCTACTGCCTTCACAGGAACGTAACTGCCAATAAAATACTGCCCCACCAAGCTACCCAAGCCCTCCTTAGCCTCTGGGCAAGCTAGTGGGTCACAGTATGCACAATGTGAGCATGCACATGCAGATGGAAAATTAAGCATAAATAGACATGCAGACGAGCCACGCGCTGAGAGGTTTGGGTAGGCAACAGAGAAGGAACGTGTGCGTTGGTGTTGGTGAGGCGAGAAGAGGGAAAGAGTCAGGTTAGGTGAGGAGAGTGGCTGGGCTGGTAAGTGGTGCTGGAGGTGGGTACTGGTACTGGTGTTGGTGTGTGGTGTTGAAGGTGAGCGGCTAGGTTGGTGGGTGGTGTGGGAGGTAGGTGGCAGGGTTGGTGAGTGGTGGGGGAGGTGAGTGGTTGGGTTGGTGTCTGGTGGGGGAAGTGGCATGGTTGGTGAGTGGTGGGGGAGGTGAGTGGCTGGGTTGGTGTCTGGTGGGGGGGAGTGGCACGGTTGGTGAGTGGTGGGGGAGGTGAGTGGCTGGGTTGGTGTCTGGGGGGAGTGGCATGGTTGGTGAGTGGTGGGGGAGGTGAGTGGCTGGGTTGGTGTCTGGGGGGAGTGGCATGGTTGGTGAGTTGTGGGGGAGGTGAGTGGCTGGGTTATTGTGAGGTGGAGGTGGTGAGGGGGGTTGAGTTTATAGTGTCCATTATGGCAGGCTTTGTGGTTGCCTCTTGTGCACTGGGGGATGTGCAGGGGCTGCAGTTGCCTGACGAGGGAGATGGTGTTCCTGGAACTGACGCACAGGGCATTGGTGCAGTCCTGCTGCAACACAGACCTGCAGCTGTGGGGGGAGGCCAGGCAGGGGCTGTGTCGGCAATGCACAGGAGGTGTGCCGAGTTGCAGGTTCGCCAGCCTCGCCTCTACAGGCCCAGGGCCCAGCTCCAGGGCATGCGTGAGGACCAGGTCATCTCCCTCTACCGCCTGGGCACAGGGACTATTAGGGAGCTCTATGAGGATCTGACCTCGAGCCCCTGACTGGTCGGTCACATGCCATACCGGATCTGGTCAAGCTCCTTGGTGCCCTACATTTCTTTGCCTCTGGCTGTTTCCAGTCATCTGTGGCCGCAGTGAGTGGCATGAGCCGCCCCACCTTCTCACGCTGTCTCCACCAGGTACTGCGTGCCATGATCAGCCGGGTGGGGAATTACATTGCATTTCCCAACACTAGGCAACAGTGGGGGCCCTGAACCTGGCATTTGAGGCGTTTGCCGGGATACCACACGTGATGGGAGTGATTGATTGCACACATGTTGCTCTGGTCCCACCCAGAGACAGGGAGGCAGACCCTCTAGCACTCATTGCTTACACAGCTAAACTCCAATCGTACTGCTCAGAAACTCTTAACCATAAAAAAAACTACAATGAGAAGATTATCCAACGGTCTCTTAATAAACCTAGAGAACTTTTCCCCTCTCCCGTGTCTTGTACAATAATTTGTAATTCATACTGGTGTTCAAACAGTAATTTATTTGCCAATCAATTGTATAACTGTAATCTTCTCGTTGTTTATCCTCCCCTTGTCTATTCCCCTCTCCCTGTGTTGTACAACGATTGACCGCTTCTGATCGCTGGAAGGAGCGGTGTATAAATGTATGCTAAATAAATAAATTACAAAATCCTTAATAAACGAGCCCTTACAGCAGGACCTGACACCTAAAATTTCTGCTCAATCCATAGCCGACCACCTTATCTCCAAATTCCTCCCGCCCTCATCAACCACTAACCTACCGCACCTTACTGATTACTGCACCCAACCTCACCAACCAATCTCTCCAAATTCTTGGAGTGAATTTGACACCCTTTCCTTAGATAGCATTTCTAATGTTATTAAAGAACTTAATGCCTCAACCTCCGCTCTTGATCCTTGCCCTGTTCCCTGGATCAAATCTACCAGGAGTTCTCTCAGCCCTTACATTCTACATATTGTACAATCATCCCTCCAGACTGGTTTAGTGCACTCTCCACTTAAGTGTGCCACTATTCGTCCTATCATAAAAGGGTCAAAACTAGACCCAACTTCTCCTGTCTCCTACAGACCCATCTCAAGTATCCCTTTCTTGGCAAAAATAACTGAAAAAGTAGTCCAAACTCAACTTCAGAACTTTATCGATGATCACTCCGCCCTTGACTTATTCCAACATGGTTTCAAAAAAACCCATGGTGTTGAAACCCTCCTTACCTCCCTTCTAGATTCATTATACCTCTACACCCAGAACCCTTCCCAAGGATGCCTCCTCATATTCCTTGACTTATCTGCCGCCTTTGACTCCCTTCCCCACCACCAACTCCTAAACAGACTCTATGATATCGGACTGAGAGGCATAACTCTAAACTGGTTCCGCTCTTATTTGCAGGATAGAACCCAACAAGTTCATATTGGAAACGATACCTCCCTTCCTTTCACCCTAAAACAGGGTGTCCCTCAAGGATCCAGTCTTTCTGCTCTACTCTTCAATATTTTCCTTCAGCCTGTCTGCAAGATTTTCCAAAACCATGGCATTCAATACCAGCTATATGCTGATGACATGATGTGCTTCACCCCATTTAACCTCTCAAATCCTAACTTTTCTAAACTAAATGAATGCCTAACCAGTCTTAAATCTTGGCTCTCCCAACACAACCTCATAATCAATCCATCCAAAACTGAGGTTCTTCAGGTATTCTCTAATTCCACATACAGTCCTCCTCCCACCATCACTATTGGTGACCTCACACTCTCCATAAAAAAACAAGTGAAATATCTTGGCATTATCCTTGATCAGTCCCTCTCCTTCAATGAACAAATAAAGAAAACCACCACCACAATATATGCTAAACTACATATCCTCAGGAACCTCAAGCCTCTCTTAAACCCTGACACTTTCCGTACTGTCTGTCAGGCCCTCACAATCCCTTCTCTCGATTACTGCAACCTTATCTATCATGGCCTCCCCAAGAATACTATACAGCCACTTCAACTAGCCCAAAATACCCTAGCACGACTTATAACCAACAACCCCAGACGATCCCACATTACTCCAGTTCTCTACGATCTCCACTGGCTCCCTGTTCAATATAGAGTTAAATTCAAGGTTATAACTCTTATTCATAAAATCATAACCAATGAATCAGCTCCATGCCTCTCTTCTCTCCTTTCCTCCTCCACAAACTCAAGAACACGCCGCTCTATTACTAAAAATCTTCTCACCATCCCTACATCTAAAAGATATTGCAAGCAAACTACTAATAACAGGGCTTTCTCACTCTATGCCCCATCCTTATGGAATACCCTTCCCCACGACCTGGGGAACTGTTCCAACCACTCTGAGTTCAGGAAGAAATTAAAAACCTTTCTCTTCCTTGAACATTTCTCCCTTCCACCTTAGTACCTAACCCCTATACACTCTCCTCCCTACATTTGGCCTCTCAAATCATATCTTATAGCCTAGTGTTTTTCCTTGTAAATTCCTAGTAAATTCCTATGTAAATAGTTAATCTCTGTTTATTGTAATTAGTTCTCTTTCATATTCATTGTAGTTTCGTTCATATTCATTGTATACCTGTTACCTGTTCCTTGTAAACAGTTGAAACACACTGCCAATTGTTATATGTAAACCATCTTGACTTGTAGAAAGACGGTATATAAATCTTGTTAAATAAATAAATAAATAAATGTACACACCTCACACATTGACGCTGCACATACACCGGATCACCGCCATTGCGCATGCGCACCATTGTGTATGCACAATGCGAGCATGCACATGCAGATGGAAAATTAAGCATAAATAGACATGCAGACGAGCCACGCGCTGAGAGGTTTGGGTAGGCAACAGAGAAGGAACGTATGTGTTGGTGTTGGTGAGGTGAGAAGAGGGACAGAGTCAGGTTAGGTGAGGAGAGTGGCTGGGCTGGTAAGTGGTGCTGGAGGTGGGTACTGGTACTGGTGTTGGTGTGTGGTGTTGAAGGTGAGCGGCTAGGTTGGTGGGTGGTGTGGGAGGTAGGTGGCAGGGTTGGTGAGTGGTGAGGGAGGTGAGTGGTTGGGTTGGTGTCTGGTGGGGGAAGTGGCATGGTTGGTGAGTGGTGGGGGAGGTGAGTGGCTGGGTTGGTGTCTGGTGGGGGGGAGTGGCACGGTTGGTGAGTGGTGGGGGAGGTGAGTGGCTGGGTTGGTGTCTGGGGGGAGTGGCATGTTTGGTGAGTGGTGGGGGAGGTGAGTGGCTGGGTTGGTGTCTGGGGGAGTGGCATGGTTGGTGAGTTGTGGGGGAGGTGAGTGGCTGGGCTATTGTGAGGTGGAGGTGGTGAGGGGGGTTGAGTTTATAGTGTCCATTATGGCAGGCTTTGTGGTTGCCTCTTGTGCACTGGGGGATGTGCAGGGGCTGCAGTTGCCTGATGAGGGAGATGGTGTTTCTGGAGCTGACGTACAGGGCATGAGTGCAGTCCTGCTGCAACACAGACCTGCAGCTGTGGGGGGAGGCCAGGCAGGGGCTGTGCCGGCACTGCGCAGGAGGTGTGCCGAGTTGCAGGTTCGCCAGCCTCGCCTCTACAGGCCCAGGGCCCAGCTCCAGGGCATGCGTGAGGACCAGGTCATCTCCCTCTACCGCCTGAGCACAGGGGCTATTAGGGTGCTCTATGAGGATCTGACCTTGAGCCCCTGACTGGTCGGTCACATGCCATACCGGATCTTGTCAAGCTCCTTGGTGCCCTACATTTCTTTGCCTCTAGCTGTTTCCAGTCATCTGTGGCCCAGTGGGTGGCATGAGCCGCCCCACCTTCTCACGCTGTCTCCACCAGGTACTGCATGCCATGATCAGCCGGGTAGGGAATTACATTGCGTTTCCCAATACTAGGCAACAGTGGGGGGCCCTGAACCTGGCGTTTGAGGCATTTGCCTGGATACCACACGTGATGGGAGCGATTGATTGCACACATGTTGCCCTGGTCCCACCCAGAGACAGGAAGGCAGTGTTCCACAACCACAAACAATACCACTCCCTGAATGTTCAGGTTGTATGTGATGCAAATATGCGCATTCTGAATGTGGTCCTGAGGTTTGCAGGGTCCACCCATGACTCCTATATCCTGTGTCACTCTGCAATATTTGGTCAGTTTGAGGCTGGCCAATAGGAGGACTGTATACTGCTGGGTGGGTATTTGTCATCTCTGACATGCACATCGTGTACCCCTGGCCTACCATATGCACATATGTTTGTTTTTGAGATATGTGACCGGTTGTGTGTCTGTGTCATGTGTGTGTGTGAGGGCTAATGCTGGGGGGGGGGGGGGCACTCAAGGTCTTCTGTGCTGCGGTGCTGTGTGTTGCCGGCACAATGACCTCTGATGTTTCTGGCCGTTTGACATTGTGTGTCTGAGTTGTCACAGTACAACACACATGTATGCTGCCTGTTTCTCAACAGTGTAGAGTTGTCTCTTCCATCCTGTCTGGCAAGGTGAGGTTCCTGTTCCTGTCCCACCACCTGTCTATGGACAGTATCATGACCTTCACATGCATGCACAGGTCAGCAACTCTTCCCTTGTCCAGTGTGCATTGCATGTGTGTCACCAATGTGTTCTGGGCGGGCGAGAATACCTTTCCGCCTCTGGTGTCTGGCCATGTGTCTGCAGTGGTGGGGGCTTATGTTGATTGCACTCTTCCTACCTCCCCCCTTCTCAGTCGCTCGCACCTCCGAACACATGAGCCTAGTTGTTGTGCCCCATCATGTGTTGTCCTATGTTTCAGTCTGACCTGTCTGTGGTGTTGGTTTGCACGTACAGTATTGTATGCATGTGTGTGGACATCAGCTCATGGTTTAACGTTAAACATTTCTTTCTGCAGATAATGCAGGATATGGGTGTCGTCCCTGGTTGCTGACCCTTGTGCATCTACCACGGATACGTACAGAGATGAGGTACAATGAGGCCCATGCCTCCAGTCGCTCCATCATCGAGCGCACCTTTGGCATTTTGAAAAGTCGCTTCAGGTGTCTGGATCGTACCAGCGGGGCATTAAACCCGTGACTGTGGCAGAGATCATCATGGCTTGTTGCATCCTACACAACATTGCTCTCAGGCTCGATATCGATGTCCAAATTAATGAGGATCTTGAAGATGATCCAATGTGCCCTCCTGTACATGCCTGTACAGCAGCTGATCGAGGAGCTTTTCTCATGTAAGTACTGCATATGTTGGACATAACCTTTTTTTAAATATATATGTACTACTACTACTACTGAGCATTAGTATCGCAGTAACAGTCATACGCAGCACTGCCCTGACATAGCTGAGACAATGCCAGGACATCACAGCTTACAATATAGTCAAACCTGTAACACAGCAGGTGTGGCCAGGGGACACCAGCAGGTGGAGGGGATCGATGTAGGCATGCTTATTAGGCGGTAGCAATGTACTGAGCTGTCACACATTGGTTTGACCTTATTGGTGGGGGTGGCTGCCCTGCAGCGACAGGTGGTTAGATGTAGGCATTGGGTGCTGCAAGGTGAGAGGTGTGTGGTCTGTCATCCAGAGTAGGGGAGCAGGCCATGGATGGGAGCAGTGGCCTTGACGTAAGGGGATCACATTTGACAGTTTTTTAGACAGTTTTTTTTTGTATACCGCCTTATCCTTTAATCAAAATGGTCACAACACAATTGGGGGATACATTTAACACGTGGGGATATGAAACACATACACTAATACTTACAGGGAACATGGGCTATGGAGGGTTAAGTGGCTTGCCCAAGACCACAAGGAGCATCTGTGGGACTAGAAACCCCAGTCCTTCTGGCCCAAGGTTGCTGTCCTCTAGTGGGATTTGAGCCCCCGACCTTCCGGCCTGAAGTACCTTGCCCCAACCACTAGGCTACTCCTCCCTCGAGGAGGGGATTATGAGGGGATAACTTGGGTTGTATGCTCAGATGAGCAGAGATTGTGTGTTTGCTGTGTTGGTACAGCAATGCATACATGTGTTAGCACTATTTACATGCTCAGTTGAAGTGGTATTTGTACTACCAGAGTTATGTGATTAAAAGTACAGAGCAGCCACAGTGTGACTGCATGTAAGGATCAGCAGGTGCGACTTGACCTGTATGCATAGACAGATGGGGAGCCTGTGAGGTGTCATGACATGTGGTGTATTATTGCCATGATGCGGCTACCAGTAGATTAGCCATGCAGCGCTCTGTGGCATACATTGCAGTGGACAGAGAGGATTCCAAAGGCAGACGTAAGTTGCATCAGATAGGGTGGCAGATGATGAAGGGGGCCATCTGTGTTTGTTTCTGTGTTCAGGGGTGAGGGCAGGTATCTTGATGATGTTTTCTGGAACTACACGGCAGGCATTAGCTACGCGATCGATATGTGTGGAGAGGGGGAGAGACGAGTCATTGACAAACAATACCTTGCAGACAAAGTAGATGGATGGTTTATGAACCTAGACACAGACACTCTGAAGGCTGGGGAGGGTTTGGGGGCGATGATCAGATGTCCGGTATTGGCCATGCTCATTTTCAGGCAGCGGGGGAACATGCAGCCAGCAATGTCAGCAGGCAAGCTGAGATCATGATGTGGATTGCAAACCATAGTTCAGGCGTGGGGAGATATGTTTGGGACTCATCACCATACAGATGCTCCTGAATGCCAGGGGGTGAGCTTGCTGCACTGGCGAACTGGGTATGGTGCCAGGGGAACATAGCAGCTCCTGCATATATCCCTTTGGTGCAGCAACTGTGAGCGGGTTACCAGGGGAGGTGGAGCCAAAGGAACACACACTGAGGGTGCACTGGAAGAGATATGGGTGCGGCAGGATTGTATGAAGTCCTTTGGGCCGGGTAAGGACAGGGTAGCGAGGAGACGGTTTCGGTCAACGGTACCAAGGGCATCAGAGAGGGCACAAAGGGGCCTGACTGGCTACAGGCCCTTGTATTTGGACAGGGACATGTCAGTGGGGTGTTTGGGAGGCGGCAATTTGGTACAGTGTCATGACAAACTGCCAGACTGTGACAGATCAGGGGGGTATGTGAGGTGGGTACGTGAGGGTGCTGTGTTTGGTGCACAGCTCCAACATAACTTATGTATGTTTCTCTTGTGCTTCTCATATCACAGGACATGCTTGGTGATGTTACTGGTACTGTGGTGCAGTGGCAGCTGTGTGTACGTCATTCAGCGTGCAGGACACTGTGGTCGGTGGACATACAAGTAATTTATCTGTGTGGAGAGTCATGAGCAACACATGTCTGAGGATATCTGTCTATTGCACATATGTTGTGGTGGACCTATCTTGCATGCTCCCCCATACATCATATTTTGATGTTGGCACACATATCCACATGTGCTCGTGCACAGTTTGTATTTTCCAGCACTGTTTCTGGGACACATCCAACAGAGCTGCGTGTGACTACAGGTCCTAGGTGTTCTGGGTGTGGCCCGCACTTACACCCTTCCCTTACATTGTAGTATCAGATGGCAGCAGTGTATCGTCGCATATCAATGACCTTAATCTCCACTGATCCCCAATTGTGCACATACAGGCCATACTGTATGTTACTCTTGGTATGCTCACCTTATCATGTGTGTGTGTGTTTGGGGGAGCCTCAGTAATGATACCGTGTGCATGCCGTTTGCATTATCATGTGGTGGGGGTGTCTGTACACCTGTGGAGCGGTGCTGACTGTGCTATCTCTACCTTACTGGTATTGACCCTGTGAATATTGTGCGCGTGTGTTGAGGATTGTGGGTTTACCTATCTCTTGTGTGTTGACAGACCACTGCTCAACACCATTTATGTATGACACATATCACCATTACTTGGACATGCATCAACAGTGACTGGACATGGCGACATGGTGTTTTGACACATTTTGTTAACATCCTCTGCCTTCACTGTGACATTTTGTGGCCTTTGCCTGCCTCGTAGACTCCCAACCAGACACTTGGTGCTGACACACAGTAGGTTGCATCTTGGGTTTTTTTTATATGTGGCATCAGCCTTTATATGTTCATGTTTTGCTGTTTGTTTCATGGACCTTTCCTTTTAGGTGTCTGTGCACCAATGCTGATGGACATGGGGTGGGGCTGTTAGACACCTGTGTGACATGGGCATGTGGATGGACATGGCTATATCCATAGGACACGCTCGCATGCAGTTCCTTTGTGAAATGTCCAGAACATCAACAGGGTTCTGTGCTGTGATCATGTAATGTTTGCCTGTGTGACATTGCATTACATAGATATTGATGTTTGACTCCCTACAATGTGCCCTGATGTTGCGTACAGCATACCAAGTCACTGTTTCTCCTTATTCTGACACAGGGCCGAGGACACACACAGCACATTTGCTACAGTGCATCTGCGGCCCACATCAACCACCTGTTGGGGGACACATCAACACCATGCAACTATCCCAGGGAGATGTTGCCATAGGATGTTTTACCTCTGCGAGTGGGACACATGCCTATGATGAACATTACTGTTCGACTGCTACTTTGACTTTACCAGGCCTGTCCAACACACCTTTGCTGCCGTGCCCTGGCTGGGTGTTGTGTTGAATGTGCGAGACACACATGACCTTTCGATGACTATAGCACATTGAGATGTCGTACTTGAATATGCATGCTCATGGATTCATGGACAGTCGTAGCGGGACATGTTGCGTTGCAGATGCCCTTTGCAGTGTGGACACTGTGTAGGTCCCTATATGTGCAGCACAAACTGACATAGTCGCTGTATGTTCTACATCCATCTGACATTTTGTTAGTGTGTGTTGCCCATGTGTGTAACATGCACCGCAGGATATCCTCATCTGTTGCGGTCACCCGGGGCATATAGCCCTGTGTGTGGCAGAGGTGCAACATTGTATAGGTACTCTTGTATAGGTCGGCCTACCCTGCACTTGGACATGACACAGTTGTTACCACTACACCACTTTAATGGCCACCAGCATCTTGGAGAGATGTTTGGCTCAACAAGGGGGTTACAGTGCATCTGGGGCATCACTGTGTCATGGTTCAACGTACACGGTGCATGTGCATGTGACTGAATATGTTGCTACACCAGTGCATGTGGCAGTGTGGCTTCTTTGTGGGGAACTGGCCCATCTTTGACCTTGATTTCAGACTCCATATACAGGTCATTTTGTTTGGTTACTGTACAGACATGCCGCTGTACATTGATTTACAAACATAGCATTGCATGTCTGCACAGTCAGCCTTATCCCCTGACATTCCACCACTCACATTGGCTGATTACATTTGCATTGTGGCTGTGTGATTGTCCATATTTCTTCCTTCGTGTGTGCATCGCAGGTACCCTGATCTCTGTCTATGGTTCATGTATCCACGCCACCCATTGCAGAAGTACCTCTGCATGGTGCTAGCTCTGCATGTTTGTGAGGTTCCTTTTATGGTGTTCTCTGGGATAATGTGCCTCTTGTACCTGTTCCCATATCCTAATTTAGCATTTTGCCTTTGTTTTGGGTTACATTGGTGACACTTTGATTGCTATATCAGGCATTTTGGACGAGCTGCAACATATCTATCTCTATCTGTATGTACACTTGCTTACATCTTGCTATTTATGAGTTTTAAGGTGTTTGCCTTCTGTATTGGCAGGCACATATGTTTTGAGAGACAATTCATGATTGATGTGTGTTGGGCCCTCATCATGTACCTAGTGTCTACATGCACACATATGTGACTAGGAAAAACAAGTCCAAAACATAGCACAAGGAAGGCTTTAGCTCGAAAAACTTTTTATTTTATACTTAATTGAGACTGTGTGCCAAAGACCCGACACTGGCCGTGTTTTGTCACACCTTCATCAGAGGTATGTTATTTGCTATACAAGGAGCTCCTGGTGGAGACATTTTGTAACTGTTGAGGCGAGAGCTCGAACTTTTGATCATGTTTGGCAGCTGGGGGAGAGAATTGAAGAAGACCATTTCTTTTCTATGCCAATACCTCTGATGAAGGTGTGACATTATCTCTCCTGTCCATCATCTTTAGATGGCACAGTGACTTTTGTGTGACATGTGGGTGTCTGCCATGCTCAATGTGGTGCCTGTTTGTTCACTGTAGACCAACTACCTTGATATGATGACAGGTGCTATGTACGATATGTCTCATGATTACCCACAATAAAAAAGAGTGTTTCACACACATTTGTCTCTCCTGCTGCTTTATCACACTGATACATGTATTTAGTGGTATCCGGGTAATGCACCTGTGCTCACATCCTTGTACGGTGGCAGCTGTCTATGTAGCAGCCATCTGCCACATCATAGGGTGCTAAGGGTTTCCATTCTGACATTCCTTTTGGGGGACATATTTGCTTTGCACTTGCTGTGGCTGTTTGGGATGGCAGTTGTCTACATGTTTTGCAGCACCATATGTTGCATGTTCAATTCCCACATATTCCATTGATTTTTGCTGGTTTTGTGCTAACCTGACCATGAACTCTGTTATGATTGGTCACCTCTCCACACACCCTTCCATCTCTTCCCTGTACACCACAGTGTGCCCTTGATCCAGCCTATCCATCGCATATTAGCTGTTACATATGGCTCTTTCTTTGTACTGTCCATGTCGGCTTGGGGGATTGGCATTGCTGTTGTTGATCTGATCTGAGCCATGTCTGTTTGTAGGTTCAGCTCTCACATGCTCCTTTTCTGTTCTTTTCCCCATTTTGCCCTGCTCCACAGAGCATCCCCTGCCGCCCTTTGGGTTTGGGTTCTTTGCTCTTTTGCATGCTGTATCCACTGCAGAACATTTCTTTGTGTATGTGCATGTGTTTATATTAATTTTAATTCAGTTTATTTCATTTTTATATTATTGTTTGTGTTCATTTTGTTATCTGTTCTTTTATGACCTTTTTGTATTTATTTATTTATATATTGATGGTTTTAGCATTTGCCAGACTAACCCCTGATGAAGGGTAGTGAAACACGACCTGTGTCGGGTTGCCATTGGTTTCACCAATAAAGCTCTGTTTTTCCACTATATCACATCTTGTACTGGGTTCTTTACCCATCAAGTCCTTCTTTGTTTGGTGTGCAGCATATGGTGCAGATTGAAACCACCACTGCAGATTGCTCCAGGGGTATGTTTACTAAACCATCTTAATGTTACCGGCGCTAGTTGCAGTGATAATGTGAAGAATGCCATATAAAGAGTGGGCGTTCCAGCGGCAGGGTAGCAAGAATCTGTATCGCACGATAGTGTGTGCCGTGGCACGTTAACACGCGTTAACCTTAAGTTAATGCCAGCACAGTGTTGAAAGCAATAAAGATGTATCCCACTGGTTACTGCAATGAATGGGGAGGCAGAGGTCATGGGTTTGATTCTGCAGTGGTGTTATGTAAGAAGGCTGTCTGAGGCATTTCCTTTTAATTTAAATCAGTGCTGTCTGAGGCATTTCCTTTTTTTAAGTTAAATCAGTGCTGCCAGCAAATACACCCTCACAGTGCCGTAACCTAAGGTGCCGCATAAGGCGCCCTATAAGGCACTCCAAAGGGCACATTATAAAGTGCCCTGTCCACCAAGGCACCTTATAATGTGCCCTATAGGCGCTTTATAGGGTGCCCTATAGGGCGCTTTATAGGGTGCCTTATGAGGCACCTTAGGCTACGGCACTGTGAGAGTGTTTTTGCTGGCAGCACCGATTTAAATTAAAAGGAAATGCCTCAGACAGCCATATTAAATAGCACCACTGTGGAATCAAACCCATGATTTCTGCCTCCATAGTCATTAAAGTAACCAGTGGGCTACATCTCTATAATGTCTAACACACCGCTGGCTACAGAAAGACTGCAGATCACCACACAAACTGTCTGCTGTGGTTACTAGGATAGAGTAAACCCACCCGTACCCATGATGCACTGCACGTGCAGATCAGCAGCCTACATCTGATCACAAGATGGGGTATGCGCCTCTATAGCACCCCGGCCTGGTAGGGGGAACTGACCGTGTGTGTTACTGGCACAGAGTAGCTACAGACCGTGACATTGTGCAGTTCCTGTGCTCACCCTGAGAGTGAGGTGGGGCACCCAGCACCAGGTCCACAGCACCTGGCTTGACTGAGGTACGTTGTGCTACAAGTTCTCATCAGTGCCAGTGTGTGAGGGGTAGTCCTTGCAGACACACCTGTGTCCATTTGTATTTCCCAGTCACGTCTAGCCCTTGTGGACTATGATGCACCCAGAATAGTGCATATCCTGCGTGGGTACCATGGTCACATGTTATAAGGAAAGGGTGGTGTTTGGACCCCAAAGTGGATTATGTCACACCACCCAACCCACTCTCTGTGGGTCAGGGTGCGGGACAGGAACCCCCACCAACAGATCCACATTCTACATCCCTGCAATGGTGGCAGTAGAGGGGACCATCAACCCCGGTCCTGCTGGGGAATGTGCACCCCTACAGGGCAGTCAATGCAGATCTGTATGCATCACATAGTGCAGTAAACCTGTTAAAGCTCAACTGCCCCCCAACCCTATCTGACATTCACCAGCAGAGGGCACAGTCAGTCTCTACCCTGCAAGGTGTTCCAGCCATACATATGCTAACTGCAGACAGTCTGCTAGCTAGTACATAGTGCATGCTCCTTGAGGAACCATGAACACACACACCAAACAGCTACATCAGTGATTGGGCCCCAGAAAAGAGAACCCATAGATATCACCTGAGAGAAATGCTGTATAGCACTATGGGGGAACCTAGCCATGCCATTGTCACTGCTCAGTCAGGGTGAGAGTGATCTCCCAGCATGACATGCTGTGGCCACCCTGTCCTTGCAGGTGGTGGCCAGGCAGTACAATGTCCCAGCCATTGCCCTATGCCCTGTGCACATGCATCCTGCCCAGGCCGCCCTGTCTGGGCCATACCCACAGTACCTTGCTCTCATTATGCACATTGGTAGGCTAACACTGGAAACAGTGCAAGCAGTGTGGGCTCAGTAAGGTGTAGGCAGCCACAAAACACTGGATAGACATACACACACTCCCACACCTATGCCAGCATTGTGCAAATATAGAGGTTTTTGGCAGCCCTGGCAGCCACACCAGTCCTGGGCACAGTGCAGGCATTGCTATGGTATGCAATGCTGTTGGGGTCACTCCCCGGGGTGGTAAACACTGTCAGAAACAAAAACTGAAACACACTTTACAGATATCAGAAAGGTTGGCATTGCTAAGGTATGCAGGTGCTAGTATTGGGAGATGCTGCTCCGCACAGGGCCCAACAGCCTGACTCTCCATGAGGCTTTGGATAGTAGAGCCTGTGGGTGTGGGTGTTTGTGCCCCTGTTGGCCGTTGCTCTAGGGCAGAGGTTCCCAAATCTGGTCCTGGTGGACCAAAGACGGTTCAGGTTTTCATGCTGTCCCTAATGAATATGCATGAGATACATTTGCATACAATGGGGGCAGTGCATACAAATGCAGCACAGGCATATTTATTAGGGACAGCATGAAACCTGAATGGTGTTTGGCCCTCCAGCACTGCAGTTGGGAAACTCTGCTCTAGGGATTGCACATGTTTATGGTGGCTGTGCTCTGTAGGGTAAAATATAGGCATTTATGGCATGTTTGTTTTATCTGCAATAAAGGTTCCATCTTTATTACCATGGTTTAGTAAAATATAGGGACATGGTTTGCAGGAGCCACAGCTGGGACTTGAACCTGTGACTTTCTGCCCCTGAACACACTGGCTGTGTGTACTGCACCAAAATGTTGCCACAGAGGCAGGTCATTTCCTGGGGATACCATGACTGTTCATCAGAAAGACCTTGTCTGTTGCAGTGCATGGCACCCACCTAAATGGGGCTTGGCCATGGTCTGCTGTGGGCAGATGCCACTGCCCACTCCGCCACCAGCACCCCTCTACCACCATGCTGACATGCCCTTGTGCCGGTGGTGCTGGTGGTGCGCAGTCCCAGGACTTCCAGTTTGCCGGTAGGTGGCTGCCTATGGTGCATGATATGGGGTAGGGGTGCCTGCATAGACATCCACGCTCCCCCCGGCACCGCCTGCCAATGTTATGTGCCCTTTGGGGTACTTGCTGGGTACTGTCCCCTGGGACACTGTGGGACACACACTCATGGATATGTTTGCCCTTGGTCAGTTGCTGTCATGCTGGTTTTCCGCTTCTACATTCCTATGTGCCAGGTAGACATCTGCCTAGTCCACACTGTGCCCCAGCTGGCCCACTGCATGTGATGCATGCAGCCCCCTGTACCCCATTTACACCATCACCATAGTGCCCTTTCCCACGTGCTCACTCTGTTGTTGCTGCACATGTGAAAGCCACAAAAGCAAGGTACCCCATACACACCACAGAAAACACTCATCAGCACTATTTCTATGTTGGGACATTCCCTTTGTAGGGGGACTGAGAATTGACCCTTCCAAAGGTGAGCTTGTCCTTTTTATCCTTTATAGGTTGTGTTCATTACCGTTTGTCATTATTTGTTCTATTGGCCAGCTCTGTGTTTTGGATTTCACTTTTGGTTATGGTCGTTATATCTGTTTTTTGGCCTTTTTGGTTGCTGCACATGTATCACTACTATCACTTTTCTGGGTCTCTCTGTCTTAGCTGTACACTGCTGACATAAATGGTTTCTCTGTCCTGCAAATGTGCATCTAGCGCGAGGTTTTCAGTGGCACTAATTTTCAAACCTTCATTTCATGGCGTTAGTGTTCCTGAAGCCTCTTTCCGCCCACTCTCCGCCCATTGACCCCTTATCTCCACCCCTGGGGAGCCATACTCCACCCTCTGGGAAGCCTTACTCCACCCTCTGCGCACCTTAACGCCCCCGGACACATTATCACGCGATACGTGATGTTCTCGCATGGTAATGCACCATTATCATGTGATAACATCACGTATCGTGCGATAACATCGCTGCTGTGACGTTAGCGCCGTTTAGTAAACATACCCCTTAATGTCTTTGGATGTAGTATGTGGTATTTTTCCAACAGTTCGCACTAACCTTCAAAGACTTCTTGGATTAATTTTCCTCTTCCCACCACATCCTGTGAGGTTCTTGACAGTTCCATGAGCAGAAAACGTCTTAATAACATTGCAAACTAAAGAAAGAGGCATTCCAAGGTCTTTACAGGTGGCCTTGTTCCCCTTTGAAGTTTGATGTTTGGTGATAATGGCTTTTCTGATGGTCTCAGGCAGCTTGCTTGTCTTTACCATTGTGAAAATTGAACAGGAAATGAATGTGGTCATTTTAAATATTCATTGGTTGATTCAAGTCATGTGAATACTGACAATCGATCACAGGTGTGTCTAATTTTACTGCAATGGGAATATGGTTCTTCTGTTCAAACTTATTTGAACTGTTTATAAGAGTGCCAATAATCATGTCCTAAACCAAATGTTACCCCAAGGAGCTAACAGGACTAGGCGCACCTCATGTATAACCAAAATCATTGTTGGCTTAACCTAAACAGATATCTCCCATTAAATCAGTAATGCGTAAAATAATTTTTTGTTGGACAATGACTGCGTGTGAGGTTAGCCACTGCAAGTCCAGTCCTTTTTAATCATCTTTCCAGTAAAACCACAGCACTTCAGTCATAATATGTAATGTGCCCTTATATGAATGCAAAGTCCAATACAGAACGTAGCCAATCACAGGTGAATCAGTGACATAGCACCATGTTTCACTTTGTGAATTTCATAGACCCTGCTTCAGGTCGCAATTCCTCACAAAACCACTCCATTATGGATGAAAAGCTAATTTCGGGAGAGCTACTTAAATTTATGGCATCTGATGTCACTGAAGACTAATTGCTTACTGCTTGACCAACAGGGGGTGGAGAACAACCATATAATCGCCTCCCTAATGGCCAATCATACTACACTAGGTTATAGCAATCTAGTTACAAATTCTAGTCCAAATGGGACCACTGTATTTAGATGAAAAATCCACTGCTGTTCATCTGGTTGTAACATTGCTTGTCTATCTACCCCCCTAATTAAAGGTGGTATACAGTCCATCACTCTCTAAGTGAACTGTGAAAATGAATGGTCACACTATACCACATGTTGTGCCATTGGGACTGAAAGGATCTTTGTCCGTATACGAGAAGCATGCTCTGCCAACCTTTTCTTGAAGGACAAATCGTGCAACCTATATATTTAAAGCTACATGAACACTGTATCAAATACACCACATGTGTTGTATCACAAGTGGTATGATATCTCAAATGCCAGTCCTTTTTTGACCTTGTGTCATAGTAACATAGTAAATGATGGCATATAAAGACCAGTATGGTCCATCTAGTCTGCCCAGTAAGATGGCAGGAGTAGGTGCACCTGCCACTCTGTGCTGGTCACCCCTCCCCATGTCTTTGTTTAGGGGTGAACCCACTGCTCCATGTAGGACACCCCTATTTGTTGAGAAATTAGATGGTTCTGTTTATTTTGATTTTATCCTGTTGCTGTAAAGGGATCCACTGTGTCTGTCCCATGCCATTTTGAATTTTGTTGCTCTGTTTGCCCCCACCACTTCCATCAGGAGGGCATTCCAAGTATCCACCATCCTTTCAGTGAAAAAGTATTTCCTGACATTGCCTTTCAATTTACCCCCTTGCAGCTTCATGTTATGTCCTCTAGTTTTATAGCTTCCCCATCTTTGGAAGAGGTTTGTTTGTTCATTATTTCTCTTTAAGTATTTAAAGGTCTGAATCATATCTCCCCTATCCCTCCTATCCTCCAGAGTGTACATATTTAGGTCTTCAAGTCTCTTCTCATAAGGCTTCTGACGCAGGCTCCAAATCATTTTGGTCACCTTCCTCTGAACAGTTTCCAGTCTTTTTACATCCTTTGCAAGATATGGTCTCCAAAACTGAACACAGTATTCCAAGTGAGGCCTCACCAGTGACTTATACAGTGGCATTAGTACCTCTTCCTTTCTGCTGGTAATTCCTCTTTGTATGCAGCCCAACATCCTCCTGGCTTTTGCCACCACCTTGTCGCACTGTTTTGCCACCTTGAGATCTACAGAAATAATCACACCAAGGTCTTTCTCCTGATCCATGTACACCAACCTCTCGCCCCCTCCCCTATCGCATACATTTCCCTTGGATTTCTGCTACCCAAGTGCATGACACTGCACTTCTTTGCATTAAATCTTAATTGCCAAGCATTAGACAATTCTTCCAGCTTTTGTAGATCTTTCCTCATGTTAACCACTCCCCGCAGGGGAGTCCACTGTGTTGCAAATTTTCGTGTCATCTGCAAAAAGACAGACTTTTCCAGTCAGTCTTTCAGCAATATCACTCACAAATACATTGAACAGTGCCGGGCCCAGGACCAAACCCTGGGGCACCCAGCTAATCACCTTCCTTTCATCCGAGTGAGCTCCATTTACCATCACCTTCTTTCGTCTGTCAGTCAACCAATTTCGGATCCAGCTTACCACCTTTGGACCCATCCCCAAACTACTGAGTTTATTGATAAGCCTCCTATGAGGAACAGGATCAAAGGCTTTGCTGAAATCCAGGTAGATGACATCCATCGCATGTCCTTGATCTAGTTCTCTGGTCACCTAGTCAAAGAACTCAATCAGCTTTGTTCGGCAAGATCGTCCTTCGGCAAAACCATGTTGCCTTGGATCTTGCAACCTGTTTGGAGAAAGTCCACTATTCGCTCTTTCAGGAGCGCCTCCATTACTTTTCCCACCACTGAGGTAAGGCTCACAGACCTGTAGTTTGTCACTTCTTCCCTGTCAAAATTCCCCCTCCAGAGTCCCAGGGCAGAACAAGCACTGCCCGCAAGGATGGTGTCCAGCTTGCTCCAATGACTGCTGTTTTTGCATTCAGATAAGTGCACATTACATATTATGGCTGAAGTGTTGTGGTTTTACTGCAAAGATGATTTAAAAGGACTAGACTTGTAGTAGTGGCTAACCCCAAACGCAGTCATTTCCGACAAAAAATTATTTTACGCATTAGTGATTTAATGGGAGATATCTGTTTAGGTTAGGCCAATATTGATTTTAATAATCATGTTCTGGCAATGTCCCAATTTTTATACTATTTCCTACTATTTCCATTTTAAATTGAACTTGTTTTATTTGGTTCTTTTATGTGTGCATATATGGTCCAAAGTCATTTTGCTGGCCTCTTTTTTAGGAGATATTAGACATTAAGGGGTTGAACTGCAAGGGTGTCAAAAGTGTTGACCACAACTGTATGTGTTGTAGAGTGTGTAGGAAGTATCTGGGATTGGGGAGTGGAGGGTGATATGCATGGTGATGGGGAAACAAAGTATTTATTTTTCCCTACACTCCCACCAAAAGTTTCAAAGAGAAAATACATGTGCTGTTTTGCTTGGAACAGTAATGTGAAGCCCATGGGTGCAAAGCATGCACAGTCTTAGGGGTATGTTTACTAAACCGTTTTAACGTGCGCCTGGCGATAGTGTGCAGGCTGTCATAAAAGGAGTGGGTGTTTTAGTCTTAAAGTAGCAAAACAGGATTATTGCACGATAACGCGCACTGCTGCGCACATTATCGGGCGAAGCACCGCTAAGCGCGTTAACGCGCGGTAATCTTAAGTAGGTGCCCAGACATACAAGCATAGAAACAGAGGTGTAGCACAATGGTTAATATACTGACTGATGATGCAGCGGTCATGAGTTTGATCCCCCAGTGTGCCTAATGCATAAAGCTGGCTGAGGTGTAAGTATTGTTTCTTGAGGCATTTTATTTGTATTTTAATTATTGCTGCCAGCAAACACACCCTCACGTGCCGTAACCTAAGGTGCTGCATAAGGCACCCTATAAGGCACTCCATAGGGCACATTATAAAGTGCACTGTCTGCCACGGCACCCTATAATGTCCCCTATAGGGCACCCTATAAGGTGCTCCATAGGACACCTTACAAGGCACCTTAAATGAACTGTAACCATAAGGTGCCTATAGGGTGCCCTATAAAGCGCCTTCTGAGGTACCTTATGGTTACAGTACTCTGAGGATGTTTTTGCTGGCAGCACTAATGTACATTAAAAATAGACAATGCTTTGGACAGCCCTATCAAATAACCCCACAATGGGTTTGAACCCATGACCTCTGGCTCCACAGGCAGCAAAGTAATCAGTGGGCTACAGCTCTATAGCTGCTAACGAAGCCCTTGCTGGCTGCAGGATTGCACGCCACCACACAAACAGTCTGCTGTGATCACCAGGATAGGGTTAACCCACCCGTACCCATGATGCACTGCACATGCAAATCAGCAGTCTACAGATGATCACAAGATGGGGTATGCACCCCCACAGCACCTCGGCTTGGTAGGGGGAACTGACCGTGTGTGTTACTGGCACAGAGTAGCTACACACCGTCACATTGTGTGGGTACTGTGCTCACCCTGAGGGTGAGGTGGGGCGCCCAGAACCAGGTCCACAGTACCTTCCATGGTAGAAACCGGCCATGCTGCAGGTCCCCAGCAGTGCTATTGGGTGAGATAGGTAGTTCCTGCAGACACACCTTGGATATATTTGTATTTCTCAGTCACGTTTAGCCCTTATGGACCCATAGGCAGGTTATGTACCACCAGCCCCTGGGGTTGAGGGTGGGAAACAGGGTCTCCCACCAACAGATCCACATTCTACCTCCCTGCAATGGTGGCAGTAGAGGGGACCATCAACCCCAGTCCTGCTGGGGAACAGACACCCTACAGGGCAGTCAATGTAGCTCTGTATACATCCATAAAGCAATAGCAGACAGACATTAGGCCTGGAAATGCTCAGTTGCACCCCACCACTGTCTGATATTTTCCTGCAGCAAGCCTCCAGCTGCTATACCCTGTAAGGTGTTCCAACAAGACACATACTAGCTGCAGACAGTCTGCTAGCTAGTCCATAGTGCATGTTCCTGGAGAAGATGCATACACAACAAGCAGATAAGTCAGTGATTGGGCCCCAAAAGAGAACCCATAAACAGCACATGAGCAAAACACTATATAGCACTATGGGGGAACCTAGCCATGCCGTGGTCACTGCTAAGTCAGGGTGAGAGTGAGAGTGAGCCACCCTATCTGTGCAGGTAGTGGCCGGGCACTACAATGTCCCAGCCATTGCCCTATGCCCTGTGCAGATGCATCCCGGCCAGGCCACCCTTTCCGGGCTATACCCATGGTACCTTGCTCCTCATTATGCACATTGGCAGCCAATACTTGCAACAGTGCTGGCAGTGTGGGCTGTGGAGGGTGTTTGCAGCCACCACACACTGGATAGACAGACACACACTCCCACACCTATGTCAGCATTGTACAACTATAGAGGTGTTTGGCAGCCCTGGCCACCGCTCCAGTCCTGGGCACAGTGCAGGCATGGCTATGGTACACAATACTGTTGGGGTCACTCCCCAGGGTGGTAAACACTGTCAGACACAAGACCTGTAGCACACTCCACAGACATCAGAAAGGTTGCCATGATGCAACTCAATCAGAAAATTGTACTTAACTTCGGAATTGCTATCTTCCAGTAATCATAGCAACCTTTTGATAGCTGTGTACCGTATTCCCAGGTTTAGGGTGGCATTGCTAAGGTATGCAAGTGCTAGTATTAGGAGATGCACAGAGGGCCCAATGTCCTGCCTCTCCAAGAGGCATTGGATAATGGAGCCTGTGGGTGCGGGTGTGTCTGCCCCTGTTGGCTGCTGCTTTACGGCAGAGGTTCCCAACTCCAGTCCTGGTGTGCCAAACACTGTTTGGGTTTTCATGCTGTCCTTCATGAATATGCATGAGATACATCTGCATACCATGGGGGCGGTGCATAGATATGCAGCACAGGCATCTTTATTAGAGGCAGCATGGAACCTGAATGGTGTTTGGCTCTCCAGGACTGCATTTGGGTGACTCTGCTCTAGGTAATGCGCCTGTTTATGGTGTCTGTGCTCTGTAGGGTAAAATGTAGGTGTTTTGGCCATGTTTACATCATCTGCAATAAAGGTTCTGTCTGTATTAGCATGTTTTAGTAGTGGGTAGAATATGGGGACTGGGTTGGTAGGAGCCACAGCTGGGACTTGAACCCGTGACCTTCTGCCTCAGAACACACTGGTTGTGTGCACTGCACCACTGTGTTGCCACAAAGACAGGGCATTCCCTGGTGATACCATGACTGTTCGTCTGGCAGAGCCTGTCTGTTGCAGTGCATGGCACCCACCTACACAGGGCTTGGCCATGGTCTGCTCGGGGCAGCTGCCACTGCCCCCCTCCACCACCAGTACCCCTCTGCCACCATGCTGACATGCCCTTCTGCTGGTGGTGCTGGTGGTGCGCAGTCTCAGGCCATCCAGTGTGCAGGTAGGCGGCTGCCTATTGTGCGTGGTCTGAGGTAGGGGTGCCTGCATAGACGTCCACGCTTCCCCCCCAACACCACCTGCCAATGTTCTGTGCCCTTGGAGGTACCTGCTGGGTATTATCCCCTGTGACACTGTGATAAACACACTCGTGCCCATGTTGGGCCCTCATCAGTTGCTGTCTGGCTGCTGTACAGTTTCAGCATTCCTAAGTGCCACCTAGGCATCTGCCTAGTCCGCACTGTGCCCCAGCTGCACCACAGCATGTGCCGCCTGCAGCCCTCTGTATCCCATTTTCAAGCATCTGTCCAGTTGGCCGTTCCGACATGCCCACCCTGCTGTTGCCGCACATGTGCATGCCATAGGAAACCTGTCCGATGGAGAGGAAAACCCTGCACAGCGCAATTTCACTGTGGACTCATTTACCTTGTATGGGGACAGAGCATGGACCCTTCCAGAATTCATATCCTTTTTTTGGTGCTTTCTTGGGAGTGTTTTTTGATGTTTCCCATTGAGATCACTATTGCCCAGCTTGGTTATTTTATTTTTCCATTTTCTTCTGTTCATTTTATTTGCCCTTTTGTTCCGTGCACATGTATCACACTTATCACTTTTTTGTAGGTTTCCCTTGTTTTGCTGTACATTGCTGACAGAAATGATTTCTCTTCCCTTTAAATCAGTTCTAACGCCAGGGTTTCACTGGCGTTAGTTTTCAGCCTCGGATTTCACAGCGTTAGTGTGCGGGGAGCCTCTCCCCTCCCACTCTCCACCCATTGACCCCCTTCTCTCTGCCCCTGGGGAGCCTTCCTCTGCCCTCAGGGAGCCTTTCTCCGCCTTCAGCGCTCGTTTGCGCCGCTGCGCGCGTTATCGCGTGCTAAGGTACCTCTGTGCCCGATAAAGCGCCATTATCACGCGATAAGGTACCTTATCACGTGATAACGTCACAGAGCACACATTAAGACGGTTTAGTAAACATACCCCCTAGTTCCTACCTGTTCCAATTCCTCTCATAGACTATAATGAGAACTGTGCTTCTCTGATAGGAAATACAGACAGGGCTGAATAAAAGCAATGCTAAATTTGTGGGAGAAAATCCTCATTGGGCCAGTTTCTGTACTGAAGGAAATGTTTTAACAGAGTATGCACTGGATAACTGCTTCGGAGCTGCAACAAATATATTTCTCTCCTCGAATAACCCTCAATGCCCCCTATTACAATTGTTTAGAAAAACAATGACAATATCTTGAGCTATTTACCCTTTGGATGAATCAAATCCTATGTCTCACAGTACTAGAATTATACTATTAGGTGTCAGATATACAGTAAAGAATAGAAAAGATATGTTTCTTCAAGCAATGCATAGTTACCTGCAGAGCTCATTGCCAAAGGATATTATGTATGGAAAGAATATAACTGGATTCTAAAAGGGATTAAAGAGATTTATTGAAGACAGATCCATAACAGACTATTTAGTATACAGTCAGGGATATCACCTCAGACACTTTGGGGGTTATTCTGAGACACAAATAGCAGGGATGGACGTCCCCGGGGCTGATGGGAAACAGGCATTTCCCATCAGCCCTAGCGGTCTTAACAGAGCCACGAGGGAGAAACTCTCCCTTTGCGGCTCTGAAAGCCGGCCGGAGAGGGACTGATGCAGGGAGGGCTCTGCCGGGAAGGGGGGGGGGGGGCGCCGAACACTCGATTCTGATAGCAGCAGCCAACTTTTTATTTTTTATTTTAAATGTTCCCTGGTCTGATGGGGGGAGGGGGGTTAGGACTGGTAATGGGCTGTGGGCTGATGAGGGGGTTAGGACTGGTAATGGGCTATGGGTGAGCTAAGATTGAAAATGGGCTGATGGGGGTTTAGGACTGGAAGTGGGCTGATGGGGGGGTTAGGACTGGTAATGAGCTATGGGGGGGGCTAAGACTGGAAATGGGCTGTTGGGATTAGGACTGAAAGTATGCTGATGCGGGGTTGGCACTGGTAATGGGCTATGGGGGGGTTGTTACGATACGGCAGGTTTGCTATGGGTTCTAAATGGGCAGTGTTTGTAGTAGTTCCCAATGTGCCTGGTGGTTGTCACTGGATTATAGTAATGTAGAAATCTTTTAGTCTTTCTTTATCCATACACTCATTAAGAGGCATATTTACTAAAAGTTAGTGTATGGTAACATTATGCAAATATTTATGCAAATGATGCCCCTTATGCAAATGAGGCCCCCGCACCGAGTCTCCGCACATGGCCCCGCACCCCCTTTGGGCCACCCCTGACAGGATGCCATGGTGCCGCGGCTCCATTTAAAAGCCTGACTGAGCTATCCGGGCAGTGTCTGTACATGCAGGCCGACACAGAATCGCGATCCCCTTTGTTTGTCTGGCTCAGACTGGACGTACAAAAGGGATGTACGTGCGGAACAGAATCGGGCCCTTTGGCTACAAGAAGGCTAGGAGATGAGCATCTCTATATAGGCCATTTTTTAATCACTTCCTCTAAGCGGCACCTGCCTGCCACTGTTAGAAATATAATTCTAGAGTAGTTCTATCTTCTTTTTTTTTTAGTGCCTGCAACCCAGCTGCCTCTGGGTTTTCTTGGCAATGTATCACTAGAAGTAGATTGCCAGGCCTTTTCTTCCAAGACAATGAAGGGTAAAGTGACTTGCCCAAGGTCACAAGGAGTGCCAGTGGGAGTCAAACCCTTGATCTTCTGGGTACTAGACTTCTCCCCATTTCGTGGTTCTTTTACTAAAGTGCGCTAAGCAGTTAACGTGTTTTCTTGCACAGTAATTGCCCACTTGGGCCTGTAATAACACTCACGAGGGGGACATGACGGTTGCTGCACACTGATTTGCATACTTACTGCCACTCGTGTATTAGGGTGCTGAACGGGCAAAGAAGGGGCAAAGAGTGGGCATAGTGAACACATTCCAGTTAGTGCAGGGGGACAAATCGCACGCTGTCAATGTTGCCATTAGCGCGGGTGCACCTAACACCTCCTCAGTAGGTGGAGCTAAGTGCACCCATGGAATAGCGCTGTGCATTAGAGTAGACTTCCATGCATTAACTGTCAGGAACATGCTGATCACGCCTCCAACAGTTACCGCGGAAGCTTTGCACTTGATGCAGATTAGATTTGTGCTAAACATGCATTAAGTGCAAAAGCCTAACACACTTAAATAACAGGGCCCCTTAGGCTAACACATTTTGTGTGATCTTTTTTTCTCAAGAACTTCTGTTTTGTAATGATATGGCTATGCTGAACTGCAGAGCCGTCTAATTCCAAACACCTAATCGTGGATATGATGTTTTTTTACTTTTAGGATGCATCTGACCTCAATATACTCTAGATTTTATCACTGCTAATTAGACATTTTAGACAATTTTAATTAACATAACATAACTATTAATGCCCTAGTGCTGTTTCAAGGCTAGGGTGAGACTATAAAAGCCTAGTTGCCTTAAATGGTGCAATGAGTCTTGTCTTGTTACTGTGTGATCCATGCCATATGCGCAGAATTGAGCTATCACTAGTTCAACCAGCACAGGCCCTGATTTACAGCTGCTCATTATTCACTGATCATTAATTTCACGGCCATTCATCTTTTGAATTGCCAACACGTGATAGCAATCTACTAGTATGGCTCTGCTAAACATACGAAGCGAGCACAGGCATGTGTTGTCCCCTGAAACACACTGGTGCAATCATGATAAATCTCAAAGCCACCACATTTAATTTGCAATTACTTTTTATGTGCGACAACAACGTCTTTTGCTCCCAAGTGGAACATATGTATCTTGAAACGACCTGTGGTTAAATAACTGTGATTGAATGTATTTGTTTAGGGTTTGGTCAACTGGTGATCTTCTTTCCGTCCTTTACAATAATCCAGCATATCTACTAACAGCACAGCCCACCAGTAGTAGTATTTTAATTCACTGACTTGAAAAATGACGTATTCTATAAGCCAAGAATTGCGGTCGCCTTATTAGTCCATTTGAATGTATAGAAGTCAGGATCTACAAGTAAGTTATAAGTGAAGCTTTTTTATTGCAATAACTCAAAAGCTAGTCACAGATAAAATATTACATTACTGTAATAAAAAGGTGTCATCTAAAATGGGGAGCCCCAAAGCCATCCTGGGGGACTCTCAGTTAGTCGGGTTTGCAGGATATCCAAATGAATATGCATGAGATAGATCTGCATCCACTGCCCCCATTACATACAAATTAATTACATACATATTCATTGTGACTATCCTGAAAATCGGACTGGTTGGCGATCACTCAGGACAGCTTTGGGAGCCGCCTATCTACAGTTTGCTTGTTGACTTTCTTTCCAACCAAATAATTTGGTTAAACAGGCATACCCCGATATTCAATGGGAGCAACAAGGTTAGCAAACCCACTAACCATGTGACGCCCTTTATCCAGGATATTCAGTAACGCTAGCGCCGTTGGTGCCACTGAATATCGATAGGTTCTGCCGCTGTACCTCCCGATGCTAATCGGTTAGCAGTGGGGCATTCCAGCGGAGGTCTGGGGCGGCACCTGGCCATAAACAGGCAGCGGTGATATTGAGCCACTGCCCAGTTATGGCTAAGCGGCGAAAGTAAAGTGCAGCAAAGGCTGACCTAACTTTCACTGTGGATGCTGACCGTGCAGTGGCAATATTCAGTGGCTGCCCAATTTGCTTCCTGCAAATCTGGGCAACCCGGGTATTCCATGCCGGGGCTAGATATGACCTCAAGCATTGAATATCCAGGTTTAAAGTTTGGTGCTGCCGCTTTATATCAGGCTCATATATTGCTGTTCTTAAAAGCAGCTTATGGTACAGGAGGAAAATGCAAATGGCCCTTCTGAATACATAAAGGTTGTGTCACCAAAGTTCCATATTTAGAAAAATCACTGACAGAAAGTTATTTATTGAACTTAGGGGGATGTTTACTAAAGTGCGGTAAACGTGACTAACGCGCGTTATACGACGTTAACGACCGTAAGTGCCGTATAACGTGCGTACCGATGCGCTAACGACCGTTAATGTCATACTACGCGCGTTAACCGTAGTTAACGATCGTAAAGCTCTGCGGCGCATTAAAACAGCGCAGAAGGTGGAGAGTGGGCGGAGAGAAGGGGTCAATGGGCGGAGAGTGGGCGGGGAGAGGCTCCCCTCATACTAACGCGCTGAATTACAGAGCCCAATTCCAACGCGAATGAAAACCTGTCATTAAAGGCATTTAAAGGGAAGAGAAACCATTTCCGTCAGCAATGTACAGAAAAACCGGGGAAACCCACAAAACGTGAGCAGTGTGATACATGTGCACAGAACAAAATTTCACATAAAACGTTAAAAATGACCACAAGAAACATTTCAAAAAGCATAATTCATCTGGGCAACAGTGATAGCAATGGGCAACAAGGAACAACACTCCCTGTAAAGCACCAAAATAAAAAGAAATGATGTGTGGAAGGGTCTACGCTCCGCAGACTCTCCAGTGCCTGTAAGACCAGAGGGTCACAGGTTCAAATCCCAGCTGGGGCTCCTGCCAACCCCATCCCCATAGTTTTACCCACCACTAAACAGTGATAGTAAAGACACTCCTTTATTGCAGAGAACATACGCATGGCCTATATTTTACCACACCAAACACAGACACCAGAAACAGGCACATTACCTAAAGCAGAGTCCCGTAAATGCAGTCCTGGAGGGCCCCACACCATTCCGGCTTCATGCTGCCTCTAATAAAGATGCCTGTGCTGCATAGCTATGCACCACCCCCATGGTATGCAGATGTAGCTCATGCATATTTATGAGGGACAGCATGAAAACCCGAACAGTGTTTGGAACACCAGGACTGGAGTTGGGGAACTCTGCCGTAAAGCAGCAGCCAACAGGGCCACACACCCACCCACAGGCCACATTGGCCAATGCCTCCTGGAGAGGGAAGACATTGGGCCCTGCCTGTATCTCCCAATACTAGCAGTTGCATACCTTAGCAATGCCACCCTACACCTGGGTATATGGTACAGAGCTATCAAACGTTCCCTATGATAACTGGCAGATATCAATTCCTATGTTAAGCACAGTTTGCTCATTGAGCTCCACCATAACAATCATTCTGATGTCTGCGGTGTTTGCTGCAGGTCTTTTCTCTGACAGTGTTCACCACCCTGGGGAGTGACCCCCCAACAGCCTTGTGTACCATATCCATGCCTGTACTATGCCCATAACTGGTGTGGTGGGTATGGCTGCTGACCACCTCTATGGTAGCACAATGCTGGCATAGGTGTGGGGGTGGCTGTCTGTCTATCCAGCAATGTTGCCAGTATTGGGCTGCCAATGTGCATAATGAGGAGCAAGGTACCATGGGTATAGGCCGGACAGGGTGGCCTGGCCAGGGTGCATCTGCACAGGGCATAGGGCAGTGACAGGCACATTGTAGTGCCTGGCCACCACCTACACAGACAGGGTGACCTCAGTATATCCTGCTGAGAGATCACTCTCAGGCTGACTGTGCAGTGACCACAGCATGGCTAAGCACTCCCATAGTGCTATCTAGTATTTCTCTCATGTGATAAATATGGGTTTCCTTTTGGGGCCCAGTCACTGATGCATCTGCTTGCTGTGTATGCTAGCATCTCAGTTCTGGGTGCAGGCATCTCCACTGGGCACTAGCAGACTGTTTGCAGCTGGTAGGTGTTGTGATGGAGTGGCTTGCAGGGTGCAGTGGCTGATGGCTTGCACCAGGGGAATATCAGATAGTGGTGGGGTGCAGCATACCATATCCAGGCCTAATGTCTGTCTGCTATTGTGTTATGGCTGTGTACAGAGCTGCATTGACTGCCCTGTGGGGTGTCTGTTCCTCAGCAGGACTAGGGTTAATGTTCCCCTCTACTGCCACCTTTGCAGGGAGGTAGACTGTGGATCTTTTGATGGGAGACCCTGCTTGCCACCCTCAGCCCTGGGGGAGGGGGGTGGTGGTGCATGGGGGCTACACCTGACTGAAACAGACAGAGATGTTCAAGGTGGTCCTGCAGAACCTACCTATCTCACACAGTAACACTGCTTTGGATCTGTGCCATGGCCTCTTTCAGCCATGGACGGTGCTGTGGACCTGGTGCTGGGCGCCTCACTGCACCCTCAGGGTGAGCACAGTACCCGCACAATGTGACGGTGTGTAGCTACTCTGTGCCAGTACAACACATGGTCAGTACCCCCTACCAGGCCGAGGTGCTGTGGGGGTGCACATGGTCAGTTCCCCCTACCAGGCCGAGGTGCTGTGGGGGTGCATTCCCCATGGTGTGTATCTGTGGACAGCTGATTTGCATGTGCAGTGCATCATGGGTGTGACTGGCACAATCCAACCCTGTGAAACCCCAGCACCTGCTCACAGGCTCTGAAAAACCATAGGTCATCACACGTACATCTGCTAGCATAATGCATAGGTGCAAGACACCCTACAGAGTCTGTAAAATAAGATGCCCACACTGGTAAAAACACACGTACCCACGCACGTAAAAACACACGTACCCATGCAGTAAGAACACACGTACCCACGCACGATTGTACGCACGTACCAATGCACGCAACCTCGCATGCACCAACGTACGTGGCTAGGCACACTCCGAGGGTGTTTTTCTGACACCAATACTCAGCGTAACGAAAAACATGCCTCCTCTTTCCCTCTGTAATGTACTGGGTGATGCCTGGGACAGCCTTCTGCGTTAGGCACACTGGGGACTCGAACCCATGCTGCCTGTAACAGCGGTCAGTACCGTAACCATTGTGCTACAGCTCTGTTTCAGTGCTTTGTGTCTGTACGTCTTCTTACGTTTAACGCGCAGTGACGCGCCACAGCGCCTGGTAACGCTCGTTAATTTTTTTAACGCACGTTAGTGGTGACGATGTACCGCCCATGTCCTTATTTGGGGTTTCTGTTACTACCGCGGCTCCTAACGCGAATTGCACTAACGCAGTTTAGTAAACATACCCCTTAGTGTTGAAGAGGGCATGGCATTTGCAAAAAAAAAAGTTCAGAGATAACTGATGATTTGCAATTCCCCCTCTTTTTCCTCTGCTAGTATTTAAATATCTATCCATGACTTCATTTTTGGGTGGAGGGAAGGAGAGTATCCATACTCTCTTGCTAGTCACAAAAGCAGAGGCCTTTCCATGTAGAGTGCTTCCCCCAGGGGCAAGTGAATACTTCTTTGGTTTCCCCCTCTAACACCCCAAATATATAAGGAAAGCTTTCAAATAACAGTAGTAGAAAAAGTGAGAAATAGAGCAGTGTGATACAACGTCCTTGAGTGCGTAAAGGTAACGAAGCAGATACACTAGCAGACAGGGCTGGGACTAACATCAGGCAAACTAGGTGGTTGCCTAGAGTGCTGGCCCTCCAGGGGCGCCCATTGCTGCTGCTCTTACCCATCTCAGGACTTGCAGTAGCAGCAATGGCTACAAACAGCCCCGAAGTGCTTATTTTACAATTTTGGCACTGTGGGGCTGTTTGCTTCCATTCCATCTGGCAAAGACCCCCAGGGTGCCGAAGCTGTAAGGTAAGCACCAGGGGGTTGTTTGTGGCCATTGCCGCCACTGCAGGTCCCAGAGAGGGGCGGCATCGGTAGCAGCAATGGGGGCCACAGGGGCAGTAGGGGCGCAAGGGATGAGGTTCACCTAGGGAGCTCTGCTGGCAGACACATAATTAGGCCAATTTTCAAGTATCCTACACATGATTCAAATGACCCATCTAACTACAGTCCCATTTCAAATTTGCTTTCTTCATCCCTATCCGTCTGACTTCTCAGAGAATCCCTGGACAATGGCAAGCTTCCTATTATATTTAGCCGCTGCCCGGGATAACTGGCTAGTGACTGAGTATCACCCCTAGCCAGTTATCCCCAGGTGCCACATCCAATTCAACCCCAACTCTAGCTGGCTAGCATCGGAGCATTCAGTGGTGCACCCAAGGATGTTCAGCGGCTCAAACCACATTGGTGCTGTTGAATATCTCATGGAGCGCCATTTAGGCAGTTTGCAGGTCTGAAAACTGCCTAAATGGCTTTGAAAATGTCTTTAGTTGTCTAGAATATGGCTCCTATAGAATATGCGCAGGCATTTATATGCAGATGCAAAAAAAGCAGCACTTTCACGTTTAATCACCGCCACTTACATGTGGAAGCTCTTGAGTGATGCCACTTGCTTTCATCACGTGTAGGTTTCTAGAATCTATGCTCCCTCCGAATGTGCTGGAAAATACATGCATATTTGCTGGCGTTCTCAAATGTGTTTTACAAAATACTCCGCATTCAGCTGACTCTTGTAATATACTGGGGAACTGTGAATGCCCCAATTCCTATCTCAAGCAAATATGCCAAATGACACAGGAAGATATAAATTCACTTAACTCCAGTTAGGAAATCCTGTATCTTCTAAAACAATTTTCTTTATCTCACCACAACACTAAATTAACCTTAAATTAAAGGGGAAGGAAAAAGACCTCAGAGACTACTTAGGCTTCTCATGTCTCAGAAATCATAGGTCAGAAAAAACCTTCTAATTTCTTTTTTTTTAAATATTTTATAAACCTTTTCAATCTGATTGATTATTTTACTAATTAAATAATCATATGTGCAGTACTATAAACTCTCTATTCATCCATCCATCTCTTGTATTTCACATCTCCCTTTAAGCGCTGTACAGCGCTGCGTGCGTGGGGCTATATAAGTGATAAATAGTAGTAATAGTAGTAGTAGAAGATAAAACCATCTTAGGGTACTTCCCTTTTAGGCAGGCGTGTAAAGTCCGCTGCTTGCATCTTCTCTCTCCTGACTATTTTTCCAGCTTCTCTTATGTTTGGCATATATTATTGCCTGTCCTCTTTCTGTGATCTCTTGGAATTTATGAATGTTGACCTTTCTCCTTCTTTCAAAAACCATAGCAGCCTTTTTTCCTCTTAACTTTATTTGCTTTCCTAACAAAATGTTTTGTTGCTCTTGCAAAACCCCCTTCAGTGTTGTCCACGGCTCTTCTACTTTTTCTATATTTTCTCATCTGGTTCATAGGAGGTACTCCCCTATCTTAAATGCTAGTTTTTGTGACATCTATGACCCTTGTCTTTGCATGAACCATCTCCATTTATGCCTTAATGCTCAAACCAGGGCCGTAACGATGGTGAAAAGCACCCTGTGCGAGTTGCACATCGGGCACATGCCCCCCTTCCGCACCTCCATCTAGCCACTTTATGGGGGCGAGAGAGAAGAGGCGCGCACCCGATGTGCAACTCGCCGGCACACTAAGCCGAATTGCGCCCCTTAAGTCTTTGCGCCTTGTGTGGCTGCACTTCTCGCACAGGGCTCGGTACGGTCCTGGCTCAAACCACACCATACGGTGACCACTGGATCACCCACTATGACACCAGAAAGACCATCCCCATTCAAAAGAACCATTTCGGGTGTTGCCCCTCCCATGTGGGATTCTATAGAGAATCCCAAGATCTCCCCACTTCTAGATGACAGTATACCCATGATGTCCTATCAGCATCTTACAAATTGAAATCACCTAGAAATAACACTTCCTTTTTCATACCAATTTTGTGAATACTTGTATCTTCAGTCAAACCACTATCTATCTCTTCTGCATGTGAGAAAGGTACAGGTTTGGCTAAAGAGTATCTAATGCCCTAAGCAGTCGCCTAGAGTACTGGCCCTCCATGGATGCTCATTGCCACCACTGTTACCCCTCTCTGGGACCAACAACTGTGACAATGGCTTGAAACAGCCCCTCAGCCCTTACCTTCAAGTTTTGACACCAGGGGCTGTTTTGCTTCTGCCCCCTTTGACTCCCGATGCCGCTTTCTGTTTGTGGCTATTGCAACCGCTGTCAGTCCCTGAGAGGGGTGGCATCGGCAACAATGGGCACTGCAAGGGGGAGCAAAGGATGAAATTTGCCTAGGGTGCCTCATCTCCTTGTGCCAGCCCTAGCCCTATGTGAACCTTTGGTTGGTTGCCTCTCTTAAATTGTCCAGCATCTCCCCTTCTCCCCTTGTAATCAAAATGTCCAGGATCTTCTCCCTCTCTCCTCCTCCTGCCACCACTGCAGTTCCTGATTCTGACATCCTATCTCCACTGGGGCCTGCATATAAAACAAGCACAATGGGGCAGTGGGCCTTTGAGTGCCTATGCATGCACACTGAAGACCTGCACATCATGCTCCCTCCAACAAGAACTTCAGAGGGGATGGGATGCACAGATGTTCAAAGGCCTATCACCACATTACCACTGTCACTGCCCAGTTTATTGTTGTGTTTCCTACTTGTACTGCCCCCCAAAGTATGCCATCCTAGGTAAATGCCTAGTCCATCTGGGCAGCCCTGGGTCATGCAGCGGGGAAAAGGAGGGCTGAGAATACAGGCGTCGTTGGTGCCTGTGAGGAGGACATCCTCACAGGTGGCAGGGGCACGCCGGGCCATCCTCGGGCCTGATTCTGGCTACTGCAGGAACATTTTGTTCCCGCGGTCCAGAATTGGGTCCAAATGGGCCCATCTTGCTTGGGGCCATCTGGACAGCCAAGATGTGCTCCTATCTAAATCAGGCTCCACATCACAGTAAATACAACTGACCATCATACAAACAAATAGGCCTTCGTTAGTTTTCAAAAACTCAAATAATCAGATTGTAGTCAAATAGATGGTGGGGCAGAATTATAACTAGCAGGACCAATTATTGAAAATGTTCTTGCTTGAGTGCTAGTTTTACACACCAGAGAACATAAGAACTGCTATACTGAGTCAAATGAAAGGTCCATCAAGTCCAATTTCCTGTTTCCAACAGTGGCCAATCCAGGTCACATGTACCTGGCATAGCCCATAAGAATCACCAGTCCAAGGTGAGTAGTCCAAATTTATTGAAAAACAGGACTAAACCTGTCCTGTCCATAAGGAATACCTGACGCTTAACAGACATGGCAGTGTTTCGACTAGGCCTTCTTCAGGGATTAAGACTACAAGTAAAATAACATTAAATAAATATTAAAATCATAATAATGAAAGTATAAATATAAAATAAAAAGCAATGAAAGCAGAAACAAATAGACATGGTACATATAAATAGGCTATACTGTAAAACCTTAAATAAATCTATTTATTAATATGGATACAACAAGCAATTAAAAAACAATACTTAAAACAAGTATGAGCGCATTGAATTCAGTGGGGCCACGGCTCCGATATCACACGGAAACCGCTACCACTGCTTGTAAACATACCCCTAAAACATCTTGAAAAGAAATAGGTAGCCTCATAACAAATACAAATTAATAAGCGTAATAATTCATATGTAAACTAATAGGTTGTGTATTCATAAATAAAACAGCCTGAAACATACATTGCAAAAATCATAGATAAGTGTTTTCAACACATTAGACATGTAGAACCGCATTACCCATGGAGTAAAGCAATAAAAAAGAGGAGGCATATAACCAAACTAATCTTAAAACCTAACTCACATGAGACGCACTGTCTTCGGCAACATGATGGTAAACCACTCAGCAGATAGCCTTCTTAGGTCTGACTAGAAAGGGGGAAATATAATTGTGTAAAAAATGTTATTAAAAAATTATGCAGCAACAATAATGTTGGCTGGTTAAAAAACTGATGATATCCTAAAAGATCCTAACAAATAAATAAAATAAAAAATGTCTGGCATTAATCAAAAACGTTGAAAATTATGACTTCTGTAAAAAACATACATATCTATGAGTGTGTTTAAAAAAGGGGTCCCCATATATTGGTGTACATAATCACAACTAAAAATAATTTCTGGTATATCTTAAATACCAGCCATACATGTGATGCCATAAAATACAGTCATAAAATTGAAAAATCAAAAAGAATAAAAGGAAGTGGAGTAGTAGCCTAATGGTTAAGAACACTGTCTTGGGAACCCAGGAGACCAGGGTTCAATTCCCACTAGTACTCCTTGTGGCCTTAGACAAGTCACTTAATTGCCTCCATTGCCTCAGAAAAATCCAAGTTATCAATGTCCCTGTTTAATGTACATTACCAAGTTTAAGTTTCAATGTAAGCTGCTTTAATTGAAATGATAAAGTGGTATGTTTAAATACAAAGTGGTATATAAAACCTATTAAATAAATAAATAAACAGACCATAACAACACATCTAAAACTGAATAAATAATAGCCAAGAATCAAATGAAAGACCTTAATATAAAATTGTTCCAAATGATCTTACAGCTAAAATTCTGATACATGGTAGAACAGGCTTGTAAAATCATACAGGGTCCAAAACAACATCTGATTAAAAGGGAGATAATAAATAACTAGAAGAGCTGTTGAACAAAATAACTCATTACAGCAACCACATGCATAAGTACTACAAATTGCTTGCAACCCTGTCCTTAAAAAACAAAGCTGTTATAAAACAAAGCAATGAGTAAAATGAAAGAACCAATTCATTTAAGAAAGTAAGTACCTATGTGAAAAAAAATCATAGAATAGCTCCAATCCGTGAAATGCTGTCTGCCAGCAGGCCAATGAAAGACCAGGAAGAATACAGAATGCCAGGTCTGCATATTCAAAGCAAGTTTTGCACCAGGAGCTGGTTGTCATGACAGCAAGATGCTGTATGGAACACATATGCCTCTTGCTGAAATGTCTCAATTCAAAAAACATAGACTGCAAAGGGCATTATATGAGCCTCTATGGCAGAGCAACCACAAAATTTGGTAGACCATATGGAAATTTAGAAATTGAAGAGATTGTAAAGACTAAGGTATATCCTTTTTACTAATGTAAGTTAGATACAAGGCTTTGATAAGGCAGGCAAAGAGAGAACTTGAAAAAAAAGCTTGCCATAGAAGCAAAAAGACACATAATAAAAGGTTTTTCAAATACATTCGTAGCAAAAAAGCTCTCAGAGAGTCAGTTGGACCATTAGATAATAGAAAGGTAAAAGGGGTACTAAGAAGGGACAAGGCCATAGCAGAGAGACTGAATGACTTCTTTGCTTTAGTCTTTACTGAAGAAGATGCAGGGAAGTTACCCATGACTGAAATGGTATTTAAAGGTGATGCATTGGAAGAATTAAAATAAATATTGAAACTAAAGAGTAGCAAATCACCTGGACTGGATGATATACATCCGAGGTTGTTAAAAGAACTGAAATATGACATTGCAGACCTACTATTAATAATCTCTGCACTACCATTAAAATCATCTGTAATACTTGAGAATTGGTGACTGGCCAATGTAACGCCAATTTTTAAAAAGGGTTTCAGGGGTGATTCAGGAAACTACAGACCAGTGAGCTCTTAAAAGGGTTTTTTGTATATTTTTTAAAGCAAGGTTACTTTCTTTTTGGTGCTTTAGGGGAACTTTCCTTGAGCACAGTAGGTTGCTGAACTCTAGTAACCTCCTCAGGTTTAGAAACTGCTAACACCTGAAGGGGGCGGAGCCTGATGTCCAGCGGGTAGGACGCTTTGCGTTGAAGCTCCCGAGAGGCCTACTTAGAATCCTGACTTAATACCTATACAAAGTTTCTATTTCGCTCCGAGCTGACCGGGGCACCTCGGGGGGGATGGCGGCCCATAAACCAGCGCGCTTGGACTTCGGGTCTCCTTCTTCTTCTCACGGAAAACGCTCCAAAACAGAGGTGTCCTCCCCGCAGAAGATGGTTCCATTTCGTGAAAACCCCGCAATGCACCTGGAGATTTTGGAGGAAATACGCGGCGTGAAGGAATTGGTGCAGTCCAATGGAGAAGCGCTTCGAGCCATGCGAGAAGACTTTGGAGTGCTCCAGGACCGACTTGAAGGTCTTTCATTACGGCAGGACAATATGGCGGGGGTCCTCGACTTGCACGAGGTGCGCTTGGGCAAACTGGACAAGGCTGAGCGCCAGATACAGAATCTTCAAAAGGAGTTGGAAGATAGCAATAATCGAGCCCGTCGCAACAATGTGAGGCTCCTCGGAATGCCGGAGGGGGTGGAAGCAGGAGATATAAGAGAATTCTTGCTCAAAACTCTTCCCTCCTTGCTGAAGATCACTTTTCACAGAGAACTGGAAATCGATCGAGCACACCGTGTTCCTGCCCACATGGCGCTCAACCGCACGACCCCCCGGCCTATTATCTTTAGCTTGCTACGATATCAACAAGTGGAACAAATTTTACATGCTGCCCGAGCGAATCATCATTTGGAATTTGAAGGTCGTAAGGTCTCCTTCTTTCCTGATTTGGCAAAGCCTACCGTTGACCGTCGGAAGAAACTCCTTGCTTTTCGCCCTCGACTTCAACAGCTACAGGCTCGCTTTGGCCTGTTGTATCCAGCGAAGCTCCGAGTGACTCTCCACAACCAGACCAGGACGTTCGAGGATCCTGATCTGCTATCAACATTTTTGGACTCCAAAGAAGCAGAGCAGATGCGCTAATCCCAAATCTTGGACTCTTATCTGCCGGCTCTATCCGCCATTTTGAAGGGCCCGATGTGGCGGTCATAGCCAAGCACAGAAATAGCCTGGACTTTCTTTCTTTCTCTGTATGACTTTTGTTTTTTGGTCTCCTATCCCTTCATGATGTGTGCCTCGGTCGGATTCGGAGCACGCACAGTCCTACAGGTTATGTGTTTTTTCAATTTCGGCCTTCTCTGGGGTTTCTCCCCGCAGACACATGGTCGCCAGTAATTTTGGGGTTTTGCTTCTCCTCTACCGTACTGCGGTTTTCTTTGTTAATGTGGGGCGCTTCATTGTATTATATTAGCTTATTTTTCCTATGTTATGTGTACAGCCAGATACAGTCAGTTTGAGGGACATAGTGAAATTATGTGTGCTATCATGCTCAGAATTTTTAACTTTTCTGAATGGCCTTATGTAAAATCTTATTATTCATCGTCAAGGCATTAATGGTCCACTCAAAGGAACGTAAATCCTTAGCTATCTTAGCCATGAGCATGTTGATTTGGTGTCTCTTCAGGAAACGCATTTAAACTCTGCTGAAACACTGAAACTCAATGCTAGGCCTCACATGGTAGCTGCCTATTCTCCCACCGTTTCCAAATGGTACGGGATAGCCATTCTGGTTAAGAAGTCTTTGCACGCTAATGTACCTGATATTAGCGCTGACATGGAGGGTAGATGGGCCCGTGTATACCTTGAGGTTGAAGATAGTGAATTCACGTGTATTTGTATTATGCCCCGAATGTGGACAACCCTGCTTACTATGCAAGTATTGCGCAGTTGGCCTCGGCCTCTGCCAATGCTCCATTAATACTTGGTGGCGATTTTACTCATGTGTTCCCTCAATCTTTTCTTCTCAAACAAGGTGCTCGTTGGTTGGAAGATCCAGTACCGAGTAGACCTGTGTGGCTAGATATAGAAGCGGGCCTTTGCTAACCGATTCCTCTTACTTTTCTCCCTGGTATGACTCTCCCATCAGACTCCCACTATCCACCAATGCTTTTAGACACTTTAGGTGCCTTTAATACTCTTATGCAATCTTTCGACTCCCGACTCTGGTCAGTGCAACTTCAGCATCGCATTCGGAGCACTAGAGTACTCCCGCCATCGACATTCTCTACATAAGGTTGATTGGAGACTTTCCGCTCTCTCGGTAGTTCACCGGGTGTAGCATCCAATTTTACTAAACCTTATGTAATGCTATCACTAGAGATACCTCTATAGCGCAGAAAGTATGGGAGAGAGAATTGCATGTGACTTTGACCTCGGAGCAATGGAGCCTTATCTGGAGTAGAGGGACACAGGTTCCCGACCCGCCTCACTCACTCAGACCCTCTTCTTTCTAGCCCACCGGTGTTTTTACACTCCTCACAGATTAGACAAATGGAACACTACTCAGGGCAATGGTTGCTGGACACGTCCTGCGGCCATTGGTTCATTGCCTCATGTTATGCATGAATATCCCGCACTACAGTATTACTGGCGTCGGGTCTGGGGTCGTATTTAGTCTATCTCGCACTCTCAGGAGTCCCTTTCTTGGAGGATAGTGGGACTTCGCCCAGTTGCGGGGATCCCCTCTCTCCCAAAAATGGCTTATCTCCTTTCGAACTTTAAGCTTGGCATTGCTATTTCCCTAATTAAGTAATACTGGAAAATTAGCTCCCATCTGAGCCCCAATGAATGGTGGAATCATGCCTGTCTTTACAGTAAATATGAACAAATACCTCGGCTGTTCGCTTCCTCCGTTCAGACTCCTTCTCATTGGTCTCAATGGAAGATGCTCAATGACTATGTACATTTTGCTAAATGCTCTCACCTGACTGTCTAATTTTGTATATATCTCTGTCCCATGATCATGCTGTATTGTAGATACTCTTTTGATCGTTCGATGTATAATCACTGTTAATTGGAAGCGCTCACATGCTGATATAACCGGGTAGAGAAGAAGCATCGGGGTGGGGGGTAATGGGTTTACTTTTCCTTATTGTATACTTGTATTGTCTCTTTTGGTGTGTTGTTTCTTTTGTTTGTTGCAAAATGAAAATAAAAGTTTAAAAAAAAGAAACTGCTAACACCTAATCAGGAGTTAGTGGGCCTGATATCCTGAGTGCAGCTGAGGCCTGCATAAAAGGCTCCAGTGCCCTGCCCTGTTGAGGCTTTCCTAACCAGGGCTCTACAGATCAACAAACAGTAAGGATTTGAGGGTTTGTTTGTTTGTTTGTTTTTATTATATTACATTGTTAGCTCTCTGACTGGGAGCTCTTAAAAGGGTTTTTTGTATATTTTTTAAAGCAAGGTTACTTTCTTTTTGGTGCTTTAGGGGAACTTTCCTTGAGCACAGTAGGTTGCTGAACTCTAGTAACCTCCTCAGGTTTAGAAACTGCTAACACCTAATCAGGAGTTAGTGGGTCTGATTTCCTGAGTGCAGCTGAGGCCTGCATAAAAGGCTCCAGTGCCCTGCCCTGTTGAGGCTTTCCTAACCAGGGCTCTACAGATCAACAAACAGTAAGTATTTGAGGGTGGGTTTGTTTGTTTTTATTATATTACATTGCTAGCTCTCTGACTGGGAGCTCTTAAAAGGGTTTTTTATATATTTTTTAAAGCAAGGTTACTTTCTTTTTGGTGCTTAAAGGGAACTTTCCTTGAGCACAGTAGGTTGCTGAACTCTAGTAACCTCCTCAGGTTTGGAAACTGCTAACACCTAATCAGGTGTTAGTTCCCTCCCAACCCACCCCGACTCCCACCCACCCCTAGTGAGCAGTCTTGCTTTATAGGGCACCTCCCCCTTTAACAAATCACAGAGAATTGGACCAGCACATTTTGAATATAATTAAAGAGATTTAACTGCTTTTTCTCTGAAAGGACAGCTGGGAAACCGGCTGGTACTTGGTACATCTCTCTCTTTTGCTTTAACAGATACCTAAGCTCCACAAAGAGAACAATGGCTGGCAAAAATCGTATTGTTAAAGCTGTTGCCCCCGTTACAGCTTCTGCCTCGGTCCAGACAGAGGTCCTAATGCCAGTTGAAGGACCAGTTCCATGTGCAGGGTGCCTGCATGCTGAAGCTCTGAGGAAACAAGTGGAGGAACTCAGAGAGGAGGTGGCGAGGCTGAGGAGCATTCAAGACAGTGAAAAGTACATTGATGAGATGTTTCTTGCTTCAACGAAGCTCTCCAGCACAGGAGAAGATGGGTGCCAACAGAATGTCGATGGTTGGACACAAGTCACCAGGGCCTGCAAAATCACCAATCCAACTTCTCCAGCCCTTGAATTGAAGAATCATTATGCAGCCCTGGAAGTGGAGGAGGTGAAAGCATCCCTGGAAAAGAAGAACCAGAGTTCAAGTACCCCAAAGTTGCAGAATCAGTGACCAGAAGGAAATGAAGGGTAGTGGTGGTTGGAGACTCTCTTCTGAGGGGTACTGAGGCGTCCATCTGCCGACCAGACTTGATGTCCAGAGAGGTATGCTGTCTGCCTGGTGCCAAAATCCAAGATGTTACGGAGAGTTTGCCGAGACTCATCAAGCCCACTGACTATTACCCAATGTTGCTAATCCATGTTGGAAGAAATGATACTGCCAAGTATACCTCAGAACGTATCAAAAGTGACTTCATGGCTCTGGGACAGATGGTGAAGCAGTTAGGTGCACAAGTGGTGTTCTCTTCAATCCTCCCTGTTGAGGGTAAAGGCCAAGGCAGAGAGGCTCGCATCCTGGAGATGAATGCATGGCTGCGTGGATGGTGTCATCGAGAGAGTTTTGGTTTCCTAGACCATGGGATGCTGTTCCAAGGGTTGCAGAGCAGAGATGGCATCCATCTGTCCAAGAAAGGTCAATGCATCTTCGGTAGTAGACTGGCTAATCTACTGAAGAGGACTTTAAACTAGATTCGTTGGGGATAGGCGAAGAAAGCCCCCAGGTAAGTGAAAGCCCCCAGGTAGGTGATACATTAAATACCTTTATGGAAATGGGTAACAGGGGTAACATATGGAAAGCAGTGTGTATAAATGCCCGTAGCATGGGAAATAAGATCCCTGATGTTGAAGCTTTGGTGGGAGTGGCTGACTTGGATTTAGTGGCAGTTACAGAAACATGGTTCACAGAAAACCATGACTGGGATTTAACTATACCTGGCTATACTTTATTCAGAAAGGACAGGGTAGGAAGAAGGGGAGGAGGAGTGGCACTATATGTAAAAACTACTATTAAAGCTTTGGAATTACAGAGCTTAAAAGGGAGAGAGGAGGCATTGTGGGTTAAACTAGAAAGAGGGAAAGAGAAATCTATTTGCATTGGTGTGATATACAGACCTCCCTCACAAGAGGAAGAGGTGGACAGAGAGTTAATTGAAGACATACGCAGCATTGCTAGGAAAGGGGAAGTGCTACTGATAGGAGATTTCAATATGCCAGATGTTGATTGGCACATTCCTGCTGCAGTATCATCTAGAAGTAAGGAGATCCTGGATTCTCTACAAGGAGAACTATTCAGGCAATTGGTAACAGACCCCACACGTGAAGGGGCCATACTGGACTTGGTGCTTACCAATGGTGAAAGTGTTTCTGATGTTGTAGTGGGAGATCATTTTGCATCCAGTGATCACCAGATGGTGTGGTTCAGTATTAGGACTAGGGCTGTTAGAATCCATTCCAAGGTGAGGATCTTAGACTTTAGGAAGACTAACTTTGCGAAGATGGGCCAATATCTCAGGGAGTCGTTAGTGGGATGGGAACAGCTGGGGGATGTAGAAAAACAGTGGGCAAAACTGAAAGGGGGTATTTTAAGGGCAACCAACCTTTTTGCTAAAATGGTAAATAAAGAATTACTATGTAGCCATCATAGAATTAGACCCACAATCTCATTACAATTTTGTTTTGTCGGAGCCCACCGGGGGAGGGCTAGAACAGTTTACCTAACCCCCGCCAGACGGTAGACTACTTTTATTTTATATTTCACCCTAGTGTAATAAACAATTACTTATCTTCACGAAAAAATCACTGCACTTATTCTCCTCCACGTTGCAAATCACAAAGGTGATTTGATTTTGATTTGCAACGCGGAGGAGAATAAGTGCAGTGATTTTTTCGTGAAGATAAGTAATTGTTTATTACACTAGGGTGAAATATAAAATAAAAGTAGTCTACCATCTGGCGGGGGTTAGGTAAACTGTTCTAGCCCTCCCCCGGTGGGCTCTGACAAAACAAAATTGTAATGAGATTGTGGGTCTAATTCTATGATGGCTACATAGTAATTCTTGGAGATTTTCCATCATAGGAGGGGTTCTTACTGCAAAATGGTAAATAAAGGCAAAAGGAAAAGGAGACCGCTATGGTTTTCGAAGGAAGTAGCTGAAAAAGTGAAGAAAAAGAGGGAGGCCTTCATGAAATACAAGAGATCAAAGAGAGAGGAAGGCAGGCATGTGTATTTGGAAAAAACTTAGAGAAGCTAGCAAAGTAGTCAAGAAGGCAAAGATTCAAAAGGAGGAGGAAATAGCCAATGCAATAAAATGGGGGGATAAGATATTTTTCAGATATATTAGTGAGAAGAGGAAGGGCAAAAGTGGTATTGTCAGACTCAAGGGTGCAGGGGGGGAATATGTAGAAGCTGATAAGGATAAAGCAGAATTGCTTAACAAATATTTTTGTTCTGTGTTCACAGATGAAGAACCAGGAGCAGGACCTCAGAAAACACCCACAAATAGGAACAGAAGCGAGGGACATATTGAACAATTTTCAGAAGACTGTATTCGTGAGAAACTAGCTCAACTTAAAGTAGACAAAGCGATGGGACCGGATGGGATACACCCTAGAATACTGAGGGAACTTGGGGACGTTCTAGCAACTCCACTGACTGACCTTTTCAATGCCTCGTTGGAGTCGGGAGTGGTGCCAAAGGACTGGAGAGAGGCTCATGTGTTGCCTTTACACAAAAACGGAAGTAAGGATTTGGTTGAAAACTACAGGCCGGTTAGTTTAACTTCGGTGGTGAGTAAATTATTGGAAACACTGCTGAAAGAGAAAATAGTGAGGTTTCTGGAGTCCAGCGGATTACAGGATCTGAGGCAGCATGGATTCACCAGAGGCAGGTCTTGTCAGACAAATCTGATTGATTTCTTTGACTGGGTGACCAGGGAGCTGGATCGAGGGAGAGCTCTAGATGTGGTGTATTTAGATTTCAGTAAAGCCTTTGACACTGTTCCTCACAGGCGACTTATAAACAAACTGAGCACCCTAGGGATGGACCCTAAAGTTACTGCTTGGGTTAGAAATTGGTTGGGTGGGAGGTGATAAAGTGGGAGGGAGGAGTGGCCTAGTGGTTGGGGCAAAGTACTACAGGCCGGAAGGTCAGTGGTTCAAATCCCACTAGAAGACAGCAACCTTGGGCCAGAAGGACTGGGGTTTCTAGTCCCACAGGTGCTCTTTGTGGTCTTGGGCAAGCCACTTAACCCTCCATTGCCCATGTTCCCTGTAAGTATTAGTCTATGTGTCTCATATCCCCTCGTGTTAAATGTATCCCCCAACCGCTTTGACCCAGTGAAAAGCAGGATATAAATGCAGCTAAATAAATAAAATAAATAAATAAAGAGTACAAGTAAATGGAGCTCACTCTGAAGAGAAGGATGTTACCAGTGACGTGCCCCAGGGATCTGTCCTTGGTCCAATTCTTTTTAACATCTTTGTTAGTGATATAGCGGAAGGGCTGTCGGGTAAGGTTTGCCTCTTTGCAGATGATACCAAAATCTGCAATAGAGTAGACACCCAGGAAGATGTAGATAACATGATGAGGGATCTAGCTAAGCTTGAAGAATGGTCTAGAATTTGGCAGCTGGGATTTAATGTTAAAAAATGTAAGGTCATGCATTTGGGCTGCAGCAATCCAAGGGAGCAATACAGTATAGGAGGTGAAGTACTTTTGTCCACTAAAGAAGAGCGGGACCTAGGCGTGGTTGTGTCTGATGATCTTAAAGTAGCTAAACAGGTAGAAAAGGCGACGGCAAAAGCTAGAAGGATGCTTGGGTGCATGAGGAGAGGAATGGCTAGCAGAAAAAAGGAGGCGATAATGCCTCTGTATAAGTCTTTGGTGCGACCTCATTTGGAGTATAGTGTGCAATTCTGGAGACCGCACCTTCAAAAGGATGTGAACAGGATGGAGTCGGTGCAGAGGGTGGCTACTAAAATGATTAGTGGGCTTCATTATAAAGCATATGAGGACAGACTTAAGGATCTTAATATGTACACCTTAGAGGAAAGGTGGGATGGTGATATCATTGAGATGTTTAAATACCTCCGTGGCATAAATGTTCAGGGAGAGAGCCTCTTTCAATTGAAAACAAGTTCTGCTACAAGGGGACATGGGATGAGGGTGAAGGGAGATAGATTCAGGAGTGATATACGGAAATATTTCTTTACGGAAAGAGTAGTGGATCCATGGAATAGTCTCCCAGTGGAGGTGGTAGAGATGAGGACAGTAACTGAATTCAAAAAAGCATGGGACCAACACAGAGGATCTCTAAAGGTAAAAAGTGGACTGTTGTAGTTCTTGATATGGAAGGACAGACTAGATAAGCCATGTGGTGTTTTTCTGTCATCATGTTTCTATGTTTCTATGTTTCTACCTGGTAAAATGGTAGAAACCATTATAAAGAACAAAATTACAGAATATGTAGTCATGGTTTAATGGGTGAAAGCCAAAATGGCTTCAGCGAAGGAAGGTCTTGTCTTACTAATTTGTGAAGTTTTGTTTGAAGGTGTGAATAAACAGGAAGACAAAGGTAATCCAGTCGATATAGCTTATCTGGATTTTCAGAAAGTCTTTGACCACATCTCTCATGAGAATCACTTGGCAAAATTAAAAAGTCATGGGATAGGAGGCAGTGTACTATTGTGGATCAGGAACTGGTTAAAAGATAGAAAGCATAAGGAAGGGTTAAATAGCCAGTTTTTCCAATGGAGAAAAGATTGTGGAAAATTTGCAAGAGGACCTTGATAAATTGGAAGACTGGACGTTCAAATAGCAGATGAAATTTCATGTGGACAAGTGCAAAGTTATGCACCTAGGAAAGAACAACCCAAACTATAGTTACACGACGCAAGGTTCCACATTAGGAACTACCACCCAGGAAAAAGATTTAGGCGTCATTGTGGATAACCTGTTGAAACCCTCCACTCAGTGTGCAGCAACGGCCAAGAGAGCAAATAAAATGCTATGAATCATAAGGAAAGGAATGGAGAATAAAACAAAGGATATTATAATGCCTCTGTATCGTTCCATGGTGTGACCACACCTTGAATGTTGTGTGCAATTCTGGTTGCCGTATCTTAAAAAGTATACAGCAGAATTAGAAATGGTACAGAGACGAGCCACCAAAATGGTAAAGAGGATGAAAGGATAACCCTATGAGGAGAGGTTTAAAAGGTTAAGGCTCTTCAAACTGGAAAAGAGGGATTGAGGGGAGATATGATAGAGGTCTATAAATTAATGAGTGGAGTGGAATGGGTAAACGTAGATCGATTGTTTATGCCATCAAAAAATAGAAAAACTAGGGGACATGCAATGAAGCTACAGTATAACTCATTTAAGATTAATAAGAAAAAATATTTTTTCACTCAACATGTAATCAAACATTGGAATTCATTGCAGGAGGGTGTAGTAAAAGCTGTTAGTTTAGATGGGTTTAAAAAAGGTTTGGAAAAGTTCCTGGAGGAAAGGTTCATAAACCATTATTAAAGAGGACCCAGGAAATCCACTGCTTGCCCCAATACAAGCACTGGGAACCTGTGTCTTTTGGGGAAACTGCTAGGTACTTGTGACCTGAATTGGGCACTGTTGGAAACAGGATACTGGGCTTGATGGACTTTGGTCTGACCCAGTATGCAGAGGCGGCTTAAGGCAATCTGCTGCCTGAGGTGAGGGATGAGATGGCACCCCCCCCCCCCCAGCGGGTGGGGAGGAGGAGGAGGCTTTCTCAAAACTCCAGTCAGAGACTGAACCAAACCAAAAAAGCCGATTAGATAATGTGGAGGAAATGCAAGATGTTTGCACACCAAGGAACTAAAAGAAAGAACGAGGACCACAGCACAGTTTATAACACCAAATTATAACTCATTTTTATTTTGTTGTTATAAACAGCATTATTATTCTTGCTTTTTCTTTTTGAACATATATTTCACAGAACCCCCTTCCTCAACAATGGGAGCAGATCAGAACTAGGACTTTCACTCATAGAACTCAATATCTAAAAAAAAAAAAACATCTTATTCTGATCATCTCACTAACAATAACAAACATTCTCCAGTACCAGTCATATTGTGAACTAATACAAAGTCCTACAACAGTCACTGAGGATCTGTAGAGCAAATCTACCATATCATACCAGCACAACTTCCAAAACTCACATAAGGAGTCTACCACTAAAAGCAGCACTGTAAATACTGCAGAGGGCCTTAGAACATCCAAACACCTATTTGAAAAGCTGAACAATTCAGATTACTACAGTAGAGATCCCTGCGTACAAACTCCATGTTAACAGAATACCTGGCCTTAGCCACAAACTCAGAGCACAGACCCTCATCAAGTGCAGAATAAGTGACCATAACCTAAAAATTATCATACGTAGATAAAAATTAATCTGAAACCCCAAGAAGTCAGATTCTGCATTCAATGCAAATCTGGAGAAATAGAAATACATGCATTTCCCTGTACTTTATAAAATATAAAGATAGCACCAAGTCCAATCATTAAATTGAAAATAAAATTTTCTTCTACCTTTTTTGTCTGACCATTTTATTCTCTGATCATGCTGGTCCCTATCTGAGGCTTCTGCTTTCTTCTGTGTTCTCTTAGCTCTCTTTCTACGGTCTCAAGTCCATGTGCCATTTCTTGTCTCTCCTTTTGTTTTCTTCACTTCCTTCCATCTTGTATTTAGCTTTCTTATATTTATTTCTCTCTTTCTCTGTCCACTCAGATTTCATTTCTTTCTATCCAGTTCTCAATCTCCCCTTTTTTTATGCTATCTACCTACCGCTTTTCAAACTTCACCCTAGTCCTTCCATTCCCCAGCTCTTCTTTCGTGATCAATTACTCCCCCATCTTTTGCTCACTCTCTCTTCCCCTCTATGTCTAACATCTCTCACCCCCATTCAATATGTGTCCCTCTCTCTGTCTCTCTCTTTCACTCCATCCAGTACCTCCACTCTCTTTCCTTCCATGTGTGCCCTCTCCCTTCCTATCCCCCTGCAACCAGTATCTACCCCATATCCATTCTGCATTCCTTCAGCCCAATCTAAACAGATCAGTTGGAGAACATAATCTGCAGCATTCATGCCACAATGTCTCCTATTGTCCCATGCCCCGCCTCCTGGCTTTGAAGCATGAAAACAGAGCTTGCCCCAATCCTCCTCAAACTAATATCAACCTCCTTCATCCAAGGATACTTCCCAAAATATCTGAAAAAGCTTCCATCCGACCAATACTAAAAAACCCTAAACTTGACCCAAATCTCCCTAGCTCCTTCAGACTTATTTCCAGCTTGCCATTCATTGCAAAAATAATTGAAAAGGTAGTCCTCCTTCAACTCCAAAATCACATTGATACAAATGCCTTCCTGGACTCACATCATCACGGTTTCCGCAATCACCATGGAGTGGAAACCTTATTAATATCCCTAATCGACAGACTCATCAAGAGTATAGAAAACACTCAAGGTTTCATCCTCATCTTTTTGGATATTGCCTTGGCAATCAACACTATATGCCATGAAATCCTCCTATGGCGTCTCTTCACTATAGGAATTCCTGGCACCGCCCTTCACTCCTATCTCACAAACCACAATCAATTTGTACAAAATTAGCCAAAAAAACCTCCAACTTATTCCGCTAGACACAAAGGAGTCCCTCAGGGCTCAGCCCTCTCTGCACTCCTATTTAACATCTATATACATCTGGTCTGCAACATCATAAGCACCACTACTTGAGCCTCACGACTTCCGTACGGTCTACCAGGCAATGATACTACCGCACTTTGACTTCTGCAATGCCATTCAGCAAGGCCTCCCAAAAAGCTCCCTACATCCATGTTTTGCTAAGTGAACAAGGTGCAAAAATAAAGGCCAACACACTTTGAAATAAAGATAAGCAGTTTATTTATAAAATAAAGAAAAGATAACTGGAAAGCAAGTAATTCACTTATCTACCTATAGAAAAGATAGCTAGAAAGCAAGTAATTACAGGAGAATAATACATCACCGACAGAGTTATGAACTTCATCTCATGCCACACTTTGACTAAATGGATCCCAGATTCAGCCAGACAGGAGAGACTTCTCAATCGGGAGACTTTCCAGGCAATGCACATGCTCGTTCCATGGATGAGATTCCTTCACTTCCTCCCCGGCTGAAAAAGGCACCCATTTTATCCTGATGCAAGAGCAACCAGTAATTTTCCATCAGGTGACAAACACATAGAACAAGATCAGCTGTCCATTAAACACAATCAAGATGCTGGCCAGATGCCTGAGAATGCTCAAGGGAGGGCATTTCCCATCCCATGGTTCAGAAGCCCAGAACCCCGTCGGATGACCTTCACTTTATTTTGTATGTATTTACCAGGTGCACCAGTATCTCTCTGTACTAAGATTCCCTATTAGAAATTTCACATGGTTCTATCAAAAAAGTTATGCAAGAAGATGTTTTTCACAAAATTGTACAGGAATCTCTCTCTTCCATAAAACTGAGGTTCAATTAACCCCTAAATCACTACTGATGCATGATCAGTAGTCAACTTTAATTCATTTGTACTACATTCCGCTTCAACTCTCACAACATGCAGCTGCACAAATTCTGACATGCTCACCTTGAGCTAACCACATTACGTTCTAAAGGAGTTGCATTGGCTACCTCTCCAGAGATGAAATAATTATAATACTTGTGACAACCTTCAAAGTAATCCATCAACCATCACCTAAATGTTTACCACCAATTTTATTTATTTATTTAACCAGTTTTGTATAACACCTTATCCATCGATCAAAGTGGTTGACAAGACAACAAAGGGTTTACATGTTAAGAGTGAGGGAGGATAGAAAAACAATATGTTACAATACAATACCATACAGTAAAATTTAAATAAGTAGAACAATTACTACGACATTCAAGTTAATCAAAATTTAAATTAATCAAAATTTAAATTATTTGACCATATGTCTCTATAAATAGATGAGTTTTGAGGGACTTGCAAAAGTCCTTAAGGTCATTCTGTGTTCTTAAGTTGTCTGGAATAGAATTCCATAACACTGGTGCCAAGAGGGAAAAAGCCCTTTTGGAATTCATCTGCTTTGATCTGTTAAAACTCAAAGTCTAAGTCTATTAGCGTTTTGAATTTGCCTAGGTCTCAGGTTTATGTCCTTAGATATTATGGATTGTAGAATATCCGCTGAAGAGTGATGAATAGTGTCCCCTTCTTGTACTAATTATTACAAGAACACCGGAAAACCACCTAAGGAGAAGCAACACATCAAACCTACTAAACTTGCCTCTAGCGCTAACCAAGTGTAAAAAGTCAACTTGCTCCAGGGCATTCTCCCTGCATGCCCCATGCCTATGGAATGATTTATCACCACAAATCAGAGAAACCCATGACCTTGCAACCTTCCGCAAACTGCTTAAAACCTACCCATTCGAGGAACATTTTAATGGGATAACATAATCCCCTCTTACCTATCTATCCCTAATATACCCTTAGATGTAAGCAATGTTCTACCTGTACATAGTCACTCAGTGATGTATGCAACTCTCTAATTGTGTATAATTACAGTTCTGCATTATAATGTTATCCTGTTCCATTTATAAGAATTAACCGTTCCTTGTACACCTGTTTCATGTAATGTTGAACTTTGTTCCCTGTAAGCGGCACTGATCCTCGGAAATGCGATATATAAGAATACATAAATAAGCAAGAATCAGATCATTTTTGGTTTGCATTGTAACATAGTTTTGAAGTTGCTTATTCTCATGTCATTTTAGCTTGTTCTTCCGAACATTGTTCAGTCTAATTCTTCCCATCATTTCTAAGCAATTTACAGTAGGGAGGTCACGCTGAGCCACTTTGTATGTCGTGTGAAGAAGCAGTGACTGAAAAACAGTTGGAGACAGGTAGAAAAGGAGCAAGAAAGTACAACAAAATGGAGAAGAATCATTTTGTAAAGTAAATATTAAAATAAAAGTGAAACAGTTAAAGGGAAAATCTGGATGCAGGGGAGGAAAGCTGTAAATCAAAATGTATTGCAATATATAGTATTTATGCAGTGGGTGAGCCATCACAGAAGCAACTAGGGTTTATGCCTTTTATCCCAAGGTGTTCCATTCTAGTATCCCCTTCTTGTATTACGTTACACTAGATTTAGGTGGGGTTTTGAGGTTTTAAACTAACTTCTGTTAGATTTAGGAAGGCTATTATATTCTTAAAAGAAAACAGGCAAAGAGGAACTTGCTGCAGATTATAAAATGAATTTCTGTTAGATTTAGGTGGACAAAGGATATTATAATGCCTCTGTATCGTTCCATGGTGTGACTGCACCTTGAATATTGTGTGCAATTCTGGTCACCATATCTTAAAAAGGGCATAGCGTTATTAGAAAAGGTACAGAGAAGAGCCACCAAAATGGTAAAGGGGATGGAAGACTACTCCTATGAAGAGAGGCAACAAAGGTTAGGGCTCTTCAACCTGGAAAAGAGACGGCTGAGGGGAGATATGATAGAGGTCTATAAATTAATGAATGGAGTGGAACGGGTAAATGTAGATCGATTGTTTACGCTATTAGAATATAGAAAGTCTAGGGGACATGTAATGAAGCTATAGGGTAAACTATTTAAGACAAATAAGAGAAAATAGTTTTTCACTCAATGTGTAATCAAACTCTGGAATTTGTTACCGGAGGATGTAGTAAGGGCTGTTAGTGTAGCTGGGTTTAAAAATGGTTTGGATAAGTTCCTGGAGGAAAGGTCCATAAACCATTATTAAAAAGAGACCCAGGATATCAATGCTTGACCCAATACAAGTGTTGTGGAAACTGTGTCTCTTGGGAATACTGCTAGGTACGTATGACCTAGATTGGCCACTGTTGGAAACAGGATACTGGGCTTGATGGACCTTGGTCTGACCCAGTATGGCATATCTTATGTTCTTATGTTCTTACTCTAAGCAGAAAAACAGCTGCCTGCTTTAGAGGTTTCAAATAAACCTCTGTTAGATCTAGGTAGACCCTTAGGGCCCGATATTCATTTGGGCAGGCTATGAGCTGCGTCGTCACATAGTCCTGCTCACTGACTTCTAAACCTGGATATTCAGTGCCACGGTGACAGCTTTGAATATCCAGGTTTGGCACTGAGTGGATTCACCCGCAGATCCTAACCGGGTAGAGGCAATATTGGACAACTACCCAGTTAGAATCCTCAGCTAGAACTAGGTGAGCCAAAAGCTTGTCTAGTTTTAGGCACGGATCACTAACTAGGTAGCAGTCCAATATCATCGCTACCTGGTTACCGACAATCTTCGCCCCTGCTCCACCCCGGAACATCCCCAACATGCCCCAATGCTAACCAGATAGCATCAGTGCACATAGGGACATAGATGGGGATATTCAATGGCACTAACCAGTCTTTTGCTTTGAGTGCCACAGGTATAATTTTCTCACAGTTGGTGAGAGGTCATATATGCAAAGATCTCCTCCTACTGCTACTACTGATCATTTGTATAGCACTACAAGGCATACGTAGCACTGAACAGGCACATGTAGAAGATGGTCCCTGCTCATCTGAGCTTACAATCTAGTTAAGACAGACAACATAACATCTGAGGACAAGAATACATCTAGGGGAGTGGCAAGGAAACACATAGGAGACTAAATGGATCAGGATCCAAAGGCAGCCTCAAAAAGGTTAGCCTTTAGCATGGATTTGAAAAAGGGGCAGAGATGAAGCCTGACATACAGACTCAAGTGGTTTGTTCCAGGCATAAGGAGCAACAGGGTGAAAGGATCGAAGTCTGGAGTTGGAAGTAAAAGAGAAGGGCACAGGCTGAAGCTATATGCCAGAAGAGTGGAATTCCTGAGGAGGGGTGTAGGGAGAGATAAGAGAGGAAAGGTAGTGAGGAACAGCAGAATGATGCACTTATAGGTCAGCAGGAGAAGTTTGAACTGGATATGGACATGGATAGGGAGCCAATGAAGCAACTTGAGATGAGTGATTATATGAGCATATCGAGGCTGATGGAAGAAATAGCCATGCAGCCAAGTTTTGAACAGGGGAGAGGGATGATTCAGATGGAGACCAGCAAGGAGGAGGTTGCAATAGTCTAGGTGGGAGGTGAGTAAAGAGTGGATAAGTGTCCTAGTAGTGTGTTCAGAAAGGAAGGGGCAAATTTTGCTGATATTATAAAGAAAGAAGTTACAGGTTTAGCTATCATTTGGATGTGTGTGGAGAAGTAGAGGGAGAAGTCAAAGATGACCCCAAGGTTGCGAGTCGAGGAAACAGGAAGTAGTAAAGTGTTATCCACAGAGATTCAGAAAGGAGGAAGGAGGGAAAAGATTTAAGGGGGAAAAAAGAAACTCCGTTTTTGCCTTGTTTAATTTTAAATGGCATTGAGACATCCAGGCAGCAGTGTTAGATAGACAGGTAGAGATCAGGGCCTAGATTGCAGGAGAGATTTCAGGTATAGAAAGATAGATCTGAGAATCATCAGCGTAAAAATAGTACTGAAAACCATGGGAGGAGATGAGTGCACCAAGGGACTGGGTAAATAAAAAGAAAAGGAGTTGACCCAAGACAGACCCTTGAGGTACACCAACTGAGAGTGGGATAGTAGTAGAGGAGGATCCAACAGAACAAACACTGAACGTGTGATCGGAGAGATAAGAAGAGAACCAGGATAGCACAGAGCACTTAAAACCAAGCAAGGACAAGGTATCGAGGAGAAGGTGGTGGTCAATTGTGTCAAAAGCAGCATAAAAATATAGGATGAGGACTGAGTAAAGGCCCTTGGATTTTGCCAGGAACACTGGAGACTTTGGCAAGAGCCATTTCAATAGAATGTAAAGGACAAAAGCCAGATTGCAATGGATCTAGAAGAGCTTGAGAAGAGAGAAAGTCAAGGCAATGGTGGTGAACTGCACATTCAAGTAGTTTAGAGATGAAGGGGAGGAGGGAGATAGGTCAATAATTAGAAGGACAGGTAGGGTTTGGTGAAGGTTTCTTGAGGAAAGGTGTGACCACAGCATGTTTGAAAGCTGCAAGAACAGTTGCAGTGGAGAGCGATAGTTTGAGAATATGAGAGATGGAAGGGATGACAATGGAGGAGATGGCGCTTAGGAGATGGGTGGGAATTGGATCAGAGGAGCAGGAAAGAATAAGTGTGGAGAAGGAAAGAAGAAGTGTGGTTTTGCTCCTCAGAGATCTTTGAAAAGGAAGAAAGGATGGCAGAGTGGAAGAGTTGGGAGTGAATAGGGGGAAGAGGAGATGGAGCTGATCTCATGGGGAACGGGAGTGTAATCTTGTGAACTTTGTCTTGGAAATAGTCAGCCAAGGTTTGGGCAGAAAGAAAAGGAGGGCTCCGAGGTGGAGGCACCTTGAGAAGATAGTTGAGAGTTGTAAAGAGATGGTGGGGGATCAGAGGTAAGAATCAGCTCCCGGCTCTCAGAGAAGGAGTCTGATCTCTGGAGGCTAGAGTAGCAAACTTGGAGGAGCTGAGGAAGACAGAGAGGTATATAAAGGAGATCTAGAAATGGGAGCAATGGCTGAGGTGATCAAATTTGCAGAGGACAAAAAAAATTATTCAAAGTTCTTAAAACACAAGAGGATTGTGAAAAATTGCAAGGGAGCCTTGAGAAACTGGAAGATTGGGCTTCTAAATGGCAGATGAAATTTGATGTGGACAAGTGCAAAGTTATGCACTTAGGGAAGAACAATCCAAACTATAGCTACACGATGCAAGGTTCCACATTAGGAGCCACCACCCAGGAAACGGATCTAGGTGTTATCGTGAATAATACATTGAAACCTTCTGCCCAGTGTGTAGCGGAAGCCAAGAAAGCAAATATCCATCTATCTATCTATCTATTTAACATTTATATAGCGCTTCAAACATACAAAGTGCTGAACATACATGAAGAAAAGACAATCCCTGCTCATCAGAGCTCACAATCTAGTCAAGAAGATCACAAAATACAAATACAATCAAGTAAGACAAAGTATACAATAACAAGAAGAGCAAAAACAAGAATCAAGAACAGAAAGCAATAGAGAAGAGATGGGTTTTCAATCTGGACTTGAAGAGGTCCAGAGAGGGCGCTTTGCGCACAGACAGAGGTAGATTGTTCCAGGCAAAGGGTGCAGCCAGGTGAAAGGAGCGAAGTCTAGAATTAGCAGTACGAGTGGAGGGCATAGATAGACGAAGGCTGTTCGAAGAGCGAAGAACACGAGAGGGGATGTAAGGAGAGATAAGAGATGATAGGTATTGGGGGGCTGAAGAGTGAATGCATTTATAGGTCAAGAGGAGGAGTTTGAATTGGATCTGGAAGTGGATGGGAAGCCAATGAAGGGACTTGAGAAGAGGAGTGATATGGGAAAAGCGATGCTGACGGAAAATTTGACGAGCAGCAGAATTTTGAATAGATTGAAGGGGAAATAGAATGCTATGAATCATAAGAAAAGGAATAGCAAATAAAACAAAGGATATTATAATGTCTCTGTATTGTTCCATGGTGCGACCACACCTTGAATATTGTGTGCAGTTCTGATCGCCATATCTTGAAAAGGATATAGCAGAATTAGAAAAGGTACAGAGAAGAGCCACCAAAATGGTAAACAGGATGGAAAGATACCCCTATAAAGAAAAGCTTAAAAGGTTAGGGCTCTTCATCTTAGAAAACAGATGGCTGAGGGGAGATAAATTAGTGAATGGAGTAGAATGGGTAAACATAGATCAGTTGTTTACTCCATCAAAAGGTAGAAAGACTAGGGGACGCGCATAGGGTTGCCAACTGGCTCCAGATACGCCCGACAGACTTGATCCAGTCCTGGGTTTACCCCACTGCATGCAGGGACTTGTAGTTTTCCATTTCCTATGGAGTGCAATGGAGAAAGTAAAAGTAAATGTCCTTGCATGCAATGGGGTAAACCCAGGACTGGATCAAGCTTGTCAGGCACATCTGGAGCCAGTTGGCAACCCTAGACGCGCAATGAAGCTACAATGTAACCCATTTAAGACTAAAAAGAGAAAATATTTTTTCACTCAACACGGAATCACTCTGGAATTCGTTATTGGAGGATGTAGTAAAAGCTGTTAGTGTAACTGGGTTTAAAAAAGGTTTGGACAAATTCCTGGAGGAAAGGTCCATAAACCATTATTAATGAGAGCCAGGAAATCCACTTCTTACCCCGGGACAAGCATTGTGGAAGATATGTACCTTTTTCGGAACCTGTGACCTCGATTGGCCACTATTAGAAACAGGATACTGGGCTTGATGGTCTGACCCAGTAAAGCATTTCTTATGTTGAGATCTGCATAAGAACAGGAAATACAAATTCCTGACAAGTTGAAATCACATTTTGCAATGCAATGCATGCCTGTGAGTCAATGCTGACCCAGTTCCTGAGTTTTCTTGGTAGTGTGACCAGAAGTAGATTGCTAGTGGAGGGTTAAGTGATTTGCCCAAGGCCACAAGAAGTGCTAGTTGGAATTGAATCCTGGTTGTTTGGTTACCAAGCCAGTGTTCTAACCACTAGGCTACTCCTCCACTCTGGGAAGCCACATATTACTGCACAGAAAATTGCATAGGACTCTAATGTTATGAAGAGAGAGAGAGGGAGAGAGAGGCAATACTGTCATAAAAGCACTTGCCTCATAGGAAGGGTAGATTCTCATGCTGACCAATAAGTGTGGGACTGCAACCCCAGACAGCTGGGTTTAAGGCAGAAATAGGCAGGAGGGAGAACTTGTACACACTCTGTATCTTCCTGCCTGGTTCTTGGCCTTGTGGCTCAGAAAAAACAGACTATCCAAACTAGGGAAAACTAAACTGCAAGCTTTGTTCTCAGCTAGCTGGAATCACTAACAGCTAGACCATCAAGCAGTAAGCTAGCAGAACCTGTAACCCCTTAAAATAGCATTACATTAGCATTCAATATGCTGCCATTAGTTCAAAGAATATTAAAGGCCTTTTGGGAATTTGAGGAATGCTGTAGACCTGATAAAATGCAGCTCGATATAACACGTGATCATTTATAATTTAGTCAAAGGTTGGCTCCTTTTATATCGAGCCCACATTATAGAATCCTGCAACTCCCTTCTTGCCTTTGACATACATGTTGAGGCCTCTTCCAGTAGCCGCAAGAGCATCAGCATCAACCAGGAAAAAAATAGTTAAGCTGCCAAGTCTTTGCCAGTGTCTGCTGAGTCCCTCCCCCACGTGTCAACAGAAATGTATGTCCCGGGGGGATGGCACTCAGCAGAGAATGGCAGAGGCTTGTGTGCTAAAGGTTTCATGGAGCTTTAACATTTCCAATTGATGCCGACACTATCATGGTCACAGGAAGGAGCCACAATAGGACTGTCAAAGGCATGAAGGGAGCTGCTTGTCTCAATATAATGCAGGCTCACTTATAATGTGGAACAAATTTTTGACCCCCATCTCCCGTGTTATATTGGGTCTACAGTGTATTAGTAAAATGATGGCCCAAGGCAGAGAGGGGCACAATGGCTAAAATGCAACAGCTCCAGGTGGAGCCAGGCTCAGAGATTGTGAGAGGCAATTTTTACAGATGTTATTTTATACTGGGATGGGAGGAGTAGCCTAGTGGTTAGAACACTGGCTTGGTAACCAAGCAACCAGGGTTCAATTCCCACTAGCACTCCTTGTGGCCTTGGGCAAGTAACTTAACCCTCCATTGCCTCGGAAGAAAGGCCTGGCAATCTACTTCCGGTGACACTGCCAAGAAAACCCAGGAGCTTCTGGGTCACCAGGAGTCAGGACTGACTCAAAGGCACACATTGCATTTTGCATTTTATACTGATGCCATCTAGTGGCTTATTGTTATATCTCATTCTTTTCCGACTTCCTTCTTGTCATCATTGACATTCTGATGCAATACATCATCGTTCCTGTGCTCTAGCTGTGTTTAGTGTCTCTTTAATTTTAACTCTGCTAAAACATATGGTAGTGACGTTTCTGGAGTACATTGGATTGCAGGAGCTGAGGCAGCATGATTTTACTAAAGGCAGGTCTTAGAAACATAGAAACATGATGACAGAAAAAGACCACATGGCCTATCTAGTCTGCTCTTGCATATCAGCTACTACAATAGTCCCCTTTTTTATTTTTTCTTGTCAGACAAATCTAATTAATTTCTTTGAATGGGTGACCAGACAGTTGGACCAAGGGAGAACACTAGATGTTGTGCACTTCGATTTCAGGAAAGCCTTTGACACTGTTCCACACAGGCAACTTATAAATAAATTGAGTGCCCTAGGGATGGACCCTAAAATGACTGACTGGGTTAGAAATTGGTTGAGTGAGAGGTGACAAAGGGTACAAAATGGAGCTCACTCTGAGGAGAAAGATGTTACCAGTGGTGGACCAAAAGGATCTGTCCTTGGTCCGATTCTTTTTAACATTTTTGTTAGTGATATTGTGGAAGGGCTGTTGGGTACAGTTTGCCTTTTTGCAGATGATACCAAAATCTGCAATAAAGTAGACACCCAGGAAGGAGTAGATAACATGAGGTGGGATCTAGCAAAGCTTGAAGAATGCTTGAGAATTTGGCAGCTGAGATTTAATGCTAAAAAATGCAGAGTCATGCATTTGGGCTGCAAAAATCCAAGAAAGCAGTACAATGTAGGGGCTAAAGTACTTCTATCCATGAAAGAAGAGCAGGACCAGGGGATTATTGTTTCTGATGATCTTAAGGTACCTAAACAGATAGAAAAGGCAACGACAAAAGCCAGAAGGATGCTTGAGTGCATAGGGAGAGTAATGGCCAGCAGAAGGAGGTGATAGTGTCTCTGTTTAAGTTTTTGGTGAGACCTAATTTAGATTATTGCATGCAGTTTTGGAGACCAAATCTTCAAAAGGATATAAACAGGATGGAGTTGGTGCACAGGGTGGCTACTTTCAAAATGGTCAATGGGTTTCATCATAAGGTTTATGGGGACAGACTTAGATTTCGACATGTATACTTTGGAGGAAAGGCAGGAGAGGAAAGATATGATAGAAATGTTTAAATATCTCTGTGACATAAATGCACAGGAAGAGAGCATCTTTCAATTGAAAGAAACCTCTGCAATGAGGGAACACAGGATGAAGGTGAAAGGGGAGAGACTCAGGAGTAATTTGCAGAAATATTTCTTTACAGAAAGCGTGGTAGGTGCATGGAATAGTGTTCTAGTGGAAGTAGTAAGATGAGGACTGTATCTGAATTCAAGAAAGCATGGGATAAATACAGAAGCTCTCTAAAGAAAAAAAAAGAGGCTGTAGTAGTTGGTATGGAAGGGCAGACTTGATCAGCTATATGGTCTTTATCTGCCGTCATGTTTCTATGTTTCTGTGTTAAGCTATCGGGTTAGAAGCTGAATATTGCCATTGACCAGATAGCGATCAGCACTACCACTGATCCGCCCACAGATCACCCATTTTCACCTAGCTTTTTTTAAGCAGTCTGTGGCGATATTCAGCGGCACTATCCAGATAGTCCTGCATGAATTGAGACTCACAAACAGCCTGAGTGAATTCAGACGAAAACTTAAAACATATCTGTTTCAAACCCACTACAACCTGATCTAACTGCAATACACTACCTCAACCAGATGAACTCTGCCACCCTCGGCAGCATAACATCTAATAGCATATAGTCATGTATAGCCTGTACTCTTTGGAAATTAACTCTGTATAAATTGTATATATGGGGCCCCTCCCAACCTATTGAAATCAAATGTATACCCTGATCTGTGTGCTATAATCAACTGTATATTGTATCGAACTGTTTATCCCGTGTTACGTAAATCATTGACTAATCAAAATGTAAAACTGAAAAATCTCAATGTACTGTACAATGCATTATGATTCTGTAAAGTAAACCGCTGCTGATCGTAGGAAGCAGCGGTATACAAGTGTTTACTAAATAATTAAAATATGATCCTGGCATTGAAAATAGTGCCGCTGAATATTGGGACAGGCACTTTTTAGCCAGTTAGCAGATCTGCTAACCTTCTAAAATGCTTTGAATATGCCCCATCTATTTTTACCTACATAACCTACAAAATAGTGAGGTTTCTGGAGTCCAGCGGATTACAGGATCCGAGGCAGCATGGATCCACCAGAGGCAGGTCTTGTCAGACAAATCTGGTTGATTTCTTTGACTGGGTGACCAGGGAGTTGGACCAAGGGAGAGCCCTAGATGTGGTATATTTAGATTTCAGTAAAGCCTTTGACACTGTCCCTCACAGGCGACTTATAAACAAACTGAGCACCCTAGGGATGGACCCTAAAGTTACTGCTTGGGTTAGAAATTGGTTGGGTGGGAGGCGACAAAGAGTACAAGTAAATGGAGCTCACTCTGAGGAGAAGGATGTTATCAGTGGTGTGCCCCAGGGATCTGTCCTTGGTCCGATTCTTTTTAACATCTTTGTTAGTGATATAGCGGAAGGGCTTTCAGGTAAGGTTTGCCTCTTTGCGGATGATACCAAAATCTGTAATAGAGTAGACACCCAGGAAGGGGTAGATAACATGAGGAGGGATCTAGCTAAGCTTGAAGAATGGTCTAGAATTTTGCAGCTTGGATTTAATGTTAAAAAATGTAAGATCATGCATTTGGGCTGCAGCAATTCAAGGGAGCAATATAGTATAGAGGGTGAAGTACTTTTGTCCACTAAAGAAGAGCGGGAGCTAGGCGTGGTTGTGTCTGATGATCTTAAAGTAGCTAAACAGGTAGAAAAGCCGACGGCAAAAGCTAGAAGGATGCTTGGGTGCATACGGAGAGGAATGGCTAGCAGAAAAAAGGAGGTGATAATGCCTCTGTATAAGTCTTTGGTGCGACCTCATTCGGAGTATAGTGTGCAATTCTGGAGACCGCACCTTCAAAAGGATGTGAACAGGATGGAGTCGGTGCAGAGGGTGGCTACTAAAATGATTAATGGTCTTCTTTATAAAGCATATGAGGACAGACTGAAGGATCTTAATATGTACACCTTAGAGGAAAGGCGGGATAGAGGTGATATGATTGAGAGATGTTTAAATACCTCCTTGGCATAAATGTTCAGGGAGAGAGCCTCTTTCGATTGAAAGCAAGTTCTGCTATGAGAGGACATGGGATGAGGGTGAAGGGAGATAGATTCAGGAGTGATATGCGGAAATATTTCTTTACGGAAAGAGTAGTGGATCCGTGGAATAGTCTCCCAGTGGAGTGGTAGAGATGAGGACAGTAACTGAATTCAAAAAAGCATGGGACAAATACAGAGGATCTCTAAAGATAAAAAGGGGACTGTTGTAGTTGTTATGGAAGGACAGACTAGATAGGCCATGTGGTCTTTTTCTGTCGTCATATTTCTATGTTTCTATGTTTCTATGTAACCAGTTTGAGTAAACACTGGGGGCCCGACATTCAAAGGGCATTTACACAGTTAACAGCTAGTAACCTACATGGGTAGCGCCATCTAATATCCCCAACTAAGTCTCCCACAAGCCCTGATGCTTGCCAGCTAGCATCAGGGTGTGCTGGGAGTGTTCCGGGATGGAGTGGAGGTGAGTACCAGCGCTAACCATGCTGTGCCAATAATGGTAGATGCACGTTTAGTGCTCGGTGCCTATAAGATAGGCACCAATATCAATGCTGCATGGATAGCCTTGGTGGCTACCGGGCATTGCGGCCAGACCCAGATATTCACTTCTGTCGCCAAGGAAATGAATATCCGGGGTTAAGGGTTCGGCGGGCAAGGCTAAGCGGCTACAGTGCTTAGTCCTGTCCAGATGAATGTCGGGCCCTGGACTCTTTTGGGTGAGTGCAAGCAGAGAAAGAGTGGTATGAGACAAAGTGAGCTCTAAGTAAACCTCCACTGAAAAAGGGCCTTAACAAGAAATTTTTCTCCTGCCCTTCAGGACCCACCAAAAAAAAGGAGAGGTCTCCCCCTTCTCTCCCTGTAGTCTTCAGAGCTTCACAGGTAACCAACCTTAAAAGAACCCACTGCATAATAAAATCATATTTGTAAGAATGTTGTGTATTGTATCTGGTGTTTCTGATATTATAGTGGGAGATCATTTTGCATCCAGTGATCACTAGATGGTGTGGTTCAGTATTAGGACTAGGGCTGTTAGAATCCATTCAAAGCGAGGGTCTTAGACTTTAGGAAAACTAACTTTGCCAAGATGGGCCAATACCTCAGGGAATCGTTAGTGGGATGGGAACAGCTGGGGGATGTAGAAAAACAGTGGGCAAAACTGAAAGGGGATATTTTAAGGGTAGCCAAACTTTTTGTTAAAATGGTAAATAAAGGTAAAAGGAAAAGGTCCAATTCTTTTTAACATCTTTGTTAGTGATATAGCGGAACGGCTGTCAGGTAAGGGTTGCCTCTTTGCGGATGATGCCATAATCTTCAATAGAGTAGACACCCAGGAAGGTGTAGATAACATGAGGAGGGATCTAACTAAGCTTGAAGAATGGTCTAGAATTTGGCAGCTTGGATTTAATGTTAAAAAATTCAAGGTCGGACTTCCGGTGACGTCATCGGGGTACATGGCGGAGTAGAAAACCGGCTCCGCCAACAAAACCTACACAAGGGGGCTAAATCCTCCCAAAGACAGCCCAAAAGAGCAGAATGAGGAGCCGTGACCGGGAGAGGAAGACCGGATAACAGCACCGGCGGCGAGAGTGGGTTGCAGCACTTACCGGAGGGGTAGTTTGTGCCTGATGGGAGAACAACCCGAAGCAGTGAAGGCCGGCAAGCGCCATTAACAGACCACACGGTCTGTGTGCACGACAGGGACAGACTGCAGTGAGGCACAATGGTGGAAAGCGGAGGCCGGGAGCCTCTGAGGCGGGCCAGAAAACAGGTGGCCGGAGAGCTCCGGGGGACCGGCAATCCCCGAAATCGAGAGCAGCCTGAGAGTGCAGGACGGAGAGCAGACCAGTGTGCACTGGGCCGGAGGACAAGACGGGGCAAAGGAGAGCAAGGCACAATTAGCAGCCAGTGGATGAAAAGGAGAGTCCGTCAGATTCGTCGAGTTGGAAGGAGCTGCTGAGTGCTAGGGGAGTGCAATCAGACAGCATGAGACCCTGAGGAGTGTTGCTGACCAGGTACACAGGCTCCAGGCTGAGTTGGTAGCGAATAAGCTAGAGAGCCCTGAGATAGTGGCCATATAACCTAGCCTTTCAGTGGTCTCACTGAGGGGGGGAGTAGAGAGCATTGTCCAAAAGCCGCTGAAGCGGGTGGAGGAGAATCTACACTATTTCAATAATGGACAAATCAGAAAGAGAAGGTGCTGTGAAAAAAAACCTGGCGGAATTCCGCTCCTCGTATGTCACACCACGAGGCAGAAAAGAGGGAGAGAAGACCAGTAGAACAATGGCAGAGTTGCCGCTAAAACAAGAGGAGGACACGGATGGCGAGGAGTGTTTGGGAGTGGCTGAGAAAATTAAACAGTGGCTTCTAGAATTAAAGGAGGATTTAAAGGAAGAAATAAGTGGAGTAAAAAATGAGATAAAAGAGACTCTGCAAACCCTTAAACAAGATATTACATATCCGGGAGAGCGTGTAGAGGAGACTGAGACTCAGTTGGAACATCAGAGTGGAGTTATGGAGCAAATCCAGAAAGGATGGGAGGAGCTGAGACTGGCTCAAGAGGAGATAAAGGCAAAAACGGAAGATCTGGAAGATCGCTCGAGAAGGTGCAATCTCAGAGTGCGGGGTGTACCAGAGGAGCCTAAGTACAAGAACAGCGAGGAGGTGGTGCAAAAAATATTCGGAGAACTCTTGGCAGCGGCGGGTCAAACAGAAGAAGTAGAAGGGAGCCACCCGAAAATAGAAAGAGCGCACAGAGGGTTGGGTCCCATAAGGGAAAACAGGCTGAGAGAAATTGTAGTTTGTTTGAGCTCCTTTAAAATGAAAGAACGCCTGCTGGGAGCGGCTAGAAAACTAAGAAACTATCAATGGGATGGCCACAAAGTGGAGTTGTTTCAGGATTTGTCCCAGGGAACACTGCAGCGCAGAAGGGAGATAAAAGCGGTCACGGCCTACTTGAGGCGGGCCGATCTGAGATACAAGTGGCTGTACCCGTTTGGACTGTTGATTATGATGCAAGGGAGATCAAGGAAAGTGAGGACAAGTGCAGAAGCCTGGAAAGCGTTGAGAGAACTCGGAGCGGAAAATCTCCCGGAAGAGGCAAGAAGTCCAGCAAAGCTGATGGACAAGGAGACCAGTGCTACGAGGCCAGAGAGGTTGAGGTGGCAAAGAGCAGAGGCAGGCGGAAGGAGATTGGCAAGGATGGTCAAGGGCGGTCAACGGAGCACAGCGCTGGAACAAAAAGCTGGTTGACACTGCAGACAAAAGTTGGACTGCTACCAGTTGATGCCCCATTTGGACATGGTCTTGTGAGGTGGTAAAAAGCATAATTTATTTATTTACATTCTCTTATATACTGCGCTATTCTGCATCAGTGCGGTTTACAATGAACAAACTGAAATTACATTGAACAGGGCATTATAACTTGGAGATAACTATTTACAGGGAACATGGGCTATGGAGGGTTAAGTGGCTTGCCCAAGACCACAAGGAGCACCTGTGGGACTAGAAACCCCAGTCCTTCCGGCCCAAGGTTGCTGTCCTCTAGGGGAATTTGAACCCCCAACCTTCCGGCCTGAAGTACCTTGCCCAACCAGTTAGGACGAGGAGGATTGAGGGTGGGAGGTTGGTGGGGTGGAGAGGGAGGGAGGGTGAGAGAGGATTAACTGGGTGTTATGGGGTTGGAGAGAGGAGAGAGGGTCTAAGTGAGTGGGGAGGAGCGGGCATTGGGAGGGAAAAGGGGGAGAGTAGGAAGGAGAGGGGTAGCTGGAGTATAGCTGGATAAAGGGGGGAGGAGGGAGGTAGAGGGAGGTGGAATAGGGGGTAGGGTAGGTTTGGGGTTTGAATTCAATCACCGTTATGGAAGTTATATATTCTCAACGGAGAAGAAGGAAGGGGAGAGGAGGGGGGAGGGAGGAGGGAGGAGGGGGAAGAGCTGGAGGGGGTAGAGGGGGGGATAGTTCGTGGGGGGAGCGATTTGCAGATTGGGAAGATAGACAGGAAGGGGGCGGAGGTAGGGGGAATGGGGGGAAGGGAGGGGAAGGGGGGAGGTGGAGGGGGGAGGGGGTGGGAGGGGAGGGATACAGGGTGGGAGAACGGGGGGAGTAAGGTCAGATGGTGAACTGAAAATCATAACCTTGAATGTGAAGGGGCTGAACTCACCTTGGAAAAGACGGAAATTGTATAAAGAATTAACAAGACACAAAGCTGCAATTGTAATGTTGCAGGAGACACATTTACAGAAAAAGCATGAATCGGTAGTGCAGCCTAAGGGCTACAGGGAGTGCATTTTTGCTTCCAATTTAAGGGAACGAAAGAAAGGAGGGGTGGCGGTATTCATTAGTGGGGCACTTAAAACAGAAGTAAAGGATGTGATTCGGGATAAGGGGGAAGATATTTACTAATGCGAGTGAAAATTGGGGAGGAATGGTTCAGTGTGGTAAATGTATATGTGCCTACGGGGTCCCAGAAAGAATTTTGGGAGGAGTTGAGTACGCAAGTCGCCTTAATGGGTGATGGGGCAATGATTTGTGGGGGGGATTTCAATATGCCCTGGGAGGTGGGGAGAGACACGACAGGCAAGAGGGAAGGGCGGGGAAAGGCTAGGCAGCAATACCATAGGTTTGTGAATGAGAATGATTTGATAGATGCTTGGCGTTTGCTGAACCCGGGTGGGAGACAGTTCTCCTTCTTTTCGGCAGTGCATGGTACTTATTCAAGGCTCGATGTTATATGGGTAGGGAAGGAACTGGCGGGCAGGATAAGAGGAGGAGAAATTGAGCCTATAACGTGGTCAGATCATGCACCCGTGGTAGTACAGGTGAGGGTACGGGGTGAAAATAAAGGGGGGCAATATTGGAAAATTAATGAAGGGTTGCTGGAGGATAGTAGGGTGGTGAAAGAGGTAGAACTATTAATACCGGAGAACTCTGAGAAGAATGGGAGGGAGGGAGTTGTCTGGGATGCGTTCAAGATAGTGGTAAGGGGGGTGTTGATAAAGTGGGGAGCGCGGATAAAGAGGGAACGAGAGGAACAGGAATGGCAGTTAAGGCACCAATTAGGGATTCTGGAGGGGAAAGATGCGCAGGGGGGTGGTGGGCAATATTGGGGAGCAGTATTGGAATTGAGGACTAAACTTAATGCACTAGAGGCAGAACGGATCAAGCATCATATGCAGCTGCTGAAGCAGCATTTTTTTGAAGGAGGTAATAAAGCAGGGAAATATCTGGCAAGGCAGCTCAAAAAAAGAAAAGAATAGAATAGGATCACACAGATCAGAAGCAGGGGGTGGGGGGGGGGGGGTAGTGTGGGTTGACCACCAGGTTAGAGAAGAATTTGTAGCGTTTTATCAAAAGTTATATACGGCCCATGAGGAGGGACCTGAAGAAGACATTCATACTTATTTGGGTAGTGTGGGGTTGCCGAGGTTGAAAGAAGAGGAGCAGCAGATGCTAGATAGAGAGATTGGAGCAGAGGAAGTGTTACGGGCAATCAAGGTCATGAAGCTAGGAAAGGCTCCAGGGCTGGATGGCCTGACAGCGCTGTTTTGTAAGAAATTTGGGAGCCTATTGGTACAACCACTAACAAGGGTTTTCAATGTGCCTCGAGGTGGGGAGAAACTGGCAGATACGATGGGCTGGGCAGGTATTACTCTTATCCACAAGGAAGGGAAAGATCCGCTGGAGTGTGTGTCATATCAGCCAATTTTGCTGTTAAATATTGACGCAAAACTTTTAGCAAAAGTTTTAGCGGCAAGACTTAATAAAATTCTGGGTAAATTAGTCCATGAGGATCAAGCAGGATTTATACCAGGAAGGTAGGTGGCGGATAACATCCAGAAAGTGTTAAATGTGATTTGGAAGGCACGAAGGACGGGAGAAGATACGCTGTTGGTTTCACTTGATGCTGAAAAAGCATTTGATCAGGTGTCCTGGAAATTTCTCTTTTCGGTATTAGAGGCCATGGGGTTTGGGGCAGATTTTGTGAAGTGGATAAAAGCTCTATATGCCAGTCCTAAAGCGTGTGTGCGAGTGAATGGAGAGTATTCACATTTTTTTCCTCTGGGCTGCCCTTTGTCGCCATTGCTGTTTGCACTCTCCTTAGAGTCACTGGTAGCTCGGATAAGGGCAAGTCAAGACATTTCGGGGGTATGGGTGGGACAAAAAGAGTACCGTATGTCGCTTTTTGCAGATGACATCCTGTTAACAATTACAAGGCCTGGAGAAACACTGCCTGCAATAATGAGCGAGATTCAGAAATACAAGCAGTTGATGGGGTTTCGGATCAAATGGGGGAAATCGGAAATTTTAAGCATGGTAGGGGAGGAGGAACGCCAGGTGGAGCTGCAGCAGCGGTTTCCTTTCAGGTGGGCAAAGAAATCAATTAGGTACCTGGGGGTGCATGTGGGGAGGGCTTTGGAGGACTTATTTGAGTTAAACTACAAAAAACTACTGGGGCAAGTGGAGGGTCAGTTGAGGGGGTGGAGTAGGGGATATTATTCCTGGTTTGGGTGGATGGTGATAGTTAAAATGATGTTGCTTCCCCAATTTTTGTTTTATTTTCAAGTGCTTCCAATAGCTGTACCGAGAAGAGTATTGAGGAAGGTACAACATCAAGTGGAGGGTTTTATATGGGGGGGGGCAAAAGGCCAAGGGTGGTGGCGAGGACGCTACAAGTACAGGGACTGGAGGGCGGGATGGGTGTACCTAACTTTACCTTGTATTACAAGGCAGCGCAACTAAGGGTGGTATAAGCATTGGTTAAGGGAACCAAATAAACAATGGGTGATGATGGAAGCAGTCGGGTTTGGCCCTGGGGAGTTGGAAAGGTTGGTTGGGGGGGAAGGGAGAGAGGGGAACAAATCCTCTGGTGGGGCATACTCTCAATGTGTGGCAGCAGCATAGGAAGAGGTTCGTGGGGGACAAGAGATGGTCACATACAATGTCTTTGAAGGGGCATGTTTAGATTCCTTGGGGCAGAGGGGCATGTTGTCTAGAATTTATAAAGGCTTAATTGCAAGGGGAATGGGGAAGTTGAGCTATATGGAAGCATGGAAAAGGGATTTAGGGGAGACATGGGGGGGGTGGAAGACTTGGAGGGAGTGGCGTTGGGAATAGCCAGATTCTCCATAGCCATGTAGTTGCGGGAGAATGGGTTCAAGGTGTTGAGTCGGTGGTATCTCACAACGGAGAGGTTGCACAAGGCGGGGGTAATGAAGTTGTATGACTGTTGGAGGTTGTGTGGTGAAAGGGGAACTTGAATGCATATGTGGTGGTCATGCCCAGTGGTTCAAAGGTATTGGGGAAAAATTGGGGATAACATTAATAAAATTGTGGGATCCAATATTGAGCTTACGCCTGAAATGTGTCTCCTGCAAAAGCAGGATGGAAAGTGGGAAGGAGATTGGAGAATCATTTGGTATTGTGTTACTGTGGCCAGATGTGAAATAGCATGGTATTGGAACAGAAAGAGTCTCCCATCTATGGGCAGCTATGCTAAACGATTGTCGAACATATATTCTATGTACAAATTGACGGGGGAAAGGAAGGGCAGAGGGGGACAAATGGTAAAACGGTGGGAGGGGGTATGGCGCTGGTTAAGAGAGGGCATGTGGAAGGTGGATGAGGTAGAGGGGGAGAGGGAGGAGCGATATGGGGGGGGTGAGGGAAGCTGCTTCACGGTTGGGTGACAAGAATGTGTTTTGGTTTTTAGGAGGGGAGTAGGGGGATGGAGGTGAGGGGGCGGGGGGAGGGGAGATCATGGGTGACAAGTTGTTAAGGGGTATGAAGGAGGGGGGGAGGCTGGGATAGGGTGGGTGGACAAGGAGTCCTGAGGGAGAATAAAGGGGGGGTATAAATCTGTCATTGTGGACTGTAACAGCAATTGTTGGAATAAGTTGTGTGTGAAAAATTCAATAAAGTCTAAGTAAAAAAAAAAAAATTCAAGGTCATGCATTTGGGCTGCAGCAATCCAAGGGAGCAATATAGTATAGGGGGAGAAGCACTTTTGTCCACTAAAGAAGAGCAGGACCTCGGTGTGGTTGTGTCTGATGATCTTAAAGTAACTAAAGTAGAAAAGGCGACAGCAAAAGCTAGAAGGATGCTTGGGTGCATACGGAGAGGAATGGCTAGCAGAAAAAAGGAGGTGATAGTGCCTCTGTATAAGTCTTTGGTGCAACCTCATTTGGAGTATAGTGTGCAATTCTGGAGACCACACCTTCAAAAGGATGTGAACAGTGGAGGAGTGGCCTAGTGGTTGGGGCAAGGTATTTCAGGCCGGAAGGTCAGGGGTTCAAATCCCACTAGAGGACAGCAACCTTGGGCCGGAAGGACTGGGGTTTCTAGTCCCACAGGTGCTCCTTGTGGTCTTGGGCAAGCCACTTAACCCTCCATAGCCCATATTCCCTGTAAAATAGCTATCTCCAAGTTATAATGCCCTGTTCAATGTAATTTCAGTTTGTTCAATGTAAACCTCACTGATGCAGAATAGCGCAGTATATAAGAGAATGTAAATAAATAAATAACAGGATGGAGTCAGTACAGAGGGTGGCTACTAAAATGATTAGTGGTCTTCATTATAAAGCATATGAGGACAGACTTAAGGATCTTAATATATACACCTTAGAGGAAAGGCAGGATAGAGGTGATATGATTGAGATGTTTAAATACCCCGTGCCATAAATGCACAGGGGGAGAGCCTCTTTCGACTGAAAGCAGCTACGAGGGGACATGGGATGAGGGTGAAAGGGGATAGATTCAGGAGTAATATGCAGAAATATTTCTTTATGGAAAGAGTGGTGGATCCATGGAATAGTCTCCCAGTGGAGGTGGTAGAGATGAGGATAGTATCTGAATTCAAAAAAGCATGGGACAACCACAGAGGATCTCTAAAGGAAAAAGGGGGACTGTTGTAGTTGTTAATATGGAAGGATAGACTAGATAGGCCATGTGGTCTTTTTCTGTCGTCATTTTTCTATGTTTCTATGTTTCTATTTTTTGTGAATGTGAAACATGGTGCTTAGTATCTCAAAGGTTTTATCTTACTTTATACCTCTAAGGGCAAGAAAAAAAAACATGCAGATAACATTGAATGTTAACCTTCTATACCTGCTCAATAGGATAAATTCTGAAAGAAAGATGATCAGACTAAACCCATTTATCTAGTATGAAACAATGTGGTCTCTATTCAAAAGGACTTATTCAGATGGCAGGATCTCCTAACCAGATAAGTCTGACTAAAAGGAATATTCATGGTATATACTGGATAGTGCCAGGGCTGTCCATGGGCAGAGATGAGGTGGAGCTGACACATATTCGGATAGCAGTGATTTTCAGCACCCCTATCTGAATAACAGCTATGAGTCCGATTCAGACCCGGACGTGCCAGCCCTCTGTGCACCTGTTGGAACCGGATGCACAGAGTTAGCCGGGATTCTGATCCCATGGGGCACGTCTAGCCCCACAGGATCAGAATCAAGTCCAGGCTGAGCGGGGAAGTTAGTCGGGATTGGAAGGGGGCCAGAATGACTCCGTATCTTGATAGTATTTATTTATTTAACTTGGCTTATATACTGCTTTTCACCAGGTCAAAGCGGTTTACATCAAAGAAAACATTTGTTATATGGATCGGGTAAACATCTTAGTACATAGAACAGAATAAACATCCTAGTTGATAGATAACAGATTTTCATAACAATTAACTCATTAATTACATAATATGTGTAACAGCTAGCTATTTCATACAATTAGGATAGCTATGCCTTGTGGTATCTGCTTATCTTGGTATCTGCTTATCTTGCTCCAAGTTTATGCTCCTGTTACAATGTATGTTCCAAGTTTAAACTCCTGTTACAATGTAAGCACAGAACAGACTTCTGACTGTGCACCCTTGTTGTATGTAAACCGCACTGATAACAAATAGCGCGGTATATAAAAGTTATAAAATAAAATAAAATAAATAAATAAATACAGTTTTAGGTTCTGTTATATCTGTGATTGACTCATTGACTGCAACCGTTATATCCTGATACTCAGCAGCGTGCATGGTCTGGATACTAGCATTGAAAATCCAGATGCAAGGTAATCGCTATGATTGGTGCATAAAAATAAGGCTGACTGCTGCGGTCTCAATATTACCCCACCAAATTTAAAACAAATCAAACTTTTATGTATTCCAGATATGATGAATATCTAAAACATGTAGGGATTGAGACACCTAACCATTTTGGTTTTCATAATAAGAGTTAAAAACATACCTTTTCACCGAACACTACAGCGACCATATCCCCAAAAACACCCCTACCATATTCTCCACCTCCAACAACTAATCTCTCCCTTCATTCCCTGCTCACCCTCTGCCCCTCCTCCAAGTAGCACCAACACAAATAGACTCAAGATATAAACGGTTGAATATAAATTACAATCATCCCATACAAAAAAATCTTCTCGATTGTAATGCAAATGTATATAGTTGACGTAAATGGTTAATTATTATTACAACTTAATCACATGTTCCATGTAAATGTTTTAATTCATTCATATTGTTACATGTAAAGATTTCATTACAATGTAAATCGCCCATGATCTCTGGAAGGGGCGGTATAGAAAAATGTTTCAAATAAATAAATAAAATAATATCCATAATGAAAATGCATGAGAGATTTCCAGCTGAAGACCTAATATATATTCACATCCATCTAATGCATCTCATTCATTGTGGCAATCCTGCAAACTTGACTGGATAGCTATACATCAAGAAAAGAGTTGGAAACACTGTAACATCATTGTTGTAATGCCATTTATGCAGGACTCCCCCAATATCAGCTCCACAGACTTCAACTTATCCAGACTACTGCTGCCCACCTTCTCACTCACGCCTCCCATTATAATCACATCACCCCTCTCCTGATACATTTCCATTGGCTCCCCATACAATATCAGATCCATTTTAAGATCCTTACACTAGTCCCCAAAATCCTCCATACAGGCATTCCCTCTTACTTCGTTTCCTTTATCATTCTCCATGCTCCACACCACTCCCTCCGCTCTCTCCTTTCCAATCACTTGCACCTCCCTTTAACCTACAAAGCCAGGTATGAATCCACTCAATACTCTGCCTTCTACTTCCTTGGTCCACACCTCTAAAATACTCTCCCCTCTCCCCTCTGACCTCAGACTGATACTCTCCTATACTGCCTTCAAATTGCAACTCAAGACTTCCTTGTTTCATGCTGCTTATTCAATGTGGAGGATTTTTTGGTTTCATGCTGCTTATGGCATTCCCATCAGATGACATGCCGGGCCCCCTGCTGATGACTTTTGCTCCTCCCCCGCCTCTCTCCCTCCTTCTTGTCTATCCCGCTATCGACTAGGTCAGTGTCATAGCAGGACATGCTAGAAAGATAAAGTTTCTAGATGAAATAAATGACTGCTTCTTGGAGCAGCTGGTTCATGAACCAACCAAAGAGGAAATCATTTTGGACCTAGTCCTTAGTGGAACACAAGATTTGGTGCAAGAGATTGGCACTTGGCAATAGTGATCATAGCATGATCACGTTTGATTTAATAAATGGAGGAGGGAGGGTAAGGAAATCCACAGTACTACCTTTTAAATTTCAAAAGGGAGACTCTGACAAAATCAGGAAAATAGTTAAGAAAAAACTAAAAGGAGCAAATGCAAAGCTTAAAGATTTGCATCAAGCTTGGGTGTTGTTTAAAAATACAATCTTGGAAGCCCAGACCAGCTGTATTTCACACTTTAAGAAAAGTGGAAGGAAGTCCAAAAACTGTAAGCATGGTTTAAAGGTGAGGTCAGAGAGGCTGTTGTTGCCAAAAAAGCATCTTTCAGGAAATAGCAAAAGGAGCCATATGACGAAAACTGGAAACAACACAAGCACTGGCAAGTTAGATGCAAGGTATTGATAGGGCAGACAAAGAGAGAATTTGAGAAAAGGCTTGCTGTGGAAGCAAAAACGCATAATAAAGACTTTTTCAAGTACATTCATAGCAAAAAAAATGGTGAGAGAGTCAGTTGGACCATTAGTTGATAGAGGGGTAAAAGGGACATTAAGAGGGGACAAGGCCATAGCGGAGAGACTGAATGAATTCTTTGCTTTGGTCTTACATAGTAACATAGTAACATAGTAAATGATAGCAGATAAAGACCAGCATGGTCCATCTAGTCTGCCCAGCAAGATGGCAAGAGTAGGTGCACCTGTCACTCTGTGCAGGCCACCCCTCCCCATGTCTTTGTTTAGGGGTAAACCCACCACTCCATGTAGGACACCCCTATTTGTTGAGACGTTATATGGTTCAGAAGTTAGATGGTACCGTTTATTCTGTTTTTATCCTATTGCTGTAAAGGGATCCACTGTGTTTGTCCCATGCCTTTTTGAATTCCGTCACCGTGTTTGCCCCCACCACTTCCTTCGGGAGGGCATTCCAAGCATCCACCACCCTTTCAGTGAAAAAATATTTCCTGACATTGCCTTTCAATTTACCACCTTGCAGCTTCATGTTATGCCCTCTAGTTTTACAGCTTCCCCGTCTTTAGAAGAGGTTTGTTTGTTCATCATTTCTCTTTAAGTATTTAAAGGTCTGGATCATATCTCCCCTGTCCCTCCTCTCCTCCAAAGTGTACATATTTAGGTCTTCAAGTCTCTTCTCATAAGGCTTCTGACGCAGGCTCCAAATCATTTTGGTCGCTTTCCTCTGAACAGTTTCCAGTCTTTTTGCATCTTTTGCAAGATACGGTCTCCAAAACTGAACACAGTATTCCAAGTGAAGCCTCACCAGTGACTTATACAGTGGCATAAGTACCTCTTCCTTTCTGCTGGTAATCCCTCTTTGTATGCAGCCCAACATCCTCCTGGCTTTTGCCACCGTCTTGTCGCACTGTTTTGCCACCTTGAGATCATCAGAGATAGTCACACCAAGGTCTTTCTCCTGAACCGTGCATACCAACCTCTGGCCCCCTATTGCGTACATTTCCCTTGGATTTCTGCTACCCAAGTGCATGACACTGCACGTTTTCGCATTAAATCGTAGTTGCCAAGTATTAGACCAGTCTTCCAGCTTTTGTAGATCTTTCCTCATGTTAACCACTCCCTCGGGGGAGTCCACTCTGTTGAAAATTTTTGTGTCGTCTGCAAAAAGACAGACTTTTCCATTCAGTCCTTCAGCAATATCACTCACAAATACATTGAACAGTGCCGGACCCAGGACCAAACCCTGGGGCACCCCGCTAATTACCTTCCTCTCATCCGAGTGAGCTCCATGTACAATCACCTTCTGTCGTCTGTCAGTCAACCAATTTCTAATCCAGTTTACCATCTTTGGACCCATCCCCAAGCTACTGAGTTTGTTGACAAGCCTCCTATGAGGAACAGTATCAAAGGCTTTGCTGAAATCCAGGTAGATGACATCCATTGAATGCCCCTGATCTAGTTCCTTGGTCACCCAGTCAAAGAACTCAATCAGATTTGTTTGGCAAGACCGTCCTTCGGTAAAACCATGTTGCCTCGGATCTTGCATCCTGTTGGTTTTGAGAAAGTTCACTATTCGCTCTTTCAGGAGTGTCTCCATTACTTTTCCCGCCACCGAGGTAAGGCTCACGGGCCTGTAGTTTGACACTTCTTCCCTGTCACCACTTTTGTGTAGAGGTACAACATCAGCCATTCTCCAGTCCTGAGGAACCTCTCCTGTTTCCAAGGATCTGTTGAAGACATCCTTTAACGGTCCTGCAAGAACCTCTCTGAGCTCTTTCAGTATCCTGGGATGTATCCCATCTGGTCCCATGGCTTTGTCCACTTTAAGTTTAGCAAGTTGCTCTAACACCTCGTCTTCTGTGAATGGTGTGGTATCTACTTCATTCCCATTTTTATATTTGGGAGTCACAGCTGGTCCATCTCCAGGATCTTCTTTAGTAAAAACAGAGCAAAAGTATTTGTTTAGCAATTCCGCTTTTTCAGTGTCACTTTTCACGAGTCCTTTCCCAGCACTTCTGAGTCCTGCAATTCCAACTCTGATCTTCTTCCTTTCCCAAATATACCTGAAGAAAGTTTTGTTGCTACCCTTAACATCTTTAGCCATCCTTTCCTCTGCCTTTGATTTTGCTATCCTTATTACTCTTTTAGACTCTTTGAGTTGGATCCTGTATTCATTTCTGTGTTCTTCTGTTAGCAAGCTTTTGAATTTTGCGAAAGTTGTCTTTTTTGCCTCTATTTGAGCAGCCACCTCTTTGGAAAACCAAATAGGTTTCCTTCTCCTCTTGTTTTTATTTACTTTTCTTACATATTTATCTGTTGCCCCATTTATTGCCTTCTTTAGTTTAGCCCATTGCAATTCCACTTCCTTTATCTCCTTCCACCCCGTCATCTCCTCCTTTAAGTACTCTGTCATTTTATTGAAGTCAGTGTATTTGAAGTTTAGGACTTTGAGCTTGCTATGATTGGCCTGTACCATGGCTTTTATCTCAAACCACACCGTGTGATGGTCGCTGTTGCTCACAGGGGCACTCACGCAGACATTCGACACACTATCACCGTTGGTGAGCACTATATCCAGCGTTGAGCTTTCCCTGGTTGGTTCCATCACCATTTGTCTAAATAATGCATCTTGGAGAGCATCCACAATCTTTTTGCTTCTTTCCAGATGTGCAGAAGGAGTAATCCAATCCACATCAGGTAGATTAAAGTCACCCAATATGATCGCTTCCCCCTTTGTTGCTATCTTGGCAATATCTTTAATCACTTCGTTATCTCTCTCTTCAATTTGAGTCGGAGGTCTGTAGACTACAGCAATATGGATGACAGTGCCATCTCCTCTTTCCAACGCAATCCAGAGCGCTTCTTCTTTTCCCCATGTTCCCTGCATTTCAGTAGCTTTAATATTGCTTTTGACATACAAGGCTACTCTACCTCCTTTTCCATTTTCTCTGTGTCTTCTGAATAGATTATAGCTAGCTATGGCTATATCCCAATCATGCGATTCATTAAACCATGTTTCTGTAATGGCCACAATGTCCAAATTCATTTCCACCATTAAGGCTTCCAGGTCTGGAATTTTGTTGGCTAATCTTCGAGCATTTGTGCTCATTGCTTTCCAGCATTTTCCTGGCTAGTATGTATTTTGCATTGATTTTGTTCTGCCTACTTCTTCCCACATGTTTTTGATGTGTGGTTTAAAAGTGTGGCTGTTTCTGCTGGTGTTCTGCTTTTGCTGGGGGTGGCATGCAGATGTTGACCTTCCACATCTGTCACCCCATTTTCCTAGTTTAAATGCATATCCACATACTGCCTGAATTTTTCACTTAGGATTCTTTTCCCTGTGACAGAGAGATGTAGTCCATCAGCACAGTATAGTCTCTTGTTGGTCCATCTGTTGTCCCAGTTGCCAATAAATCTGAATCCTTCTTGTTTGCACCAGGTCTGGAGCCATGTATTAAAGCTGTTAATGCGATGCAGCCTTTTTGTCCCCTTACCAAGAACAGGTAGGACTTCTGAGAATGCAACAGTGTTAACAACGCGCTTGAGTTTCTCTGAGGAAGATGTAGGGATGTTACCCATGACTGAATTGGTATTTAAAGGTGATGCTGCGGAAGAATTAAAAGAAATATCGATACACCGGGAAGATGTATTACAACTATTTGATAAACTGAAGAGCAGCAAATCACCTGGACTGGATGGTATACATCCAAGGGTGTTGAATGAACTGAAATATGAGATTGTAGACCTACTATTAGCAATCTGTGAATTATCATTAAAATCATCTGTAATACCTGAAGATTGGAGGATGGCCAATGCCAATTTTTAAAAAGGGTTCCAGTGGTGATCCTGGAAACTACAGACCGGTGAGCCTGATGTCAGTACCAGGATAAATGGTAGAAACCATCATAAAGAACAAAATTACTCAACATGTAGATAGTCATGGCTTAATGGGAGACAGACAACATTGCTTTAGCCAAGGAAGGTCTTGTCTTACAAATCTGTTATGTTTTTTTGAAGGTGTGAATAAACAGGTAGACAAAGGTGAGTCAGTTGATATAGTGTATCTGGACTTTCAGAAAGCCTTTGACAAGGTCCCTCCTGAAAGACTTTTGGCAAAATTAAAAAGTCATGGGATAGGAGGCAGTGTACTATTGTGGATCAGGAACTGGTTAAAAGATAGAAAGCAGAGGGTTGGGCTAAATGGCCAATTTTCCTAATGGAGAAAGGTGAATGGTGGAGTACCCCAGGGATCTGTGCTGGGTCCACTGCTTTTTAAAATATCCATAAATGACCTGGAAATGGGAATAACGAGTGAGGTTATCAAATTTGCAGATGACACACAACTGTTAAAATCCATGAGGATTGTGGAAAATTGCAAGAGGATCTTGATAAACTGGAAGATTGGGCATCCAAATGGCAGATGAAATTTAATGTGGACAAGTGCAGTTATGCACCTGAGAAAGAAAAACTCAAACTATGGCTACACAATGCAAGGTTCCACATTGGGAACCACCACCCAGGAAAAAGATTTAGGCATCATTGTGGATAACATGTTACAACCCTCTGCCCAGTGTGCAGGGGTGGCCAATAGAGAAAATAGAATGCTAGCTATCATAAAGAAAGGAATGGAAAATAAAACAAAGGATATTATAATGCCTCTGTATCGTTCCATGGTGCGACCGCACCTTGAATATTGTGTGCAATTCTGGTCGCCATATCTTAAAAAGGATATAGCGTTATTAGAAAAGGTGCAGAGAAGAGCCACCAAAATGGTAAAGGGAATGGAAGGATACCCCTATGAAGAGAGTCTAAAAAGGTTAAGGTTCTTCAACCTGGAAAAGAGACAGCTGAGGGAAGATATGATAGAGGTCTATAAATTAATGAATGGAGTGGAACTGGTAAACATAGATCGATTGCTTACACAATCAGAATATAGAAAGACTAGGGGACATGCAATGAAGCTATAGGGTAACATATTTAAGACTAATAAGAGAAAATATTTTTTCACTCAACGTGTAATCAAACTCTGGAATTTGCTACCGGAGGATGTAGTACAAAGCTGTTAATGTAGCCTGGTTTGAAAAAGGTTTGGACAAGTTCCCGGAGGAAAGGTCCATAAACCATTATTCAAGGGGATCCAGAATATCCACTGCTTGACCCAATACAAGCATTGTGGAACCTGTGTCTTTTGAGGAAACTGAGAGGTACTTGTGACCTAGATTGGCCACTGTTGGAGAGAGGATACTGGGCTTGATGGACCTGGGTCTGACCCAGTATGGCACATCTTATGTTCTTATGTTCTTACGGCTGTGTTCTTCTTTCATATGGTTTTATGGAGTTCTTTTCTGTTTTTTAACCATTTTTTAAATTTTAAACCACTCTGCTAGCTCCTTGAAGGGCAGTATATCAATGTTTAATAAACATAAACATAAAGGGGGGCATTCTGAGGCACGAATAGCAGTGATGTTATGCGGGGGCGGGGAACACCCATTTATGTCTATTGGTGCAATGGCATTTATCGCACATTAATATTTAATAAACATGTCCCTAGGTCACTGCCAGGACAAAAGAGAGGCTTGTGAAGGTCTCTTTGAAAGCTGCCTAAACATTTAGATGACAACGTATATATTTTGAAATACAAGAAATTTAATGTATGCAAATGAGTTTAATGGATATGCAAATGAGGCCCTGCAATGAGTCTCTGCACACGGCCCCGCACTACCCTTGGGCTGCCCCTGGGGTAGACTAGACGATGGTCTTTATCTTCCATCATTACTATGCTACTATGTTAAATCAAACAGGAACCAAGTGAGGAAAACAGAACAGTTCCCCGCATACAAAGAATTTTTTTGTCGGACCATATAATGCCTCGTCCTAGGGGTATAACATCAAACACCCTGGGCACCGGCAAATCTTGGTCCTTTTAATCAAAATAGCAGTAGTAAATAAATTACAGACTTAACTGCCACGGCAAAACTTCTCAGGGTGCATGACACACAGACGACACAGTCCTGCGTTTCGGGCTCAAATTTAACCGCCCTGCTTCAGGTCCATTCAGTCAACACCGATCGAAAGCTGTCCTTCAACTGAGGATAGAAAATCTGTTCGTGGGAAATCACTTTAAACCCGGCGTCTGACATAATCAAGTATCCAAACCTATTGGAATTTTGTGATTGACTATGTTAAATCAGGCTATAAATTCAAGGCACATTTCATTTAACCTTTAAATCCAAGAGCATAAAAGATGGGGGCAGTAAGGGTGAATTTAGGACTGGGGAAAAGAAAGTTAGGACCTTAGCACTGATTTGCAGCACTAGGATCATTCAATAGGTTCATACATCTAGACAAATGAATGGCAGACCTAACTTTATAAACATAAGTCCCACTATTCAGTGCCAGCAGCTAGCGCTGCTAAAGCAAAGAGCCACCGGTGCTTAACTTAAAACCCAGATATTACATGCTGGGCCCATATCCAGGCTCCAGAATTGACTATCTGGGCTGTCCAGATTGCCGCGAAGCTAACCAGGCAGTGGTGATATTCAGCCACTGTCCAGTTACCTTTGTTATCTTTATCTTTATTTAAACATTTGCTAAACCACCTTAAACCAAATAGCAACAAAGCGGTTTACAATTGGTAACAATTGCTGCAAAAATGAAAATCAGAAATGGAAAAAGAATGCCAAAAAATAGACAGGACAGGAAAGAAAATCAAGTAGAGAGAAGATAAAGGAAGTATAAAGGAGGGAGGAGCATTAGTCTAAAACAGGGGAAGAGAGAAAATTAAAGCCGGTCTGGAAAAGGTGGGTTATGAGCATTGTCCTAAACCTTTGGAAAGCGGTCTCTAGGCAGAGTGCAGGAGGGAGGGAATTCCATAAGGCAGGTCCAAAGAAAAAGAAAGCTGATTGACGGGTGGAGTCCAGATGTGCCTGAGAAACAGAAGGGAGATGGAAGGTCAGACAAGATGTGCCATGTCATCTTTTTCAGCCATCTTGTTTCTATGTTTCTATGTTGTAGTGGTTGGTATGGAAGGGCAGACTAGATAGGCCATGTCATCTTTTTCAGCCATCATGTTTCTATGTTGTAGTGGTTGATATGGAAGGGCAGACTAGATAGGCCATGTGGTCTTTTTTCTGCCGTCATGTTTCTATGTTGAGATGCAAGTGATTGGAATGAATAGACCGGAGCAAGTGAGGGGAAGCATGAAAATGGACCAGATCGGAAAGGTATCGTGGAGTGAAAGTGTAAAGAGCTCTATGAACCAACGTGAGTACCTTAAATTGAAATCTGAATTTGACCAGAAGCCAGTGAAGACGGATAAGTAAAGGAGTAATATGATCAGAACGTGAAGTGTATGTGAGAATCCATGCAGCAATGTTCTGGAGAAGTTGAAGGCATTGTGTCTGATAGGACGGGAGACTGGCAAAAACAGTATTGCAGTAATCTAGATGGGTGATAACCAGAGAGAGAAGAAGTGTGGCTAGCGATTGGTGGGAAAGAAAGGGGCGAACTGCCCAAACTTGATGAAGGAAATAGAAAGAACGATGGTGGAGTGATGAGAGGTGTTCATGAAAGGATAACGCGGAGTTGAGGAAACAATAGGAATGGGGGGCTGTGATAGGAGGGGAATCAGCACCAGACAAGGACTACTGAAGGTGAATCAGATGGCTGATATCTTAGAAGAGTTGAGGTGGAGGAAGTTAGCCTGGAGCCAAGAAGAAACATGGAAAAGACAGGCATTCAGAGGGGTCAGATCCGGAGTGAAAGAACTATTACAGTGCAGAAGAAGGATATCGTTGGCATAGTAATATGCTGATACATTGTGCTGTTGAACCAAATGGGTCAGTGGGGTCAGAAAAACATTAAAAAGAAGGGGAGCCAGAATAGAGCTTTTGGGGACACCGCAGGAGTGAAAAGTAATAGGGGACGAGATGGAACCCGACTGAACAGAAAATGATCTAGATGAAAGAAAGGTGTGGAACCAGTGCATGACAGTGCCCTGGATACCGAGCTCATGAAGTCGAGAAAGAAGAGTAGAATGATCTACCAGATCAAATGCTGAAGAAAGATCCAAAGAGACACCAAGAACAATGTCACTGTGATCATGTGCAACGTCAAGCTTGTTGAGAAGAGTAGTCAATATGGTTTCTGAACTGTGTCCAGACCTAAATCCAGATTGGTGGGGTTGAAGTGCATGAGTGAATTCAAGGTGAAAGGACAGTTGTGTAAAGACCATTTTCTCCAGAAGTTTAGAAAGAAACGGGAGGTTGGAAACAGAAAGCCAATGTGCTGGAACAGATGTATCAAGGGTGGGCTACTTAAGGAGAGAGTGAACTATAGCATGTTTCCAGGAGGAAGGAAAGGTGCCTGAAGAGAGACTAGTATTACAAATGGTGAGTACCAGTGGGAGAAGAGTGAATGAAATCCAGCGGGAGGGGATGGGATCAGAGGGGCGTGTGGTCTTATGCACAGAAGAGATGGCCTTAGATAATTCAGCAGAGGAGACAGGATGGAAGGAAGACCAAGTATGAATAAAGCAGGGTACTGCTGAGGAGGGGGAACAGGCAGTAGTTACAGAGGGAAAGTTTGGCGAAAGGGAAAGGGGGCAAGAAGGGAAGGTAGAACAGAGAGATTGAACCTTATCAACAAAAAAGGAAGCAAGTTTGGCAGGACTGGGGGCCATAGAAAGGAGAGGGGGTGATGCGGAAACAACAGTGTGAGGGGCAGAAAGTGATCAAAGAACAGAATAAAGCTGATGAGATGAATTGGAGGAAGAGTGGACTAGTAAGAGCACTTGGCAGAATGACTCAAGGTGTGATAGTGTTGATGACAAGAACAGAAGCAGAGAAGAGATTCAAGGGATGGGTGCTTTTGCCAGCGATGCTCAGCATGATGGAGATAGCTGCGATGAAGACGAAGACCAGCATGATACCAGAGGTGATGGGTGAAGATTCGTGGGGCAGCGATTGAGCAAAGGGGAGCAACATGATTTAGTGCAGAGAAAAATACAGAATCTCCGGTATTTGCCTGAAGGTCAAAAGAGAGTGATGTAAAATCAGCAGTAAAGATGGTGTAAGAGGACGGGAATTGTTGAAGAATGAGAGGAGTAATCTGACGGGACAACCAAATGGAATCACCAGCATGAGAACTGAGAGGAAAAGAGGACACGAAACTGACAGAGAGCAAGAAAAATAGACATAGATGATCTGTCCATGGAAGAGAGAGGGTAGAGAGAACAAAAGGCAACAGAGAGGAGGCCGAGGGGTTGATAAGCAAATCCAGTATGTGACCGGCAGCATGGGTTGGACAATGAACGTGTTGGCACAAAGATGGATTGGAAGGGTAATCGGTATGAATATTAAAGTCACCAAGGATCATTATGTTAGGGTAAAGAAGAGAAGCTTCAGAAAGAATAAGCAAAAGAGAGTCCTATTGAGATAAATGAAGGGACAGAGGGCAATAGAGCAGAAGAAAGTAAAGCGGAAGGGGAGGAATCTAGCTGTAGAAGAAGGGCTTCAGATAGTGGAGGGCTGGGGATTGGATCTCAGCTATGGAGAGGGAGGAGCGATAGAGAATAGCAACCTCCCCCCCCCCCTAGATAATAGGGGAAAGCCGACAGTCGCCCAAGAGCGCATGGTTCGGAAGAATGTATCCTTGAAGGATACTACAAAAAGCAGAGAGGTTCCAAAAAAGAGTAAAGTAGCCCAAATGCCCTCGAGTATGGAGCAGACAGAGCTTAAAGATCCCAAATTACCCATGTCTACCAATAGCCAAATTAATATGAATAAAATACAGTCTCTAAAATGCTTGTATGCAAATGCTAGAAGTCTAAAAAACAAGATGGGAGAGTTAGAATATATAGCACTAAACGAGAGGTTAGATATGATTGGAATATCAGAGACATGGTGGAAGGAGGACAACCAGTGGGACACTGTGATACCTGGGTACAAACTATATCATAATGATAGAGCTGATCAAATTGGTGGAGGGGTTGCGCTCTATGTTAGAGAGGGCATTGAGTCAGAAAGGATTAAAGTTTTGCAAGAAACAAAATTTGCTGTAGAATCTCTATGGATTGAAATTCCATGTAAAAAGGGGAAGGCGATGGCAGTGGGGGTGTACTATCGTCCGCCTGGCCAGAATGAACAAATGGCCCACACCTGACCTTGCTGCATGTGGAGCCAGGGGTTCCGTGATTCCATACACAGTGGGGTGTTTGGTGAGTGCAGCCATTGACAGGTCCCTGAGTGTGAACTAGTGGTGGATGTTCGGAGATCCTCACAGTGCTGTCAGCATCAGGTGCTCCCCACGCCACCATATAGTGTGGACCTGGCTTAATGCACTGTCATGGTGTTGGGGTTGCCAGTAATACATGTTATTACACACATTCCATACGTGACAGCCCCCATGAACCTTAGAAATGATTGTTTAAATGTTACAATGGCTTGTTCTATGTATGTTAATTTCCTGCAATGTAACTAGCACTGCTGCTGACTGGTGGATTATATGGGACAATGTGAGGATCAAAAAAACATTGCTTGTACAAGCACACCTTGGATTTGAACCACCAACCTTTCGATTCCAAGGTATTGCAGGCACCAGTGGACTACAGCTCTGTGGCTGTGGTGAGAGGTATGGCTGCCTGCAATATGACCTCTGCAGACTTTGTGCTGCAGTAAACAGGGTGGTGTCAATCCACTCACACCCATGATGCACTGCATATGCACAGCAGCGGTCTCATGATGGCCGGACGGGAGGGTTTACAACCCCACAGCACCTAGGCCTAGTGTTGGGCACTAACCTTCAGTGTTGCAGCTACAGAGTGGGTGCACACCATTACAGTGTGTGTGGTGTGTGCTCACCCTGAGGGTGATGTGTGACACACAGCACCTATCCTGTCTGAGCTGGCTTATACATCATGACAGCTTGTCTGCCGATGTCTGATAGGTTGGCACATCAGACACACTTACACTCCACCTTGCAGCTTCTGTGCCTCCCAGAGCCTTCTGGGTTGCAATGCTCCCCAAAGGGTGCATATCCTGTGTGGGTGCCCTGCCTTTCATGATATATGTGCAGGGTGTGTGTGGGAAATGGAGATTTCCATACACATAGGCAGAGTGTGTCTGACCACCAAACCTTCCGTGTGGAACACAGTTTCCCCAAAATGATGATATGTACATTCTATATACCATCTAGGGTGCTAGCAACTGCCAGCAACAGCAGACACAGTCCAGCTGTGTTAAGGACGACCTGCAAGTCACTCTGTGCAATCTGGGACAAATCCATATTTCAGGATCAGGCAGACAAACAGTGGGGCTAGGGACACCCTACTCACCCATCACCATCTGACATTCTCCAGCAAAAGGCACAGTGTGTGCCCAGCTAATGACCCTGCAAGGTGTTGCTGCCAGACACATGCAAAATGCAGACAGGCCACTAGCCAGTCCAAAGTGCATGCTCTCAGGTAAACTCTGTGCACTCTTAACTGGGATGTGAGCACACCCACCACACAGTTGATTCAGTGATTGGGCACCATATACACAGAACCCATACACATCACATGGGTGAACTACTCTGTTGTGACCTAGCCATCCCATGGTCACTGATCATTCAAGGTGAGAGTGACCTCCACACAGGGCATGCTATGGACAACATGTCTGTGGAGGTGATGGCAAGGCACAACATGGTCCTGGCATGCACATTTGCCCTGTGTAGCTGCATCCTGCTCCTGCCGCCCTGTCTGTTCTGTACCCACAGTACTTTGCTCCTCATTATGCACATTGTCAGGCCAATACTGCCAACAGTGCTATCATTGTGGGCTGTGGGGGTTGTTCACAGCCAACACACACTGGATAGACAGACACACACTCCCCACACCTAGGACAGCATGTAGCTGATGCAATGTTATTTGGGAGCCCTGACCAACGCAACACTAATGGGCGAGGTGCAGGCATGGCAACATTGGGGTGTACATTTAGAGATCTTTTCCAGGGTGCTAGTCTCTGGGGCAGACATGACCTGACACGCATTGCACATACATCAGAGACGTTTGTATGTTACAGATGGATGATGTGGTTGTGCTTAGCATAGGCGTTTCTATCAGTCACTGCTCATCACAGGCTTTCAATATGTGTGTGACATCTCCACATCTGTATTGTGTGATTGATCATGTATGCACATGCTAGTTTTTAGAGGGGCACACTAGGCCCAACATCCTGCCACTGCATTTGTCTTAAGATAGTGGGGCCTGCAGGTGGATGTGTTTCTGCCTCTGTTGGCCAGTGTTCTATGGCAGATGTTTACAACTCCAGTCAATGTTGTGCAGACACAGGTTGGTTTTTCATGTTGTCCGTGATGATTATGGCTCTGATACAGCTGCATACCATGGTGGTGTTTACGTGACTTGCAGCACACCCATATTTGTTGGATGCATCAGCAGAGCTGAGTGATTTGTGACCCTCCATGGCTGCATTTGGGATACTCTGCTCTGGGTGATGCCCTTGTTCATGGTGTGTGGGTGCCTGGGATGTAAAAAAAAAAGGCAGGTTTACCTATCCTATGCCTGTGTCATCAGCCTTAATGGATTGTGCTCAGTATCCCTGTTTATTTCTATGGAAAATATGTGTTCAGGATTGGGAATAGCCCCAGCTGAGCTTTGAGCCTGTGACCTTTGGTTTATGTTTACACTGTCTGAGTGCACTGCACCACTGTGTAGCCACAGATTGGCTGAGTTCCCTGGGACATTCATGACTGTCCATCCAACAGGGCCTGTCTGTTGCAGTGTACAGTGCCATCCTGCACATGGCTAGCCAACTGCATGCTGTGGCTAGCAAACACTGGCCCCACCACCACTTGTACCCGTCCGACACCATGCTGACATGTCCCTATCTTTTAAAACATGTGAACATATAGAGTTGTGCCACGCCAGAACTGCACTTGGGCGACTCGGCTGTCACTTATGCCCATTGTAATGGGGCGGGGGGGAGGGTAAATTATGGGGTGTTGAGACACGCTTATGTTCTCTGCAATAAAGGGATGTCCTCACTATCTGTGTTTGATGGTGGTTAAAATATGTGTTCAGGATTGGGAATAGCCACAGCTGAGCTTTGAACCTGTGACCTTCTGGTTTTGCATACACTGTCTGAGTGCACTGCACCACTGTGTAGCCACAGATTGGCTGAGTTCCCTGGGACATTCATGACTGTCCATCCAACAGGGCCTGTGTTGCAGTGGACAGTGCCATCCTGCACATGGCTAGCCAACTGTATGCTGTGGCTAGCAAACACTGGCCCCACCACCACTTGTACCCTTCTGACACCATGCTGGCATGTCCCTATCTTTTCAAACATGTGAACTTATGGAGTTGTGCCATTCCAGGACTGCATTTGTGCAAATCAGCTGTCAGATATGACCATTGTACTGGGGTATGTGTATATTATAAATGGGGTGTGTACATGGGGTGTGTACTGGGGTGTGTGTCAATTATAACTGTGGTGTGTAAATGGGGGGTGGGGTGGGGTAAATTATGGGGTTTGGGGACACGCTTATGTTCTCTGCAATAAAGGGGTGTCCTCACTATCTGTGTCTGATGGAGGATAAAATATGTGGACTGGGTTGACAGGGGCACCAGCTGAGCTTTGCACCTGTGACCTTTTGCTCTTGCATACACTGTCTGTGTGCACTGCACCACCATGTTACCACGGATTGGTTGTGTTCCCTGGGAGGTCCATGACTGTACATCCATCAGGGCCTGTCTGTTGCAGTGGACGGGACCAGCCTGCACATTGCTTGACCACTGTCTTCTGTGGCTAGCAGGCACTTCCCCCTCCACCATCTGTATTGTTTCACCACCATGCTGGCATGTCCTTATCTTGGCAAAGGCATATGGCAAGATTGAGTTGAGATACTCCAGGGCTGCATTTGGGTGAATCGGCTGTGGGTGATGCCCATTGTTCTGGGGTGTGTGCGGTGCAGAGTAAAATATAGGTGTTTGCTACATGCTTATGTTCTCTGTAATAAAGGGGTGTCTTTACTATCTCTGCTTGGTGGTGAGTAAAATAATCTGACTGGGCTGGCATGAGCCCCAGATGGGATTTGAACCTGTGTCCCTCTGGGCTTTGCATTTATGGCTCTGTCCACTGCACCACACTGTTGCCACAGAGATTGTGCAGTACCTGGAGATGGTAAACCTGGCAGGATGGGGTCCCAAACCCTGCTCTGCACATTTTTACTGTGGGCTGCTTCACCCTGTCTGGTGACAGACGTGAAAATAAACCCCAGACATGACCATGGAAAAGGGGGATAATATATGACCAAGATGGGCAACAGTGATATTGATGGCCAAACATGGGGGACACTCCCAGGAAAGCTCCATAAGGGGAAATGCTTTTTAGAGGTGTCTCCGCTCCATACACATTTCCACGATGCATTTTTTTTTTGTGACTTTCCTGCGTGTGTTTTTTCATTTGGCCCATTACTGGACCTGTTCCCGAGCTGAGCTACTATTAGTCATTTTTTCCTGTGGTCATTTTATACTTCTAATTGCATTTTTGTGCTGTGCACGGGTCTCACACTGCTCACGTTTTGCAGGTTTCCCCCGTTTTGCTGTACATTGCTGACGGAAATGGTTTCTCTTCCCTTTAAATGCCCTCTACCGCGAGTGTTTCACTCGCGCTATTTTTCCATTGTAAATTCGGGCCCGATAATGTGCGGGGAGCCTCTCCCCTCCCACTCTCCACCCATTGACCCCGTCTCTCCGCCCCTCGGGGGCCTTCCTCCGCCCTCCGTTAGACTTTCCACGCCTCTCTCGGACATTTGCGGGCACGTACTTGTGCGGGGCCCGTTAGTGTGTCCCGCACATGCGCGGGGGTTCATCGCACGTGTGCGGCCCGTTTAACAGCGTTTTGGAGCGTTTGTGTGCCGCGTTTCCGTGCGCTATTGTGCGGCGCGCACATTGCCGGTGTTTAGTAAACATCCCCCTTAGTTGTGATTTGGACATCTGAAGACGTGCACTTGGACAGCCAAATTATGGAGCCATCCCAGGAGGCATTTTACAAATGGCTTCTAAAAGACGTCACAAGAAGGCAGGGGTATATCATAGATGCATGTCTGGGGAGGTACAATGGATTTAGATGTCTCCATTCAATTCCAGAAACATTGGGGATGCCTGAAGGCATGTCCACATTTAGACCTGCTCCAGGCACTAATAGGCATCAGGAAAGTGCTTGTTCTGGCTTTAAAACATCCAGAGGATGGAGAGTTGAGTGACTAGTCTAAGATCACAAAGCCCCACACTAGGATTTGAACTATGGCCACCCTGCTCCTAACCCATTACTCTTACATTATGGGGATCATTACAGAACAGGAATAAGTCCTTTGGACGTGCAGCATAGACATTTTTCCAGCGAAAACATCTACGACCATGTTCTGCAACACCCGTGGCCCTGCATGTACACGGCGCTAGAACAGGGATCTCAGAACATGGGTGGGAGAGGGCAGAATGGGGACGTGGTCAGCAGCGGAGATATGCAATGCATATTCAGGAAAGGCTCATGTACGTTCTGCGTATTTCCCGTGGACATCCATGTTATGCCAGCAGAAATGTGGAATAAGGCCAGGACTTAGAAACTTTTCTGATCTGTAATACAATGCGTCCCATAGAGATGAATGGCGGTGACAAAGATGTTATGAACTGGTGTTGAAGACTACAAGATGCAGTTGTAAAGAACAGAATGCAGAGGTGGGGGAAGGTTGTATGGTAAAGACACATTATTAAACGCCCCTACAGAAATATTTAGAGGTGCAATGGTGATTATTCTGGCTATGTTGACAATTGCTGTGCAAGCTAGAAGAGATGATCTAGGACACCCAAACAATTCCTGTCATCCGAGAAGTGGGACTGTTGATGTAGAGATTGTATGTGGGTGAGTATAGGACGTGTGAGTAAGAAATGCAGATCAGATTAGTAGTCCTGGACCCCATGCCATCATGTTATACCAGCTGTTTACTAGAGGTGTAGGGCATCTGTACTACAGATGTATATTTTGTGTGACTGCAAGTGAGAGTGCATGTGTGTGTGTGTGTGTGTGTGTGTGTGTGTGTGTGTATGTGTGTGTGTGTGTGTGTGTGTAGTTAGAGGGATGCATGGGGGGACCTGATGTGCGCAATTGCAATTTTGGGGGGACATAAGCGCCTGGTCGGAACCTAGTCCATAGGGCTGACCACAGCATGACCAGTGTGATCAGCCAGGTGATTCAGCAGAATAGGGTCTCTACTGCTAAATGTCAAAGCATATCCTTGTCAACAATAAGGGACACTCAGAATGAGTACATGTAACAGTTAAACAGGGCACAAAGCACCATCAGCAGTCTCACAAATGTGCACATTTGTATAGACAGATGCTGGTTCACTTGGGCATCTAGTAGTGCTGCTTGTGTCGGTGCATGCACTCAATCTTGGGTACCCATTTAATGTCAGAGATATGCTCTGACATTTAGCTGTAGAGGACCATTTCTGATTTCTTCCATACACAGCATTGTACAGACTGTTGTCAGAGATGTTCACCAACTGCCATGTATGTTGTGCTGTGAAGTATGTCAGGACAATCATATCACTCTCTACTTGCTGCTGTAACATCTCTGAGTGCACAGAGATCACTTTGCAATGTCCTGGTCATGCAAAGGACTAGCTTATATGGTCTGTTTTACATCAGCACATCTGTATCATCTGTTTTCATGGGTAGGTGGCATGGGCACCACACCGTCAGTGTGAGGAGCAGCTTCAGGGATGTATGCTTTAACTGAGGAGGTGTGGCCGCATGGAGACAGGCAGCAGAACCATACATCTTTTTGGAATTCCCAAGGGTAGGGACATCCACAGCACTTGTTACATATACTCATGGCACGGGGTTTGTACATGCCACTCCAAACACATCTATGTCCCTGGTTCTGGACCCATGGGCACATCCAGACCCATGCATGTGGAATTAGGGTCAAACAGGGGCCCGTTTTTCATTTATATATTTCCGCGTGCCGGGCGTGCACATTATGGAATCGCGCTTCATGTTATTAGATATTCCTGTTCTGGTTTTCTTTTCTGGGGACATCTTTGTAGATGTGTCCATAGATATCCATATTGGGCAAGACCACATTTGTGAAATTGTCCCTGAACTTGCATGTGCCTGCTTTTTTTCAGATGTTCTGGCTTTAACATCTGAGATTGCACTTGGAAGTCCTTTGTAAAATTGCCTTAAAATGTATAGAAAGATGTCCTTATATTAAGTCTCTGATCTTAGGCTGGTTACTTAGCTCTCAATCTTCTCTACACTCTCTGGATGTTTTGAGGTCAAAACAAGCACTTTCCTGGTGCCTATTCATGCCTGGAACAGGTTTAAACATGGACATGCCCGCAAACATCCCCAATGTTTCTGAAATCTAACAGAGACATCTAAATCCATTGCACCTCCCTAGACATGCCTCTGCCACACCCTCTGCCTACTTGGACATGACCACACTTGTGATGTCTTTAAAAGCCATTTGTAAAATGGCTCCGGGATGTCTCCATGATTTCACCATGCACACCTTCAGATGTCCAAATCACAACTAAGACTTTTAAAATGTCTCTAGTACTTCCTTTCACTAGCCTCAAAAAGATCCTATTCTCTGTTAATGGTGATTATTTTTCTATAGGACAATTAGATATCTCTTCCATGTTGTATCTTTTAGACCATGGACATACTACCTGAAACATCTCCTTGCTTCAGGTCATGGAGTGTTGGTGTGATGAGCTGTGACTTGAAGCAGGGTTTTGGAAGTTGACAAACCCGAAACATGATACTATGGGGTCTGTTTACTAAACATTCCTAATGTGCGGGGCCGTGGTAGTGTGCCTGTGCCATATAAGGAGTGGGCGGTTCAGGCAGAGAAAAGAAAAAAAACGGGGTAAGCGATCGCACATTTGCGCGGGGCACAATAGTGCGTGGGAAGGCTAAGTGGCGCCTGATGTGCACACACAAAGGAGCAGAGCCATAGTACAATGGTTAAAACACTGACTGTGGGTGCAGCTGCCATGGGTTCAATTCCCCATTGTGCACAACAAAAAGGGCTGGCTGAGGCATTAACTGTAATGGGTAAAAGTGCTTTAGGAGGCATATTAATTTTGGGCGGCATAAGGCGGTGCACTGTTAATTTTGGGCGGCATAAGGCAGTGCACTGTTAATCTCAGGCGGCATAAGGCGGTGCACTGTTAGGTTTGGGCGGCATAAGGCGGTGCGCAGATGCCCAAGCATAGGAACAGAGCCACAGCGCAATGGTTAAGACACTGACCAATGGTGCAGAGATCAGGGGTTCAATCCCCCACAGTGCCCAATGAAGAAGGCTCACTGAGGCAGTGTGTATTATGTGGATGAGTGCTGTAGGGGGCAAGCTATTTTTATTTCAGTTATCACTACTAGCAAACGCACTCACAAAGCGTGTTAACATAAGGCGGCCCATAAGGCACATGTTAAAGTTCACTGTCCGCCAAGGCACCCTTGAATGTCCCCTATAGGGCACCATATATGTTGCGTCACAGGATAATGTATAGTGCACCTTATATGGACGGCAACCATAAGGTGCCCTATAGGGTGCCCTATAAAGCACCCTCAGAGGCACCTTATGGGTACAGTACACTGAGGGTGTGTGTGATGGCAGCAACATATGTACATTAAATCTAAAAAAAGCTTTGGACAACCCTATCAAAGAACCCCACTGTGGGCTCGAACCCATTACCGCTGGCTCCACAGGCAGTGAAGTAACCATTGGGCTACAGCTATATAGTTGCCAGCAAGCCCCTAGCTGGCTGCAGAGAGCCTGCATGTCACCACACAGACAGTCTGCTGTGGGAACCAGGATAGGGTTAGGCCACCCATACCCATGATGCACTGCACATGCAAATCAGCTGTCCACAGATGAACACAAGATGGGGAATGCACCCCAACAGCTCCCCGGCCTGGTAGGGGGACGTGTCCGTGTGCACCCACACAGCACCTTGGCCTGGTAGGAGGTACTGACCGGGTGTTTAATTTGCACAGAGTAGCTACACACAGTCACACTGTGCGGGAACTGTGCTCACCCTGAGTGTGCGATGAGGCGCCCTGGACCAGGTCCACAGCTGAGAGAGGCCATGGCAGAGCTCCAAAACAGTCATAATCTTTGAGTTTCTGCAGGAACACCTTGGATATCTCTGTCTGTCTCAGTCAGGGGAAACCCCACAGACCCCTAGGTGGGCCATGTACCACCAACCCCCCCCCCCCCCCCCAGCTGAGGGTGGCAAACAGGCAGGGTCTCCTATCAACAGATCCCCATTATACACCCCCCCCCCCCCGCAATGATGGCAGTAGAGTGGACCATCAACCCCAGTCCTGTTGGGGAACAGACACCCTACAGGGCAGTCCAAGCAGCCCCACACACACCCAGACCACAATATCAGACAGACAGTAGGCCTGGATATGCTAAGATGCACCCCACCACTATCTGATATTCCCCTGCATCAAGCCATCAGCCACTGCACCCTGCAAGGCACTCCAGCAGGGCACATACCAGCTGTGAACAGTCTGCTGGTTAGTCCCACTGGAAATGCATGCACCCACAACTGGGATGGCAGCACACACAAGCAGATACATCAGTGACTAGGCCCCCAACAGGTGACCCATATATCACATGAGGAAAGTGCTATGAAGCACTATGGGGGTGCCTAGCCATGCTGCCATCACTGCACAGTCAGGGTGGAGTGAAAGCCCAGCAGCACATACAGAGGTCACCCTGTCTGTGGAGGTGGTGGACGGCCACTACAATGTCCCTGCCAGTGCCCTATGCCCTGTGCAGATGCATCCTGGCCAGCCCACCCTGTCTGAGCTATACCCATGGTACCATGCTGCTCATTATGCACATCATCAGGCCAAAACTGTGGACAGTGTTTGCAGCCAACACACACTGTATAGACAGACACACACTCCCACACGTATGCCAGCATTGTGCTACTATAGAGGGGTTCAGAATCCTTGCCCACCACACCAGTCCTGGGCACAGTACAGGCATGGGTATGGTATGCAATACCATTGGGGGTCCCTCCCTAGGGTGGTAAACACTGTCAGGGGCCAGACCTGACGCACACACCGCAGACATCAGATAGATTATTATGATGGAGCTCATAGAGCAGACTGTGCGTAACGTAGGGATATCTATCTGCCAGTACTCATAGCAAACGTTTGAGAGCTGTGTACCATATACCCTGGTGTAGGGTGACATTGCTAAGGTATGCAAGTGCTGGTATTGGGAGATGCACGCAGGGCCCAATGTCCTGCCTCACCAGGAGGCATTGGCCAATGGGGCCTGTGGGTGTGGGTGTGGGTGTGTCTGTCCCTGTTGGCTGCTGCTGTACGGCAGAGGTTCCCAAATCCAGTCCAGGTTTGCAATACACTGGTTGGGGTTTCCTGCTGTCCCTCATGAATATGCATGAGCTACATCTACATGCCATGGGGGTGGTGCATAGATATACAGCACGGTTATTTGTATGAGTGGCAGCATGGAACCTGAATGGTGTGTGGTCCTCCAGGACTGCATTTGTGAGACTCTGCTCTAGGTACTGCCCCTGGTCATGGTGTCTGTGCTTGGTGGTGTAAAAGATAGGCGTATGACCAATGCGTATATCCCCAGCAATAAAGGATTGCCCTTACTAACATGGTTTAGTTGTGGGGAAAATATGTGGACAGGATTGGCAGTAGCCCCAGCTGGGCTTTGAACCTGTGACCTTTTGCTCCTGCACACACTGTCTGTGTGCACTGCACCACTGTGTTACCACAGATGTGCTGAATTCCCTGGGAAGTCCATGACTGTACATCTGACAGGGCCTATGTTGCAGTGGACGTGCCAGCCTGCACATGGCTCGGCCACTGTCTTCTGTGGCTAGCAGCCACTGCCCCCTCCACCACCTGTACCCTACCGCCAACATGCTGGCATGTCCGTATCTTGGAAAAGCATATGACCTGATTGAGTTGTGGCACTCCAGGACTGCATTTGGGGGACTCGGCTGTCGGTAATGCCCATTGTTATGGTGTGTGTGCGGTGTTGGGTACAAAATGGGTGTGTGAACCATGCTTATGTTCTCTGCAATAAAGGAGTGTCTTTACTATCTCTGTTTAGTGGTGGGTAAAATATAGGGACTGGGTTGGCAGGAGCCCTAGCTTGGATTTGAACCTGTGACCCTCTGGTCCTAGAGGTACTGCCTCTGTCTGCTGCACCACACTGTGGCCACAGTGATAGTGCAGTCCCTGGGGGTGGGAAACCTGACCAAATGAGTCACAAACCCTGCTCTGCACATTTGTACTGTGGGCTCAGTCACCTTGTCTGGTGACAAACGTGCAAATAAACCCCTCAACCGACCACGACGAACTGGGGATAAATATATCCAAGCTGGGCAACAGTGATATGAATGGGCAACCATAGCAAACACTCCCAGGAAGGCTCAGAAAAAAGGAAATGGTTTTTGGAAGGGTCTCCGCTCCGTAGCCCCTTCCATACTTCATTTCATTTTTTTGGAGCTTTCCTGGGTGTGTTTCTTATGTTTGCCCATTAATATCAGGGTTCCCCAGCTGACTTCCTATTTTTAATATGTTTGTTTGGGTCTTTTTCTATCTTTATTTGCACTTTTGTTCTGTGCACATGTATCACACTGCTCACGTTTTGCAGGTTTCCCCGGTTTCCCTGTACATTGCTGACGGAAATGGTTTCTCTTCCCTTTAAATGCCCTCTACCGTGAGTGTTTCACTCGCGCTATTTTTAACCTGCAAATTCGTCCCCGATACTGTGCGGGGAGCCTCTCCCCTCCCTTCCCCGCCCATTGACCCCGTCTCTCCGCCCCTCGGGAGCCTTCCTCCGCCCTCAGAATGCCTTTCCACGCCTCTATCGGACATTTGCGGGCCGGGTACTTTTGCGGGGCACGTTAGTGCGGCGCGCAATTGTGCGGGGCCCAAGCGCACTTGTGCGGGGCGTTTAAGAGCGTTTCTGAGCGTTTGAGTGCCGCGTTTCCGTGCGCTATTGTGCGGCACGCAATTGTACGGCTTTTAGTAAACATGCCCCTATATCATTGATTCACCCCGACTATATGGCTCCAGTACTACTATAGACTTCAGATAAGTACATGGTTATAAAGATTGGCTGACCTGCCTTGGTTTTACTGCAAAACGATTAAAAGGACTTGACTTTCAATAGTGGCTAACGCCACCTGTAGTCAATGTCCAACAAAAAAGCTTTTTTCAAGCATGTATTGTGGTTTTAAAAAAAGGGGGGGCATTTGTTTTTGGACAGGCCATTGTTTGTTTGTGATACATTTGTCGCACATAGGCGCATACTTTATGTTTAGAAAGTGTAGCCATTTTATAAAATTGGTATGTATGCAATCTTTACAATATACATGCACACATCAAGCCATCACCCAAACATTTGGGTGGCCTATATAAAATTATCCTCATAATGCCACCCAATATTTACAGCAAAGTACTTAGATGTTTGGCACGGCACCAAATATCTGAGTGCTTTTTTGAATATCTGGCTCAATCTCTTTTTCTTTCTTACCTTAAAGAGAGGTAGCTATGTCCAAGATGAAGTTCCAGTGACTGTGAAGGCTTATGCTTCTAAAAAATCCTGTGATGCTTAATACTGCTATCATCTAAGGATGGCTCTAGCCACCATGGATAAATGTTTCACCCAGCATAGATTATATCTTCAATAGCTTCCATACTGTTTGTCTTATATCTAAAGCCAAGTAGATCCTAAACAAAAACATGTTTTACCTACTCAGGTCTTTGGAAAAACTATCCTAGGATGACACTTTATATAGAATTATTCTGTACACTAATCATATCACTGCTAGTATTTGTATTTGTAATTATTTTATGTCCAAGTGCACCATTATCACAATATTTTGTTCTTTTCTTGGCATGCATATTTGAATATTTCATAATCTATTTACTTTCAGTAAGAACATTTTACAGTAATTACTGGCCCTGCATAAAAGGTTTCTTATATTTCTGGTCACATATTACAGGAATACTGGAATGAATCCTTTTATCTTTAGTCCAAGGAATGTGGTTTTGTTAACTAGATCCAATAACAGTTATAAAACAAGAAGACAGGAATCATCAAACAATCCCTATGGAAATTGAAAAATGGTATTTTAATGACATGAGATCATAAATATGCCTGTTAGGACCTTACTTGCTGCTATTGCCATTTTGCCCTCTCATGCCCTAACTGATAGTCATATTTGTCAAGGACATTGTACGTTTGCATAGCATTCCAATCTTTATTGTGTCTGACTGAGGCCCTCAATCCAGATTTGGGAAGACCTTCTGTATGCTCTTCAAAAGACTCTACACAGCTAAGCTTTCTAACTTCACTATTTGGCTGTTTTTTAATATAAACTTGCCTTGCCTATTTATTACCTGTTTTATTCTCTTATAATACCACTTAGACACTGTGGTGTGTTAGGATAACTGCACTGAGGGAGGAGGACAAACACCGAAGAACAACAACAAACCCCCCCCCCCCCCTTGTTCTTCCTATCTTTCTTTCTCTATCACATTTCTGTCTGTTCACAGCCACCTTGATCTATAGTTTAGTGGCAAAAAAACTAAATTTTGGTTATAAGTTTAGAAAAATTTTGCTTGCCTACATTCCTTACATAGCCTTTTTAAATCAGAAAGCTGAATGTGCCCTCAGTTCATATAAGGTTTACTGGCTCCAAACCTGGTGCAAACAAGAAGGATTTAGGTATATAGAGACTGGGGGAATAGATGGAATAACAAGAGGCTACACTGTGTTGATAGACTACATCTCTCTGTCACAGGGAAAAGGATCCTAAGTGAAAAATCCAGGCAGTATGAGAGAATTTGAGAAGAAGCTTGCTGCGGAAGCAAAAACGCAAAATAAAGACCTTTTCAAGTACATTTGTAGCAAAAAACCTGTGAGAGAGTCAGTTGGTCAATTAGATGATAAAGGGGTTAAAGGAGCACTAAGAGGCGACAAGGCAATAGCGGACAGACTGAATGAATTCTTTGCTTCGGTCTTTACTGAGGAAAATGTAGGGATGTTACCCATGACTGAAGTGGTATTTAAAGGTGCGGAAGAATTGAAGGAAATATCGATACATCGGGAAGATGTCTTACAACTATTAGATAAACTGAAGAGTAGCAAATCACCTGGGCCGGATGGTATACATCCAAGGGTGTTGAAAGAACTGAAATATGAGATTGCAGACCTGCTATCAGTAATCTGTGAACTATCATTAAAATCATCTCTAATACCTGAAGACTGGAGGATCGCCAATGTAACACCAATTTTTAAAAAGGGTTCCAGGGGTGATCTGGGAAACTACAGACCGGTGAGCCTGACGTCAGTACCGTGAAAAATGGTAGAAACCATCATAAAGAATAAAATTACTCAGCAAATATTGTAGATAGTCACAACCTAATGGGAGACAGCCAACATGGCTTTAGACAAGGAAGATCTTGTCTTACTAATCTGTTATGTGTTTTTGAAGGAGTGAATAAACAGGTGGACAAAGGTGAGTCGGTTGATATTGTGTATCTGGACTTTCAGAAAGCCTTTGACAAGGTCCCTCATCAGAGACTTTTGGCGAAACTAAAGAGTCATGGGATAGGAGGCAGTGTACTATTGTGGATCAGGAACTGATTAAAAGATAGAAAGCAGAGGGTAGGGCTAAATGGCCAATTTTCCCAATGGAGAAAGGTGAATAGTGGTGTACCCCAGGGATCTGTGCTGGGTCCGCTGCTTTTTGACATATTCATAAATGACCTGGAAAGTGGAATAACGAGTGAGATTATCAAATTTGCAGAAGACACAAAACTATTTAAAGTTGTTAAAACCCAAGAGGATTGTGAAAAATTGCAAGAGGATCTTGATAAATTGGAAGACTGGGCATCAAAATGGCAGATGAAATTTAATGTGGACAAGTGCAAGGTTATGCACCTAGGGAAGAACAACCCAAACTATGGTTACACGATGCAAGGTTTCACATTAGGAACCACCACCCAGGAAAAAGATTTAGGCGTCATTGTGGATACCATGTTAAAACCCTCAGCCCAGTGTGCAGCGGCGGCCAAGAGAGCAAATAGAATGCTAGGTATGATAAGGAAAGGAATGGAAAATAAAACAAAAGATATTATAATGCCTCTATATCGTTCCATGGTGAGACCGCACCTTGAATATTGTGTGCAATTCTGGTCGCCGTATCTTAAAAAGGATATAGCGATTTTAGAAAAGATTCAGAGAAGAGCCACCAAAATGGTAAAGGGGATGGAAGGATACTCCTATGAAGAAAGACTAAAAAGGTTAGGGCTCTTTAACCTGGAAAAGAGACGGCTGAGGGGAGATATGATAGAAGTCTATAAATTAATGAACGGAGTGGAACGGGTAAATGTAGATTGATTGTTTACGTTATCAGAATATAGAAAGACTAGGGGACATGCAATGAAGCTACAGGGTAAACTATTTAAGACTAATAAAATAAAATATTTTTTCACTCAACGTGTAATCAAACTCTGGAATTTGTTACCGGAGGAAGTAGTAAGGGCTGTTAGTGTAGCTGGGTTTAAAAAAGGTTTGGACAAGTTCCTGGAGGAAAGGTCCATAAACCATTATTAAGAAGTGACCGAAGATATCAATGCTTGACCCAGTACAAGCATTGTGTCTCTTGGGGAAACTGCTAGGTACATATGACCTAGATTGGCCACTGTTGGAAACAGAATACTGGGCTTGATGGACCTTGGTCTGACCCAGTATGGCATATCTTATGTTCTTATGTTCTTATGTGGACAGGCACTTAAACTAGGGGGCATGTTTACTAAAACCCCGGTAATGTGCGAGCCGCGGTAGTGTGCGGGTCCCATATAAGGAGTGGGCGTTTCCTGCTGAAGAAGAAAATCTGGAATTTGCATATGCGCTAAGGTGCGCGGCGCCCTTGTGCGCCCCACACATTAGTGCATCAGATAGCTGCGCGGGAGACATAAGTGGCGCGCTGATGTATACACAGAAGAGCAGAGCCACAGCACAATGGCCACGGCACTTACCAATAGTGCAGGAATCAGGGGTTCAATCCCCCACAGTGCCCAATGAAGACGGCTGGCTGAGGCGTTAATTTATGAGGCACAAAAATACTGGGCTGCATAAGGCTGCACGCTAATGTTCTTGGCGGCATATTAATACTGGGCAGTGTGCTGATGTTTATGGAGGCATTATAATTCTGGGCGGTATAAGTGGCGCGCTGATGTACACACTGAAAAGCAGAGCCACAGCACAATGGTTAAAGCACCTACCAATAATGCAGGGATCAGGGGTTCAATCCCCCACAGTGCCCAATGAAAACAGATGGCTGAGGCATTACTTTAGGAGCCAGGTTACTATTGGGCAGCATAAGGCAGTGTGCTATTGTATTAGTAGGAAGATCAATATTGGACGGCATAAGGCGGCGCGCTGATGTGCAATTACAGGAGCAGAGCCACAGCACAATGGTTAAGAAACTGACCAATGGTACAGGGAACAGGTGTTCAATTCCCCAAAGTGCCCACTGAACAAAGCTGGCTGAGGCATTACATATTATGGGGAAGAGTGGTTTAGGAGGCATTTTATTTTGTTTTTAATTATCACTACTAGCAAACGCACTCTCAAAGCGTGTTAACATAAGGCGCCCTATAAGGCACATTTTAAAGTGCACTGTCAGCCAAGGCACCCTAGAATGTTGCGTATAGGGCGCTTTAGAGGGTGCCGTATGAGGTACCGCAAGGTCAGAGTACTGTTTGTTATGGCAGCACTGTGCAGTTTAAGGAACAAAAAGCATAAGTGGGTGCGCTGACAGGCAAGGAGGAGCAGCAGTGGAGCACAATGGTTAAGGCACTGACTGCTGATACAGGGGTCATGAGTTTGCTCCCCAGTGTGCCTAATACATAAGGCTGGCTGTGGCATCAGCTTTGCATTGTACATGTGTGTTCCTGCAGCACTTCTTTTTATTTTATTAATTGCTGCCAGCAAACACACCCTCATGTGCCGTAAATGAGGGTGCCGTATAAGGCACCCTATACGGCACTCCATAGGGCACAATATAAATTGCACTGTCCACCACAGCACCCTAAAATGTCCCCTATAGGGCACCCTATAAGTTGCGCCACAGGATAATGTATAGTGCACCTTATATGGACGGGAACCATAAGGTGCCCTATAGGGCGCCCTATAAAGCACCCTCAGAGGCACCTTATGGGTACAGTACGCTGAGGGTGTTTTTGCTGGCATCAAAATATGTACATTAAAAAAAGATAATGTGTTGGACAACCCTATCAAATAGCCCCACTGTGGGTTTGAACCCATGACCTCTGGCTTCACAGGCAGTGAAGTAACCATTGGGCTACAGCTCTATAGCTGCTAGCAAGCCCCTGGCTGGCTACAGAGAGCCTTCATGTCACCACACAGACAGTCTGTTGTGGTCACCAGGATAGGGTAAGGCCACCCATACCCATGATGCACTGCACATGCAAATCAGCTGTCCACAGATAAACACAAGATGGGCAATGCACCCCCACAGCACCTCGGCCTGGTAGGGAGAAGTGACCATGTGCACCCACACAGCACCTCGGCCTGGTAGGGAGTACTGACCGTGTGTTTTACTGGCACAGAGTAGCTACACACCGTCACATTGTGCGGGTACTGTGATCACCCTGAGGGTGCAATGAGGCACCCAGGACCAGGTCCACAACACCTTCCATGGCTGAAAGAGGCCATGCCAGAGGTTCAAAGCAGTGTTAATGTGTGAGATAGGTAGTTTCTGTCTGTCTCAGTCAGGTGGGCCATGCACACCCCACCCCAGGGCCCCCCCATAAATAGATCCACGTTCTACCTCCCTGCAAAGGTGGCAGTAGAGAGGACCATCAACCCCAGTCCTGCTGAGGAACAGACACCCCACAGGGCAGTCACTGCAGCTCTATACACATCCATAACACAATAGCAGACAGACATTAGGCCTGGATATGGTAAGCTGCACCCCACCACCATCTGATAATGTCCTGCAGCAAGTCATCAGCCACTGCACCCTGCAAGCCACTCCATCAAGACACATACCAGCTGCAAACAGTGTGCTAGTTAATCCATAGTGCATGTTCCCAGTGGAGATGCATGCACCCAGAACTGGGATGTCAGCATACACAGCAAGCAGATAAATCAGTGACTGGGCCCCAAAAGGAAACCCATATCTATCACATGAGAGAAATACTATATAGCACTATGGGGGTGCCTAGCCATGCTGTGGGCACTGCACAGTCAGGGTGAGAGTGATCTCTCAGCAGGACATACTGAGGTCACCCTGTCTGTGTAGGTGGTGGCCGGGCACTAAAATGTCTTCCTCTGCCCTCGAAATGCCTTTCCACGCCTCTATCGCACATCAGCGCACCACGCACTTTTGCGGGCAGCATGCACATGTGCGGGCGGCGCGCACGTGTGCAGGGGCACCAAAATGCACTATTAGCGTGCGCTAAGGTACCTTAGCGCACGCTCAAGTGCGCCCCCGCACAGTTGCGCGGTTTAGTAAATATACCCCTAGGGAAAAGGGTTGACGGATGGAGAACAAATTCAGTGCGTCACTTCCAGCAAAAACATAATAACATTGGAAACAGCCACACTAGTATTCCATACATCAATGGCAAGTAAGAAGAGGTGTGTAGAACAAAATCCATGTAAAATACAGGCAAGCCAGTCAACAAATGCAGGAAAGCAATGAGCACAAATGCTCGAAGCCTAGTCAAAAAAGTTCCTGACCTGAAAGCCCTGATGGTGGAAATGGACTTGGATATTGTGGCCATTACAGAAACATGGTTTAATGAGTTGCATGAATGGGATATAGCCATAGCTGACTATAATTTATTTAGAAGAGATAGAGAAGGCAGAATAGGAGGAGGAGTAGCCCTATATGTCAAAAGCAGTATTAAAGCTGCTGAAATGCAGGGGACATGGGGAAAAGAAGTGCTGTGGATTGTGTTGGAAAAAGGAAATGGCACTGTCATCCATACTGGTGTAGTCTACAGGCCTCCAACTCAAACCGAAGAAATAGCTAGAGACTTGATTATTAATATTGCAAAGGTAGCCATGAAGGGGGAAGTGATCACATTGGGTGACTTTAATTTACCCAATGTAGATTAGAGTATTCCTTCTGTAAATATGGAAAGAAGTAAAAAAAACTGTGGATGCCTTCCAAGATGTATTGCCTAGACAAATGGTGATGGAACCAACCGGGGAACATTTGATGCTGGATTTAGTGCTCACCAACGGAGGTAGCGTGTCGAATGTCCGTGTGGGTGCCCACATGAACAGCAGCAATGATCACACGGTGTAGTTTGAGATAAAAGCCAAGACAGAGTTCAATCATAGCAAGCTCAAAGTCCTAGACTTCAAAAACACTGACTTCAGTAAAATGGCCAAGTTCCTGAAGCAGGAGTTGGCAGGGTGGGAGGAAGTAAGGGAAGGGGAACTGCAGTGGGCTAAACTAAAGGAGGTAATAAAAGGGGCAACAGATACATATGTAAGGAAAGTAAATAAAAACAAGAGGAAAAGGAAACCTATATGGTACTTCAAAGAAGTGGCTGTACAAATAAAGGCTACAGAAGGAAGAAGGTTGGACACGAGTCATCAGAGCCTGCAGTATCAACACTCCAACTTCTCCAACCCTTGAAATGACAAATCAGTATGCAGCTCTGGAAGTGGAGGAGGTGGAAGCATCTGAGGAAAGGGAAAAACCATAGCTCGAGCACCCCAAAGTTGCAGAATCAGTTGCCAGAAGGATGCTGGGTTGCATACAGAAAGGAATTACCAGCAGAGAGGAGGAGGTACTAATGCCACTGTACAAGTCACTGGTGAGGCCTCACTTGGAATATTGTGTTCAGTTTTGGAGACCATATCTCACAAAAGATATAAAAAGACTGGAAACGGTTCAGAGGAAGGTGACCAAGATGATTTGGAGATTGTGCCAAAAGACATATGAAAAGTGACTTGAAGACCTAAATATGAATACACCAGAGGAGAGGAGGGACAGGGGAGATATGATACAGACCTTTAAATTCTTAAAAGTATTAATGAACAAGAAAGCCTCTTCCAAAGATGGGGAAGCTGTAAAACTAGAGGGCATAACATGAAACTGCAATGGGGTAAACTGAAAGGTAACATCAGGAAATACTTTTTCACTGAAAGGGTGTGGATGCTTGGAATGCCCTCTCGATGGAAGTGTTGGGAGCAAATACAGTGACAGAATTCAAAATGGCATGGGACAGACACAGTGGATCCCTTTATAGCAACAGGATAAAATCAAAATAAACTTAACTATCTCTTTTATCTCAACAAATAGGTGTGACCTGCATGGAGCGGTGGGTGCAACTACACTTGCCACCTTGCTGGGCAGACTAGATGGGCCATGCTGGTCTTTATCTGCCATCATATACTAAGTTATTATGTTACTATGTAAGAAATTGGGTATCACTTTCCAGTTTTCCTCTGCATACTATTCTTAGACTAAAGGTCTGATAGAAAGGCTCAGTCAGGACCTGCTGTAATTCCTTTGATGTTTTGTCTCAGCTCCTCAGAGTGATTTGGTGAATCTGCTTCCCTTGGACAACTTCACTAAAACAATAACATGAATGAGTCTAGAGGTGTTTCACTATTCTTTGCCATGTACAGCCAGCATCCCATCTTCAGCTCCAATCACAGAAGCCTCTGTGACTCGTGACTTTGTTGACACCTCCGGGATTTCTTGAAGCAGGTAAACTGCAGCCTGAAGAGAGTAGTAGTACAACAAAATAAATTCATGGACAGGTACCTCAAGCTGAAACCTCTGTTCTACTTGAGTGATAATTTGGTTGTCCACAAGGAATATTCTCTTGAAGTTCCCATGTACTGTAGTTAATTGGAATCTAGATTCATTGGCCCTGATGCCATCACAGAAAAAACTCAATCCGGTGACAGTGCATCTGCAGCTTTTTGGCTCCTTGAAGATACACTCCACCTTCCAAGTCTCCTTATTGAAGCTTGTTGTACCTGATTGTTTTTGTTGGCAAAGGGCTCCCCCAGATCACATTCTGGTAGATGGACAACTGGAGTGTGAGATGAAAGAAATTCTGGATTTCAGAGTATTCTGCTGGAAAACCCAATACTCAGAGGAGAACAAAAGATCATAAGGACATAAGATATGCCATACTGGGTCAGACCAAGGATCCCTCAAGCACAGTATCCTGTTTCCAATAGCTGCCAATCCAGGTCACAGGTATCAGTCAGGTTCCAAAAAAGGTGCACAGATTCCATGCTGCTTATCCCAGGGGTAAGCAGTGAATTTCCCCAGTCCACTTTAATAATGGTGTATGGACTTTTCCTCCAGAAACTTGTCCAAACCTCTTTTAAACCCAGCTACACCAACAGCTTTTACTACATCCAGAGTTTGATTACATATTGAGTGAAAATATATTTTCTCCAATTAGTCTTAAATGTGCTACATGGTAGCTTCATTGCATGTCCCCTGGTCTTTCTATTTTTTGAAGGAGTAAACAACTGATTTACATTTACCCATTCTACTCCACTCATTATTTTATAGACCTCTATCATATCTCCCCTCAGCTGTCCTTTTAAGCCTTTCCCTTCCACCCTTTTTTCATTTTGGTGGCTCTTCTCTGTATCTTTTCTAATTCTGCTATATCCTTTTTAAGATATAGCGATCAGAATTGCAACAATATTCAAGATGTGGTTATACCATGGAACGATACAGAGGCATTATAATATCCTTGGTCTCATTTTCCATTCCTCTCCTTTTGATTCCAAGCATTCTATTTGTTTTCTTTCCCACCACTGCACAGTGGACAAAGGGTTTCAACATATTATTCATGATGTTGCCTACAGTAGATCCTTTCCTAACTGGTGGTTTCTAATGTGGAACCTTGCATCGTGTAACCGCAGTTTGGGTTATTCTTCCCTAAAGGGACCATTTAAAAATTCGTAGTCATGATTTGAGCATCTGAAGATGTGCATGATGGTGTCCAAATCATGGAAACGTCCCTGAGTCATTTTACAAATGACTTTTAAAGACATCTCCATCGCTGGGATGTGGTAAAGGCACAATGAACTTAGATGTCCCCACTTGATTTCAGACCCATCAGGGACGTCTGTAACCCTGCTCGAGGCAGGAAAAGGTATCAGGAAAATGGGGGTTTTTTGCCCTTAATACATCCACAGTGTACAGAGTAGAGTTAAGTGATTAGCCTAAGATCACAAGGAGAAGCATTGGAACCTCTACTCTGGCCACTCTGGTCCTAACCTACTACTCTAGATACATCCACATTTGTGAAATCAAACCTGAACTTGCATGTGCCTGCTTTTATTTTCAGACGTTCTGGATTGGACGTCCCAGATTGCACTTGAATGTGCTTTCTAAAATGTGCCTTTAAGTGCATAACATTGCACTCATCCACATTAAATTTCATTTGCCATTTGGATGCCCAGTCTCCCAATTTATCAAGGTCCTCTTGCAATTTTTCACAATCCTCTTGTGTTTTAACAACTTTGAATAATTTCATGTCATCTACAAATTTGATCACTTCACTCATTATTCCCAAATCCAGGTCATTTATAAATATGTAATAAAGCAGCAGGCCCAGCACAGATCCCTAGGATACTCCACAATTCACCTTTCTCCATTGAGAAAAGTGGCCATATATCCCTACTTTCTGTTTTTTATTTTTTAACCTTTTTCCAATCCACAATAGTGCACAGCCTCCCATCCCATGATTTTGTAATTTTCCAAGAGTGTCTCATGAGGGACCTTGTCAAAGGCTTTCTTAAAATCCAGATACACTGTATCAACCAGCTCATCTTTATCTACCTGTTTATTAACATCTTCGAAAAATATAAAAGATTAGTGAGACAAACTACAGCGGATTAGTGAGACGATTAGTGCTGGGTCAATTCAGCTAACATTCATGTCCTTACCCTCCTGAAGAAATTTTTGGACAAGAATACTGTGGGCTGCTCCGGGTTAATATGGTAACCCATTGCCAGCCTGCAGATGTCTCAGTTCCTGGAAGAACCTTACCCAGATCTCTGCTCCTGTAAACACCCTGCCAATTTCTACAAGAGGTCCATCAGGCATATAGTCTGGAACAGTGAGTATGAAGTCCAAAATGTTCTGCATACTTTTTCTTCTCACGGTTTTTGCCAGGGGAGGACTTGGGAGAGGGGGTGTCTTGTAGCAGGATGGGGGTTCAGATTGGGGGGAATGAATACCTTAGAGGGTTCTAAATACCTTGGGGTGGGGGGGATTGGATTTCATGGTTGGGATGTGGAGCTGTCTTGGGAGTGCCTGAAGCAGATCAAGGTGAGGGGTGATGGGGGGAACTTATGGTATAGCAACAGGTGTCTATGCAGATCTGAAATATCACTTTTAAAAACTGCTTGCATGCACATGTGGGAGTATTTGCATAGATACTTTCCCCACATACAGGCTTTTAAAATCATTACTCACACTCATGCAATCCTACAACATTTATACAAGAGGCTCTATATTTGGCAAAGCCTCTTGTAAAATGCTATGGAAAGCAGTGGAATTTGCTTCTGTATTTTCCTGAGTTATTTTTTGCAGATAGCATTATTATGACAATTAGAGGTATACACTATATACTAAATGACAATTACAAAGACATGAGCTTCCGGTCACACTGCCAAGAAAATTCAGGAGCTTCTGGGTCACCAGGAGTCAGCACTGACTCGAAGGCACACTTTGCATTGAGCTAAATCCAATCACCACTGAAGGGACTTAAAGCTCAAAATCAGCATTTCACTACTGAATATAACTCACCTACTACATGGTACCATGGTATGTAAAGTGTGTTATACAAGGAATTATGTAATTTTTTAAATTATTCTTGCAGCAGGTTCTAAAGCTTGCTGAATATAGTGCACAATATTTAAATCAAAACTTCCTTCTTGCCACCTGTAGGTATCATGACAGATGTCACATGCCTGAGAGGTGCACTTTTATTTTGACTGTGATGGAATCTGTCATTGTGCACTGGCGACACTTGAAGAGAAGAAAAGAGAAAATAGGACTGTTGAAAACTAGCAAGAAACAAAGATTACTCATGCTAGGCAGTCTTCAAAGCTGAAACGGTTTATTATTTACAGTGCACATTACAAACAAAAGCAGGCTTACTCAACACAAATATTCAGAATATAACAAATTAGCTCTCACAAGCAGATGCAATAATTCCTGGACCCAGGGCATTAGAATTCTAGAGCCTCTGTAGCAGCATCTCTATAGACCAGTTTTTCTCACACCCAGGCCTCAGGACACACTCAACCATTGGGGTTTACAAGGTATAAAAATATAATACATGACAGTAAGAAAAGACTACCCAGTTTGCCTTTCCAAACCTGCTTCCCAGTCTCTACAACTGCTTTCTCTCCCTCAGATATCCCCTGAGCTTATTCCATGCTTTCTTGAATCCAGATAGTGCCCTCATCTCTACCATCTCCTCTAGGAGACTCTTCAACACACCCATTACCCTTTCTGTAAAGAAATATTTCCTAAGATTATTCCTGAGTCTGTCCCCTATCTCCCTCTTCCTTTGACCTCTCATTCCAGACCCTCCTTTCTATTTGAAGAGAACACCTCATATGCTTTTATTTCATAAAGGTATTTAACTGTTTCTATCATATCTTCTCTCTCCTCCAGTGTTACATATTTATATCTTTACATGTGGCCCCACATGCTTTATGCAGGGCCAATGAAATAAGGGAATTGTCAGTCTGGAAAAGAATAAGAAAGGAGAAATTATGGGGAGAGAGAGAGAGCCAAATGAAGGGCACAAACCATGTCAATAATGTGACCTGAAAAATGAGCAGGACAGAATACTTGCTAAATAAAGCCCCAGTTGGAAAGATGCAAGAGGAAGTCATAAACTGAGTTGTAGATTATAGAGCTAAGAGTCTGCATCATCAGCCACTTAGTTAGTTCCTTATATTCCTGCTCAAACGTTGAGATTAGTGCATGCATCACTATTAACGGTGCCTTCGGTAATTTACATTAGATTTGAAACAACTCATCAAGCCGATTTCGCTTTTCTCAGACCACATTTGTAGAGCTCCCTTCCTCTGTATTTATGACACAAACATTACTACCTCAAATTATAGAAGGGTTCAAAAACTTGTTTTTTTATGAATGTTTTTTCTGTGATATTGTATGAGGGTTGTTGAGGGTTTTGCAGAGGGGTTATTGGGCATCTTGCATGTGAGGTACAGTCTCCAACAATTTGTACAGGGGCATTATCACCTGCTCCGTTCTGCTGATTATGACTCTCTTTATGCAGTCTAGCATTCTTCTAGTTTTGGCCACCACCTTGTCACATTGTTTTGCCACCTTGAGATCATCATACCCTAATACCCCTGGCCCCGATCTGAGGTTTCTCTTTTCCTCTGTCTTCTCGTAGCTCTTTTTCTATGGTCTATATAGTCTATCTGCCATTTCTTGTCTCTCCTTTTGCTTTCTTCATTTTCTTCGATCAGCCTTTTTCCAGTCCCAGTAACCTTCCCCAGTATAAGCCTCCTTTACAGCCTCCCCTCCCAGTACCTTCCAGTGTCAATCACTTTGCATTCCCAGCATAACCACTTGTATCTATTCCCTTTTAGTCCCCCTCCTTCTCCATCGTTCAACCCCTTCTAGTCCAAATACCATCCCAGGTATCAGCGAATCTCCAGTCTCAATGCCCCCTCCCATGTCAGTTCCCTTCCAGTCACCCTCTCCTCTGTCCATCTGCCTTCCAGTGCCATCCCTGAGTGTCAGCTCCCTTGAAGCCCCAACCTTCCTTACAGCCTCCTCCTTCCCCTATTTTCCGCTCCCTTCCAATCCCTCATGTGAGCTCCCTTCTTGCCCCCACCTTCCTCCGTCAGTTCTCTTCCAACCCCCCCTCCTATTACCCAGCCACCTTCCAGCCCCATCCCCCATGTCTACTCCCTTCCAGATTCCCCCAGTGTCTGCTCCCTTGTAGCCCCATGTCTGCTCCCTTCCAGCTCCCCCCATGTCTGCTCCCTTCCAGCTCCCCCCATGTAGCTTCCCCATGTCTACTCCCTTCCTGCTCCCCCCCTGTGTCCTCTCCCTTGTAGCCCCCCTCCCCCCATGTCTGCTCCCTTCCAGCTCCCCAGTGTCTGCTCCCTTGAAGCCCCCATGTCTGCTCCCTTGAAGCCCCACTGTGTCTGCTCCCTTCCAGCTCCCCCCCCCCCCTGTTTCCTCAGCTTGCAACTTTGGGGTCATCTTTGACTCTAATCTTGCTTTCTCTGCACATATCCAACAGATAGCTAAAACGTGTCGCTTCTTTCTCTATAACATTGGCAAAATTCATCCCTTCCTTTCTACACACACTACTAAGACACTTATCCACTATTTAGTCACTTCCCGTCTAGACTATTGCAACCTCCTCCTTGCTGGTCTCCCTCTGAATCATCTCTCTTCCCTTCAATCTGTTCAAAACTCAACTGCACAGCTAATCTTCTGTCAGCCTCTACATGCTCATATAACCCCCCTGCTCATTACTTCACTGGTTCCCTATCCATTTCTGTATCCAGTTCAAACTTCTTCTACTGACCTATAAGTGCACTCATTCTGCTGCTCCTCACTACATTTCCTCACTTATTTCTCCCTACACCCCTTCTCAGGTGCTCCACTGTTCTGGCAGATCCCTTCTATCTGTGCCCTTCTCTTCTGCGTCCAACTCCAGACTTCGATCCTTCCACCTTGCTACTCTTTACGCCTAGAATCAACTAACCAAGTCCATGTGTCAGGTTTCATCTCTGGCTCTTTTCAAATCCAGGCAAAAACTCACCTCTTTGAGTCTGCTTTTGGATCCTGATCTGATTGGTCTCCTATGTGTTTCCTTGCCACTCCCCTAGATGTGTCCTTGTTCTCAGCTGTTGTGTTGTCTGTCTTAACTATATTGTAAGCTCTGAAGAGAAGGGATTGTCTTTTTTATGTGTCCGTACAGCGCTGCATATGCTTTGTAGCACTATACAAATGACAAGTAGTAGTAAGTAGTGTTAAGACCAAAAACATTCAGATACAAATGAGAGGATCATCAAGTCCCCCAGGCATTGGTCCTGTCCCAGTTCTTTGTAACATGTATTTAGCACTTCTACTGAAGATTCTCAGGAGCTATGATTTGTTATCCAACAATCACTTCCCAGCTTGTTACCTTCACAAGGCTGGTTCTCTGTGCCCTTCCCCCAACCCACACTTTAAAGCTCAGAATTAAGTTCAGCACAAAATCCAGTCTGTCACTTGGGCTTCAGTGTCTGCAAATATGGTTCCCACTGCCTGAATCGCCTATCTTACAGCCGGACTCTTCAGCCAGCCCTGCTTGAAGGAGCTTTCTGTCTCCATGGCCTTCTCCTCTCCCTTCTGCACACAGTTGGCTTCTTAATCCCTCTGTGAGTCATGCCCTCCCAACTCTGAGTTCTTTTAAGGTGGACTGCTGATAATCTCATGGAGAAGGACAGGTAACTTCCTATATACCCCATCACATACCCTTCCCCTCAACTCAACCATGTCCTGTTGAGCACCTGCCACATCAAAGACTCCTACCCAGCAAAGGAAGTCTGCATTCAAGTGAGCCTGACCCGCCCTGTGGCGGATCTGAAACTGGTAGGGCTGGAGAGACAGACATCGCTGCATAATATGGCCATTGGGTTCCTTAGTCAAGCCAGCCATTTGAGGGGCTGGTGGTCCATAACCATTGTAAATGGCAGCCCAGAAGGTAGTACTTCAAGGTTTAAAGTGCCCACTTGACAGCTAGGGCTTCTTTCTGGATCACAGCATAATGTTTCTTCCAAAGGAGCAGCTTCCTGCTGATGAATTCCACTGGATGTTCTTCACCTTTGACTTCCTGGGCCAGAATGTCTCCCAGGCCCACTTCCGAGACATCTGTTTGTACAATAAGGTAGACAGAAAACAGGGCTAATCAGGACAGGTGCTAAGCACATGGCCTCCTTGAGATGCTGGAAGGCCCAGTCTAGGTCTGCTGAATATTGAGGCCACTCTGGAGCTGTCTTCCAGAGGAGATTTGTTAATGGCTCCACAATCTCTGCAAAATTAGGGATGAACTGGTGGTAATAGCCAACCATTCCAAGGAAGGCTTAAACATCTTCCTTGGACTTTGGGGTAGGGACCTGGGCAATGGAATCCACCTTCTATAGTTGAGGTTGTATCTGGCCGATCCCAATTAAGTAGCCCAGGTATTGGATGTCCCAGCCTCCCTGAAAGCATTTCTTAAGGTTAGCCATCAACTTGGCTCTTTGCAGGCTGGTCAACACAGCTTGTACTTGGATTAGATAGGTGGCCAAGGTTTTTTTGTAGATGATGTTGTTGTCAAGGTATGTAGCCACATACCCCTTGTCTGGTCTCAGCAGGTGGTCAACCAGGCATTAAAATGTGGCTGGCGCCCCTGTGTAATCCAATTGGCAGTATGGTAAATTGGAACAAGTTTGTAGTGTCGAAAGGGCAGTTTTCTTCTTAGCAGCCAGAGTCAAAGATAACTGCCAGTATCCCCTGGTCAAGTCCAGGGTCAAGATATAGCATGCTCCACCAAGTTGTTTGTTTAGCTCATCTACTCATGGCATTGGATATGCTTCCAATTTAGAAACAGCATTGACCTTGTGGAAGTCAATGCAGAATCTGATGCTATATTTGGTTTGGAAACCAAGATGATGGGGGATGACCATTCACTCTAGACTCTTCTTTAACGCCCAGGTTAAGCATTTCCTCAAGTTCTTTGGCGATGGCCAGTCACCAGGTCTCCAGAATTTGATAGGGTCATTGTCAGATAACCACCCCAGGATCAGTAATGATATCATGATGTGGGTTCATCCTGGGTGGGTTCCGGTGGATAAACCCTCTAGGTCTCTTCTCTGAACCACAGAGAGCTGGTCTCCAATTGGGACTTGAGCTGGATAAGACAGGGCTGAAATTTCTGGCTCAAAGTCCTCGTGTACCCCCATAGCCATCACTGGAGTTTACTTTTTCAGTAGATTGTTCTTAAGTACTATCAAGTCGGTTTCAACTCATGGCAACCCTCTAGATAGCTGTCCTAAACTGTATGTGCTCTTCAGTCAGGCGGTTCATTGTTGATAGAGTGGCACCCATAGCTGCTGTTATTGTATCAATCTATCTCATTGCTGCCCAGTCCTTAAAGACTCTTGTCTGAAAACATGCATTTCACCAAAGAGAACAAGGCAGATATTCAGACTAGTTTGTATATTGTCTTTTGTCTTGGTCAGGCTTTAAACGATTACACAGGTACACTACCAAAAAACTGCCTCCAGTTTTGCAACTGATTCCTATAGATTTTGGGGTGCTGAATCCAGGAAAAATAGCCAAAATGTTCCATCACGTCACGTTTTCTTGCAAAATTAGATTTCTTACCCAGATAAGGAATGTTCACATAATTTCTTTTTAGCCGACTGCAGTTTATTTTCTTGGCCCAAAATAGAGGTTGTAATGGTTAACTAACTAGAAACACTCCCTCATGATATTTTAGAGTGTTTTGTATTCATTTTATACATTAACAGGACAATTGGGAGGCGGGGGGCTAAATCCAGTACTCGCGCTGGCGCATGTTCTTTCCTGTTCGCCTCGCCTCATTCGCTCGCTCAAACACGGTGGTTGCGACATGAACGTTCCTGTCAAATTTCAGTTTCTTGCAAGTTCATTATTACCTTTTGTTTGCTCAGTCGTAATCCAGCTTTATTCCGAAGTGGTTCACTACAGTTGTAGTTTGCAGTGCTGTGTATTTGTGATGGCTCACAGAGCCAGAGGTTGCGTCAACTCTCCGGACAGTTTTTGTTTTATTTGTGGGGAATATACCGTGAAAAAGCGGCAGAGGAACATTTCTGCATTTATTAAAAAAGTATATTTCGCCTATTTCGGTTTGAAGTTAGGCGATCAAGACAAACCGTGGGCTCCTCACAAAGTGTGCAAGACATGTGAGGAAGATCTACGCTTATGGATGAAAGGTAAAAAACAAGCATTTCGTTTCGGAATACCTATGATGTGGCGTGAACAAAGAGACCACAGCAGTGACTGCTATTTTTGCTCTTGCATTGTGAAGGGATACAACTTAAAAAATAAGAACGTAATAAGTTACCCCAACCTTCCCTCAGCAATTAGGCCTATGCCTCATAGCAACGAAGTACCTGTGCCTGAACCACCAAAATCTTTGGATCATATTTGTGTGGACGGTTCTGATCATGATGAGACTCATCAGATGGCTTTTCCCGATGAGTCCAGTACTTCCGAGTTTGAAACTGAACCATATCCGAAACCTGAACTTTTCTCTCAAGCTGAATTGAATGATTTAGTCCGGGATTTAGGACTCCCAAAAGATGCTGCCCAACTGCTAGGTTCTCGGCTTAAACAGAAAAATCTATTGTCACCAGGAACAACTTTTTATTGGTACCGCAACCGCGAGACACAATTTTTGAAGTATTTCAGCAAAGAGGAAGATTTGGTATTTTGCAACGATATATACGGAGTGATGGAAAAGTTTAAACTCAAGTATGATCCTGCTGAATGGCGTCTGTTCTTTGATTCGTCAAAAGACAGCATAAAAGGTGTTCTTCTTCATAATGGCAACACATTCGCTTCAGTTCCTATTGCTCACTCTGTTATTCTCCAAGAAAAATACGAGAATTTGGCCCTGATTCTTCAGAAGATTCGTTATGATGAGCATAAGTGGATGATTTGTGGAGACTTTAAAATTCTATCCATGCTATTAGGGCAGCAATCCGGTTTCACCAAATATCCCTGCTTCCTTTGCTTGTGGGATAGCCGGGCCCGCGACCTACACTGGGGGAAAAAAGACTGGCCAATTCGGGAGTATTTGAGACCCGGTGAGAAAAATGTTCTTCATGAGAGCTTGGTACCTCGTGATAAAATTCTATTACCACCTCTCCACATTAAGTTGGGTCTCATTAAGCAATTCATCAAGTCCCTTCCAAAAGATGGTGAGTGCTTTCGGTACCTTTGCTCAAAGTTCCCCCGACTTTCTGAAGCAAAGCTAAAGGAAGGAGTGTTTGTTGGCCCTGATATAAGGAAACTCATTTCAGATGGAGCATTCACTGAAACGATGTCTGAGAAGGAAAAAGAAGCCTGGGATTCCTTCAAGGATGTTGTTCTCAAATTCTTGGGGAACAGGCGGGATGAGAACTATAAGGATATTGTTGCCAGGATGCTCAATGCCTTCAAAGAACAAGGCTGTAACATGAGCCTGAAAGTCCATTTCTTGCACTCCCATGTGAACTACTTTCCCGAAAACTTGGGGGCGTACAGTGAAGAACAAGGTGAAAGGTTTCACCAGGACATCAAGGACGCAGAGAGAAGGTACCAAGGAAGATGGAACACCACTATGATGGCTGATTTCTGCTGGTTGCTGCAGCGGGAAACCCCAGATGAAAAATACGCCAAGCAGCGCACCAAGAGAAGCATTCGGGGGAAGAAGAAACGGGCCCACCAGGAGATTGATTGACCCAAGAATGACTTTAAAATCTAAACTGTGTTGACAAATATCGTGTTTTTACTAAACTTTGAAATAAAAATTTGCTAGTTATTACCACAGTGTCGGATCTCATTTATTAGAACTTTATTTTCACACCATCGGGTGTTTGTCTTCATGTATTGCAATGGTGCGGTTTGCGTTTTCTATTCTTACATACATACCTGTACAACATTTTTTGCACATTTCTTTGCTTTGCTTTGTGTCTAACCTTGCTCTTATATGCTCAATGTTTGTGCACATGTATGTGGCTGTTTTAAGTGCAGACAATTTTGCTACCATCACAGTGTGTTTTGTTGACATTACTCTATTCTTATGTGCTGCCTTGTTACAATTTTCTTTATTCTTATTTGAATAACTACTAAACAATTAGTATAAAGAATTCATCCAAGAAACTTTTATCTCGATCGCACTCAATCTGAAACGTTCACCTCAAACTGCTAACCCAATGTAGCAAAAAATCTGTACGTGATGGAGCAAATTGGTTACCAGATTTGGATTCAGCGCACCAAAAAACGTAAAAATCAATCGAAACATTAGAGGCAGTTTAAAAAAAAATTTTTTTAGTGTACCTGTGTTATCTTTGATACCTCTGATTAGTCTGATGTACGTTTTGATCATTTTATGCAACCTGAGTTTCTGTTCTTCCTTCTGTTTGTTTGAACTAGTTTCAGCCCTTATCAGTTTTCCTGTACCATCTTTCGTCCTAGTAAATCTTCTATCAGGAAGCCTCGTTCAAGTAGGTTTTCATCATTAGGTAGAGGGAGTGTGTCAGAACCTGTTCCTTAACAAGCAGCTAGTTGATAAATTCCTTAAGTCTAGTTGTTATATTTCAGCAAAAGTTATATCTGAATTCAGCATATCATGCTATACTTTTACACTACTTGGCATTTTATGAGGTTATTTACAGCTGTTAAAATTTATTTTATACTGCCTTTCATGATATCAAGGTAGTTTACATTGAACAAACTGAAATTACATTAAACAGGGCATTATAACTTGGAGATAACTATTTTACAGGGAACATGGGCAATGGATGGTTAAGTGACTAGAAACCCCTGTCCTCCTGGCACAAGGTTGCTGTCCTCTAGTGGGATTTGAACCCCTGATTGTCTGGCCTGAGGTAACTTGCCACAACCACTAGGCCACTCTCTCCCTGGTATTGTAGTGAAGTGTCCACAACCAATAAAACCAGGAGTCTATTTACTAAGATTCAAAACAATTTATTTGTGCACAGTCTCAGACACTTGTCACATTCAAAATGGTCTGAGCATGGCGTTCAGTAAAACAACAGCATTTATAGCTTTCTTCATCAGTTCTATACAGACAAACTCCTCATTGGTCCCGGTGGCCCCCTAACCCCCCCTCCAATGGAGATCTCTGACCGGGCCCACACCGCTCTCCCCCTGCACAGGTCTTCCTAGCCATGGCTCAGTTTCTAGACATAACACATTCTGCCTTGCTTTCTGCTTACAAGGTCACTCTTCAGCACAGAAACTGTGTGAAAGCCAGTGATAGCGATACATCTGTGAATAACATAAGCTCAATGGAAAAGTCTTGCATTCTTATCAGCAAAGCAGTTTAAAGCAGTTTTCTATTTTCTCTGGCTTTTCAGCTCTGCTCAGCTATAATATTCCTTTTCAGCTCTGCTCAGCTATAATATTCTGAAGTGGGGGTTGGGGACTCAGGCCTAACCTACAGGCTTTTCTTACTCCTACAGGCTATGCAGGCTATTCTAGGCCATCACACTGGCTTACTTGCAAAGCTCTGCCAGGAAGTTTGGAAGACTACATTATAGCTAACTGGCTAGAAAACATTTTGCTCATACCAATGCTGAAGAAAGGTGATCCAACTGACTGTGGAAATTAGAAACATAGAAACATGACAGCAGAAAAAGACCAATAGCCTATCTAGTCTGCCTTTCCATATCAACTACAGTAGTCCCCTTTTTATCTTTAGAGATCCTCTGTGTTTGTCCTATGCTTTTTTGAATTCAGATACTATCCTCATCTCTACCACTTCCACTGGGAGATTATTTCACACATCAACCACTCTTTCCGTAAAAAAAGATTTCCCCATATTACTCCTGAGTCTGTCCTTTCACTCTCATCCTATGCCCCCTCGTAGCAGAGCTTGCCTTTAATTGAAAGAGGCTCTCCTCCTGTGCATTTATGCCACAGAGGTATTCAATTATCTCTATCATATCGCCCCATACTGCCTTTCCGCTAAAGTATACATATTAAGAACTTTAAGTCTGTCCTCATATGCTTCATAACGAAGACCATTAACCATTTTAGTAACTACCCTCTGCACTAACTCCAACCTGCTTACATCCTTTTGAAGGTATGGTCTCCAGGATTAAACACAATACTCCAAATGAGGTCGCACCAGAGACTTATACAAAGGCATGATCGCCTCCATTATTCTGCTGCCCATTTCCCTCTCTATACATCCAAGCATCCTTCTGGCTTTTGAAGTCACCTTTTCTACCTGTTTAGCTACTTTAAGATCATCAGACACAATTACGCCCAGGTTCCACTCTTTTGTGGACAGAAGTACCTCACTTTGGATTCTTGCAGCTTAAGTACATGACCCTGCATTTTTTAACATTAAATTTCAGCTGCCAAGTTCTAGACCATTCTTGAAGCTTAGCTAGATCCCTCCACATGTTATCAATTCCTTCCTATGTGTCTCCTGTATTGCAGATTTTGGTATCATCCATAAACAAGTAAGCCTTACCCAACAGCCCTTCCGCAATATTACTAACAAAGATGTTAAACAGAATCGGACCAAGGAAAAATCCCTGCGGCACACCACTGGTAGCCTCCTTCTCCTCAGAGTGAACTCCATTTACCTGTACCCTTTGTCGCCTCCCACTCAACCAATTTCTAACCCAATCAGTAACTTTAGAGCCCACCCCTAGGGTGCTGTTTTTTTATAAGTCGTCTGTGTGAAACGCTGTCAAAGGCTTTACTGAAATCGAAGTATACTACATCTACTGCTCTCCCTTGGTCCAACTCCCTGGTTACCCAGTCAAAGAAATCAATCAGATTTGACTGACAAGACCTGCCTCTGGTGAATGCCTTGGATCCTGCAATCCATTAGACTCCAAAATCCTCACTATTCTCTTCTTTAGTAACCTTTCCAATAATTTACTAACCATAGAGGTTAGACTGTTGTGAGAGCCGCCCCGATTGGGTTCCAATCCTTTTTCTCTCACTTGGGTCCTAACTACAGCGGGGACAAATAGATAGAGAGCACCAATCTATAAAGCAAAAGCAAGTTTATTCTATATCTTTACTGCAGTAAAGGGTCACGTGCATTGGCAACACAAGCGGCAACTTCATTTGGCAAGTACAGACTTTTTATACCCTTTTTAAAAAATAGGTGGGCTGCAGTACATCTTAGAGCTTTTCCCATGAACAAAGCTAATTATTTTATAGGTTGTTTCTTTTGAAACAAAAGGCTTGTTGAAGAGAGGTGAGATAAGAATGTGGAATACAGAGGGGTGTGAGGAAGGAGGGATGAAAGTATCACTTTGGCCAAAGGGTCCCAACTAATAAATCCTTCAGGAATATGCATGAGAACTAAGGTTTTGGATTTGAGTTCTGATGCCCAAACACAAGATAAGGAGGTGAGAACTGGGGTTGACATCCTGAACATCATTGCAATTACTTCTAGCTTGCTTTTACAATAAGGGGGATCTGTGCTAAGAGAGACAGTCTGTCTGTCCTTGTCTAGTTTCCCACTGTGAACTGCTAATTGCTTCACAGCTTGCAGCTGGGGGTTCTTATCAGAGTCAATTTTTTTTGGGAACAAAAGGATGTCTTAATTTCACTGTAATCTTCCCCTTTAGACAGGTCGGGGGTGGAGAGGGGAAGAAACAGACAGGCATGGTGGTTAATCTAGTTTATTAACAAAATATAAGTATATATAATAAAATTCTTAGTGGCAGCTTAGAAGGACCTGTTTATATCCCATATCACTCACTCCTCTGACTAATGGGCCTGTAGTTCTAATGTTATCCTTTCGTCCGCTTTTGTGTAAAGGGACCGCATGTGCCTTTCTCCAGTCCTCTGGCACCACTCCCAACTCCAAAGAGGCATTGAAAAAGTCAGACAGTGGAGCCGCTAGAATGTCCCCAAGTTCCCTCAGTATTCTTGGATGTATCCCATCTGGATCCATGACTTTGTCTACTTTTAGTTTAGCTAGTTCCTCAGAAACACAGTCTTCTGAAAATCGTTCGACATCCCTGTCACTTCTGTTCCTATTTGTGAGTGTTTCGTGAGGTCCTGCTCCTGGCCCTTCATCTGTGAACACAGAACAGAAATATTTGTTAAGCAATTCTGCTTTATCCTCATCAGTTTCTGCATATTCCTCCCCTGCACCCTTGAGTCTGACAATACCAATTTTGCCCTTCTTCCTCTCACTAACATATCTGAAAAATGTCTTATCCCCACATTTTATTGCATTGGCTATTTCTTCTTCTTTTTGTACCTTTGCTTTCCTGACTACTTTGCTAGCTACTGTAAGTTTTTCCAAATACAGATGCCTGTCTTCCTCTCTCTGTGATCTCTTGTATTTCATGAAGGCCTCCCTCTTTTCTTTCACCTTTTCAGCTTCTTCTTTTGACAACCATAGTGGCCTTTCTAACAAAAAGGTTTGTTGCCCTTAAAATATCCCCTTTCAGTTTTGCCCGCTGTCTTTCTACATCCTCCTGCTAATGACTCTCTGAGGTATTGTCACATCTTTTCAAAGTTAGCTTTCCTAAAGTCTAAGACCCTCGCTTTTGAATGGATTTTATCAGCCCTAGAACTAATACTGAACCATACCATCTGGTGATCACTGGATGCGAGATGATCTCCCATTGGAAAACAGAAACACTTACCACTCAATTGCTCTGATCCCACAAGCCATCAAGATTCTACTCAAGATCATTTAGTGGAGACTACAAGCTTACCTAGAACAAGAACTGCCTGAAATGCAAATAGGATTCAAGAAAGGACAAGAAACAAGAGACATCATTACTGATGTGAGATGGATCCTTGAAAAGATAAAAGAATACAAAAAGGTATGCATGCTATTAACTATAGAAAAGCCTTTGTGTAAAACATGAAAAACTCTGGACCACATTAAGAAGCACGGGTATACCATAGCACCTGATAGTTCTCATACACATGTTTTACCTTAATCAAAAAGCAACAATTCAGACAGAACAAGGAGAAACAGAATGTTACATACTTTCTCCATACCTGTTTAATTAGTATGCAAAATAAATCAGCAGAGGTGCAGGACTGTATGAATACAACCAAGGTGTAAAGATTGGTGGAAAGCTCATCAACAACCTTCACTATGATGACAAAACCTGTTACTGGTTGAAAACGAAGATGGTCTGACATAATACTCCAGGTGAGGCCTCATTTGGAGACCATATCTCACAGAGGATGTACAAAGACTTGAAATGGTTCAGGAGAAGTTGACCAAAATGATTTGGAGCCTGCACCAGAAGACGTTTGAGAAGAGACTTGAAGACCTAAATATGTATAACCTAAAGGAGATGAGGGACAGGGGAGATATGATACAGATGATTAAATACTTAAAGGGTATTAATGAACAAACAAATTATTTTCAAAGAAGGGGAAGCTGTAAAACTAGAAGGCATGCGATGAAGCTGCAAGGGGGTAAACTTTAAAGCAATGTCAGGAAATACATTTTCACTGAAAGGGTGGTGGATGCTTGGAATGCCTTACTGATGGAGGTGGTGGGGGCAAGTACAGTGAGGGAATTCAAAATGGCATGGGGAGACACAGTGGATCTCTTTATAGCAAGAAGATAAAATAAAAATAAAATTAACTATTTCTTATACCTCAACAAATAGAGGGGGAGGGGGTGACATGCATGGAGCGGTGGGTACACCTACTTTAGCACCTTACTGGGCAGACTAGATGGACCATACTGGTCTTTATCTGCCGTCATATATTATATTATTATGTATGTTACTATGTTCTGCTTATCAAGATCAAGGAATACAGGGGCTGATATTCATGTGATGGCGGCCAGAGCTGTTAAAGCAGCTGGCCATCATCTCTTTAATTAAGACCTAGATATTCAATGCTGGGGTTATATCTAGCCACAGCATTGAATATCCAGGTTGGCCGGATAGCATTGCAGCTAACCGGGCAGTGGCGATATTCAGACGCTGCTTGGTTTGCTAAAGTTAAAAGAGCCTTTATTCTACCTAACCTTGCCTGTTTTAAGATAACCGAGCAGCAACTGAATATTGCCGCTGCTTGGTTATCTTTGGTGCTGCCCCCGAAATGCATTGATGCTAAGAGATTGCAATCAGGGCATCTAGTGGCACTAGAAGGGGATATTCAGCAGCACAAACTGGCTATGTGCCACTAAATATCTCGCTCAATGCAATTAACATGGTTAACAGGTCCGCTAAACACATTAATCGCTTTGAATATGCCCCTCCATAGTCTTAAAATGGCCTGTGCCTGAACATGAAGAAGACAAAGATCCTGACCACTGGCAACTCAATCATTTCACCCTTGATGGAGAAGAAATATAAATAGTAGATAACTTTTAACCTGCTTGGTTCAATAACCAATAATGAAAAAACAAGCAGTCAAGAAACCTGACGATGCATGCTCTTGGCAGAATGGCTATGCAGGACCTAGACAAGATTCTAAAATGCAGAAATGTATAAGGTGTGATGAGAAAGTATCAAGATTTGTTGTGTAGCCATATAACAATATGTCGCACCACAGTGCTATTAAGCATGGAATGACCTTGGGCCGGAAGGACTGGGGTTTCTAGTCCCACAGGTACCCTTTGTAGCCTGAACATAAGAACATAAGATATGCCATACTGGGTCAGACCAAGGTCCATCAAGCCCAGTATCCTGTTTCCAACAGTGGCCAATCTAGGTCATACGTACCTAGCAGTTTCCCCAAAAGATACAGGTTCCGCAATGTCACTTAACCCTCCATTGCCTCAGGCACAATAATATAGATTGTGAGCCCTTTGGGGACAAGGGAAATATATATGATATCTGAATGTATACCATTTTGACTTCTAGAAAAGCGGTATATAAGCCTAATTAAATAAATAAATATGTGCTCTGCATGTGCAGAGTGTAGCATGGCTGCAGCACACTTGTACTTTTATAAATCACGTGATGTTTGCTATCATGTAAAAGCAGTTTGTCAGATTTATGATGAGTGAAAAAAATGAATAGCAAATTTGCATTAAATTCTGCCAGAAACTTGGAGATTCATGCAAAGAGACTTATTTCAAGTTGCAGGAAGTATATGGCAACGTATGTATGAGTCGTGCCTGAGTTTATGACTGGTACAAACGTTTCCAACAGGGCCGCTAAAGTGTTGACAGTGATGAACATTCTAGAAGGCCATCCATGACCAGAAATGAAGACAGAGTTGATACAGTGTATGTCACAATACACTCAAATCGTCGATTGGTTATCAAGGAGTTTGCTGAGGACATGGACATCAGTTTCGGGTCAGTACAGTCCATTCTTACTGTTGATTTGGGATATGTGTGTCTGGAAAATTCGTGCAGAAACTCCTGTCCCCTGACCAAAAAGAAGATTGACTGTCTGCAGCCAGGGAATTGTAGGAATGTGTTGAAAATGACTCCGATTTCATCAAAAAGATTAACACTGGTGATCAATCGTGGGTTTATGATTATGACCCAGAAACTAAGGCTTGATCCTCACAATAAAAGACTCCAGACTTTCCCAGACCCAAGAAAGCCTGTCAGGTGAGGAGCAATGTCAAGGTTATGTTCACAGTTTTCTTTACCAGTATATTGTTCATTATGAGTATGCTCCAAAAGGCCAAACCATCAATAAGGAGTACTACGTCCAAGTTCTGACTTGTTTAAGAGATGCAGTTCGTCGTAAGACGCCAAACGTTGCACAGGAATTGTAAATGGTTGCTTCATCACGACAATGCAAACATTAAAACGGAAGGCAACAATGTAGCAAGCAGATTTTATTAAAGGGCCCAGCCTGGCCAATTTTAGAATAACTAGTCTTCATCAGGGGCCTGGTGTTACTACACACAGTGAGTTTGAAAGCAGCAAAGTCAACACGTTGCTGCTTTTGTCAACATTTTGTTGCTTTTAAACTCGCTGTGTGTAGTAACACCAGGCCCCTGATGAAGGCTAGCTAGCCGAAAGTTGGCCAGATTGGGCTCTTTAATAAAATCTGCATGTTACATTGATGCCTTCCACTTTTGGTGTTTGTATTGGTATTTCTGTGGAAGTATCTTCCTTCTTGCTGTTTGGATTCATCACAATAATGCCCCAGCTCATGCATCACATCTTGTCCAGCAGTTCTTGGCCGAACACCAAATCGAGCTAGTCCATCAGCCTCTGTACTCATCTGATCTCACACCATGTGACTTTCTTGTTTCCAAAATTGAAATTATCACTGAAAGGAAGGAGATTTGATGACTTGGAGACCATTAAGCAGAATTTGACACAGCAGCTTCACAGCATAATGAAAGAGACATTTCAAAATTGTTTCCAGCAGTGGCAGGAACGCTGGAGGAAGTGTGTTTTATCAGAAGGGGACTACTTTAAAGGAGACTGAGTACAGTAACTGTCAGTGTTATACTTCTTCTGTTATTGTATTGTTTTTGATCACACCTCATACAGTATCTCTACATACAAAGATGTATCATATGGATGGGAAAGTTAGATAGTGAAGAAGAAAGATAGGAAGAAAATTGATGCCTTCGAATTATGGTGCTGGTGAAGAATACTGTGTATACCATGGACTGCCTGAAGAACAAACCAGCTAGCACTAGAGGAGATCAAGCCTAAGCTTTCTTTAGAAGCTCAAATGATGAGGCTTCGACTTTCATACTTTGGACACATCATGCGAAGAGAGAGATCATTAGAGAAAGACATCATGCTTGGCAAGGTTGAAGGTCAGCACAAATGAGGAAGGCCAGCAATGTGATGGATCAATACAATAACAGCAGTTATGGATGGGACTCTGTCAACAATTAGACTCCTAACTGAAGACCGAAGACATTTTAGGACAACTATCCAGAGGGTCACCATGAGTTAGCCTCGACTAGATGGCACTTAACAACAAAAACAACATTTACATACATAAATGACTAAAATACAGACATTTAGGCATAGGTAGCTCTTATCAAATTATTCCTTGTTTACCATTATTTACCATAGGATAATTTTTCAGGCTGCAATCATTATATTAAGTACAAGAACTGTTGCTTTACTTAAAATGTACATTCAGCGCCTCTATCCATATAAATAGTGATGTTGAATATACACATTCAGTGATATGTACACCAGCATTTCAGCCTGCTGTTGAGCAGGCCTAAACTAAACTTAATATCGCTGCTAAATTGATAATTTCTGGCCCCTCCTCCACCTCCACCCAACTCCTACCCCAGTCCTTTATTGTCTGGATAAAATCTGTCATTTAGCAATTTAAATGGCTCAATTTTATCCAGACAGTTTTTGAAAATACACTGGTAGGCAAGTTATGCTTTCACTCCCTGCTAGCCAATGCAAAATTTGCCTCTGAATATTGGGCCATATGTTACTATATCATTTTACACTTTGTTTTTAAATTATATTTTATTGTTTATTGTTTCATGTATCCTGGCCCCTCTAGATCTCTGTACTACTCTGGAAATAGATACTCTGAAAATAGATCCTCACATAATGGCACCCCTAGACCGCTGTCTTATTCTGGTAAGAAATCCTCACGTAATCTGTCCAACCTTATCCACATCCCTCTCCTTTCTTCCTCCACTCTCCCATTCTCATGTGCCCTATGGAATGCATGCTCAATCTCTAACAAGCTTCCTTTTACTCACAATCTCTTTATCTCTAATGCGCTACACCTTCTCGCCCTAACTGAGACCTGGCTCCTCCCAGACGATACCACATCCACTGCTGCTCTCTGCCATGGGGGCTACCAGTTCACCCATACATCTCGATCCAATGGCCGCAGTGGTGGTGTTGGGCTCCTACTGTCTCCCTCCTGCCAATTCCAACCTCTCCTGCTGCCTCAGTCTCACTCCTCCCTCTCTTTTGAAGTCCACTCCATTCGCCTCTTCACACCACTTCCCCTCCGAGTAGCTTTTATCTATCGCCCACTCGACAAATCCAAATCGACCTTCCTTACCGACTTTGACTCCTGGCTTTCCATCTTTCTGGATCCCTCTTCCCCCACTCTTATTCTTGGCGACTTTAACATTCATGTCAATAACCCCTCTGATCCCCATCCGATCCCCTCACACTCACCTCCTCTTTTGACCTCCAACTTTGCTCCACTGCCCCCACCCACCTACACAGCCACTGCCTTGACCTGATACTCTTCTCTAATTCCTCTCCCTCAAACCTCTGCAACTCAATCCTTCTCTTATCAGACCATCACCTTTTAACCTTTAATCTTCAGCTTCCGCTGTCTCAAACTCGTCCTGTCTCCTCCGACCTATTTAGAAACCTTCATAATATTGATCCCTTGACTCTCTCCTCCACCATTTCTCCATCTCTTTCCTCCATTATGTCCTCCAAGTCCGTTGATGAAGCAGTATCCTCTTATAATGCTGCACTATCCTCGGCCCTCAATACTCTTGCCCCACACACCCCATGCCCTGTCAGACGTTCTGCTCCCCAGCCATGGCTGTCATCCACAACCCGCTATTTACGCACCTGTGCCCTTTCTGCTGAATGTTCTTGGACCAAATCCTGCTCCCCAGAAGACCTTGTACACTTCAAATTCATGCTTGGCTCCTTCCAGTCAGCCATAGCACTTGCCAAACAAGAATACTACATCCATCTGACTAACTCTCTTGCCTCTGATCCTCGCCTCCTCTTTAATACCCTCAGTTCTCTCCTCAAGCTGCCCCCGCCCCCAGTCCTGCCCTCCTTTTCTGCCCAAACCCTAGCCAACTACTTCCACGACAAAATCCACAAGATCACCCTCCAATTCCCCACTTTCTCACCTACCTTCCCCCTCCCCAATTCTCTCCCCCCATCCATACTTCCTCTGCTACCCTCTCCTCCTTCCCTACAATCTCTGATGAGGAAACCACACTCCTTCTTTCCTCCTCCAAACCCACCACTTGTTCCTCTGACCCTCCTACACCCCATCTCCCCTACCGTTGTCCCCTCCATCTCTCATATTCTAAACCTTTCACTCTCCACTGCAACTGTCCCCACAGACTTCAAACATGCTGTTGTCATACCTCTCCTCAAGAAACCCTCACTCAATCCCACCTGTCCTTCTAACTATCGACCCATCTCCCTCCTTCCCTTCATATCTAAACTACTAGAGCAAGCAGTCCACTGCTGCTGCCTCGACTTCCTCACCTCACATGCCCTCCTGCACCAACTACAATCCGGCTTCCGTCCCTTACACTCCACTGAAACGGCTCTCAAAAAAGTCTCCAATGACTTGTTCCTGGCTAAATCTAAGGGCCTTTACTCAGTCCTCATCCTTCTCGACCTCTCCGCTGCCTTTGACACTGTTGACCACAATCTTCTCTTCACCATCCTTTCCTCACTTTGTTTCAAGGACTCCATACTATCCTGGTTCTCCTCCTACCCCTCCCATCACTCCTTTAGGGTATGCTCTGGTGGCTCCTCCTCTTCTCCCACGCCGCTCTATGTTGGTGTACCCCAGGGATCCGTCTTGAGCCCTCTCCTTTTCTCGCTCTATACCCAATCCCTTGGCATGCTCATCTCCTCCCATGGCTTTCAGTACCATCTCTATGCTGACGACTCCCAAATCTACCTCTCTACACCTAATATCTCTCCAGCAATCCAGACCAGGATCTTTGCCTGCCTCTCTGACATTGCTGCCTGGATGTCTCATCGCCGCTTGAAGTTGAACATGGCCAAGACTGAACTCCTTGTCTTTCCCCCCCAACTCCTCCCCTCCTCTTCCCCCCTTCTCAGTCTCCGTGGATGGATCTATGATCCTTCCCGTTCTCTCGGCCCGCAATCTGGGGGTTATCTTTGACTCCGCACTCTCCTTCTCCACACATATCCAGCTCGTAGCTAAGACCTGCCGCTTTTTTCTCTGCAACATTAGCAAAATCCGCCTCTTCCTTTCCAAACACACTACCAAAACCCTTATCCACTCCCTAATCTCCTCTCGCCTCGACTACTGCAACCTACTCCTTGGCTGGTCTTCCAGTGAGCCATCTCCTTCCCCTTCAATCTATACAAAATTATGCTGCTCGACTAATCTTCCGCCAGTCTTGCCATGCCCACATTACTCCTCTTCTCAAGTCGCTTCACTGGCTCCCTATCCAATTCCGCATTCAATTCAAACTTCTCCTGCTGACCTATAAATGCATTCACTCTACGGCCCCTCAATACCTCTCATCTCTTATCTCTTATCTTGCCCTACATCCCCTCTCGGGAACTTTGCTCTGCTAACAAATTACTTCTATCTAGGCCTTTCACTCGCACCGCTAACTTCCGACTTCGCTCCTTTCACCTTTCTGCACCTCACGCCTGGAACAGCTTACCTGAGTCTATACGCCGGGCACCCTCCCTGGCCCTCTTCAAATCCAGATTGAAGACCCACCTCTTCACTGTCGCTTTCAGATCCTGACTTCTATCCTCTATCTCCACCTGACTCCCGTCAATTTTCACGGCCGAATTGTTAAGACCATATTGTGCCTTCCACTGAATTGACTAATACTCTATATTGTCTCAACTAGATTGTAGGCTCAGACGAGCATGTCTCTGATGAGCAGGGACTGTTTCTTGTATGTATGCCTGTACAGTGCTGCATGCGTAGCGCTATATAAGTGCTAAATAGTAGTAGTAGTAATATTGTATTTTACGCTGTATCTCGCCTTGAGCTACTAAAAAAGGGTGGGTAATAAATTAAAATTCATAAATTTTTCTACTGATTGTGTCTGTATGCATCCTAATTTTCCCTTCACTATCATATATGAAAAAGTCCTATCACATTTATGTTTTTGCTTCTGCTCATACCTTTGTCATCTTGATTTTCCCTGCTTTCTCAGCTTTTCTAGACATTCTTTCTTGTCCTCTTCTTTCTGAGATTCCATAAGATAATAAAATATGCTATAATTGATCAGACCAAAGGTCCATTGAGCACAGCATCCTGTCTCCGACAGTGGCCAATCCAAATCCCAAGTACCCAGCAGGATCCCAGATACTAGATCCATTCCTTGTTTCTCACTCCCAAGGATAAGCAGTGGCTTTTCCAGTATATAGGGATAATAATGGCTTACGAAATTTCCCTCCAGGATCTTGTCTAAACTTTTTTTAAACCCAGCTATGTTTTATTCCTTGACCTCATCCTCCAGCAATAAATGCCACCACATTGTTGAGTAAAAGAATAATATTTTTATTGAATTCTAATCACGTGAAAGCACATTTAAGAAGACTGTTTATGTGGTTGCAGCAATGTCTAAATGAAAATGTCTGCAAATCTATGTCAATATTAGAGAATGTGGGCACATGTAAGTATGAAGTAAAAGCAACATGTTTGTCCCCCTCACTGTGGACATGTGTTTTATCTCTCTCTGAAACTTGGCTTAAGGAAGGAGAGGACTCTCTCCTAGTCCGATGCCTCCCATCAGGTTTCTCAGCCTATTCCATCCCCCTATTGGCCGTACTGGGGGTGGGGTGCCGTTTATCGCTCGTTTCTCCCACTGACCTAAATCTCCTTTCCTTCTCTGATTATCCTGAATCTCTTCTCCTTTGCCTGAATACATCTCCCGCAGTCCACTTCCTGGTGATTTATTCCCCTCCTTCACTCCGCCCTCACCTCTGGGATGCTTTACTTTTAACAATCTCTGACCTCTCTTTGCAAATTTCCTCACCTATTACTCCTAGGTGACTTTAATTTGCGTTACAATTCTCCATCTTCTCTTAAAGAACATTCGTTTGTCACCCTGTTGCGTGATCTCTCCCTCTCACAGCGTCTAGGCCTACCCACCCATGTGGCAGGGCACACGTTTGACCTTGTCATCACTCCCTCCAGCTCTACTTTTCAGTCATCTTGTCTGGCCAACAAGCCCTTACCCTGAACTGATCATTTTTATATCACGTTCTCCTTACAGCTCCCCGTACCTTCTGTTAACTCTTCAGGGTTTCAGACTAATTACATTTTACCCGTGGCGTGTCTCTCCCGCCGCATTACCCTTCTTACTCTTCAGCATTTCCCTGCCGCTGATCAGATTCTTCCCTCTAATCTTTTCTCTCTCTCACCTACTTCGCAAGTCTCCTCTTGAAACACCAGTCTCTCCGCTGCTCTGGCCCAGATAGTTCCACTATGGCCCTGCCCCACTCATGTGCTCCTTGCCAGCCCTGGTATCATCTGGTGCTTCATCAACAAATCTCCTATCTTCGTAGGGCAAAGTGTTTGTGGAGGAAAGCACACACACCCACTGCCCTCCAGCAGTTCAAGGCTTGCCACCAACAATATCGCTCTAGTGTGCACCAGGCTAAATGCACTTATTACTCAAAAGCTGTCCATTCTGCTCCAAACATGACCTGTCAGCTCTACTATCTCCAATTTGAAACACAATTCATCCTCTACCAGTCATCACCCTGTCCATAGTCCATCTCAGCTGGCCTCCTTCTTCTCTACCAAAATCTATGATTTTCAATCTGCTCTGCCTACTTGTCCTCCTCCACTATCCTCCCCACCTCCTCCAACCTCTCCTTTTTCTCATGTGTGGACCACTTTTCACCCTCTGACAGTGGCAGAACTCATAAAAGCTATATCTACAACCCATAAGACCAACTGCTCCCTCGACCCACTACCATCTTCCTGGTTGTTAGAACCATCTCTTGCTCTCCTGCCTTCAATACTCAAAATAATTAACACAAGCCTTGCCTCTGGAATTTTTCTTGCACCCTGGAAGCATGCTTTGGTCTGCCCTCTCCTGAAGAAACTATCTCTAGACCCTCACAATCCCTCACATTACCACCCAGTCTCTAATCTTCCTTTTCTATCAAAGATTCTCGAAAAAGAAGTTTTCCCACAACTCTCCTATGATCTTGACTCGGTACACTTTCTTCACCTTCGCCAATCCAGTTTTCACCCAAGTCACAGTGTGGAAATGATCACGTCAGCCTTCCTCAACGAGATTCACTCCTCACACAACCATGGTGACATCACAGTGGTGGTGTCCCTGGATCTCTCTGCAGCATTTGTTCTCGTAGACCATTCACTCCTCCTGTCTACATTGCAGGACGCTGGTCTGCGGGGTCACTGGTTCCACTCTTTCCTCTTCGCCAGATCTTTTTCGGTTGCTTCGGGTACTACCACCTCTAATCCTCTCTTTCTTCACTGTGGTGTCCCTCAAGATTCAGTCTTGGGGCCCCTTCTATTCAACATTTTCCGTGCACCTCTGACTTTACTCATCCAGTAATCAGGAATTTCGGCATATTACTATGCTGACGATATTATTATTCTCCACCACACAAGTCCTACTCAGCTTGATGTTTTCCCTCTCAACACTTGTCTCTCCCAGGTGTCCAACTGGCTCACCACCAATTGTTTACACCTTAATCTCGCAAAAACATCAGCCATCTGGTTTGCCCACAGTAGCACATGCCCCTCCATAGATCCAGTCCTGTCCTGCACCCCTATTCCGTTAGTCTCTTCCCTCCAATACCTAGGAGTAATTCTCAACACTGACCTTACTTTCCATAATCACATCTCTCATCTACAACTAATTCAGAATACAGCAGCTAGGCTCATTACGCACACCACTTACCGTGGCTACATCACTTCTCTTCTCTGTCTATTATACTGACTCCCAATACAATATAGTATCCAGTACAAAAACCTCAGATTTGTACACCAAGTCATCTATACACATAACCCACAATACTTAATGAGCCTCCTCCAATTTCACACTCCCTCCCGTAGCCTTCGCTTCTTACATATTAACTGCCTGAACCTTCCATCTCCCTCTCGTGCATACCTTCAATCCACACGCCACTCAGCCTTTTTCTTTCTCGGTCTGTCCCTGTGGAATTCACTTCCCACCGCCCTCCGGTTAGAACAGTCTTATTCAAAATTCAGGTCCCTCCTAAAAACTCACCTTTTCTCTTCTGCTTTCGATCTCCCAGCTCCTACCTCCTAACCTTATCGATGTTCCTGTTGTCCATTCTCTATTTCTATGTCCCGAACGATTGAGCCTATTCTTTCCTGTCTTACATTTGTAGTTCCTTTCTCATTTCCTAGGCCTCGGCTTTACTTTCCTTGTTTAGAAAATGTACACCGCCTTGATGTTTGAAAGGCAGTAGGTATATCAAGCAACATAATAAACATAAACAGGAAGTGCAGGAAATGCACATCAGCATGCAGCAGAAGGGGATGTTTTTCAAAGATGCAAAAATGCAATGTGTGCCTTTGAGTCAATGCTGACTCCTGGCAATTCAGCAGCTGCTGGGTGTTCTTGGCAGTGTGAACTATGCAAGTGGGAAAAAATCAGTCTCAGAAACTCAACAACTTGCACATATTTCTGCATCATTTTGCAAATCTAGGAGCATAGATGTAACTATTTAAATACAAAGGCCTCTATCCTTTCCTCATTGCAATTAACAGAGGGAAGTAATTAATGGGGATGAAGGGGGATATCCCCCTTAATCACCCCTTTAAAAGGAAGGACAAAAGGAGCACTTTTTTCTCTATTTGTGTCAGGGAGCAAGTGTAATTTTAGTCTTACATGTGCATCTCCTCTATGAAATCAGGGATACACATGTAGGTTTTGGTGCCACCCTAGCCACACCCCTTTCATGCTCTGACACGCCCCTGTGTATCATAGACATGATATGGACATCCATGTGTAAAAGGGGCCCTTTCTAAAATGACCTTTTACATGTGGATGCAATTTTCATGTGCATGTGATTTTATTTAAATATGTAAATCATGAATAAGTTTTCTAAAATAATTGCCTTAGCTTTAAGTTGTCTGTCTCCTCTTCTGAAAATCATGCTGGTCTACTTTCTCAATTAAATTACAGTACTCATTATTTACTTCCTTTTACATGGAAACATGGAAAATGATAGCAAATAAAGACCATGTGGCCTTTTCACCAACTGGGCCATGTGACCCATCTACACCAACTGATAAGTTCTGCAATCCCTTCCACTTCCTCAGAGATCCACTATGCTTACCCCATGCATTCTTGAATTCAGATACTTATCTCACCACCTCCACTGGGAAACTGTACCATGCATTCATCACCCCTTCTGTAAGAAAATATTTCTTTATGTAGCTTTTCAGGTCTGTTATCTAATGTTTTTCAACTACACAAATACTTTCCTACTTTGTAATGTATTCCTAGGGTATATTATTGCTCTCGAAGGCTATGATGTTGACTTCTGAGTGATCATCTCTTCTTGTGCTCTTAAATTAATCTATACTGTATGATAATGATTGGTGCTTATGTGACCATACCATTAGAAACACTTTTCTCATTTATAAGAACCTGGTATTATCATTCCTTCCCCTTTCAAGAAAGAATAACTTTTATATACCCACTAGGAAAAGTGGCAGAGTAGCCTAGTGGTTAGAGCAACAGTATACTACCCAGGAGATCTGGATTTCATTCCCACTGGCACTCCTTGCAGTTTTGGGCAAGTCACTTTACCCTCCATTGTCTTGGAAGAAAAGGCCTTGCAATCTGCTTCTGGTCATACCTTGCCAAAATCCCAGGGGCTTTTGGGTCACCAGGAGTCAGCATTGACTTGAAGACATTTGGAAAAATGCTGGAATACAAGCAAGATTGATACAGGTTGTCTGCTCTCCTATTCCCAGCTATATTAACTGACACTTCCAGTTGACTAGAACTTGAAGCTTGTGGATTCAGAGAGCCAGAGACTGTGCATTTGTTCATTCATTTGCTTCCTGTTCTTCCGTATCACTCTCTCCCTCTTAATTGGTTATACAGGGTGGTCCAAAAAAAGTGAGAACATCTCGTAAATTAAAAGCTTAAATAGTTTACTTATTTATCTTTTTTATCTATATAACGTCTTTATTTCGACAATTTCCGGTCGCCATCTTTGTTTTTTTAATTTGTCAATCGTTTACATCTGTCTTTTTGAATTTTTAAATAACTTATATGCTTCGAGATGTTCTCACTTGTTTTGGGCCACCCTGTACATTTGCTCATTTTATTTATAGGCTTTTTCCTAGAAATGTAGATAAGGTACCTTAGAGGAGTAGAATTATGGGTGGTTAACCTCCTTTTTTCTCTTTGCAGGCCTATGTTATCTTTCTCAGTCTGGATTGTGACATACGGGTCAGCTTTTATGTTTCTTTCCACTGCTTGCTCATCATAAGGAGTGGAGGAGTGGCCTAGTGGTTGGGGCAAGGTACTTCAGGCCAGAAGGTTAGGGGTTCAAATCCCACTAGAGGACAGCAACCTTGGGCTGGAAGGACTGGGGTTTCTAGTCCCACAGGTGCTCCTTGTGGTCTTGGGAAAGCCACTTAACCCTCCATAGCCCATGTTCCCTGTAAAATAGTTATCTCCAAGTTATAATGCCCTGTTCAATGTAATTTCAGTTTGTTCAATGTAAACCACACTGATGCAGAATAGCACAGTATATAAAAGAATGTAAATAAATAATCTGGTCAGCTTTATCTGCAATGATATATTCTCAGCACATTTACCCATTGTACTTCCACAGTACAAAGGAAAAAGCATATAACAGCTCTTGTATCAGACCTTCAAATACACCCAAGCAAAAGTAGGTTGTGAGCTTCTGTTATCTTAGATGGAAATTTGTCAAGCACATCACACAGCTTATACTTGTATTTTAGCATACCTAAATACGTAAGGCCCTTTCTGTTACCATCTTTTATATATCACTTTTATATTCTGCAATACACAACATGGAGAAAACAAAATCAACACCCAACTCACCATAAATCAACTTAAACAACTCATATCAACATCCACCCGTTATGAAAAATCAACAGCTGCTAATAGAGAAAATTAATCCAGAAAGGTATGGAAATGAGGGGAAAAGTAAGTTTTTAATCCCTTTTTAAAAGTCAAGCAATCAGTTTCAACTTTTAGAATCCCAAGAAAATTATTACAAAGTCAGGGGCCAGCAATGGAGAAAACAAAGTTACTCACCTGTAGCAGGATAAGTTCTCACTCATGGATGACTTCACTGACAGACCCCCTCATGGGAACCTTCTCAGTTCCTTCTGGAAGCTTTTAGAAAGCTCTTCATGCATGCATGCCAGTTCCTGCCTGTCACTGCAGCATGTGAGGTCTTTAGTCACATTCCTAGCTTAGCTGAACAACTCCATGGGGAGAAGGGAGGTTGTGAGGACTTATCCTGCTATCCCCAGAGAACACCTGCTGCAAGTAAGCAACTTTATTTTCTCTGTGGACAAGTAGGATAAGTTCTCACTGATGGGACTCCCTAGCTATAGGCTGTCTCTAAAGAAGAAGGGGAACTTTGAATGTCACAATGACTCACAGAAACTGAAAACTGCTTTTGTTAGCAACATGCCTTTTCGGGTGGTTATTCTGTGCTATGAATAATGGGGATGGACGGCCAATGGGACGTCCATCCCCACTATTCATGCTGGCTCCTGTCCCCCTGACTAACTTCCCCGCCAGTTGTGTGGGGAAGTTAGATGGGGGCAGGAAATGGGCAGTGCAGGGGCGGAGTCTGAGTGGGCAGTGGGCGGTCGCTGGCCCTGGACGTACAGGGCTGATTCTAATGTCAGCCCTGTACGTCCAGGGCTGGCAAAATGTCCGAGGAAGTTCCCTGGATGTGATTTTTTAAACAGCCCAGGGTGCGGATGGGACAGGGGGAGCCAGGGTTTATTCCCCGCAGCCCGACCCTGGCCTTAGGAGTCTAGATTGGGGGTCAGGCTGTGGGGAATAAGCACTTTTATTTGGCAGCCGGCATTGTGGCTTTTAAATGGAGCCGCGGTGAAATGGCAACATGACACAATGGCGCCGTGGCTCCATTTAAAAGCCTGACTGAGCTAGCGGTGGACAGTCCTGCACATGTAGGCTGGAAAGAATTGTAATCCCGGCCTACATGTGCAAGACTGATCGCGATTTTGATCCCGCAGGGCTAGAGGTGCCCCGTGGGATCAGAATCGCAATCCCCTTAGTGCATCAGACCGGACACACAGAGGGGATCTACATGCGGGACAGAATCGGGCCCTCAGTGTTCTATAGTTATTTTTTTTTAGGAAGCAGCCTGAACATAAAAGAAGAGCCTAGGAGGGAAAATAAGTTGGATTATAAACCTCAAATAGATTCCGAAGAACAGATTGGCCGTAACTGCTGTCATGTCAATAGTGAGATGTGAATGTGTGAACTGAGGTCCAGGTTGCAGCTCTACAGGTGTCTTCTATGGAGGTTGACCTCAACTGAGTCACCAACGCACCATGATCAGACATTATGAGCTGTGACATGATGCTCAAGTGCTAGACCTGTCTGGGCATAAGTGAAAGAGATGCAGTCTGCTAGCCAAATTGAAAGTGTGTGTTTGTTCAAAGCACCCCTCACTCTGTTGGGGTTAATAGAAACAAAACTTTTGGTGGACTTTCTAAGAGTCCAGCATGTGGAGAACACTGTCGCCTTTGTGAGCATAGGGTCTTGGGAAAATGTTTTGGAGGATGATTTACTAGTTAAGGTGGAAGAATGACACCACTTTCAGAAGAAATTTAGGATGACTATGCAGCATCCCTTTATTGTGAAAAAACATAGGGGCTTGTTTACAAAGCCATGGTAGCGGTTTCCGATCGTTATCGGAGTCGCGGCCCCATTGAAATCAATCAAATCAATAACGATCGGAAACCGCTACCGCGGCTTCGTAAACAAGCCCCATAATGTAAGATGGAGCCTGATCTTGCTAACTCTGTGTGCTGAAGTAGCCACCAACAAAAATAGGACCTTCCAGATTAATTCACAGGTACATAGAGGCTTAAAGGGAGCTTTCACCAGTGAGACAAAACCATGCTGAGATCACAAGACACTGTGGTTGGCCTTAGGAAAGGCTTCAATAGAAGCAAGCCACATATGAAATGAATAACTAAAGGCTGTAAAAATATGGGTTTTCCTTCTACATGGTAGTAGTAAGCACAATTCACACAGAGTAAACCCTTAAGGAGTAGTCTTCTTGAGACCAGACTGCGAAAGGTATAGAAAGTATTCAAGCAGTTTTTTTGTGGAGCAAAGGAAAGGATCTAGAGCCTGCCTCCACTCCAGGAGTCAAACCTCCACCATTTGAAACTATAGGACCTGCTAGTGGAATCTCTCCTGGAAGCCAAAAGGACATTGGCTATTTCAATTAGCAGGTTCAACGAGTCAGATTCTAGCCTCTCGTAACATCCAAGCTGTGAGGGCTAGGGACTTGACTTTGGAATGCAGAAATCTGCCCTGATCATTTTTTTCAAGGATTGCTTCTGGGTTCAGTAAATGTTCAGCTGCTCCCTGAATCACCCTTGTTCGAACTATCCACAGCCCTGATAGGAAAAGAGGGAGGAGAAGCAGAAGCTTTATACATCCAATTGGTTGTAGATTCAGCTGGTTGATGTGCAGTACCAGAAAACTTGATGTTATACTTGAGTTCATCAGCAAAGGAACATCCATTGGTGGCAAATGGCAGTGACTCACCTTGTTTCAAGGAATTAAATGTTAGAATCCATGCTATAGATGTGCTGCTACTCCCAAAACCTCTTGCTGAATTGAAGCTGAGTTCAGCCCTCTCCATCAGAGAGTTTCCACTGATAGCCAGGATGAATGGGGAAACCAGCTCCTCATCAACATCACAGTTTTCTTCACATGCAAGGATTTCCAGAAGCTAGGTAGATTGAACAGCCCCTCCCTAGGTTTAATGGCCATTTCTTTAAAGAGCTCAGGGTAGATTCTGACTGTGCAGATACTTAGGTGAATCTTTAACTCCTGTTTTGGAACTCTGTGATGGGCATTGTAAGGACAGGTTGCCAGCATCTTTGTTATCTGCAGGTTGTTCTCTCTGCATTTTACCAGGTAATAATGTAACCTGCTGAGTCAAATCTGATGGTTTTTGTCATAGGGGTACTGAACCAGTGTCTCTGGCTCCATGATGTCTGCTGAACACTTGTAGCACTTACGAGTCACAGTCATGCCCGGGATAGATCACAGCAGCTTTTTCAGCCTTGGACAAAGTCATAGAGAAGAGGAAACCAAGGCTGTCTGAGCCAAGCATGTGCTATGAGAATCATGGTGCCTCTGTTGTTTTGGTGTTACCAGCAAGGGACTGACGCTGAACCACAGTATGCGATCTCCTCTGGCTTGAAATGATATAAAGCTGACCTGCCCAGGCCGAGAAAATGGTGGCGCCAGAGATGGCCACAGAACCTGATGCCACTCTTCAGGAGATTCTCAAGTTAAAAGAACTTAAGAACATAAGAACATAAGATATGCCATACTGGGTCAGACCAAGGTCCATCAAGCCCAATATTCTGTTTCCAACAGTGGCCAATCTAGGTCATACGTACCTAGCAGTTTCCTCAAGGGACACAGGTTCCACAATGCTTGTATTGGTTCAAGCATTGATATCCTGGGTCCCTTCTTAATAATGGTTTATGGACCTTTCCTCCAGGAACTTGTCCAAACCTTTTTTAAACCCAGCTACACTAACAGCCTTTACTACATCCTCCGGTAACAAATTCCAGAGTTTGATTACACGTTGAGTGAAAAAATATTTTCTTTTATTAGTCTTAAATAGTTTACCCTGTAGCTTCATTGCATGTCCCCTAGTCTTTCTATATTCTGATAAGGTAAACAATTGATCTACGTTTACCCGTTCCACTCCGTTCATTAATTTATAGACTTCTATCATATCTCCCCTCAGCCATCTCTTTTCCAGGTTAAAGAGCCCTAACCTTTTTAGCCTTTCTTCATAGGAGTATCCTTCCATCCCCTTTACCATTTTGGTGGCTCTTCTCTGAACCTTTTCTAAAATCGCTATATCCTTTTTAAGATACGGCGACCAGAATTGCACACAATATTCAAGGTGCGGTCTCACCATGGAACGATTTAGAGGCATTATAATATCTTTCGTTTTATTTTCCATTCCTTTCCTTATCATACCTAGCATTCTATTTGCTCTCTTGGCCACTGCTGCACACTGGGCCGAGGGTTTTAACATGGTATCCACAATGACGCCTAAATCTTTTTCCTGGGTGGTGGTTCCTAATGTGGAACCTTGCATCGTGTAACCATAGTTTGGGTTGTTCTTCCCTAGGTGCATAACCTTGCACTTGTCCACATTAAATTTCATCTGCCATTTTGATGCCCAGTCTTCCAATTTGTCAAGATCCTCTTGCAATTTTCCACAATCCTCTTGGGTTTTAACAACTTTAAATAGTTTTGTGTCATCTGCAAATTTGATAACCTCACTCGTTATTCCATTTATGAATATGTCAAAAAGCAGCGGACCCAGCACAGATCCCTGGGGTACACCACTATTCACCTTTCTCCATTGGGAAAATTGGCCATTTAGCCCTACCCTCTGCTTTCTATCTTTTAACCAGTTCCTGATCCACAATAGTACACTGCCTCCTATCCCATGACTCTTTAGTTTTGCCAAAAGTCTCTGATGAGGGACTTTGTCAAAGGCTTTCTGAAAGTCCAGATACACAATATCAACCGACTCACCTTTGTCCACCTGATTATTCACTCCTTCAAAAAGACATAACAGATTAGTAAGACAAGATCTTCCTTGTCTAAAGCCATGTTGGCTGTTTCCCATTAGGTCATGACTATCTACATGCTGAGTAATTTTATTCTTTATGATGGTTTCTGCCATTTTTCCCGGTACTGATGTCAGGCTCACCGGTCTGTAGTTTCCCGGATCACCCCTGGAACCGTTTTTAAAAATTGGTGTTACATTGACGATCCTCCAATCTTCAGGTATTAGAGATGATTTTAATGATAGTTCACAGATTACTAATAGCAGGTCTGCAATCTCATATTTCAGTTCTTTCAACACCCTTGGATGTATACCATCCGGCCCAGGTGATTTGCTACTCTTCAGTTTATCTAATAGTTGTAATACATCTTCCCGATGTATCGATATTTCCTTCAATTCTTCCGCACCTTTAAATACCACTTCAGTCATGGGTAACATCCCTACATCTTCCTCAGTAAAGACTGAAGCAAAGAATTCATTCAATCTCTCCGCTATTGCCTTGTCGCCTCTTAGTGCTCCTTTAACCCCTTTATCATCTAATGGACCAACTGACTCACAGGTTTTTTGCTACGAATGTACTTGAAAAGGTCTTTTTTTTGCGGTTTTTATTTATTTATTTATTTAACAATTATTTCTATACCGCTCTTTCCCAAGTATCAAGTGCGGTTTACAATGAACACTTATTAAAAGAGGGCTGCTACACAGTACCCTGTCTTATGCTGCTGAGGTAAGCTATATTCTGATTTGATTTAAATTATAGCTCTTAGCTGCTGCTAGGCTCTAACTTCTTTTGAAATTTAAACTACAAGCTCTCTGCTGGGTTCTAAATTTAACCAGAAAGCTCTCTTCTGTGTTTTAAATTTAAGATAAAAGTACTTTGCTGATGCTAGGCCCTGAGTGACTATTAAATTTGGACTACAAGCTCTCTGCTGGGTTCCAAATGTAACCAGAAAGCTCTCTTCTGTGTTTTAAATTTAAACTTAAAGTGCTGCTACTAGGCCCTGACTGATTTAACAAAAAATAGTGGGTTCACAGATTAATTAGCTTTAATACAAAGAATTCCTTTTAGAAAATTACCAGAAGTATATACTCACAGTTGCATATCTCTCTCCAGAAATAACAGTCCCTTTTCCTAGTCCTTCAAGACTTATATGCTCTCAACTCGAAGTGATATCAAAAGTCTAAATATCACTCCAAAAAAGCCACAAACTCAAGCTCATTCTTATAAAAAGAAGGAGAAAAGGATCTCAGACCATCTCAAGGTCAGAGTCATAGGCATTCGGAAAATATATACTCGGGCTGTGACTCATCCTCAGTACATCAATGACCCTGCAAAAACTCATTCCAGCATCTTCAGTGGCTTGTTGTGGGATAAATGGTGTCTTTAGTTGGGTTCGAGTAGAATCAGTAGACTTGTACTTTAGATGATATGAATACGCCTAGCCTATAGTTGATATCATATCATATTAATTGGCTTAATCACCTAGTTAAATGTAAAAAAGTATTTAATTGCCTTAAAAAGACAAAGGGTGACATTTTCTTTTTACGAGAAATCCACATACCTCATGCGGATTAGTTGGGTGGACATATCTATGTACCAGTAGTTAGGAAGAAATGTGGGGTCTCAATATTATTTGGGAAATCTCTCCAGGTACAGATCCTGCATAGGCTCGCTGATCCCAATGGTAGATGGCTTTTGGTTGTTGCAAATATTGACGGCAGACATCTGCTTCTTTTGAATTTATAGTTAAATAAAAAAGGGAAATATAAAGGAAAATAAGGGATACCTTTTTATTGGACTAACTTAATTCATTTGTAGACTAGCTTTTGAAGTTAAAACCTTCTTCTGCAAGTCAGGGCAATATGAGCAACAGATGTTGATACCAAAATATCTACAGTAATTTATATGGCTTTACATAGATAAGAGGGGAGGGGGAAGGGATAGATGGTTTATCAGAGGGTGACCAGGCTGTAAATATTTATAGTTTATAATGAACAGGAAGCCAGTGTCATTATTGAGTCATGTCTGGTCTGATTCAAAGTATCTTATCATCTTCACTTCAAATGTTTTATGGTCCTAGATAGATTTAAATCTTCTGTATGAAAACATAACTTTTTACACAATAACAGACTTCTCAGTAAAACAGAGTTTAATGTCTTTGCTTGCAAGTAAAGGGTGAGACGCTTCAGTAAGCACTCACACCCAACCTCTGCTTCACAGTTATTTTTATAGCAAATTTGGTAATTAATAATTGTCAGGCTACGTATTATTTAGCCATATGGTCTCTCTTCCCAGAATGCAGACATACAGTAAGGAAGTCAGAAAATCATTACATACATCAGGCTATGTATTATTATCCATGTATCCCTTTTTCCCAGAATGCAGACATACAGTAAAGATAAATCAGCTTTGTACCTCTGCACCTGTGACAGGCTACGTATTACTTAGCCACGTAGTCTCTCTTCCCAGAATGCAGACATACAAAATTATATTACAGAATCGTGAATGAGTGGAATACAAGTCTTATATTACATTGTACAAATAGCATATCACATTTGTTTATATCAAACCCCTCCCTTTTTCTTTTTAAAATTTTCTTGTTACTTTTTACATTTACCCCACAGTTCCATAAGAAGCCTCTAACTTAGATAACATCCTTCCTAACTCTCTCTCTTCCCTTTTATCGTCCATTATTAACATTGCACCTTTTTGCACTGGAAATTATACTATCATTTGTTTAGTGCTTACCGTTTCTATCAATCTTTAAGTTAACCCTCCTATGCACAGTATTATGCAACACCCCACTGTAATTAATACTCCAATTACAGCAAATACAGAAGTAAATATAGATACTACCACCCCTTTCTATTTCCCAAATCATGCCCCCAACCATCCAGTGACAGAGCTATCCGTACCTTAATTTTCTGCCAATCCCTCTGCCAAGATAGTTAGTCCTCGCAGGGGCTTTAGTGATAGTACCATCAGGGGCTGTGTTATTGGGGATGAACAAACATCCCCCCCCCCCCCAATATCACACACGCTCCCTTATTCAGCCGCCATCATATATAAAATCATTTGGTTCTCGCAGGCCATTCTGCTAGTGACATCCAATTGTTCTGTGATCCCATATAATTTATCCAATCTACATTTTTGTTTATCGTGATTACCCCTAACAGGGATTCGAATCCAGCTACAATCTGGTTTCGTGCTCGAATCCAGCTACAATCTGGTTTCATGCTTTATACTCATCCGGAACTCCCCGAGGGACTCCTATTGCATCTATATATGTCCTGTCATCAACTGAGGCTCCCAAGGTATTCCTCCTTTCCCTTTGTATTTGTCCCTTGTCCTGTTCTTTGAACGCCAAGGTGAAAGGAACTTCCAGTTGAACTGTTGCACATGTTCCCGACCATAGGGTAGGCAATGTTGGTCTCAACATCCGCCCTCCACAGTATCACCACAGGTCTGCCCTAGGGATTACCAGGTTGGAGTAGTTCTTCTCTTCTCCTTCCATCCCTGTCAGGTTTAGGCTTAGAACGCAGGTATTCAGTTCCCCCACTTCCCTCGTGTAGGTCTTCCCCTGCCAGATGAGACAGGCGGAGTGATTTCCAAACACTGCTGAAAATGTGGGAGGAACATTTACTTCCTTCAAGTCTGTAGGGGGAAAGAGCAAATTCAATGACTTGCAACTTTCATTTCCCCAAGCCATTTTTTTCCTGATACAGAGATATGAGGCATCTTACTCCATCGGGATCTGTATCCCACCTCAAGGGTAAAGGCACAACCTGTGCAATGGGCCTCCTGGAGGCACATGCAAAGCAATTGCTATGGTTGAGACTTCCTACAGTATATTTAACCCATTGCACCCAGGCGTTCACATCCCCATAACCCATTTCCACCTCTAGAGTGTCCCTCAAATCTTTAATCTCTACTATTTTGACTGTCTTAGGGTCCTTATTAGGTTCAAAGGATATGCTGGGGAATGGTGTGGAGACCTGAGTCTGATTCTTGAGGGGTATTTTTATCTTCAGTCTTCCCAGGGGATCTTGCCCACTAACATCTATTCCTAGTCCATAAATCCCTTCCCGAGAGGGTGACCACGATGGGGTTGCAACTTCCTGCGTTACATTGATGAATGCTGTGTTTCTTCATCATTGTTATTTTCTTTTGAACAGGGTGCCCCTTCCCATCTGGGGAGACCCAGCCTCTATCCTCAGTGGTCCACCAAACTTGTGACCACTCGTAACAGGGCATCCCATACACAAGTGTCTGGGCAGTCTCCGGACATATATACTTATGACTATTTCCCCACAACATTTTTAGTATCCCCCATCACAATTTATCACTTGGCAGGCATCAAATTCTAAGCTCACTGGTCCCTCTCCCTCTGGTATGGTTACAGTAAATATGTTAGGGTATATCCTTCCCCATCATGTCGCAGAGGGTCATTAGTTCCCTGGACCTTCCATTGTTCGTCTGAAGGAGCTTCAACCGGACCTTTAATCATCCAACCTTTTTCCGCAGTTCTTACAGCAGTCTCAGTACTTAGTAAGACCTGGAACGGGCCTTCCCAGTCTGGTTGCAATTTAGACTCCTTCCAGGATTTTATCAAGACCCACTGTCCTTGTTTGAGACCGTGAACTGCAAACTCCAGTGGGGGTATTTGTGCCAACAATTCTTTATTCCTGAGAACAGATAAAGAAGAGGACAGCCCAAGTATATATTCTTTAAGAAACTTATCTTTAGTTTCGAACTGGGGAGGTTCCTTTAATTGTCCCATATAGGGTAATCCAAATAACATTTCATAGGGGAACAATCCTAAATCTTTCCGAGTAGCTGTTCAGATTCTTAACAATACTAAGGGCAAACACTTAGTCCAAGGTAATTTTGTTTCTAACATCAATTTGGCTAACTGCTTCTTTATAGTCTGATTCATGCGTTCCACTCTCCCTGAGGAGGGTGGATGCCATGGAGTATGGAAATCCCAGGATACTCCCAGAGTTTCCATTATGTTTTGCAATACCTTGGCTGTGAAGTGACTTCCCTGGTCCGAGTCAATGTGAGCTATCATTCCATATCTTGGAATGATTTGTTCCAAAACCATTTTTGCTACTCCTATTGCTGTGGCGGCTACCATGGGATATGCCTCCACCCATCCCGTCAAATGGTCCACTATTACCAAAAGTTACTTCACCTGCCCAACCAGGGGCAACTCAGTGAAATCAACCTGTATACTTTAGAATGGACTAAGACCAGGGTCTCTGTCTCCCTGCGGTTGTTTCCTAAGGACCATTTTGTTTATTTTCTTACAGGTTATTTATTTATTTTTTATTTATTTAACATCGCTTATATACCGCACTATTATCATCAGCGCGGTTTACATGGAACAAACATATACATACAGAAAACTGTAGTGCATTTTACAAGTAACAGGAATTTGAACTTGGTAATAAAGGGAAACTATGTACACTATATAACTATATACAATATACACCTCTCACACACTTGCTTGGCTACTGTGTACTGTATATTCCCATACATCCCAATGACTCTTATTTATTTATTTAACAGGTTTTATATACCGCTTTATTATTTAAATCAAAGCGGTTTACATTGAAACTTAAACTTGGTAATGTACATTAAAACAGGGGCATTGATAACTTGGATTTTTCTGAGGCAATGGAGGGCCAAGTGACCTGCCCAAGACCACAAGGAGTGCCAGTGGGAACCAAACCATGGTCTCTGGATTCCCAATCCAATATTCTCAACCATTAGGCTACTCCTTCACTCTTGATGTAGAATGGCCATAATTTCTTTCATTATTTGTTTGTTTATCATCTGCCTGCCATTTGGTAAAACCCATTTCCCCCCTTTCAGTTTCTACTGTCCCTATATCTTCGAGTTTTCATTTTTCGCTTTCAGTAAATAAGAACATAAGAACATATGATATGCCATACTGGGTCAGACCGAGGTCAATCAAGCCCAGTATCTTGTTTTTAACAGTGACCAATCTACAGTAGGTCACAAGTACCTAGCAGTTTCCCCAAAAGACACAGGTTCCTCAATGCTTGTATTGGGTCAAGCAGTGATATTCTGGGTCCCTTTTAATAATGGTTTATGGACCTTTAACTTGTCCAAACCCTTTTTTTTAAGCCCAGCTGCACTAACAGCTTTTACTACATCCTCCGGTAACAAATTCCAGAGTTTGATTACACGTTGATTGAGAAAAAAATATTTATTTTCTCTTATTAGTCTTAAATAGCTACCTGTAACTTCATTGCATATCCCCTAGTCTTTTTATATTCTGATGACGTAAACAATCAATCTACGTTTACCCATTCCACTACATAGGAAGGCAGCTGGGTTTAAACACTGATCTGTGGTCAACACTGGGTCATCTTTTTCCATTAATATTGCTTCATATTTCAGGATTCATGAATCAGTGAGCCACCTCCCAGCCCTCTGGGTTAAGATGGTTCTCACTTGATGTTGGGTACTTACTACCAGGGTCCCTCCGAATGTCAATTTCCTACTCTCTTCTACCAATAGGGCTGTTGCCGCTACTGCTTGAACACATTCTGGCCATCCCCTTGACACTGAATCTAAGATTTTAGATAAATATGCTACTGGTTGTCTCTTCCCTGCCCATTTTTGATTGAAGACACCTAAGGCTACTCCCCCATTTACAGTAACAAACAAATGTAAGGGTTTGTCCAGTGAGGGTAAGACCAGAACCAGGGCTTCTACCAAGCTCCGTTTTAAATCCTTAACCAACTCTTTCTCTTCTTCTTTCCAAATTATAATGTTAGGTTGCTCTTCTATCAATTTTGAATATAATCCCATAGTCTTTTGGTCATATGAATCTATCCATAATCTACAATACCCGGTTAGTCCTAGGAACTTCCTTAGTTCCCTCTTTGTCCTAGGTAGGGGTAAATCTGTAATCCATTTTATTCGATCTGGACCTATTCTCCTTTTTCCTTCACTAATTAGATGTCTGAGGTATTTTACTTCATTCTCTACAAATTGTAATTTAGTCTTGGAAACCCTCAACCCTTATCTTCCCAGAAACTCTAATAGAGCTTTGGTGGCTTTACTTACTTAGGTCTTCTTTTTCCCTGATATTAAAAGATCATCTACATATTGCAAAAGAGTTACGCTGGATGGTGTAGAAAAATTTTCTAACACCTGTTCCAGCACTTGTCCGAACAAGTTAGGTAATTCCATAAACCCTTGGGGTAACACTGTCCACCGGAACTGTTGTTTCCAACCAGTATCGGGGTTTTCCCATTCAAAAGCAAACATGTCCCTACTACTTGGGTCCAAGGGACAGGACCAAAATGCATCCTTCATATCTATAACACTAAACCATTCATGCTCATGGGGTATTTTAATCAGTATTGTATAGGGGTCTGATACCACTGGGTGCCTTATCCGTACTATTTGGTTCAGTCTTCTCAGATCCTGTACTAACCTATATGATCCATATGGTTTTCTTACTGGCAAGACGGGAGTATTAAACGGGGACATGCATGGTTCTAATAGTGCATCTTTTAACAAACTTCTTATAACAGGATGGAGGCCCTTATGACCTTCCAACGAAAAGGGATATTGTATTTGGCGCACTACTTTGCCTTCCTTGTTCAGTTCAACTTTCAATGGCGGGATATTCAATCCTCCCCTATTTCCTTCCCTTTCCCAGACTATAGGGTCTAGTTTACTCTCTTCTTCTTCGGTGAGGACAGCCATTTCTACAATGATTTGGCTGTCTTTCGCCTTTATTTCTAAGTTTAACTGTGTAATCATATCCCTTCCTAATAGATTACTCCCTGCTTCTGGGATATACAACAACTGTCCCTCTATCTCCTCATGGTCCATTTTTAACAGGGTGGGCTCAAATATTGAGAATGAAAAACCCTCTCCTTTTACTCCTGAGACTGTAAGCTTCTGATTTGTTAATCTCATTCCCTCTGGTATATAATTTAAGGATGTCCAGGCAGCTCCTGTGTCTACTAAAAATACTACTTCTATCATATCTCCCCTCAACTGTCTCTTTTCCAGGTTGAAGAGCCCTAACCTTTTTAGCTTCTCTTCATAGGAGTATCCTTCTATCCCCTTTACCATTTTGGTGGCTCTTCTCTTTACCTTTTCTAATAACACTATATCCTTTTTAAGATAAGAGGATTTGCTTCCTGACTCCCTATTTCTGGGGTTAAATTGTATATAGGGATTAAGTCTACCTCTAAGGCAGCTCACTTAGCAGTCTCATCTGCTAATCTATGTTTTTCTGGCTTCAAAAGAATTCCCTGCTTAATGACCGTTTTCATGCACCACTGATATTCCTTTTTGGCAGTAGCAAACACTTGCTGAATTAATCTTTTCACTGTTTACATATAAGTTAAGGATTTGACATAACCACCCTTTGTCTGTGCCATATTCCAGCCAGAAGACTGCAGCTAGCTTTTATGCTTTCTTTTTTTTTTCTATGTAAAATAACAATATCCTATCATCTTAGTTTTATCTTTATCCTAAGTACTCTTATTATCGTTCCAATATTTCAACATTCTCTCTAATAGACTGTCTAGAGGAATGTCCCCGGGGTCCTTATCACTGACCCCATCCTTACTCGAGTTTCATTTAAAATTCTTGACATCCATTGAGACCTGTTTCACCAATGTGCCTGTCACTTCATCTCACTCCGGCCACACTCCTCGCGGATGTGTTGGAATCGCGGATTGAGACTCCGCACTCACTTCGTGTCTAGGACACGTCTCATATACACAACAGTCTGTCTCAATACCTAACCACCAAGGTAATATTTTAGAGTCTTGTTTCTTACCTTGGTCTGTGCACAGAATTACTTGGTTGTCATTTGTCTTTGTCTAATACCTAGTCTGCTTTACTGAGTCTATATCGATTTTTCCTTTCATGGTCTTGGGATTCTGTTGTCAGTACACTGTTGGAGCCCCCCGTCGCTGAACAAGGCCATTGAACTCAACGGGACGCGTCTCCCCATCCTCAACGGCGGTGGTCTCCTCCAGCAATGACATAATTACGGACACGAGCCTCCAATCTGTAAGAAAACATAACTTTTTACACAATAACAGACTTCTCAGTAAAGCAGAGTTTAATGTCTTTGCTTGCAAGTAAAGGGTGAGACGCTTCAGTAAGCACTAACATCCAACCTCTGTTTCACAGTTATTTTTATAGCAAATGTGGTAATTAATAATTGTCAGGCTACATATTATTTAGCCACATGGTGTCTCTTCCCAGAATGCAGACATACAGTAAGGAAGTCAGAAAATCATTACATACATCAGGCTATGTGTTATTATCCATGTATCCCTTTTTCCCAGAATGCAGACATACAGTAAAGGGCGAATCAGCTTTGTACCTCTGCACCTGTGACAGGCTATGTATTATTTAGCCACGTAGTCTCTCTTCCCAGAATGCAGACATACAAAATTATATTACAGAATGGTGAATTAATGGAACACAAGTCTTATATTACATTGTAAAAATAACATATCACATTTGTTTATATCACTTCCTCTCAGGACTCTTACCATAAAATCATCAATGTTGTACACTGGCCCTGTGAAGTGCAGATCAATAGCAGATATTGGAGTGTTTGAATTCACATCTTGGTATGTTCTGTTTAGCATAATTATATGTCTGTGAGCCTTCATCCTTTAACAGTTGGTTGTATCTCCAACATAGTAGCCCTTTGTACATTTCCTGCATCGAATCATATAAACTACATTGGAAGAACAGCATGTGTAAGATTCCCTTATGTTGAATGTTTTCCCATGTGGGTGACTGAGGGTCTTGTGATATGTATTGGCATAATTTGCAGCTGGGTATATTGCAGGGATTTGTGCCATTTTCGTCTTTTTTGGGTTCCTATTGGGAGTCTGCTTCTCACTAATTTTTGTTTCAGATTAGGCAGCTCAAACCAAAAGCGGAACCCAAGGAACCAGTCTAAGCACAGACAGTCCTCAGATTGAGGAGATTTCTCCGCTTTTTACATGTTGTTGCTTCATCTCTGTGACCCCTGAAGAAGGCCTCAGGCCGAAACTTTTTAGTTGGGTCCCTCAATAAATTGTGTTTGCATATCAATATACCTACATGTAGGCCTGGTTCCTTGGGTTCCGCTTTTGGTTTGACTTGTCCTTGCGGATACCTTCTTCTCCTGTGGTTTGTCAGATTAGGCAGCTGCCTAAAAGCCAACATTGGTGCATCAGGGAATATCTCTCTCAGTAATTTGTCTTCCTGAAGTAGCAGTTGTAAGTCTTCTATGATATTTTTCAGTTTTTTGAACTCTAGGTTGTATGTCAGTAATGCTGATACACCACATTTCTTTACCCATTTTACTGCTTTATTAGCAGAATACAGGGACACAGAGAAAATAATTGTTGATAACTTCAACCAGTCACTGGATCTTATCCTGGATGACAATCCCAGTGTAGACTGTTGCATCTAAATCCTTGAAAGAAATACAAAATATGATGAAGACTGTTGCTTTGGTAGACCCTTGAGACTTTCGAATCCCACTGGATAAGAATATTTGTTTTATTCTCACCCGCATGACATATACTCCAGAATCGATTATTTCTTGGTATCAAAATCCTGTTTAGGTTCCCTAATTAATTCTCAGATTTATCCAGTTGTTGTGTCTGATATTACAATGATAATCCTTGTATTGGGGAGAAGTCCATAAAAGGTTCAATCAGTCTCCTGGGGACTTAACAACAATTTGCTGGCTAATCGTTTATAGAAAGGATTGAGGGGCCCGATATTCTTCTGGGACAGCTATACGCTGCTACAGTGCATAGCCATCACCACTGACCTTTAACCCCGAATATTCAATGTTGGGGTCATATGTGGCCCTGGCATTGAATATCCGGGATCGCCGAACAGCCCACAAGCCTGCAGAAGCTTACCGGGCAGTGGCAATATTGAGCTACTGCCCGGTTAGCTTCCATGAGTAAAGATAGACCAGCTTTTGCAGCATATCTTTTACCCACGGGTGCTAACTGGGCAGCAGTGCAATATTGCCGCTACCCGATTAGCAACAGCCGCCGTCCCCGGAATGCCCCAGAATGCCCACAACATGCCCCGATGCTAAGCGGTTAGCATTAAGGCATGTAGTGGAGATAATCGGGGATATTCAGTGGCACTAACCATGTTAGTGCCACTGAATATTCTGCTAAGTGGCTGTTACACGATTTACAGATCTGTAAATGATGTAAATGCCTTTATATCGGGCCCGAGGTTTTTACAAGAAAATTTTTTTCTCAGAATGATAATGATGAAGTATCATTTACAAGTGTTTGGGAGACCTATAAAGTCTAATTCTGAGGGAAAATAAGCTATTAATTATGGAAGAAGAAGCAAAATATGGCCCAATTACAAGTACTGGAAAAGGCATTCATAATTTAGAGAAGCAACATATTGCTCATGGGGAATGAGAAGTACTCAATAAACTACAAATTAAAATATGATATAAAAGTAAGCTTAGTCAATGTGCTTGACAGGACATATTCATGAAGAATGCTGTGTAGTATACAACTGGCAAATAAAACTGGCACATTGTTGGTGCAGTATTTAAAGGGCAGGAGAGAAAGGTTGCATATTCCATTCTTAAATAATTATCAACAAGACTTAATATTTGATGACAAGGGATCTTAGATGCATTTGTGCAATTCTATTCTACATTATATCAATCTGAAAGTTTAGGTGAGGATGAAAGATGTGATTTTCCTGCAAAATCCTTCTAGTCCAAAATTTCCTCCCTTAGTATGTGAAAAGCGAGAGCTCCAATTAAAGTGACTATAATAATTGATGCTATATCTCTTCTTCCACCAAACAAGGCGCCTGGGATGGATGGATATACTATAGAGTTTTATAAGTAGTTTAAGGCCCTAGTATGCCCTCCATTAGCAAAATTATTTCAATATATGTTTGAGGACCACCCGCCTCCCTCTGATTCTTTTACAGAAGCACAGATAATTGTTATTCCTCAGCCTAGCAGAGATGCTGTGTTAGTACAAAATTACTGACCAATTTCATTGCTTAATGCTGACAGTAAAGTACTATCTAAGGTGTTGTCTATACAACTTCAGAAAGTATTAAGTTCTATCATCCACCCAGATCAAGTTGGCTTCATGGGTGGCAAATATATTTAATGGGTGTCTCTTTCATTCATTGATCTCCATAGCTAGAGGGGTACCCAGTGTGGAGAAAGCTTTCAGTCAAATAAAAATGGCCTTATCTAATGCGAGTGCTTGATTGGATGGGTTGTGGGTCTGACTGCATGATGGGTGGGTATTTTGTATTCCTCTTCTTTCTCTAGGATTTTAGCTAACAGCATGTTATGTTCATGCATCCAAATATCTCAGGGAACTAGACAAGGCTATCCTTTATCCTCTACTCCCCCTCCCCCCTTGTTCAGCATCACTCTTGAGTCTCTGCTTATGGAGAATCACCAGTCTGATGCAGTTCAAGAGGTAACAGTTCCTAGCTTTTGCTGTAAGCTTGCAGCCTACTCAGATGATCTTTTATTGTTTTTGGAAGAGCCTCACATCTCAATCCCAGCCCTGTTAAATATGGTACTGGATTTTTCTCAGTTTTGGGTTATAAAATCAATTGGGAGTAATCTGAGGTGATACCCTTGACTAGCCAAACTACACAGACAGACATTGGCGACTGCAATCTATAGTGGATCTTTGGGCATTTAAACATTTTAGGATGCTTGTATAGTTGTAATTTGGAATAATCATAGCACTAAACATGGAAAAAATCTTAAATATCATTATTGACACTACTAAAAAATGGTTTCCATTGGCAGTGTCTTGGTGGGGGTGAGTGGAAGCCATTAAGATTATTTTAATTGCCCAGGTTAATTGCATCTTGAGCATGATGCCCTGTCTCTGCCCTAAGGAATTTCTAGATATATTTATAAGGCCCGATATTTGAAAGGCATTTACACGGTTTACAGCCAAGCAAATCATATAAATGCCTTAAACAGAGATATTCAAGGGCACATACATGGTTAGTGCCATTTAATATCCACGAATATGTCCCCTATGTGCCTCGATGCTATTTGGTTAGCACCAGGGTATGTTGGGGGCATTCCGGGGTATAGTGGAGGCAGTGACTGCAGCTAACCATGTAGCGTCAATATTGGACCGCTACATGGCTAGTGGTTTGTGGCTAAAACTAGGCTAGCTTTTGACTTGCCATGTGATAGCGATTCAATATCACTGCTACACAGTTAGGCTCTGTGGCGTTGTCCCCTTGGCGCACAACTGGGGTTAAGGGTGAGTGGGCAGGGCTATGCGCCGTAGCAGCACACAGCCTGCCTAGAAGAAAATCGGGCCCATAGTTTAACTTACTTGGATCAACAATCAATAAAGAAAAGACTAGCAGTCAAGAAATCCAACGACATATTTCTCTTGGTAGAATGGCTATGAAGGACATAGATAAGATACTCAAGAGCAGAGATGTCTCTCTCCATACAAAGATTTGACTTGTCCGGGCCATGGTATTTTCAATAATGTCATATGGATGCGAAAGTTGGACAGAGAAAAAGATAGACAGGAAGAAAATTGATGCCTTTAAATTATGGTGCTGGTGATGAATACTGTGTATACCATGGACTACCTGAAGAACAAACCAGCCCGTACTAGAGGAGATCAAACCTAAGCTTTCCTTAGAAGCTCAGATGACAAAACTTTGACTTTCATACTTAGGACATATCATGCAAAGAGGGAGATCATTGGAGAAAGACATAGGGGTATCTTTACTAAACTGTGGTAACGTTAGAGACCATGCGTTATGTAATGTTAACGATTGTTAGGTAACGTTAACACGCATTAACGTTACTTAACGATTGTTAACGACCCCGGCCATGGTAAACACCGCAGAGGGTGGAGAGAGGGCGGGGGGAAGGAGTCAATGGGCGGGGAGTGGGTGGGGAGAGGCTCCCTGCACACTAACTCGCTGAACTGAAAGGCTGAATCCTACCGCGAATGAAAACCTGCCGTTAGATGCACATTTGCAGGAGAGAGAAACCATTTCAGTGTCAGCAATGTACAGCATAGACAGGGAGCCCAAGAAACGTGATAGTAGTGCTCCATTTCCAGCACCAGCATAGTGCCCAAGTATGAAAGGCCACTATGGCGATGGTGCAAGTAGGGCATAAGGGGCTGCAGGTGGGACATGCAGCGGGGGCAGCTGGGGCACAGGGTGGACTAGGTGAGCGCCTAGGTGGCACATTGGAACATAGAAACCGGAAATCAGCATGATGCATCTGACAAAGGCCAAACACAATCCACCTACATCTACCTGGTCCATCCAAGCTAACAGTTGCCAGGGCACTGACCTGACATCCCCCCAGCCAACCCTCCCCCAAGCAGAAGGGACAGACTATTGGTAGGTGGTGATGGGGGGGATGTGAGGATGCTCATGTATGCCCCATGCCCCAGACCCCGCTCCCTAGGCGACCATCTACCCACACAGTGGATGGCCTGGACCTGCGCACTACCAGCACTGACAGCATATGGCCATGTCAGCATGGCAGGGGGAGGTGTGCCTGTGCTGGAGGGGGCAGTGGCACCTGCCTGCAGTGGACCTATGCCATGCCCTGTACCAGTATGTGGTGTGCAGTGCACCATACAAGGTCTGGCTGAGGAAAAGTACAGTTAGCACCAGGGACCACCATACATCTGTGGCAACAATGTGGTGCAGCACACCCAGCCAGTGTGTCCAGAAGCAGAGGGTCACAGGTTCAAGCCCCAGCTGTGGTTCCTGCAGAGCATGTCCCTATGTTTTACCCTACAATGCAGATACAACAGCAACATGTGCAAAGCCCAAAGCAGCAGCAAACAGGGGTACAAACACCCACTCACACAGGCTCCACAATCCAAAGATGCATGGAGAGTCAGGCTGTTGGCCCCAACATTGAGCTGCAGTTATCACAAGGGCACTACCACTACCTCCTGCACAGTTTAGCAATGTCGGCACTGTGATCAGGACCAGTGTGGTGGGCAGGATTGCCAACCACCTCTATCTTTGCACAATGCTGCAATAGGAGTGTGTGTGTGTGTGTGTGTGTGTGTGTGTGTGTGTGTGTGTGTTGTAAACGGGGGTGCTTGTTGTGAAAGTTCCACAATCTTGGTAAGGACATGAATTTACTTGACTTGCAAAGGATTGTGGGTCTTGTAATTCCTTCACACAAAACTAGCCGTTTAACAAGAATAAAGAATTGTAATTGCTCGAGTGTAAAGCAGAAAACAGATTTTATTTATGGGGTGTTATTCCCTTGCACAGATATGCTTGGTAACATCAACAGGATAATTTCTTCAGGAGTTTTATTCAGGAAACAAAACAAATAAGGCAACTGAATTACTTATGCAACAACTTAGTAAAGACCTTGATGGAACAAAAAAGGTCTTTCTTCTAGCCCCTGCTAATAAACTTTCTTAGCAGTGCTGGAATGAAAAATAAACCCAAAAGGAAAATTCTCTTTATCAAAAAAAAACAGCTTTCTTCCTTTCACACAGAGAAGAAGTTTTTTTCCAAAGTCCCATGTGCACTTGTGCCTTGCTCTAATCACAGGTGCTTAACCAGCTGCAAATCATTGCTGGCCCACTCTCCATGTGGCTCCAACTTTCCCCAAAGCTTTCGCTCAAAGAAACCTTTCTGGGAAGCTAAAAATCAGTATAGTTCCTTTTGGTGTTTGATCCTTATCTGAGGATTACTTTAGAACAGCAGCTTAGAAAGAGAACAATCCATGCATTCAACTTCCTCATCTGATATTTCCCCTAGCTCTTGAAATATCATAGGATCACTTTCATACACTGGCTCAGAGGATTTCTCTAACTGATCTCTACCAGGATAGAAACTGTTTCCCTGCTGTCTTCCTTATGCAAAGCTAGGGAACAGATCAGAGTTCATACCTCAGATCACGTTGCCATTAGGCTTCCTCTCTGGGTATTTTGGCCAGTAGGTAGCAAAGCTTCTGTGCCCAGCTCTCCAGTCAGAATCTCTGGACTTTAGGTCTCTTTTCCCATACCTCCTTAAATAGGTATTAGAGCTCATTCTTTCTGTAGATGCAGCCGTCTCCCTTACAGGTGCTGTGCGAGGGTTCCTGGCTGTATATCTCCAAGCCTCTGGCTTCTTCCAGTTCAATGAAGAATGCTTGCCCCAGGAATCTCTCCCAGCATACGTACTGCCTCGGGCTCCTTTCTTAGACCTTCTGGATGTCTTGCTGTTCTTCCTTCTGTTCACGATTAGTCTCTCCTTCTCCAGCTCCCATTGCTGTCCTTGCTGTCTTTGCTCTCCTTGCTGTTGCTGCTTGTCTGAAGAATTTCTTCTAGCTTTAAAGTGCCTAGATGGCTGCTCCACCCTAGCACACTGCAGATGTTCTGAATTAAGCTCTGCCCTAGGAGATGTGTGATTAGGGATTACATCATTGCTTCTCTGATTAGGCACACGTTTCCCTACTTCAGCTCTCCTAGAGGCTTTCTGTAAACCAGTGCATTCTGGGTCTGGTAGTCTTTTCGGTAAACACTCTGTTTTAGTGCTTTTACCAGCCAGCACAGGTTGCTTATTCAGAGCCAATTCACCTCTTGTACTATTTCTTCCTGAACTATGATAAGCTTCCTTATCACAGTATATCTATCCATTGTTTTGTGGCTGCCCACACCTCACCGGGCCCACAATGTCCCACTGTTACCAGCGTTAGCCTGAATATGTGCATAACGAGGAGCAAGGTGTCATGGGTATGGCCCGGACAGGGCGGATTGGCCAGGATGCATCTTCACAGCATGTGGGGCAATGGCTGGGACACTGTAGTGCCCGACCACCGCCTGCATGGATAGGGTGGCCACAGCATGGCATGCTGGGAGGGCACTCACTCTGACCAAGCAGTGATCATGGCATGTCTAGGTTCCCACATAGTGCTCTATATTGTCTGTCTCTAGGGATTCTGTGGGTTTCCAATTGCTGAGATGCTTGTTTGGTGCATATAGGTCCTCTGTGAGTATGCACTATGGACTGGCTAGTGGACTGTCTGCAGTTAGACTGTGCATGGTTGAAACACCTATAAGGTGCAGTCTGACTGTGCTGTCTGCTGGTAATATGGCTTTAGAGAGCTTAATAGCAATCTAGTACCTTGCACTATGGCTTCCGAGAGTTCGGAATTATCTTCAAATACTGCCACTTTTGCCTTTTCGGAGGACCGGTTTGCTCAACTAATCGTCCATTATTGTTTGATTTGCTTGATCCGTCGACATCGGAGGAAACTATTGCTCCTGTTACTTCCTCATGGCTTGACTTTAAGAATATCCATAAGAAACAAGTACGAGTCCAATTACATGCCGCTACCATGGCTCAATATTTGAAACAACGTATGATTCCACGGGATTTACGTGTTTTGAAACCCCCACATATGTTTCAACAGGATAAGAAGTTTGCTACCACTTGGGATAGCATTTTGAACAAATGTGGATTGGATCTAATTGCCTTATTGATGGAGCGGCTAACAGAAGAAGAAAAATTGTTAAAAGACCAGTTACAGCAGATGGAAGTGGATCTTAAGAAGTCTCAATCTGTGGATCAATTTCAGGTTCAATGGAAAGAATTTGAGTCTCAATTAAATCAATTTCAAGAAACTGTGAAACAGAAGAAAGTTGTTAAATTTAAACGGGACACTGGGGATTATGAACAGAACCAGGTTTATACCTGGCAAAAGAAGTTACCAATGGGTAGAAATAAACCTCAGATGAGACAAGTAACTTTTGAAGAGTCTACCGATGACACTACTGATTCTACTGATACTGGCTCCTCAGATAATCGATCGAGAGGGGGAACTTACAGACGCCCTTTTTCCAGAGGCCGCCCTCAATCTTACCGGCCTTATCATTCGGAGGAGAGTCGGAGGGGACCGACCACCAGATCTCATACAAGACATCAGTCATAAATATTTCTGGATTGGACTTACCAGTAGATCAACTGCAATTGTTGCAATTGGGTTTATCCTTTGTGCCCACTACCCCTTATGATCCTTTTCGTCTTCGGGTTGCCTTGTATCGTTTCTTTAGGAAGCTTCGGGTTACACATTTTTTTCAAGGTCGACATATTGAAAACTCCATGGGAGAAGTTTCACTTATTTCAAATCTTTCTAAATGGCTTCCATCAGGACCACTGGATGCTACTATTGAGACTTATCAAAATTTAGTTATGCATGATGTCCAGAGAATGGAGGAAAAGATCAAACTAGTTCCTTTTTCAAACTTATCAAAACAACAATTTATGACATTACGTACTTTGAGTCAGTGACAGGATATTGTTGTTCAGCGAGCGGATAAGGGAGGGGCCATTGTGATTCAGGAGCGGGGTCAATATCAGCGGGTAGTTTATACTCACCTTTTAGATACAAAATATTATGCGCTTTTAGATAATGATCCTACGGAAGCTCTTAAACAGGACATTAAGCTTTTGACTGATACGGCTTTACAATCCGGTTGGATTACTTCAAAAGAACATCAATTTCTCAATAAAAAATTTCCAAAGTTGCCTATATTATATATGGTACCAAAAATACACAAGGACCTTCATAAACCACCTGGTCATCCAATTGTCTCTTGTCGAGATTCATTGTTGGAACCCTTATCGAAATTTTGTGATTTATTTTTCTGCCCTTTGCTGCCAACAATTCCATCTTATGTGAGAGATTCTTTTCATTTTCTGCATAAACTTCATGAATTGACTGATGACAAAAAAGATTGGCTTATGGTGACGATGGATGTCACAGCACTTTACACTAATATAAATCAACTTGCGGCTTTAGATATGGCATCTAGATTCCCTTTAGTTTTACCGTCTCGATTGCCGAAAGATTTTGTTTTGTCATTATTGGATATTGTATTAACAAAAAAAATTTTTCAATTTGAAGACAAATTTTATCATCAGATATATGGAATAGCCATGGGGGCCACGATAGCCCCTCCAATAGCAACGTTCTTTATGGCCGAGTTTGAGGCTCTCCATATCTATCCCTCAGAATGGTTTCAGAAAATCCGTTTGTGGACTCGATTCCTGGATGATATTTTCTTTTTTTGGGTGGCTAAAGTGCAAGAGTTAAATGATTTTTTTCTATGGATAAATTCCCTTTCTTCAGATTTACAATTTACACCGAAGTTCCACATGTATACCATTGAATTCCTTGATTTGCAGTTGTTTAAGGTTCAATCGCAAGTTCATTCTACATTATATCGAAAAACAGTCCAACGGAATACTTTATTACATTATTCTAGTTATCACCCGGGTCCTTTAAAACGGGGACTACCAGTTGGACAATTTATTCGATTAAGACGTCTTTGTTCCTCATTAGAAGATTTCAAGTTACAGGCAAGAGATTTAAAACAACGTTTATTGGAACGGGGGTATCCGTTGTTAATCATTAATAAAGCCTATCGCAGAGCACGTTTTAATTACTCTGAATGGTGGACACACTTTGACTCTGCAGTTCCATCGGAACAATTGACTCCCTCATCATATGTAGGTGTTTTACCATATATGCCGCATGCGACTACAGTTTTGAAGATTTTGAAGTCTCATTGGTCTATTTTATCTTTACATCCAAGTTTTGATAAGCCTTTAATTATTGCTTTTCAACATGGGAGAAATCTAGCGGATTGGACCATTCATAATTCTGGAATTTATGACTTGTCAATGCCCGTTGGCCATTTTTCATGTACTGCTTGTGAGTTTTGCAGTTCTACGATAGAGGGCCCATGTTGGGAAGTTCCCAACCAAAATCGACGGTTCTATAGTAAATATGCTACAAACTGTAAGACCTCCTTTGTAGTTTATGTTTTGATTTGTCCCTGTCACAAATTACATATTGGAAAAACTACGCGGATGATGAAATGGCGGCTTCAAGAACATAAATCACGTATTATAAATAGGGTGGAATCAGCTCCTGTGGTAGCACATTGCCGAAGTACTAATCATCATTTTAGTGATCTACGCTGGAGTATTTTAGATCACATTCCTTTGAAATCTCGGGGAGGTGATAGGGATTCTTTATTGAGTTATCGTGAACAATTTTGGATATATACCTTAAATACTGTTGCACCGGATGGTTTAAATCAGTCCTTGGATTGGTGGTGTATTGTCTAACGCTAGGTACTACAGTTCCCATGAGCCTTCAGGTCGTCCTTTATGGATCACATGATCAATTTTGAGGGTTTTAAATGCGTTAGGTTTCTGGAAGTAAAGTGAGCGACAAGGTTTGAGAAAGGGCCAGGAATGCCTTTGGCCAGAAACACAACGTTGGGTTATGAATTGAGAAAGTTATTCTCGATGTTGTTGCCACATTTGATTTGGAGAACAGCATTGCGTTAAGCTGGATCTGTGACAGATTATCTGTGATGGTTTCTCGTACCATTTGGAGGTTTTGCTGTTTGAAAATTAACCTTCAAAGTTGGAATACGAAGGAGATTGGACACACACGCTTGTTGCCTCAGTTAAGTAGTTCTTAACTTTAATGATGGAGGTATTTTATATGGTGTTGGGAGGTTACTATCTCAGGGCCTAACTTGTGGAATTTCCACTTATAAAAGATAAAAAAGGAACATTACACTTCGAGAGGAATAGTTCCCCATGGTGTATGTTCCGACAAAAATTCATGTTTCTCTGTTTCCCTGTTTGTTGGAATGTTTCTGGTGGGAGATAGTTTAAGGTTAATTAATAGTGTCTGCTGGTAACTGGCAGACAGTGGTGTAAGGCAGTTGGGGTTTTCCAGAACTAACCCCATCATTGCTGCTGGTCTGCCACTGCCCCAGCCACAGGTATGGCTCTGGCCCACCATCTCTGGAGGGCTGTCCTATACCAGCAGGATGGAGATTGCTTCATGGGGGCTGAGGCACCTGTCCTGTACCTACAAAAGGGGTGATGTGTGCCCTTTGGGGTATGTAGTGTATATAAAGGCACTGCTACACAAACCTCATGCAAGTCTGGGAAACCCTCTGCCCTGGTAACAGGTGCCCATGTCAGCCAGACCCAAACACGGGGTACACACTAATCTGGGTGGTGCATGGTCCCAGAGGGCCACATGTGACTGCAGGATAAAAATGGACACCGAATTACATTCAGCTGCACTGCAAGGAACACCTGTCACACACTGTTAGTGATGGGGATTACAGCAGGGCCTATCTCTAGCACCACATGTACTGCGGACCTAGTGCTGGGCACTCATCCTACCCCTCAGGGAGAACACAGAACCTGCACAATGGCATGTTCTGTAGCTACTCTGTGCCAGTATCACACACTGTCAGTTCGTCTTTCCAAGCTGAGGTACCGGAGAGGTGCAGACCCCATTTGCTGATCAGCTGTAGAGAGCTATTCAGCATGTGCATTGCATCATGGGTACTGGTAGGGTTACCCTAAGCTGACACTCAGAGAAGACAGTTTGTGCAGTGACCTGCAGTCCTTCTGTACCCAGCCATTGCTGTGACATACACCATGGAGGTATAGCCTACCGGTTAATACGATGACATTCTCGGCAGTGTTCATGGGTTCAATTCCTCATTGTTCCCTCCTCTCATGCCTGTCCTACTCAAATAGTGTGCATGCCTGTAACAGTCATGTTTTTGCAGATTTGTGCTGCCAGCCCATAATACCCTCACCACAATTGACAACATTCCCTCGGTCCGTCTATCTGCATCTGTCAGCTGTGTAGGGTCCTGTCTGCCTGTGCAAGCTGTCACCCCATGTCCTGCACTGCTACCCTTTCCTGAATTGTGCCTCTTCATGCTTGCCTTGCCTGTGCCTGATCTGCATGGCACCACCACTCCTCTGTCCACCCATTATTGTAACTATCCTGCCACCTCCACCTCCACTGGGGGACAAGTATTCCCATCGTCTGCCACCATCTGTCTTTCCGGTACTTTACATTGCCAACACCCTGTGCTGTGGTACAGTTGCCCCCACCATGTTTGTCATCAGTACTGGCAGCCACATGGGATGCCCTCAGATATGGCAGGTCCAGCGTTTCCCAGCTCTACCTCCTTCACTCACCTGTTCATTGCCTTTCCTGAGTTCTCTATCTAGTGTTAGGGCTACATCTGTCTCTGTTCCTCACAGGTCATGCATGTCATCCTGAAGCACCTTGCAGCCCTTAGGCCACGCTAACCTAGGGCACCATAACCTTGTTAGGCCACCTTAACCTATGGTTCTGTAGCCCAGGGTGCCCTCTAAGGTGCCTTGTCCAGGGGTACCTAATACGGCGCTTAGCCTTAGGAGCCCTACTGTATAGGACACCTTACAAAGCACCTTATGGGGCACCTTACAAGGCAACTTATAGGGCACCTAACAAGGCACCTTATAGGGCACCTAACAAGGCACCTCACAAGGCACCTTATCAAGAACCTTACTTATAAGGCACCTTACAAGGCGCCCTACAAGGCACCTTACAAGGCGCCTTGTAAGGTGCCTTATGAGGCGCCTTGTAACACGCGTTAGTTTGTAACATGCGTTGGCTGATACAGCTTGCTGTAACGATGCACCGGCCTTGCCTTTATATGGGCATCTGTACCTTTACCACGGAACCTAACGCGAATGACATTACCGCAGTTTAGTAAACATACCCCATAATGTTGCAAAGGTAGAAGGTCACCTTAAAAGAGGAAGGACGGCAATGAGATAGATCAATACAATAACAGCAACTATGGATACCACTCTATCAATAATGAGCCGCTTGGCTGAAGACCGAACAAAGTTTAGGTCAACTATCCAGAGGGTCACCAGGAGTCGACACCGACTTGACAGCACTTAACAGCAACAACGTACCGCCCTTTGTAGGGAAACATAGAGCTGTTTACAATAAAACTTTAAAAGGCATAAGAAAAATACACCAAACTTACAGTTAAAAAGAATCATAAAAATGGAGAAAAGAAAAGGTTAGAGCCTGCCAAAACTTTCAACTATCCCCCAGGCCCGAATACTTGCTTAAACAAGTAAGTCTTGAGGAGAGTTTTGAATATTTTTAATTATTTATTTATTTATTTAACCATTTAACCATTTTTTTATACTGCTCTATCCTTCATTCAGAGCGGTGTACATTAAACAATAACTTATATAGACAACAAAGGAGTGTATCACAATGTTGACTGCTACATTGAAACAGAGTCAATAACATAGTAACATTTGTAAAAACGTATAAAACTTATAAATAAAAACTGTATACAATATAGAGGACAGGTATGGGTAAGTAATAATTCAGCTTAGATAACTTATAATGCAGTGTGTATGTTGGCGTTTACAGAAGTATGCTAGTATGAGGTGGGTTGCATTATTTATGTATTGCCATTTGTGATGTGACCAAAGTGTTCAATGTAGAGGTGCGTCTTTAGCTTTTTGCGGAAGTCCTTGATGTCCACAGTTGTCCCGATATCTTCTGGCAGGGAGTTCCATAGTGCTGGAGCAGAGAGGGAGAGCAGTCCAGCGGAGGTGGTCTGGTTCGATTTCTTGTAATCAGGTGGGGTGACTATCATATTCTTCTTGTTAGTTCTCCTGGGGCAGGTGCTGGTGTCTCAATTGATCAGTTCCTGTAGGATATTTGCAGAGGATTTGTGTAGGATCTTGAAGATTATAAGTAATGTTTTGAACTTGGCCTGGGACTGCACTGGGAGCCAGTGTAATTGGTTGTGTGCGGGGGTAATTTGCTCTAGTTTGGAGCTACCAGTGAGTGTATGGGCGGCTGTGTTTTGTACCAGTAGTAGGGGGTAGATGGAACATTTGGATAAGCCCTGGTATAACGAGTTGCAATAATTCAAAATCGGTGTGCAATGGCTTGAAACACAGTGCGGAAGTGTTCCTGGCCAAGTAGTGGGTTTATATTCTTGAGGAGTTTCATCTTGTGGTAGGCATTTGCAGTGATTTTCTTTATGTGAGTCTGTAGTGTGAGGTTTTGGTCTAAGATGACGCAAAGATACTTGACTTCTTTTTATACCTTAATGATATGGTACAAAAGGCAGATTTCTTGTGGGGGTGTGAATGATGGGTCTCTAGTAATGAATAATGCCTCTGTTTTGTTGAAGTGTACTGCTAGATTATTGGTGCCTAGCCAGCTGATCATTTTTTCCATACAGTTGGTTATGAGCAGGAGGTCAGGGTTGCTAATATCGATGGAGTGAAAACCATGTTATCATCAGCGCATATCCTGTATTGTACTGTATGTTATGGTGCTGGATTATGTTGCTGATGGATTGTATGTAAATATTGAAGAGCATTGAGGAGATCAATGAGCCTTGAGGGATGCCCTGGGTTAGGGTGAAGGGGGAGGATTTGCGCTTGACGCATTTTACTTGCTGCTGCCTGTTGCTGAAATAGGACTGGAACCATTTTAGTGTTGTGCCCTGTAGGTTGATTTCCTGGAGGCGTTGCAGCAGAGTACTATGGGATACTGCATTGAAAGCCACTGATATGTCCATAAATATGAGAATGAAACCAGATCTGATGGGATCAATTCCTCTGATGACAGTGTCAAGAAATGAGGTTAATAGTGTTTCAGCGTTATGATTTGGTTTAAATCCATTCTGATGGGAATCCAGAGGGGCATGTTGGTCTAGTGATCCTGTAGCTGCCTTTGTACCACTTTTTCCATAATCTTAGCCATGAAAGGTAGACTGGATATAGGACGGTAGGATGTAGGGTCAGATTTGTTCAGTGCTGAATTCTTGAGAATTGGACTTATGGTAGTGTGTTTGAGTGCCTTTGGCATATATCCTTGGTTGAATGCTGTTGTTACTATCTTGTGTATAAAGTGTAAGAGCTGCTCCTTCGTAGATTTAATCCAGGATGCAGGGCATGGGTCCAATGGAGAAGTGGTGGTGTTGAGAGAGGAAATAATATGTTCAATTTGTTGGCAGCTTGGTTTATAGAACTTGCCCCATGTTGTAGTAAAAGATGAGTCTAGGTTGCTTGTTGGTAGGACTGGGAGGGTGTTCATAGGTTGCCAGTTTTTTGTCATTAGATGGTTTGCTATTACTTGTGGGTTCCAGACGAATGGGAAGAGGTAAACAATTCCACAAGGACAGAGCAGTGATGAAAGAAATGGAACATCCTGTAGCTTCATATTTAACCCTAAAAGGGATGGGAATGACCAGCCTGTTTCCATGTATATATGCCCAAGGTGCCTTCCCCCTCCTCCCGAGAACATACACACACAAGCAGCCCACCACACATGCAGAGGCAGCCCACCTGCACACCACACATATATGCACAGGCACCCCACCTCTGTCTACACACACACACACATACACACACACACACACACACTTGCACAGGCACCCTACCTTCACATCACACACATGCACCCCAGCTCTGACTACATGTGCACACACATTCATACATGGACAGGCAAACTGTTGCACCATACACATACATAGACACTTACTATCAGAAACTGTAACTGCTGTAATCGATATATTTCTGTCAAAAGATGCCTCATGCAACCCTATTACCATAATTAAAAAACTGTGGGGGGGGGGAGGTTTAGGGGGCTGACTGGCTTGCAGATGCTGGGTAAGCTGATTGGATTACAGAGTAGGGATGGGGATAGACTAGTTAACTAGGAGGGAGGCTGACTGGATTTCAGGAGGCAGGAGCTGAGGGTTCAGGGGCAGCTCACGGCAATCTGCTGCCTGAGGCGAGGGATGAGATGGGGTGAGGGGATCTTTCTCAAAACTCCAGTCAGAGACTGAACCAAACCAAAAAGCCGATTAGATAATGTGGAGCAAATGCAAGGTGTTTGTACACCAAGGAACTAAAAGAAAGAGCGAGAACCACAGCAGTTTGTAACTCCAAATTATAATTCATTTGTATTTTGTTATAAAATGCATTATGGTGCTTGCTTTTTCGTTTTGAACATATATTTTGCATTCACAGAACCCCCTCCTCAACAATGGGTGCAGAGCACAGGTAGGACATTCACCCACATAACTCAATATATTTAAAAAAAGATCTGATTCTGGTCATCTCACCAACAGCAAACATTCTCCAGTAGAAGACATATTGGGAACTAATATAAAACCCTACAAAAGTCACCAAAGATCTACAAGGTCAAATCTACCCTACCATACCAGTATAAACTTCCAAAACACATATAACAAGGGCCCACCCAGAAAAGAACTGCGTGGAAAATATTGCCATGGGCCCTAGAACATTCATATACCTACTAGATAAACTGAACACCAAAATGGATCAAATAAATTAACAGGAAATACAAGAAATGTCACAATATATAACATTATTTGGGGTTCAAATATACAGAGATTTTTGCAAATGTACTTCAGAATTTTAGAAACTGCAGCTGAAGTTTCTGACTCTTGCCATGGAATCTCCCCGTGAGCTGCAGCAAAAAACTGGAGACTGTGGTTACCACTAATCACCATGGTTGACTGACTAAATCTCTAATGGGCCAGCTGTGCTTTCTTCATTTTATAACTCTGCTCTGTGGGAGAAAAGTTTATTTAAGCCCTGCAGCATTTTATTCCCATTCCACACACACAGGAAGCAGGAAAGGATTTATCATGGTTTTTCTCAGTTTTGCATTAGTGCTTACCCCAAGGCTTCCCAAACTGTCCTGGAGACATAACAAGGTTTTCAGAATATCCAAAATGAATATTCATGAGTTTTCAGACAGTATAAGGACATAAGAATAGTCCTACTGGATCAGACCAAAGCTCAATCAAGCACAATATCATGTTTTCAACAGTGGCCAATTCCAGGTCCTGGAATAATCCCAGAAGTAGCCAGATCCCATGCTACTTATCTACAGGGATAAACAGCAGCTTCCCCCAGGTAAACCTTTAATACTTTCCTGCAGAAATTTATCCAAACCTTTTATAACCAGCTTCACTAGCAACTTTGACCACAATGAGTTTCAAAGCTAAGCTATGCAGTGAAAGAAAAAATATGTACCTCATATTACCTAGGAGTGGTGTGGAGGTGGAGAATGGCACTAACTGGGCAGCAGCGATATTGGATGCTGCCCAGTTAGCGATCTGCACCTGAAAGATAGGCAAGGAAAACTCTTGCCTATCTTTAAGACGCTGGAGCTAACCGATTAGCATCCAATATCACTGCTGCCTGGTTAGCTTCAGCAGCTTCTGGCTTTTGGGCAATCACTGGATATTCAATGATATCGCCACGGCATTGAATATCCAGTTTAGAGGTTGACAGGGAGGGCTATGCGCCGACAAGACATATAACCCTTCCAAAATCCAGACAATCGAAAATGAGGCTCATACTAACCAGCCTTCTCAATCTGCCAGCTTAGCCCAATTTTTTCATCCACTGGGCATTATGGATTCTGTAGCAGAAATGGAGGACTGGGTAAAGTTATCCCAGTTACACTATTACCATATGATATGTGATTGTCCCTTAATTAAATCCTTCTGGATTGGAATATGTAAAAAAGTGCAGGAAATCTTTCATTTCAAACAAGAATTTCAGTTGGAGTTTATCATTTTTCAATCCCTGTGTATGTCTAGTGGTTTTAGTTTTAGTAAAGGCAAGTTTTTTGACCTGCTAAAGGCATTTATTCTTCAAATAATTATGATTAACTGGCAAAATACCTTCCTACTATCCATTCCATTTTGGTGCAACACAGTATGGGCACTGCCACTGCTTCCTTAGGAGCAATCTGGACACTGAAAGATTTCCAGTGCTTTGGCCCTGGATTCCACCTCTATGTCCAACTTAAATAGAATGGCATCAGTCATTATTTTAACAGAACTATGAAAGAACATGTCCTCAGGAGGTGACTTTCCCTGCTCATGAGGCTGAGAGAGGTCTGATGGTAATTCTGGAAACCTCTCTTCTGAGAAGTATTTAGAATCATAGTCAGTTTACCAAGAGAACTCGGTCTCAGACTCAGAGAGGTACTCCATGCACACCTGAGTCTCTACCTGGGTCAACCTTAAAAAACCTTTAAAAAGATTTGGACACGTTCCTGGAGGAAAGGTCCATAAACCATTATTAAAGAGAACCCAGGTAATCCACTGCTTGCCTCAATACAAGCATTATGGAACCTGTGTGTCTTTTTGGGAAACTGTTAGGTTCTTGTGCTCTGGATTGACCATTGTTGAAAACAGAATACTGGGCTTGATGGACCTTGGTCAGACATAGTATGTCATTTCTTATGTTCTTAAGTTAACCTCCATCTTGCATGGGAGTCAGAGCTCATCTGGGAGTGTCAATGCACCGATGGACTCCAGTGTTTCAGGATTCATTCCGGCCTTGATGCACTGAATACTTGTATACTAGGCAATCAGTGTCAATGCCCTTTGAGGCCTTGATGTCACCCCATCTCCCACAGGCAAGTGCAGAGTTTCCAGTATCAGCTCAATGCTGCACTGCTGCTGCTTTGGAACTGTCAGAGCAGACAGTTCCCCACAGAGAAAGCATCATCATAGGCTTCTCCTCTGTTTTCTATATCGGGCTCTTCTCAAGGGCTGCCAGGAAAAAAGGCATGGTGGCCTCGGCTGTTTTGGCCATTGTCTCTGGAATTGGTCAGGAGTATCAGCAAACTGGTCATTGACACTTAGAGAATGATGCAGCACCTCCAATGGCCTGGAAGATGAGCTAACTTCACATTGAGGCTGCTTCAGAGGTTGGTTATCACTCAATTTTCCGGTGCTCCTGGTATAGTGCTCTGATGAATGCTGATGCCAATGCAATGTAGTTTCTGCCTTATGGTTGGCATCAAACATCTTCAATGCCTTGGAAGAAGAGGATGAATCCTTTCTCTTCTTTTGGATGGAATTGGTAGATGATGGATCCCAGGGCTCACTACCAATGCTGAGCTCCAAATTTACTTGAGGGCCCCTTGATGCCAAAGTACTATGGAGAGCGTTCAAAGCTTTTCACACCTGGGTTAAGTGAAAGGGAAGACTGACTTAATATTCTAAATTTTAAGGAGGACTAAAGCAACCCGTGGTTAGAGACTCTGAGTATGTTTTGGATATCTCTAATTGTGAGTTGCTTTAGTCCTTCTTAAAAAGCTCTTTAAAAGTTTGAACACTCTCCACTGCATTTCTTTACTCTCGTGCTCTGGTGATTGATCTATTGCTGAGTACCCATGAGGCAGGTAGGTGGACTGATCAATTGTGTGTGGCTTTGTGGTGCTATTACATATAGACTATCACTATATTATCACTAGCTAGTATGCACTTTAAGGGATTGCTTTTATCAATGGCACAAAAGTTTCCCATTTTTTATTAGTTCGCTGGTTGCGCTTAATTTTTAGTTCCTGATTGATTCAAACACTAGCGGTATTTGCACAAGCTAGTAAGTATTTTAAATGTTTGCTTTTATCAGCGGCACAAAAGTTTCCAGTTTTACATTAGCCTGCAGGTAGCGTTTAATTTTAAGATTCTGATTGTTTCACATCACATTTATTTATTTATTTATTTATTGCTTTTATATACCGTGCTTTTGAAAATCAGTGCGGTTTACAAGTAACACTTTTGTATAGAACAGGAAGCCTGTTAAGCACTTACATTGAACAGGTGGAATAACTTGGATTTCCAACTGGGGAAACTATCTAAAACTAACTACCACTATTTATATCTAACTACCACTATCTACAGTATATAAATGGGTTGCTTTTTCTTCACAGTATACTGTCACACACCAACGTTCCCAGAGGCCGAAAGGCTTGGGTATTTCAGTGGGGCAGTATTCTAATGGCCGTAGAATGTTCTTGGAAGGCTTTTGAAAGGCCTTCTGGGACCTGTAGTTTCTTAAACACCAGCCAAAGAAGTGTAGTTGCAGACCAAGTGTAAGGTTATATACAGGCTTTATTCCCCGTCCGGGTTAGGATTCATAACATTGGAAACAAAAGGAATACAGACCATTCGTCTGGTAACAAAATTAAAGAAGTATTCAAACAAAAATTGGCTTACTTCAGCATTGACAACAAAACAGAAGGGAAAAAGAAAACAGTCCTTTTCACCTTACAAGCACTTTGCTTCCTGTTTTCTTTTGTAAACAGTTCTTACTGCTCTCTACCGAAGAGTGGATATGCAATCAGCCACAGTGTATGCACAGTTCATATCACTACCCTCTAGAGATTCTTCATATGGCTCAAACTGCATTTCTTCACAATTAGAATAAACTTCTCCTTGAATCACTCTCCCGTTGTACTTGCAACGTTCTTGCCGGTGAGTCAGAGCATTCCCCTCCTCCACTAAACTAGAGGGCCGTGGGTGATTACCATATTCAATGTAATCAGGCTCCTGAGAGCTACACAGTTCTTGGTAAGTGCAAGGTCTTTCTGGGTATCTTAAACCTCTTCTACTATGGTTAATACGCCTACCTTCTGGCACTCCCACTTCCTGGTCTCTCGTTGAGCAAAGCTCTGTTTGTAAAAACACCTTCCCCGGTTTTTCTCTGCTGACTTCCTTCCAGGTACAAAACCTTCATCAGGGCAAAAACTATCCCCTGCTGAATACCTGGTGCTGGGTAATTTGTATCTCCTGGACTTGGACACTGGACTGCCACCTCTGCTTACTTCATAGCAAGGTTCTTGGGGAAATTGGTCGGCTGTGCACTGCTCCTCAAAAGAGACTCCCTCAAAATCACCAGCCTCGTATGCCCCTGGCAATCTCTCTGTCTCCGTCCTTTCAGTCCTACTGGTTCTGCTTTCACTCCTGGCAGCTCTCCCAGCTCCTTCCTCTCGCGTCTCTCCTCTCGCGTCTTTCTCCTCTCCTCAGGTAAGTGACTTTTAAATGAGTTTGTCCTGGTGTTAGTTTGGGCTCCACCCCTACGCAGCTGCCTCTCCTTTCCTAATGAGTTTTGAGCTAAGCTTGGGTTTGGGCGTTCCCTTACACCTCGTGACTCTGTTTGTATCCGTTGCTTATGGCAACCTTTTTCCACGTGTGAGCCTGAGCTGTCAGTTTCAGCTATGTTCTGCTCAAAGTTCCCTAGTTCCATGGGTTCTGACAGCGCTACCTTATGACAATACACATGAGATTGTTTGTTATTTACAGACGGCTGGTTGATTATAAACTATCTACCCTTATCTACAGTAAGGCGTGAGTTGTTTGTTAATTACAGATGGCTATCTAGGTGTGTGGTGGAGAGGCTGGAATATTGGGCTGTGAATAGTGCAGGAGAAAGAGGTGGTGTTTTAATGCTTTTCTGAATTGCGAAAGGTCTGTGATAGCACGGACATCAGGTGGGAGCGCATTCCAGCATCTGGGAGCATAGAACTTAAAGGCTTGGTTCCTGGTTGCCTAGGTGCATTTTGTTATTTCCTTAGGGGTCTGTAGCGTGTTGGTGGCAAATGTCCTCCTTGCTCTGTTTGCTGGAGTGGGGTGGAGAAGGTCTGTTAGGGAGGTGGGTGATATTTTGTTGATGGCCTTGAAGGTCATCAGGACTACTTTATACATGAGCCAGCAGGAGATTGGTAGCCAGTGCAAGTTCTTTAGGATTGGGGTAATGTGGTCTCTTCTAGCAGCCCCGTATAGGAAGTGTGCAGCTGCGTTCATTGCCAGCTGTAAAGGGTTTAGTGTGTTTTTGGGTAGGCCGTGCAGGATCACGTTGGCGTAATCAAAATGGGGGGTCACCAGGGCCTGAAAAACTGCTCTAAAGTCATCTGGTTGCTGCAAGAGTCGGAGATGTCGCACTGTTTGTATTTTGTGGTAAATTTGCTTGATGTTGCTGATGTGTGTTTTAAGTTTGAGGTGCTGGTCTAGCGTAACGCCTAGGTAGCGGATGGTAGGTCTACTTGGGAGCTTGGTGTCTCTCATCTTTAGTGTTGCTGGTGGGGAGAAGGATTGATTTCTAGTAATGAACAGGACCTCCGTCTTGCTGAAGTTTATCTTCAGACTCTGTGAGAGGAGCCAGTCAGTGACGGCATCAAAGCATTTTACTAGTGGGGAGAAATCAGGATGTTCGGTCTTGAATGGGGTGAAGAGTAGTACATCGTCCGTGTAGATCAAGCATGAAATGTTATGGGAGCAGATTATTTCACATATGGGTTGCATGTAGATATTGAAGAAGAGTGTGGAGAGTGAGGAGCCCTGAGGCATGCCATGTTTTTGCTGGAATGGCTTGGATGTTGTGGAGCCTGTACGTACTTGCTGCCATCTGTCCGCTAGATAGGATTTGCACCATCTCCATGCTGAGTCGTTAATTACCTTTTCCTGAAGCTGTATCAGGAGTTGCTCAAGGTTTACTGAGTCAAACGCAGTGGCAATGTCCAGGAAAATTAGAGCATATCCTTGTTTGTTGTTGTCAATTCCTGTGATCAGTGTGTTCATGAGTGTGGCAAGGAGAGTTTTGACGCCATGTAACTCCCTAAAGCCATGTTGGCATGGGTCAAGGGGCACTGTCGAGTCAATGTGGTCCTGTATTTGATGTTGGACGACCTTCTCAATTATCTTTGTTAGTAGCGGGATGCTTGATATTGGTCGGTATGATTCTACTTTCTGGGGATTCAGCTTGTTGTTCTTCAGAAGGGGCTGGATTAACGTCTGTTTGAGGCATGATGGGAATAGTCCTGTGGAGAAGGACAGATCTATGATTTTGGCTAGTATAGGGCTTAGTTCCTTATGTAACGATCTTATCCAGAATGCTGGACAAGGGTCGTTTGGGGCAGTGGTGGCATTGATGACTGCAATAATTTCCTCAATATCTGCATCCGTTGGTGTTGTGAGGGAGGCAAGTGGCTTCATTTTGGCTGGGTTGCTGTTAGGGCTGACCAACATGGCTTCTCTGACGTTCTTAGTTTTGGCCAGCAGGTAGTCCACGTAGTCTTGAGAATGTATGGTGGCTGTTTGGGGGGGTGAGGGTTCCTTCGCTAGTGTCTTTACTATGTTGAAGAGCTTGTGGGGTTTGTTCAGGGAGCGGCTCAGGAGTTCAGAGTGATGGTCTTTCATTTTTGCTGATATTAAGTTCCAGTGTGTCTTCAGGTGGGAGGCACAGGCTGTCAGGTCTGCTGGGGACCGTGTACATTGCCATCATCTTTCCAGTTTCCTCAGGTGATGTAGTGAGGTTCGTAGCTCAGCTGTGTATCAGCGTGCAGATTTTTTAGGTCTTGGTCGCTTATCTGAGGCCTGTGACTTAATTGGGGCAGGTATGAATGCAAAGGAGCTCAGGCTGCTGTTCCATGAGGTCATCACTTCCTCGAGGTTCGGTGATGCAGTCTTGATGTTAGGAAGGACCTCTTTGATGATCGCCTCTTTGTCAAAGGGTCTGAATGCCCTGTGGATGCTGCTGGGTTTTCGGTTACCCTCTTTGTCCTATCACTATCTTGTTGCATCGGTATCCGGAATTTGATTAGGTTGTGGTTTGACCATGGTACTGGGGAGATAAGTATGTCCATGTTGTAGGTCGTACTCAACTCCGGTCGAGGGACAAAAATGAGGTCTAGTATGTTTCCTTTCTGATGGGTGGGAGCGTCAACTATTTGTTTGTAACCTAGGTTGTTAAGTGCTTCGAGGAAGGCACTGGAGTGAGTATCCTGCAGAGCTGGTAGGTTAAAGTCTCCCAGTACCCAGTTCGGCCTGCGTGTGTTCTTGGGGTTGGAAGCTAGGTCAATTATAGTTGCAAGGTCTTCATGGGATGATGCTGGAGCTCTGTAAATGAGGTTGATGGTGTTGTAGTTATTGGATATGGTGATCATATCAAGGTGTATTGAGCTGGTGGAGCTGCTCGTCTGATATTGAAGATCTGTCTTTGCTAGGATGAATGTGCCACCTCCTCTGCGGTCTGTCCTGTGGCAGGTGTAGATTGAGAAGTTGGGGGAGATGAGTTGGTTGATGAGGACTGTGTCTGAGTCGGTGAGCCACGATTCTGTCACTAGCAGGATGTCTAGCTCAAGGTGTGCTATAAGGTCTTTGATGACCGGACACTTTTTGCAGACTGACCTTGCATTTATGAGGGCACACTTCAGGTTGCATGCATTTTGAGGTTGCATGCATTTTGTGTTACTTTACATCTTTCCTGTGCTCACTATTATACATTCACATACATTTAAGATAGAAGATTTGGCAATATGATGAGATTACCTTGTTAATGCTTCTTATCTGTATATCGGTGCTGCTCCCTTTGCGCATTTCATTATGCCTTTTCACATATAACTTAACTCATGCAGACTTTTACATTTTAGGTTGCCATTTGACAATGCACATTCAATTGCAAAGGTGAGACAATGAATTCTTTGCTTCAGTCTTTACTGAAGAAGATATAGGGAAGTTACCCATGACTGAAATGGTATTTAAAGGTGATGCATCAGAAGAATTGAAAAAAATATTGATAAGCAGGGAATATTGATAAATTAAAGAGTAGCAAATCACCTCAATGAAGCTACAGTGCAACCCATTTAAGATTAATAAGAGAAAATATTTTTTCACTCAACACGTAATCAAACTCTGGAATTTGTTACCAGCGGATATATTAAAAGCTGTTAGTGTAGCTGGGTTTAAAAAAGATTTGGATGAGTTCCTGGAGGAAAGGTCCATAAACCATTATTAAAGAGGAACAGAGAAATCCACTTCTTGCCCCAATACAAGCATTGGGGAATCTGTGTGCCTTTTTGGAAAACTGCTACTGTAGGTACTTGTGACCTGGATTGGCCGTTGTTGGAAACAGGATACTGGGCTTAATGGACCTTGGTCTGACCCAGTATGGCATTTCTTATGTTCTCATATATGTGGAATTTAGTATAGCATTGCTATCCCAGTCTTGTCTATAGTTCCTCCTCATCCATACGTTTCAGGTGCACATTTAGTTTCCCTTAATGACACTTTACTTTTATTCTTTTAACATGGTTTTAATTGGTCTTAGTTCTTTCTTTCTTTCTTTATATTTGATATTTTATGTCCATATTTGCTTTTAGTTATTTATTATTTACATTTGTCATTTATTTTTTCATTTAGTATTGCTTAATAGCTTTACGTTAGTTTTACATATTATTATTTTATATATATAATATGTGTTTTTAAATGGTGGAAATTGTTTACCGATTTTAATTTTTGTTTATATTTTGTGTTTGTTCATGTTGTAGCAGATAAACGAGTGAAGAAAGAAACACCCAAGGAGTCTTAAAAGAAACAACGGTTTAATGTGCACAGACCCAGAGAAAATAGTTTTTCAAATTCTGGGCCCTCACTAAAGGACTCAGTGAGATTATATAGACTTCTTATCAGATTATTACAGCATTTCTTCATGATTGGTCACTTTAATACAGTATAGTCCCGATTGGAGAAAGTCTACTGTACTCTTATCTCTAGCGAAGCAGAGAAAGAGTAGTTATCTCTAGCAAGCAGAGAGAACAGCAGGACAAAGGAATAGGGGCGGGACAAGCATGTACCAGGGTATGACTTCACCAAGAGGGGTGTATCCTTTTCACTTAACCCTTCCAGCTCTCAGCCCTACCTGGATTTCTACCTCAATGTTATGTCCCTTTGAAGCTTTTAACCCCCTGAGGAAGGCTTTGCCGAAACGCGTAGGTGTTCCTCATCAATAAAGCTTTTTAGACACCAGATACCATTACACCTTACTCCTTTGGGGTATGTTTACTAAACCATCTTAACGTGCGCCCAGCGATAATGTACAGGATGCCATAAAAGGAGTGGGTGTTCCGGTCTTAACGTAGGAATCGCGCGTTATCACGCGATAAAGTGCGCCGTGCACATTATCGCGCGATAGAGGGAGCCGCGCATGTTACCGCACATTAACCTTAATTAGGCGCATTGACTTATCAACACAGCAGCAGAGGTGCAGCACAATGGTTAATATACTGACTGATAGTACAGGGGTCATGAGTTTGATCCCCCAGTGGGCTTAATGAACAAGGCTGTCTGAGGCATTACCCTTTACTTTAAATCAGTGCTGTCTGAGGCATTTTCTTTTTTAATTTAAATTAGTGCTGCCAGCAAACACACCCTCACAGTGTCGTAACCTAAGGTGCCGCATAAGGTGCCCTATAAGGTACTCCAGAGGGCACATTATAAAGTGCACTGTCCGCCAAGGCACCCTATAATGTTACCTATAGGGTGCCTTATAAGGCACTTTATAGGGCACCTTATAGGGCGCTTTATGGGGCGCCTTATGAGGCACCTTAAGGTTACAGCACTGTGACTGTGTTTTTGTTGGCAGCACTAATTTAAATTTAAAAAGAAAATGCCTCAGACAGCCCTATCAAATAACACCTCTGTGGGATCAAACCCCTGATCGCTGGCTTCACAGGCAGTGAAATAACCAGTGGGCTACATCTCTATAGTGCTAACAAACACCTGGCTGGCTACAGAAGGACTGCAGGTCACCACACAAACTGTCTGCTGTGGTTACCAGGATAGGGTTAACCCATCCGTACCCATGATGCACTGCACATGCAAATCAGCAGTCTACAGATGATCACAAGATGGGGTATGCATCCTCACAGCACCTAGGCCTGGTAAGGGGAACTGACCATGTGTGTCACTGGCACAGAGTAGCTACAGACCGTCACATTGTGGGGGTACTGTGCTCACCCTGAGGCTGAGGTGGAGCCCCCAGCACCAGGTCCGCAGCACCCGGCATGGCTGAGATAGGCCATGCTGTAGGTCCCCATCAGTGTCAGTGTGTGATAGGTAGTTCCTGTAGACACACCTAGAATACACCTGTGTCCATCTGTATTTCTCAGTCACGTCTAGCCCTTATGGACTGTGATGCACCCAGAATAGTGCATATCCTGTGTGGGTGCCATGGGCACATGATTTAAGTGAAGGGGGGGTGTTAGGACTCATAGATGGATTATGTACCACCACCCAACCCACCCTCTGAGGCTCAGGGTGGGGAACAGGATCTCCCACCAACAGATCCACATTCTACATCCCTGCAATGGTGGCAGTAGAGGGGACTATCAACCCCAGTCCTGCTGGGGAACAAACACCCTACAGCGCAGTCAGTGCAGATCTGTACACATCCATAAGGCAATGGCAGACAGACAGTAGGCCTAGAAATGCTTAGCTGCCCCCACCACTATCTGACATTCTCCAGCAGCAAGCACGGTGAGTCTCCAACCACTGCACCCTGCAAGGTGTTCCAGCCATACACATACTAACTGCAAACAGTCTGCTAGCTAGTCCATAGTGCATGTTCCTGGAGAAAATGCGCACACCCACCAAGCAGATAAGTCAGTGATTGGGCCCCAAAAAACAACAACCCATAAACATCACTTGAGAAAAATACAATATAAGCACTATGGGGGAACCTAGCCATGCCGTGGTCACTGATCAGTCAGGGTGAGAGTGACCTCCCAGCAGGACATGCTGTGGCCACCCTGTCCGTGCAGATGGTAGCCGGCCACTACAATGTCCCAGCCATTGCCCTATGCCCTGTGCAGATACATCCTGCCCAGGCCGCCCTGTCCAGGTTATACCCACAGTACCTTGCTCCTCATTATGCACATTGGCAGGCTAACACTGGAAACAGTGCAAGCAGTGTGGGCTGAGTAAGGTGTTGGCAGCCACCACACACTGGATAGACAGACACACACACCCACACCTATGCCAACATTGTGCAAATATAGAGGCTTTTGGAAGCCCTGGCCACCACACCAGTCCTGAGCATAGTGCAGGCATGGCTATGGAACGCAATACTGTTGGGGTCACTCCCCGGGGTGGTAAACACTGTCAGAAACCAGAACTGAAACACACTCCACAGATATCAGAAAGGTTGCTATGATGCAGCTCAATCAGCAAATTGTGCTTAACTTAGGAATTGCTATCTGCCATTAATCATAGCAACCTTTTGATATTTGTGTAACGTATTCCCAGGTTTAGGGCGGCATTGCTAAGGTATGCAAGTGCTAGTATCGGGAGATGCTGCTGCACACAGGGCCCAACAGCCTGCCTCTCCATGAGGCGTTGGATAGTGGAGACTGTGGGTGTGGGTGTTTGTACCCCTGTTGGCCTCTGCTCTAGGGCAGGGGTTCCCAACTCCGGTCCTGGTGGGCCAAACACTGTTCAGGTTTTCATGCTGTCCCTAATGAATATCCATGAGATACATTTGCATACCATGGGGGCGGCGCATGCAATGCAGCACATGCATATTTATTAGAGAAAGCATGACACCTGAATGGTGTTTGACCCTCCAGGACTGGAGTTGGGAAACTCTGCTCTAGGTATTGCACATGTTTATGGTGTCTGTCCTCTGTAGGGTAAAATATAGGTGTTTCAGGCATGTTTATGTTATCTGCAATAAAGGTTCCATTGTTATTACCACAGTTTAGTATGGGGACTGGGTTGGCAGGAGCCACAGCTGGGACTTGAACTTGTGACCTTCTGCTTCTGAACACACTGGCTGTGTGTACTGCACCACACTGATGTGTCATTCCCTGGGGCTACCATGACTGTTTGTCAGACAGACCCTGTCTGTTGCAGTGCATGCACCCAACTAAATGGGGCTAGGCCATGGTCTGCTGTGGGCAGATGCCACTGCCCCCTCCTCCACCAGCACCCCTCCGCCACCATGCTGACATGCCATTATGCTGGTGGTGCTGGTGTTGCACAGTCTCAGGCCATCCAGTGTGCCGGTAGGCAACTGCCTATGGTGTGGGATCTGAGGTAGGTGTGCCTTGTCAGACGGGTGCCTGGGTGAGAATGTTCACAGTCTTGGCAAAGGCATATATTTATATGATTTGCAAGGGATTGTGGGAAATGTAGTCCATTCACACCAGACACAGCCGTTCACAATAATTAGTTGTGCTTGAGTGTAAAGCCAATAAGATATTTATTTATGGGGTTATTTCTCCCAACACAGATATGCTTGGTAGCACATAAAACAGAATACTTGCTTTCAGTGTTAAACTTAGAAAAACAAAATCAGGAAAACAACAGCTGAACTTGTCAGGCAATCAAAGCAAAAGAATAAAGACCAGGATGGTAACAGAATGGTCTTTTCTGTAGGCTTTAGCTAATATTTTCTTAGCAGTGCATCAAACAACAAGCAAAACCCACAAAATAGGGAAAAACTGTTCTTTTCAGGTTAACTTCTTGTATCTTCACACATAGATTCAGAAGTGATTTCCTCAGAGCTCACAAGCAATTAGGTAAGGCTCAATTGCTAGCAGTTACCCAGCTGAAACCCCTTAGCTGGCTTGCTTTCTACTGCGTGGCTCAAATCCTACTCAGGAGCTTTTCTGAGTAGATTAAAGAACACGTTTGTATTTCTTTGTGATGGTTGTTGTACTTTGTAACAGTAAATTACCAAAGGAGTTTAGACAAAGAGCAATCCATGTATTCATAGCCTGCATCTGCAACCCCTCCCCCTTCTTCAACAATCATGGGTTCAATATCATGGATTGGTACAGAGGAATTTCTCAATGGAGCACTCTCAGGAGAATACTTGTTTCCCTGCTGTCTTTCAAGAGTATAGCTAGGGCATAGATCAGTGTTCATACCTGAGCTTCCATTGCTATTAGAGTTCCTCTCTAAATAGCCTGGCCAGTATGTAGTCCAGTTCTTATGTCCAGCCTTCCAATCCAGATCCCTGGACACTGGGTCTCTCTTCACATACCTTCTGGCACGGGTCCTAGGGTCCCTTCCAAGTGCAACCGTCTCCCTCACAGGTACCGTCTGGAGGTTCCTAGCTCTGCAGCACCATTCCTCTGGCTTTCCCCAGTCCAATGGTGTAAGCTTGCCTTTGGAATGCCTTCCAGTATACGTACTGCTCTGGACTCCTTTAGACCTCCCAAATGCTTTTCTTCTTTCTTCCAAAAGGTTTCTTGCCCTCTCTGTCCATCCGCTCTGGCTTCTGCTTCTGATGATCCTCCAGATGATGAAGCTGTCCAAGCTGAGGATATCCAAACTGATTCTGAGGATGATTCTCTGTAGAATAAACTCTACCTTTATTCTGCTTAGATGAGTGCTCCACCCTAGCACAGCGCAGCTGTGCTGAATCAGGCCCTGCCCTTTGAGATGAGTGCTTGGGGATTACCTCATAGCCCTCCTGATTGAACACACGTTTCCCCACTTCAGCTCCTCTAATGGCTGTTGGAAACCTGGTGCATTCTGGGACTGGTAGTCTTTTATGGCAAAATTCTGTTTTCTTATTTCTACCAGAACTGACAGGTTGCTTGTTCAGAGTCACTTCACCTTTTCTATAGCTCCTTCCTGAGCTATGATAAGCTTCCTTATCACAGCCTGCACAGACGTCCACGCTTCCCCCCCACCACCGCCTGCCAATGTTCTGTGCCCTTGGGGGTACCTGCTGGGTACTATCCCCTGTGACACTGTGAGAAACACACTTGTGCCCATGTTGGGCCCTCATCAGTTGCTGTCTGGCTGCTCTACAGTTTCAGCATTCCTATGTGCCACCTAGGCATCTGCCTAGTCTGCACTGTGACCCAGCTGGACCACAGCATGTGCCGCCTGCAGCCCTCTGTATCCCATTTCCAGCATCTGTACAGTTGCCCTTTCCTACATGCCCACCCTGCTGTTGCAGCACATGTGCACACCATAAGAAACCTGTCCAATAAAAAGGGAAAACCCTGATCAGCGCTATTTCAATGTGGGATCATTCACTTTGTAAGGGGACAGAGCATAGACCCTTCCAAAAATTATATCTTTTTTTTGGAGCTTTCTCAGTAGTGTTTTTTTTATTTTTCCCATTAATATTGTTATTGGCCAGCTTGGTTATGGGGATTTTAAATTTTGTTCAGGTCATTTTCCATGTTTATTTGCCATTTTGTTCAGTGCACATGTATCACAACTATCACTTTTTCTGCGTTTCCCTGGCTTTGCTGTACATTGCTGACGTAAATGGTTTCTCTTTCCTGCAAATGTGCCTTAACGCGAGGGTTTCACTAGCGTTAGTGATCAGACCCGGATTCCACAGCGTTAGTGTGCCTGGAGCCTCTCCCCTCCCACTCTCCACCCATTGACCACTTCTCTCCGCCCTCTGGGAAGCCTTCCTCTGCCCTTCAGCGCCGGATTTCATAGTGTTAGGGTGCCTTAACACCGCAGGCGCTTTATCGCACGATAAGTGACATTATCGCGTGATGACGCACCATTATCGCCTGATAACATCACTTAACGTGCGCTAATTCCGCCGCTGTGCCGTTAGCGCCGTTTAGTAAACATACCCCTTTGTGTGTTTCTCTGTTGATCTGCAAGAGTGTGTGCTCTTGGATGGGACCAGTGCTAATGGACCCAGTGCTGATAGGCTAATCTTCTCAGCTCCAAAAGTTGACTTTGTTTTTCCTCTCAACCCTTCAACCCTTGTTTGGTCATCTGTAAACACAAATGGCCAAACAAGGGGTTATGGTCAGGCCGTAGGTGCTATTTATGAGTATCCATGACGGATATGGTCCTGCAGCGCTGTGTGTACTTCTTGAACCTGCTGAGAAGTTTCTGGAACATATTGGATGGAAAAGTAGCCACAATGAAATTTTAAAAAAAAAAATGAACCTGACCGGTTATACCTTAGACCTAAATGCAGTCTATGCAGTGTCAAATGAAAATCAAAGTAAACCTAAAATATGGCCAAAAGACCTGAATAAAGAGCAGTAAAAGGAGAAAAGTTTGAAAACATACTGGCAGGCAAGGAAGAATAGTTACAAATACCATTTGCTAACGAAAAATGTTGACAAAACGAAAGTGACCGTGTGGTCGGCTCCATGGAAAAAGAGAGACTGAAGACCTCAGGCGTGGTGGTAGCAGGCCATAGTGGGTATGCTTGCGCAAAGAGCTTTCTAAAAGCCTCTAGAAGAAGATAAGAAGGTTCCTGCATGGGGTTCTGTCAGTGTCTTTACCATGAGTGTGAACATAGTCTGCTTGTCCACAAAGTATGCTGCTGAATAACTGACAGTCTGGCTGCCTTTAAGGATGGCACCATCAAAAACAAACTGTCCACTGACAGCAAAGAACTAAGAAGGATTATATGTTGGCAACGATTGTCCAAGTAGCCTGGCCCATTCTTATTACTAATCATTTGTATAGCACTACAAGACCCTCTAAGAGCTCTAAACATCTCGTACACACTTAAAAGCAACATGTCAGCCAACGAAGAATGTAATGGGGAGCTCAGATCATAATGGATACTGGCAAAGATGGTACCGTAGTGTAATTGCAGGGTTACCCAAAAAAAGACAATTACAATACTTTGAAATCCTCAGCTCAGTGTGCTATAGTGGTAAAAAAAACCAAATAGAATGTTAGGCGTTAAGAGAGAAATTAAAAATAAAAGAGAATATCATAATACTTTTGTACTGACCCATAGTGTAACCCTAATTTGGCTACTCTGAGTAGTTCTAGTTATCTCATCTGAAAAAATATACAGTAGAACTAGAAATGATTCAGAGAAGGCAACAAACATGATAAAGGCGATGAAGAAAGAATATGATAGAGACATTTAGATACCTCTGTGCAATAAATGCAGAGTGGAGGAGTAGCCTAATGGTTACTGGCCAGTAGCCTAACAGCACTGGCTTAGTAGCCAAGAGACCAGCGTTTGATTCCCACTTGCACTCCTTGTGGCATTGGACAAGTCACTTTACCCTCCATTGCCTCAGAAGAAAGGCCTGGCAATCTGCTTCCAGTCACACTGCCAACAAAACCCAGGAGGTGCTGGGTTGCCAGGAGTCAGCACTGATTCAAAGGCACACATTGCATTTCTTTTGTGGAATAAATGTAGGGGGAGAGTCTCTTTCAGTGGAAAGACAGCTCTTCAATGAGGAGGCATAGGATGAAGGTGAAAGGGGACAGACTCAGGAGTAATATGCAGAAAGTCAGAAGAGGGTTAGAGACAGATGTTTTCTGGTGCAGTACCAAAATTGTGAAATGAGTTACCTTTTGTGATCAGGGATCTTGTGGATTATGTCCAATTTTGAAAAGCTCTAAAGACATGGTTATGGAGGAAATTTTTTAACTGTACTTGATTGAATTGGGGGGTTTTCTATTTTTTGTTATCTGCTGTGAATTGTAAAAGTGGAATATAAGCAATGTTATTAAATTAAACTAAATATTTCTTTATGGTGAGAGCGGTAGATCATAAAGTAGTCTCCCAGTGGAGGTAGTAGAGGCGAGGACTGTATCTGAATTCAAGAAAGCATGGGACAAACACAGAAGCTCTCTAAAGAGAAAAAAGGGGCTGTAGTAGTTGGTATGGAAGGACAGACTGAATGAGCGTTATGGTCTTTCTATCGTTTCTGTTTCTATGTTTCTAAATCAATTAGGGCTCTTCAGCTCAGAGATAACTGAAAAGAGATAAAAGAGGTCTGTAAAATCATGAGTAGGATGGAATGGGTAAATAGGAAATGGTTGTTTACCATGAGTGCATTGTGGGGGAGACCAAAGGAGGGTAAAATTCCCCCCATAGCACTGCAGGACAGAGGTGACAGAACAGGGTGCCTCACCCCCTGCCACAGCATCCTGCCTCTTTCCTCCCCCCTCTTCTCTCCCTGGTCCAGCCTCTCAGCTCAAACCTTCTTCCTTGCCATGCTCCTTCATATTTAACAGTGACACCAGCAGTAAGAACACTGGTTAACACACAGCCCTGAGTCTTCAAGTCCATGTGGTTGCATGAGGGTAAGGTGGGAGAAGAGAGAGAGAGGGGGGAGAATGCTGCATGGTAGAAAGTCGAGAGAGGAGAATGCTGGACTGACGGGAAGAGAAAAGAGAAAGGGAAATGCTAGTCCATGGTGGAGAGGGGGAAATGGGAGATAGAGCTGGGGACAAGGGGGCAGTGCATGGCTAGGGCAGAGAGGTGGAGAGAGCAGGGCCGGCCCGTCCATTGAGCAAGAATGTTTTTTGCACAGGGCCCCGCGTTTCAGGGGGCCCCGCGCAAAGAACATTCTGCTTTTTTAAAAATTCAATTTAAAAAAAAAAAAGCTGGCTGCTGCCGCTGCCGCCACAGCAGCGGCAGAATGGAGTGTCCCGCGAGGCCCCCTCTGCCCGCTGAGCCCCTCTGCAAGGGCTTTCAGATTCACGAAGGGAGAGTGTCTCCCTTGCATCTCTGTTAAGCCTGCAGGGGCTAATGGGAAATTTCCCATCTGCCCCTTTAGACGCGAGGGGCTGATGGGAAATTTCCCATTAGTCCCTGCGGGCTTAACAGAGACGCGAGGGAGACATTCTCCCTTCGCGAATCTGAAAGCCCTTGCAGAGGGGCTCAGCGGCCAGAGGGGGCCCTGCGGGACACTCCATTCTGCCGCTGCTGCGGCGGCAGCAGCAGCAGCCAGCTTTTTTTTTTTTTTTAAATTTCCCTGAGCCGATGTGGGGGGGTTAGGACTGGTAATGGCCTGGGCTATGGAGGGGGTTAGGACGTGACTTGAGGTGGGCTGTGGGTTGATGGGGGTTAGGACAGGAAATGGGCTGATGGGGAGGGGTTAGGACTTGAGGTGGGCTGTTGGGGGGGTTAGGACTGGTAATGGGCTATGGGGGGTTAAGACTGGTAATGGGCTGTGGGCTGATGGGGCCTGTCTGGAAATGGGGTGATGGGGGGTTAGGACAGGTAATGGGCTAGGACAGAAATGGGCTGGGCGGGGCGGGGCTAGGACAGGAAATGGGCTGATGGGGAGGGGTTAGGACTTGAGGTGGGCTATTGGGGGGTCAGGACTGGTAATGGGCTATGGGGGGTTAAGACTGGTAATGGGCTGTGGGCTGATGGGGGGTTAGGACTGGTAATGGGCTATGGGGGGGTTAGGATTGGCAATGGGCTATGGGGGGTTAGGACTTATAATGGGATATGGGGGGCTAGGACAGGAATTGGGCTGTTGGGGAGGGGTTAGGACTTGAGGTGGGCTGATGGGGTTAGGACTAGTAATGAGCTGTGGGCTGTTGGGGAGGGGTTAGGACTGGTAATGGGTTATGGGGGGGTTAAGACTGGTAATGGGCTGTGGGCTGATGGGGGCTGTCTGGAAATGGAGTGATGGGGGTTAGGACTGGTATTGGGCTATGGGGGGTTAGGATTGGTAATGGGCTATGGGGGGTTAGGACTGATAATGGGCTATGGGGGGGCTAGGATGAAATGGGCTGATGGGGAGGGGTTAGGACTTGAGGTGGGCTGATCGGGTTAGGACTGGTAATGGGCTGTGGGCTGATGGGGGGGGTTAGGACTGGCAGTGGGCTATGGGGGGGCTGACTGGAAATGGGCTGATGGGGTTAGGACTGGAAGAGGACTCATTAGGGGTTAGGACTGGAAGTGGGTTGATGGGGGGCTAGGACTGTTAATGGGTTGGGGGGTTTGCTAGGACTGGAAATGGGCTGAGTGGAAGGGAGGCTTGAACGGCAAATAGCTGATGGGGACGGGGACTTGGAATGGAAATGGGCTGAGTGGAAGGGGGGGCTTGAACTGCAAATAGCTGATGGGGAGGGGGCTTGGAATGGAAATGGGCTGTGAGGGAAGGGAGCTAGGACTGGAAATGGGCTGATGGAGCAGCTAGGATAAGACTGGAAATGGGCTGTTGGGGGAGCTAAGATTGGAAATGGGCTGTGGTGGGGGCTTGGATTGAAATGGACTCATGGAGGGGCTAGAACTGGAAATAGGCTCATGGGGGGGCTTGGACTGGAATTGGGCTGAGTGGAGGGGAGCTAGGATTTGACATGGGCTGATGATGGGGCTAGGAAATGACTAGAAATGGGCTGATGGGGGGCTAGGATTGGAAATGAGCTGATGAAGGATTCGGACTGGAAATGGATGGGGGAGCTAGGACTGGAAATGGGCTGATGGGGGGCTAGGACTGGAAATGGGCTGATGCAGGACTAGAAGGGAATGGATGCTGGGTGAGGCTGGAACTAGAAGGGAGCTGATGTTGGGGAAGGATTAGAATGGGATGGGGCTGGGAGAGTAAAATGGAGAGAGGAAAAATATTTTGTGTGGGAGGGATGAAAAATCTACAATTGGCCTGGTATTGGGAGAGTAAGTGGGGATTGAGGATGGAGGGGTAAAATTTGAGTGGATGAAATAGGAATGAGGAAAGAGCAAAAGGAGAAAGATTAGTATGTTAAAGCAGATGTAGAGAGAGAGAATGGAAAAAAAAACTAGAAGAGAGAAGAAAGGACAAATGGACAGCAGACGATGGAGAGTTAGCAGAAAACATGAAGAAACCAGAAGAAAGTGGCTGGAGCAATTGCAACTGAAAAAAAATGCACAAAAGGTAGAAAGATATCTCTTTATTTTGAATTTATTAACTGTAATATGAAAGCTCTGGGAAATGTGCATCATTAACGTCTGCGCTTTGTTTGGTACAAGAGGAAATTAATTTATAGTTTTATTTCTACAGTGGTTTTGTACATTCCAAGTTTGGCTTTTGGGGTTCCCAGTTTAATTTTTGCCTGCCTGTTTCTAAATTGTGATTCCTTGTTTGGTGATGGTCTATGTTCTGCATGTGTAACTGAGCTGAGGTATTCTGTTTATGTAATTCCTATTTGACATTGCCACTTGTTCTTTTTCCCCAGTATTCTCTGAAATGTATTGGTTTAATATTTGCAGTGTTGCCTTTTGATAGGTAGGGTATGGTGCTTTGTGAGTCCTGGTAATGCTGTCAGGATACGGCGGGTTTGCTATGGGTTCTAAATGGGCAGCGTTTGTAGTAGTTCCTAATGTGCCTGGCAGTTGGCACTGGATTATAGTAATGTAGAAATCTTTTAGTCTTTCTTTATCGATACACTCATTAAGAGACATGTTTACTAAAAGTTAGTGTATGGTAACATTATGCAAATATTTATGCAAATAAGGCCACTTATGCAAATGAGACCCCGCACCGAGTCTCCGCACATGGCCCCGCACCCCCCTTGGGCCGCCCCTGGGAGAGAGGCAGCACCTGAGGGAAAACAGAGTGCGTGGCAAGAGGGCAAAGAGGAGGGAAGGAGAGAGTGGCCAGGAGGGAGAATACCAGGAAAGGGGAGGAGAAGACAAAGAGGGAGAGGGAGAGAATGTGCTGGGAAGGAAAGAAAGTGACCAGAGAGAGGAGAAGAGGGGATAAGAGAGCATATGTCAGGAGGGGTGTGAGGGGAAGGAGAATGTTGGGAAGGACAGAGGGAAAAGACTGTGCCAGGAGGAGGAAGGAAAAGGGGGGAGAGAGAGAGAGTTCTAGGAACAGGAAGAGGAGAAGTGGATAGAGGAAGAAGGAGAGAGAAGAGGGGAAAATGTGAGGAGGGGGAAGGAAAGAGATGGGGAAGGGAAGGTAAAGGAGGCAAAAGGAGAGGGAGAGTGAGGAAGGGGGAAAGGAAAGTGATGAGAGGGAAGGAAGAAGAGCTGAGACAACAGCAAGTAGGAGAAGAGAGAAAAATTAGTGGCACAAGGTCCTTTGTACTAAGCCTTTTCTTCAATGGTCTCTTTAATTCTCCTTTATCCAGCAGTCTCCCTGCAGTCAGTCCCTAGCTTGGTGCCATTCTTCGTATTCCTCTCCCTGAGATCTCTTACTTAAGAAGCTACCAAAATATCTTCAAGTAGCAGAATCTCCCTCAGCGTATTTAAGCTCTGGACACAAAACACTGTCTTCAAGGTCTTCAGCAAAAGAGGGGTACACCTAAGTATGCTTAGTGAACCCACTTGCTCTTTTTTGAAGTTCAAAAATGCAGTTAATTAAAATGACCAATTACTCTTTGACTAGAAGGACAGAGATACAGTTGGATGACAGGTCCCTCTCCACTTCAGCATTTGCATTCCCAAGAGTAGAACAGTGATGCACCTAGATAGCAGATTTCTTCCTGCCACCTTGAGTTAAGTCTCTTTTCTTCTGGTGGTTCTCCCTATTCCTCGGAGCACACCCTGCCAGTCAGTTTTTCAGGATATCTACAGTGAATGTGGATGAGATAGATTTCCATGCACTGCCTCCTTGATATGCAGATCTATCCCATGCATAGTCATTGTGGATATCCTAAAAACCTGACTGGCTAGATGTGTCCTGCAGACTGGGTTGAGAACCATTGCTCTGTGCCCATAGAAAAGTGGTTACCCCTCACCTGGTACACCAACTCCTCGCATATTGGCATCTTCTCGTTTCCACAGACTTCCTATGTCTGTGATGCTCCTTCTTTGTTTGCACTTCTCTGCAGGTCAAGTCTGGTTGGCTTGAGGTGTCTTCTATCTGCAGGTTGTAGCCTAATTGGCTACACAGACATGCAGCAGCCAGGTTATGCTAGCCCCAGTTTGAGCCCAACCAGCTTCTCCTCACTTCTTCCCCTTGAGGAAAGAAGACAACTGGGCATCGGCTTGTACATCCCTTTATACTTCCCTCCAAAATGCACAAGGAGACAACTCTTGACAGGTAGGTCTTTCCCCCTTACACTATCCTGTTTAAAGCACTAATTGGGAGTGTGGACTCTAGAATAATCCTCATTTGAGCCATAGGAAAGACTCTTCTGAGGCCTTTGCCATACTACCATGTGTGTTCACTGCTTAGGAACTGGGTTAATGTAAACTTGGGGGTCTTATACTAAAGTGCGCTGGGGTTTTGCAACTAACATATGTTTAGCACAAAAGCTAATGTGTGGTAGTTGCAACCACTGTGCATTACGTAGTGGGAGTGTGTCCAGCATGTTCCTGGCAATTGCCACACTGAATGGTACACCAAAGCACCTCAGTAGCATGCACAATTATTGCAGCTGCACTTAACTCCACCTACTGCAAAGATCGCAGTTAGCACGCGGTGTTTACCCCCAAGCTAACTGTGCAGTACTCACAACGCCCATACTCTTTCCTTAACGCCCCCTTCCCACTCCAATGAGTGATTCACAGTTAGCACGGAAATCATCCTGCACTGTATTGGCTCCATGCTAACAGGTACTGCTGGCTTCAGCGCACGCTTAACACACTTAGCACACTTTAGTAAAAGATCCCTTTTGTTTCTATGAACAATCAAATGTCTTGACTCTTTTTAGAGTTATCTTTCATTATATGAAAGTATTTATTAATAGAAGCATATGGTGGGGAGTTATTCAGCGGAGGTGGCTAATGCAGTTAGAGCAGCTAGCCATTGTCACTGAAACTTGAACCCCGATATTCAAAGCCTGGATCACATCCGACCACCGGCATTGAATATCTGGGTTGGCTCGATTGCATTTTTGCAATTCAATCAGTGGTGATATTCAGTCGCTGGCCAGATTGCAAAAGTGGCTAAAGTTAGGACAGCCATTTAACTATCCTAACTTAAGCTGTTGTAGGATAGCCAGCTCACAGCTGCATATCACCAATAGCTGATAATCCCTGGGTGACACCCCCTGAGTGCCCCAACACCTAAATGTCTTTGAATATCCATCCCTCACCCCCTTGTTTTTACGTCAGTTCTGAATTAGGAGTAATTTGTGTGACGATATCTTCCTTATTCTTCCCTCTTCTTTCTCTCTTCCCACTCTTGCTGTCTGAATCAGACATTTTAGGTAAGTTTCCTCTAACTTCTGACCAGGTAAATTGTTATGTAATCTCTCTTTTCTTCATTATAAAACACACTGGAAGCAGAGGTTTCTTCCAACCTATTTAAGACTGTTTGGATTTTGTTTTAGCTGGATGGCGAATAAATCCATCAGTTTAGCAGATTGCATGGATCCAAGTCTGTGGTCTTATTAGCAAAAAAAAGTATGAGTTGGTTTCCCTCTATGCAACTTGATGCTTTTGATATAGCGTTCATTAAATGCAAATTCTTCCTCTTGCTCTGCTATAAACTGTATAAAGGATTATTGCATATGATGTTTTTCCCTCAGTTTTTGCAACCATAATACAGCACAGCTTTGGCTGTGTGCAGGTTTGTGGCTGTTCTCCTTTAGTTGTGTTTTACTGACCAGTGAGTAGTCCTCAAGGCCTACTAACTAGTCAGATTTTCCAGATAATCCTAATGGATATGCATAAAAAAAGATGAATGATGAATATCCATTAGAGTTATGTGGAGTACCTGAATGGCTGGAAACTCTTGAGGCCTGAGATGGTCATCCTTGCCTAAACAATCAACTTCTGTGTTTCTCAATATAAATTTGAAGCCTGCTTTTAAGAAACTTTTCCTTTAATGTCTGACCAGACTACAGCCAATTCAACCCTGCCGTTAACAACCAACCTGGTGTTTGTGTGAGTCAAGTGCACTGCCGGCCCTGCTTCTGACTGTGGCTCAAGATGAGTGGATCTTGGCTGGGTACCTTTCAGGTTCCTATTATTTATTTATTTAGCTATATCTATATCTAAGGGGTATGTTTACTAAACCGTCTTAATGTTACCGGCGTTAGTTGCAGTCTTACTGTGACGAATGCCATATAAGGTAGTGGGCGTTCCGGTCTTAAGGTAGCATTTCGCGCAACCAAGTCCGTTATCATGCGATAGAGGGAGCCGTGGCACGTTAACACGCGTTAGCGTTAATTAGGCGCGCTGACCTACAACCACAGCAGCAGAGCTGTAACACACTGGTTAATACATTGACTGCTGATACAGTGGTCATGAGTTTGATCCCCCAGTAGGCTCAGTGAAAAGACTGTCTGAGGCAATCCCTTTTCCTGCTTGTAACAGTCAGACACATCCCAACAATTTGCACTGCCAGCCAAAAAAGCCTCACCCCAGTCCCGCAACCTAATGCACCTTTTAGGGCGCACAATAAGGCACATCATAAAGCACCACATCATCCAAGGCAGGTCATAATGTGCCCCAGAGGGCGGCAGGAAACGTTGGCACCCTCCAAGGCAGCATATAAGGCGCCCCATAAGCTGGCCAAACCTAAGGTGCCACGAAAGATGCCCCAGGGATGCCAAGGTGACACAGGAGATGGTGCCCAGGGGCACAAAGGTGCCCCAAAGTCACAAACATGAAATGTATGGCTCAAACACAGATGTAACCATAACACTGCATAGAGCACCAAGGAAAGGCAATGAACAAGTGATGGAAGGAAGTAGATAACGGAGCTCATGGACCAGCCAAATCTGCGTGCAGCCCATGTGGCAGCAGGTAAAGTGGACAAACATATCAGGGGCAGCTGTACCGATGTACAGGGTGATGGTAATGTACAGTGCAGCAATGACAGTGTGAGGCAGAGGATGGGGATACGTGTCCACCAAAGGAGGTAGAGGTGGCAGGATAAGTGCAATGACAGGAGGACAGAGGAGAGCAGTGCTATGCAGAGCAGACACAGGAGAGGCAAGCATGAAGAGCCGCAATGCAGAAAAGTGTGCCATTGCAGGACATGGGGTAGCAGCCTGCACATTAGGGCAGGACGCCACACAGCTGGCACACACACATAGACGGACAGAAGGATGGATGGCAACAGTGATGAGGGTATAATATGGCGGCAGCATAGATCTGCACAGATATGACTGTCACACAAATGAAACGTAGTTGTGTAGGACAGCCATAAAAAAGGGGAACAAAGAAGAATCAAATCCATGACCTCTGCTACTGAAATCATTGCATTAACCATTGTACTAGCTCACTATGAGGTGGGCTGTGCTGCAAGTCTTCATCAGTGACAGTATGTGACAAGTATTTGTTGCAGACACCTTTAGGAGGCCTCTGTGTCTGGCCCTTGTGGACCATAATGCACACAACATAGTGCATATCCACTGTGCTTGCTATGGTCACCTGTTTAGGGAGCAGGGACATGTCAGGGCTCACATGACGACACTGTACTTAGCAAACCACCCTCTCTGGGTCAGGGTGGGGGACATGATCTGCCCCCAACAGAACCGCACTCTCACCCTTTGCAAGGGGGGGCAGTGGAGGTACATGAGGGCAGGCTGTGGGACCAGCAACCCCCGTCCTGGTGGCAAACGGACAGCTGCTGAAGATCTGCACTTGGGACAGGGCCACTGGCAAATAGGTAGTGGGCCCAGTCATCTCAACTGCCCCTCACTACGATCTGACATTCACCAGCAGAGGACAATCAGTGTGCACCTGCAGCCCCCTACAACATGGTGCAGCCATACAGATGCTAACTGCAGACAATCTGATAGCTAGTACATAGTGCATAGTGCATGTTCCTGGAGGAACTGTGTGCACCCAAAACTGGGATGTCAGTGACTGGGCCCCAGAAAAAAAGAACCCATAAATATCATTAGAGAGAAATAGTGTATAGCACTATGGGGGAACCTAGCCATGCCGTGGTCACTGAACAGTCAGGGTGAGAGCGACCTCCCAGCATCCTGCATAAAATGGGCCTGTGCAGGTGGTGGTCAGACACTACAATGTCCCAGCAATTGCCCTATACCCTGTGCAAATGTATCCTGCCCATGCCACCCTGTCCGGGCCATACCCACAGTACCTTGCTCCTCATTATGCACATTGGCAGGCTAACACTGGAAACAGTGCAAGCAATGTGGGCTCAATAAGATGTAGGCAGCTACAACACACTGGATACACAAGCACACACTCCCACACCTATGCCAGCATTGTGCAAATATAGAGGTTTGTGGCAGCCCTGGGCACAGTGCGGGCATTGCTATGGTACTCAGTACTGTTAGGGTCACTCCCCAGGTTGGTAAACACTGTCATAATCAATAACTGAAACACACTCCACAGATATCAGAAAGGTTGCTATGATGAATCTCTATCAACAAATTGTGTTTAACTTAGGATTTGTTAGCTGACATTAATAGCAACCTTTTGATATATGTGGAACGTGTTCCCAAGTTTAGGACGGCATTGCTAAGGTATGCAGGTGCCAGTATTAGGAGATGCTGCTCCGCGCAGGGCCCAACAGCCTGATTCTCCATGAGGCTTTGGATAGTGGAGCCTGTGGGTGTGGGTGTTTATGCCCCTGTTGGCCGCTGCTCTAGAGCAGAGGTTCCCAACTCCGGTCCTGGTGGGCCAAACACTGTTCAGGTTTTCATGCTGTCCCTAATGAATATGCATGAGATACATTTACATACAATGGGGCAGCGCATACAAATGCAGCACAGGCATATTTATTAGGGACAGCATGAAACCTGAATGGTGTTTGGCCCTCCAGGACTGCAGTTGGGAAACTCTGCTCTAGGGATTGCACATGTTTATGGTGTCTGTGCTCTGTAGGGCAAAATATAGGTGTTTCAGGCATGTTTATTTTATCTGCAATAAAGATTCTGTCTTTATTACCATGGTTTAGTACTGGGTAAAATATAGGGACAGGTTTGGCAGGAGCCACAGCTGGGACTTGAACTTGTGATCTTCTGCTCCTGAACACACTGGCTATGTGTACTTCACCACACTGTTGCCACAGGAACAGAACATTCCCTGGGGATACCATGACTGTTCGTCAGACAGACCCTGTCTGTTGCAGTGCATGGCACCCACCTAAATGGGGCTTGGCCATGGTCTGCTGTGGACAGATGCCACTGCCCCCTCTGCCACCAGCACCCCTCCGCCACCATGCTGCCTTGCCATTATGCCAGTGGTACTGGTGGTGCGCAGTCCCAGGCCATCCAGTGTGCCGGTAGGCAGCTGCCTATGGTGTGGGTTCTCGGATAGGGGTGCCTACATGGACATGCACGCTTTCCCCCCGGCACCGCCTCCCAATGTTATGTGCCCTTGGGGTTACCTGCTCTGTAATATCCTCTATGACACTGTGGGACACACACTTGTGCCCATGCTGGACCCTCGTCAGTTGCTGTCTTGCTGCTTTACAGTTTCGGCATTCCTATGTGCCACCTAGACATCTGCCTAGTCCGCACTGTGCCCCAGATGGACCACAGCATGTGCCGCCTGCAGCCACCTGTATCCCATTTACAGCATCAGTACAGTTGCCCTTTCCCCCTGATCAGCGCTATTTCATGTGGGATCATTCACTTTGTAGGGGGACAGAGCATAGACCCTTCCAAACATGATATCTTAATTTTTACGTTTTGTCAGTAGTGTTGCTTTATGTTTATCATTAATATCACTATTGGCCAGCTTGGTTATTGGGATTTTAAATGTGGTTCTGGTCATTTTATATGTTTATTTGCCTTTTTGGTTCCTGCACATGTATCACAACTATCACTTTCTGGGTTTCCCTGCCTTTGCTGCACATTGCTGACTGAAATGGTTTCTCTTTCCTGCAAATGTGCCTAACGCAAGGGTTTCACTGGCGTTAGTGATCAGACCCGTATTTCACAGCGTTAGTGTGCCTGGAGCCTCTCCCCGCCCACTCTCCGCCCATTGACCCCTTCTCTCCGCCTTCTGGGAAGTCTTACTCCACCCTTCAGACCCAGATTTCACAGCGTTAGTGTGCCTTAACTCCGCCGCAGCGTTATCGCGCGATAACGTCACTTATCGCGCGATAATACCACTGCTGCAATGTTAAGACGGTTTAGTAAACATACCCCTAAAAGTCAGAGAGGTGTATATAAAGCAAAGGCCATTATAATTGACATAGAGCAGAATTAAAAGGGAATAGTGAACGGGGGTGAAAATATTTGATAGGAGAACAAAATAGAACTGAAATTTCAGTGAACCAATTACATATTAAACTATAATTTCTTTGCCTCATGTTTTTGAGATAATATTATTTTGTATTGGCTCCCTCTATATAAATGATTTTCAACCCAGTACTCCAAACACACCTAGCCAGTCAGGTTTTCAGGATGACCACAATGAATATGCATAAGAAAGATCTGCATACAATGAAGGCAGTGCATGCAGATTTCTCTCATACATATTCATTGTGGATATCCTGAAAACGTGACTGGCTAGGTTTCTGCCGAGGACTGGGTCGGGAAGCCCTGCTCTGTAAGATAATCTTGCTTTGCTTTATTTGGATTATACCACAGTGTCACAGAATTCTAATGTTTTTCTTTGCTTGTTTCCTTGCTTGCTATATTTGTATATCTCAAAAATGTATTCTTGAATTTCATTGCAAACTTCTACATATATAAAATAATAATAATTATTATTATTATCATTATTATAATTAGAGGTGCATGTGTCAAATATTTCATTTTGCTTAATTTCCGGTGTCATTTATACAATGTTTTTGGTTTATTTGGTTATTCTTTATATTTTTTTTTGTTTTTTTGAGGGAGGAATGTCATCAATAGTGTGTTTATTGATAAAATATGCATTATTGAGCAATAGTGCACACTATTGATGACATGAGAAAAAAACTACATTTCTGTTTTTTCCTGTTATTTCAGGCTCAAAATACAATAAAATGATATGGGAAATGACATTGGCATTTCACATTTTGTTTCAAAAGAATGCACATTCCTAATGATAACACAGTCAATCTTTTATAATGGAGTGCCAGAGGTCCTAGATAAGAGAAGAGTGACACTGAGATTCTAAGGGGTATGTTTACTAAAGGGGCGTTAAGGATGCAACCTTATCGTCCCTTTAACATGTGAAAGCACCAGCTTTAAGGCCCCCTTTGGGTGTTAAAGATTGAGGCGTGGAGGAGGCATTCCAACGGAAAGGAAGCTAGTGGCCGGTTAGCGGGTATTAAGTGGACAGTGGGTGTTAAGAGTGCCAAGCGTGCAGGTTAACATGTGGTAAGGATGGTCGCCACAACATGGGATAAAGGAGCCTATCTGGAAGTCAGATTTGAGGTGCTAGATGGGAACAAAAGGAATAGGTGATGGACATATCACATCCATATGCAATATACATGTGAGATAGTGAGTGTGAGGAGAATGTAGGAGTTAGTTGAACTGTATCAGTGGGAGGTGCTCTTGTAATCTGCTGTGATGTCAATGGGTGGCACAGAAGTGGGTATGTGGGTACCAAGAAGGAGCGACCATGGCCGTGATTTAGGCATAGCCAGAATGACTGAGCATGAGTTGTGACTGCACATCCTCTGCAAGTGATATGTGTGTGATAAGTCCTAAGGAGCAAAGAGCCACAGTGTGGGCCAGGGTGTAGCAGCTGTCAGGAGAATACATGAGTGATCATGATGCCTATGTGGAGATGGCTGTGGAGAGCGATGCCTGGAAGTGAAAGAGAGCACCGTATGGCCTTTCTGCCCCAATGTACCCCTGCCGCAATTCTGCAACTAATATTGTGCAAAGTGACATTTCTAGGGCAAAATTAATATTTGTCCCGTAGGTTCAGTAAGCATCAGTGTGTCAGTGTGACAAACCAAGCATACAGTATAATGCATTAGTCAGGTCTGTGACATTGAGGTATGAAGTCTGTGCTCTAACTTCCAGCAGGAGTAGGAAATGGAGAATGTCACAGTAATCCCCTTATCGTGATCATAGAAAGGATGGTCAATAATCCTGGCCTGACAGATGCAGCAGGCCATGATAGAAAGTGCAGTGCTATGTGTGTACACCTATGTGTACTCTGGGAATGGCTGGGTGACCACCTCAGCACCGATGTCCATGACAGCAAGTATGGGCCCCAACAACTCTGAGACAATAACATTGGGTAGCAGGAGCCACTACAGTATGGACAGCCATAGTAGCCTCATGGTCTGCAAAGCAGTAGGGTTATCAAAGGGATGACAGTTTGCAATCCACTAAAATGCTGTGTAGACTCCTACAGCTGGCATAAGCATACATTGCTACTGTTAGTATAAAGTAGTGCTTTCACACTTGATAGTGTCTAACAAATAGCCACACATCCCTCAAGGGCAGGAAGTAGGCTAAGGGAGAGCATAGAAGCAGCACATCCTGTTTGAAGTACTATCCTATACAAACCGGTGGAATAGGGGAGGAAGTACAGCGAAGGGTTGTATGGGATGGCTTGAAAGTATATGATGAATGCCAGCCACAGTTCTAATATGGATAAGGAACTGCATGCCACAGGCCCATTTTATGAAGGATGCACTCAATGGGCAATGCACAGAGAACTCTCAGAATCATGGCACATGTGTGGCCCCAAAGTTCCAAAGCACACAAATGAGCCAATACCTCCTCCTAGGCACACCATGCCCTCCCCATGCTAGCTATATTGTCACCATGCCTCCACTGCAGCAAGGGCAGAGAGTTCAAGACCCACCACTGGCTATATCAATTATACATAAAGTCAGCAGAGGTCCCCAGGGGTGATATAATAGACTCACAGCCTCTCACTGATGTGTAGTGTAGAATGAAACAAAGAACCCTGTGTCTCATTTGATGGCTGCAAACCCATCAAATGTCATGTCAAGGAATGCACAAATGTCAAAAAGGCCTCACAGGTCAAGGAAAAGAAGCAAGATACAGAACCTTGACAGATCAATAACATCAACTTTGAGTATATGTGTTGGTATGTACATGTCTGACTCCAAAGGCTGCTACCATATTTTGCTAACCTCTTGAATGAATGCATGCCACTTACACTGTGCATGAGGAGACTTCACAGCTTGTAAACGTCCCCAACAAGGCAGGACTCTGGCCCCTGTGTAGCCCAGATCTGCCCTGTTCATGTGGCCCTGATGTGACCTTCCAAATGCAGATAACCTCTGTTGTAGTGCCTTTAATAAATAGTTGCAGTGCCACAGGAAATGTTGATTAACATCTATATTGGTTTCACAGCTCTCTCATCTGCTCTAATGACCCAACAAGATACATGTGCATATAATAACTGGACAAGTAATATCTATGATCTAAGGACATAACTGCGGCACTTCTCTACAAGCTGCATGCAACTGGAAAGTGCACCTGTACAAATAAGGCTATAGGCACATTGGCGATGTTTCTCTGACAGGTCAGACTGTATGGTAGAACAAGGTCCCTCACACAATATAACACACCTGTCATCCACTCACTTCTCTGAATTAATGTGAGTCTCATATTGCCAATATGGGGCATGTAAGTAAGTGTGATGACCTGTGAAGGTGGTCATCCCAGGAGTATGACCTGATTTCATGGACTGCATATAATATGTGATGGAGCAACAGGTGTGCATTCAATGTTATCAATAAAGTTCCCACGCATGTTAAATTCACCTGTCAGGCATCTACTAGGTGAAGTTGTAGTACTCTTAGCGATGTGCTGCAGCACAGCCAATATAATAATTCGACCAGACAGGTCTGTTCGCTATGTGCATACTTGCAGATCAAATGTACTATGATAAGATATTATGGGCCCAATTATGTAAGGCAACTAGCGGGGTTCTACGTCCTGGTGGGACGTGTAGCCCTGCTAACTGTCCTGCTTGAATTCCGGTAGCCCCTCTCCCCACAAGCATAGAACCACTGTGTGGGGAAAGCAGGATGGGGAGGCACGAGGCGGAGAATGGGCAGGTCAGGCACCCGGATATACAGGGCCAATTCAGGTCACAGCCTTGTACATCCAGGGAGCACCAGGGGGGCACACAGCTTATTCCACCTACGAGATGGAATAAGCGCTGGGCGCACATGTGCCCCAGCCTGACAGCCCCCCAAGGCAATGGAGCCACTGAATGTACTGTGCTGCCACCTGATCCCAATCCCAGAAGGTCCGCTGAGGGTCAGGCAGTGGGAAAACTGGTCTGAGGGAGCATCAGGCCATCAGTGTACCAGCAGGAGCAGGGGAGCCTGGCCGTGCTGCCTCCAGGATGTACCTGCAGGTGCTGTAGGGGCACGCCGGGCCGTCCTGCTGCACGATAAGGACATAAAAACATAAGATATGCCATACTGGGTCAGACCAAGGTCCATCAAGCCCAATATCCTGTTTCCAACAGTGGCCAATCTAGGTCATACGTACATAGCAGTTTCCCCAAAAGACAAAGGTTCCACAATGCTTGTACTGGGTCAAGCATTGATATCCTGGGTCCCTTCTTAATAATGGTTTATGGACCTTTCCTCCAGGAACTTGTCCAAACCTTTTTTAAACCGAGCTACACTAACAGCCTTTACTACATCCTCCGGTAACAAAATCCAAAGTTTGATTACACGTTGAGTGAAAAAATATTTTCTTTTATTAGTCTTAAATAGTTTACCCTGTAGTTTCATTGCATGTCCCCTAGTCTTTCTATATTCTGATAACGTAAACAATCGATCTATGTTTACCCGTTCCACTCGTTCATTAATTTATAGACTTCTATCATATCTCCCCTCAGCCGTCTCTTTTCCAGGTTAACGAGCCCTAACCTTTTTAGCCTTTCTTCATAGGAGTATCCTTCCATCCCCTTTACCATTTTGGTGGCTCTTCTCTGAACCTTTTCTAATAACGTTATATCCTTTTTAAGATACGGCGATGAGAATTGCCCACAATATTCAAGGTGCGGTCTCACCATGGAACGATATAGAGGCATTATAATATATTTTGTTTTATTTTCCATTCCTTTCCTTATGATACCTAGCATTCTATTTGCTCTCTTGGCCGCCACTGCACACTGGGCCGAGAGTTTTAACATGTTATCCACAATGACGTCTAAATCTTTTTCCTGGGTGGTAGTTCCTAATGTGGAACCTTGCATCGTGTAACCATAGTTTGGGTTGTTCTTCCCTAGGTGCATGACTTTGCACTTCTCCACATTAAGGGGTATGTTTACTAAAACCGTCTTAACGTGCGCTCTTCCACGTTATCTCGCAATAAGGTACCTTATCGCCCAATGAAGGTGCGTTATCGGGCGATAAGGTACCTTATCGCGTGATAACGCGCGCAGCGGCGCAAATGAGCACTGAGGGCGGAGAAAGGCTCCCAGAGGGCGGAGGAAGGCTCCCCAGGGGCGGAAAGAGAGGGTCAATGGGTGGAGAGTGGGAGGGGATAGGCATCCTGCACACTAACGCTGTGAAATTCGAGGCTGAAAACTAACGCCAGTGAAACCCTGGCGTTAGAGCTGATTTAAAGTGAAAAGAAACCATTTCCTTCAGCAATGTACAGCAAAACCAGGGAAACCTAAAAAAAGTGAGAAGTGTGATACATGTGCACAGAACAAAAGGGCAAATAAACATTGAAAATGAAAAGAAGAAAATGTAATAAAAACATAACCAAGCTGGCCAATAGTGATAGTAATGGGCAACATCAACCCCCCCCCCCCCACCCCCGAGAAAGCTCCAAAAAAATGATATGAATTTTGGAAGGGTCTGTGCTCTGTCCCCATACAAGGTGAATAAGCCCACAGTGAAATTGCGCTGAGCAGGGTTTTCCCTCTCCATTGGGCAGGTTTCCTATGGCATACACATGTTCCACAACATCATGGTGGGCATGTCGGAACGGACAACTGGACAGCTGCTTGAAAAGGGGACACAGAGGGCTGCAGGCAGCACATGCTGTGGTGCAGCTGGGCCACAGTGCGGACTAGGGTGATGCCTAGGTGGCCCATAGGAATGCTGAAACAGTAGTGCAGTCAGACAGCAACTGATGAGGGCCCAACATGGACACGAGTGTGCTCCCCACAGTGTCACAGGGGATAGTACCCAGCAGGTACCCCCAAGAGCACAGAAAATTGCCAGGCGGTGCTTGGGGGAAGCGTGGACAGCTATGCAGGCACCCCTACCCCAGAATCCGCACCATAGGCAGCCGCCTACCCACACACTGGATGGCCTGAGACTGCACTCCACCAGCACCACCAGCAGAAGGGCATGTCAGCAGGGTGGCAGAGGGGTACTGGTGGTGGAGGGGGCAGTGGCAGCTGCCCAGAGCAGACCATGGCCTAGCCCTGTGTAGGTGGGTGCCATGCACTGCAACAGACAGGCCCTGTCTGATGAACAGTCATGGTATCACCAGGGAATGCACCATCTCTGTGGCAACACGGTGGTGCAGTGCACACAGCCAGTGTGCTCAGAAGCAGAAAATCACAGGTTCAAGTCCCAGCTGTGGTTCCTGCCAACCCAATCTCCATATTTTACCCACTACTAAAACGTGCTAATACAGACAGAACCTTTATTGCATATGACGTAAACACACCCAAAACACCTACATTTTACCCTTCAGAGCATAGACACCATAAACATGCGCTTTACCTAGAGCAGAGTTTCCCAAATGCAGTCCTGGAGGGCCAAACACCATTCAGGTTCCATGCTGCCTCTAATAAATATGGCTGTGCTGCATTTCTATGCACCGCCCCCATGGTACACAGATGTATCTCATGCATATTCATTAGGGACAGCATGAAAACCCGAACAGTGTTTGGCCCTCCAGGGCTGGAGTTGGGAACCTCTGCCCTAGAGCTGCGGCCAACAGGGGCAGACACAAACCACAGGCTCCATTAACCGAAGCCTCTTGGAGAGGCAGGATGTTGGGCTCTGCATGCATCTCCCAATACTAGCGCTTGCATACCTTAGCAATGCCACCCTAAACCTGGGAATATGGTACACAGCTATCAAAAGGTTGCTATGATTACTGGCAGATAGCAATTAGCAGCTGTAGTCCACTGGTTACTTCCCTGCCTGTGAAGCCAGAGATCATGGGTTCAAACCCATGGTGGGGTTATTTGATAGGGCTGTCAGAGGCATTGTCTATTTTTAATGTACATTAGTGCTACCAGCAAAAACACCCTCAGAGTACTGTAACTTTAAGGTGCCTCATGAGGTGTCCTATAGGGGACATTATAGGGTGCCTTGGCGGACAGTGCACTTTATAATGTGCCCTATGGAGTGCTTTATGGGGTGCCTTATGCGGCACCTTAGGTTACGCTACCATGAGGGTGTGTTTGCCTGCAGTACTAATTACAATAAAAGTAAACTGCCTCAAAAAGCACTACTTAAACATAAAGGGTGAAGCCTCAGCCAGCCTTATGCATTAAGCACACTGGGGGATCAAACTCATGACCCCTGTACTAGCAGTCAGTGTATTGACCATCATGCTACACCTCTGCTTCTATGTTTGCATGTCTGCAATCCTACTTAAGAATATCGCGCGTTAACGTGCTTAGCGGCGTTTCGCCCATTAATGTGCGCAGCGCGCGTTATCGCACGATAATCCCATTTTGCTACGTTAAGACCGAAACGCCCACTCCTTTTATGGCATCCTGCACACTAACGCCGGGCGCACGTTAAGACAGCTTAGTAAACATACCCCTAAATTTCATCTGCCATTTTGATGCCCAGTCTTCCAATTTATCAAGATCCTCTTGCAATTTTCCACAATCCTCTTGGGTTTTAACAACTTTAAATAGTTTTGTGTCATCCACAAATTTGATAACCTCACTCGTTATTCCCTGTTCCAGATCATTTAAGAATATGTCAAAAAGTAGCGGACCCAGCACAGATCCCTGGGGTACACCAGTATTCACCTTTCTCCATTGGGAAAACTGGACATTTAGCCCTACCCTCTGCTTTCTATCTTTTAACCAGTTCCTGATCCACAAAAGTACACTGCCTCCTATCCTATGACTCTTTAGTTTTGTCAAAAGTCTCTGATGAGGGACCTTATCAAAGGCTTTCTGAAAGTCCAGATACACTATATCAACCGACTCACCTTTGTCCACCTGTTTATTCACAACTTCAAAAAACCATAACAGATTAGTAAGACAAGATCTTCCTTGTCTAAAGCCATGTTGGCTGTCTCCTATTAGGCTATGACTATCTACATGCTGAGTAATTTTGTTCTTTATGATGGTTTCTACCATTTTTCCCAGTACTGACGTCAGGCTCACCGGTCTGTAGTTTCCCGGATCACCCCAGGAACCCTTTTTAAAAATTGGCGTTACATTGGCAATCCTCCAATCTTCAGGTTTTACAGATGATTTTAATGAAAATTCACAGATTACTAATAGCAGGTCTGCAATCTCATATTTCAGTTCTTTCAACACCCTCGGATGTATACCATCTGGCCCAGGTTATTTGCTACTCTTCAGTTTATCTAATAGTTGTAATACATCTTCCCGATGTATAGATATTTCCTTCAATTCTTCCACACCTTTAAATACCACTTCAGTCATGGGTAACATCCCTACATCTTCCTCAGTAAAGACCGAAGCAAAGAATTCATTCAGTCTCTCTGCTATCGCCCTGTTGCCTCTTAGTGCCCCTTTAACCCCCTCTATCATCTAATGGACCAACTGACTCTCTCACAGGTTTTTTGCTACGAATGTACTTGAAAAGTTTTTATATCGCGTTTTTGCCTCCGCAGCAAGCTTCTTCTCAAATTCTCCCTTTGCCTGCCTTATCAATGCCTTGCATTTGACTTGCCAGTGCTTGTGCCGTTTCCAGGTTTCATCATTTGGCTCTTTTTTCCATTACCTGAAAGATGCTTTTTTTGGTAACAACAGCCTCTCTGACCTCACCTTTAAACCATGCTGGCAGTTTTTTGGATTTCCTTCCACTTTTCTTAAAGCGTGGAATACAGCTGGTATGGGCTTCCAAGATAGTATTTTTCAACAACACCCAAGCTTGATGTAAGTCTTTAACTTTTGCAATTGCTCCTTTTAGTTGTTTCTTAACTATTTTCCTCATTTTATCATAGTCTCTCTTTCGAAAGTTAAAAGGTAGTACTGTGGATTTCCTTACTATCCCTCCTCCACTAATTAAAACAAAGGTGATCATGCTATGATCACTATTGCCAAGTGGCCCCAACACCCTTATCTCTTGCACTAGATCTGGTGTTCCACTAAGGACTAGGTCTAATATGGCTTCCCCTCTGGTTGGTTCATGAACCAGCTGCTCCAAGAAGCAGTCATTTATTTCATCTAGGAACTTTATCTCCCTAGGATGACCTGCTGTGACACTGACCCAGTCGATACCAGGGTAATTAAAATCACCCATTATTATTACTGCGCTGTAACATTTGTTAGCTTCCTTGATTTCTTTGAGCATTTCATCATCCATTTGTTCATTCTGGCCAGGCGGTCGATAGTACACCCCCACTGACATCGCCTTCCCCTTTTTACATGGAATATCAATCCATAGAGATCCTGCATCCATGGGAGTGTCTAGCTCCCCCGGTGCACTCTCAGGTACAATGGAGCCCATTCTGTCCAGGGACAACTAGATGGCCCGGATATGCCCTTCCTGGATCAGGCTCCTCATGAATCCATATGTGTCACTGTGTGGTGCAGATCAGAGTTTTTACCATTGGGTACAGATGCTGGCTTGGTGATATGGCTGTTATGGGTCCTCGTGGCTGAACACTGTGGCCCTCATATTCATAAAAGTTGCCTCTCAGTAATGCCACAGAGGAATCCACAGTGTTACAGCATACCCCCTCCTCTCACCACCACACATCCCCATCACACATGTAACATTGCTTGCCTGTCTCTGTTCCACAGTTTCCCTGCTGTGAGCACATGCATAGCTGTTATCTAGGACAGATACTGTCATGCAAAGTTAGCATGTCACTGTAACACCTTCAGAATACCCATCTCATCCTGAAACAATTGTAGATACAGCATATACACTGCAGTCAGCTCTGTTCTACCATAAGCTGCCCTACACCAAATTGCTACTACAGACATCGAAGCCGAACAAAATTCCAGAGGTGAGCACTAAACATCAACCTCATCATGTTTGCCCCACACAAAATCCTTATCCTCACATCTGCCTCCTCATACTTTCTTTGCTATGCAGCAATGCACTATGGCTCATCCCAAACACCAGGCTCACCCCAAACCACAAAACCATACCAGTCATCTGAGGATATCGCTCACATGTCTGCCACAAAGAATGCGACAAAGAAACAGCTCGTCATTGGTGCATGTCCCTCTCCAAGAACACATCTCCCTAGAGGATACCACTCAAACAGCAAAAACTACACACTACTTACAACTCACTCTAATAAATGCCCGCTCTACACAAAACAAGATCCAAATCCTCAACGACTACTTAATAGACAACAACATAGATATCCTATGCATAACAGAATCATGGTTCCACAATACAGATACCATCCTAATCAACCTTCTAAAACCACCTAATTATGACATCTTCAACTGTTTTCGTCCTGACCGCAGAGGTGGCAGAGTCTCCATCCTGGCACAAACTTATTATTTCAACTTACCCACACCATTATTACAGAGGTTCTAGACTTAGGGGTATGTTTACTAAACCATCTTAATGTTACCGGCGCTAGTTGCAGCATTACTGTGATGAATGCCATATAAGGTGATGGGCATTCCGGTCCTAAGTTAGCAATGGTGGGTTATCGCGCGATAGAGGGCGCGTGTCCATTATCGCACAATAGAGGGAGCCGTGGCACATTATCGCGTGTTAACCTTAACTTTGCGTGCTGACCTGCAGTCACAGCAAAGGAGGTGTAGCACACTGGTTAATGCAATGACTGCTGAGACAGGGGTCATGAGTACAATCCCTCAGTGGGCTCAATGAATAAGCATGCCCAAGGCAATTCCTTTTCCTGCTTGTAACAGTCAGACACATTCCAACAATCTGTGCTGCCAGCTAAAAATACCCGCTCCCCAGTGACGTAGCCTAATGCACCTTTTAGGGCGCACCAGAAGGCACATCATAAACCACCATGTCAGCCAAGGCAGGTCATAATGTGCCCCAGAGGGTGGCACAAAAGGTTGTCCACCCCCAAGGCACCATATAAGACACACCATAAGCTGTCAGAATCTATGGTGCTGCCAAAGATGCCCCAAGGATCTATATGTGACTCAAGAAATGGTGGCCAAGGGCAGTAAGGTGCCCCAAGTTGACAAGACAGAAAGTTATGGCCCAAACACAGATGTAACCCTAACACTGCATAGAGCAACAAGGAATTGCAATGCACAAGTGATGTAAAGAAGTAGATCAGAGCTGATGGACCAGACAAATCTGCGTCCAGCTCATGTGGCAGCTGGTAAAGTGTACAAACATATCGGGAACAGCTGTACTGATCCACAGGGTGATGGTAATGTACCGTGCAACAATGACAGTGTGTGGCAGAGGATGGGAAGACCTGTCCAGCAGAGGAGGTAGAGGTGGCAGGATAGGTGCAATGACAGGAGGACAGAGGAGTAGCAGTGCCATGCAGAAGCAGACAAAGGTGAGGCAAGCAGGTAGAGCCGCAATGCAGAAACGTGTACCAGTGCAGGACATGGGGTAGCAGCCTGCACATCAAGGCAGGACGCCACACAGATGGCAGACACACATAGATGGACAGAAGTATGTTTGGCAACTGCGACAAGGGTACAATGTGCCAACAGCACAGATCTGCACAGATATGACTGTTACAAGAATGAAAAGCAGCTGAGTAGGACAGGCATACAAATGAAATAGAACAGAGAGGAATTAAACCCATGACCATTAGCACAAATGTCAACGCACAAACTGGTAGGCTACACCACCAATGTGAGTTCATTAGCAAAGGCTGCATACAAGAACACTGCAGGGCACCACACAAAAAGCCTGTTGTCTGCCAGGATAGGGCAACCCCCAACAGTAACCATGATGGAATGTATATACAGAACTGGTGTGTACAGCCAAAATAGGGAACAGAACAGGAGCATGTGAAAATTGAACCTGCAAACAGGTGTGGCCCAAATCAGCTGAACAACAGCAATGCCAATCCCCCAAGTGGACTGCCTACATGGACAGTACAAAGAAAGAGACAACATGCCATGAAAGTTTCTCTAACCCTTAGTGGTTCATTTGTATCTACTGAATCCCTACCATATGACTCTATGTAACAATATTTGTAAATAGTTTACCACTGTTATCCAAGATTATGTAGCAAATGTTGTAAATAGTTACCCCTGTTATCCAAGTTTCTTACCCTGTTATCTGTAAACTCATACATGTTATCTGTAAACTCATACATGTTATCTGTACTGAGCATTTTTGTTCCATGTAAACCGCGCTGATGCTGAATAGTGCGGTATAGAAGAGACCGTAAATAAATAAATAAATAAATAAATATGTGAAGGATAGGCAGCACAGAGGGCACACTATGGTGTACAGTGAAGAGATGGAAGGGTGTGTGGAGAGGTGATGAACCTGCAGGCAACTCATGATCAGTTTAGCACCTCCCCCCCCTCCCCCCCCCACACACAAAAAAAACCTCATGTGGGAATCAAACCTGCAACCTATGGTGCACCAACACATGTCTGAAACCACTACCCCAAGCAACCACTGCAAGCACAATGCAAAGATATGACCTCCAAGGGAATGTGTGTAGGGGAACCTGTAACACCCAGTGATGTGGCAGATGGCTCGCAGATAGATAACTGGCACCGTCCAAGGATATGAGCACAGGTGGACCATGCACCTGACCAGGAAATCACTAAATACGTGTGTTAGTGTGGTCAAGCAGCAGCAGAGACAAAAGTACATCCAACACATATTTTTATTCTGGTTAACCATGAGACATAGCATAGATACTGCCTTACATAATATCAAGGCATATGGATAACTGTGAAAAAAGTGGAAACACATTTGGCAGGGCAGCAACCCACATGTCACTGAAAAGTCACTGGGCCATCTACAGATGATGGGCTGGAGAGACAATGTGCAGTAGGTATATGGTGTGCACTATGCATTAGCCCCCCATCCCCCACATGCTGGCTCACGCCCCAAATGCCTCATTCACATATGTGTGCATGTAGACAGTAGGCGGTTCATGATGAGGGCCCAACACACATTAGTCATAATTTTTAACCAAAACCATTTCTGTGCGTAAATACAGGAGGCACAAAAATGAAACAGCATACGTTGTTAAAGGTAAACAAGTGTAAACACAGATATCGAAATATATGTTACAGCTGTCACATAATGCCTGATAAAGGAGTCAAAGTGGCAATAATATAACCAAAAACAATCGCCAAATGCAAAATGAGTATATGGTAACAGGTACAAGAGGCACATGAACAGAGAGAATTCAAATAAAATGAACCACAGACACATGCAGAGATAGCACTATGCAGAAGGTCTCCTGCAATGGGTGGTGTGGATACAGTGTCTGTACACATATATCACGGTACATGGAATGCACAAATGGGGAAGAAAATGGATGCCCACACTGCCACACTCCAAATATAATGGGGCAATGTGAGTGCTGGAACCTCAGGGGATAAATAGAACTGTGCAGACATGCAATGTTAGGTTTGTAAATCAATGTAGTTCCCGGTTTGCGAGACAAACGAATTAGATGCGTTTGGAAGAGAGGGTGAAATTTAAAGGAATATCTCAGCCCTACAGTACTCCCCCGGTTAAAACCCATCCTGGAAGAAGGAGGCCATAAGAAATGCGGGGACTGTGACATCTGTCTGGTCACGCTAGAATTGAAGCAGTTTCAATATCATGGAATTAGTTTTACCCTTCGTAATAGTACTACGTGCGCTTCAGCGGCAGTTGTGTATAGTATTATGTGCCCTTGTAGCTTGCTATACATCGGTAAGACTTTACGTCCCTTACGAATTAGGTTGAGGGAACACAGAAGCCGTTTAAAATGCCGTAGATTAGAAGCCCCGATAGTGACACACTGTTTGGCACAGGGACATGGCTTTGAGGACTTGCGATGCTTTGCCATAGAGCAGATAATTAAGCCCGAAGGAGGCAGAATATTAGATGAGACCCTTCTTAAAAGAGAACAATGGTGGATCTACCAATTAAACACAGTTAGTCCGGGTGGGCTGAATGTGGCCATTGATTGGCAGGTATGTACTTAAGTAATTGCAGTTAGAGAATGTGTGACGTGAGAGAGAGCTAGGGATCGCATAGGGAGTTTTTGACATTTTTGGTTAAGATTTTACATTTTAATAAGCGAAAGCCAGTAGGGCAATAAGAAATCTAGTAAGAAGAGCCCTCGGTGATAAGAGAGAACACGAGAGGCCCCAGAGACAAACTGAACAGCTGTAGCATATAGCGATATTATGTAGAGGGGTTTAAATTAAGGTAGGACATTCCAGCCCGCATGCGCGGCGTCTTTTGGGGCTTGGAGTCATCAGTGTGAGAAAGAGCTCTGGATTAGAGGACGTGGGCAGCGTCACTAAAAGTGAGTTAGAATTTGTCAGCACTTTAAGAATGAAGAGGTTATGATGTGCTTTTAACGCCAGGTTTTTAAGGTTTGTTATCTGTGGTTTTTCTAGTATGGGGAAGGATCTCCTGAAGAAAGTCTGTTTTTGAAACGCCGTAATGGCGCCTGTTTAGAGCGTCAGGATCCGTTTCACCATGAGCAACACAGGGGGTGATGCTTTTTAAGTTAAGTGATTAAGCAATATAAATGTAAAGCACAAAAGTTAAAGTTGAAAATGCACTGGGGTCGTTGATGTTAATCACAGCACTAAACTGTTGGACTTTTGTCCTGAGAAGAGTGCCGCGTGAGTCTGAGACCCGTTATCAGTGAAGTGAAAGTATCAAGTGGATAAGTCTAAATTACTTTAGAGTTGTAATTGAACGTAATTTCACCAGTAGTAAATCAATGTAGAGCGACACGTCTGTACAGTAAACAAACACAATAACCTGCCTGTAGAGATTGGAAGAAAGGTCAAACATGTTCCAGTAACCCACACAGAAGCCATATTGTGCCATGCTGTGTTGCACCAACATATCCAGTCACATCCACATGCACCGTGTACGTTGACACATGATACAGTGATGCCACACATGCACTGTAACACCCTTGTAGAGGCAAAACATCAATCAAAAAAGTTGGTGTGCAGTAAAGTGGTGTGGTGGCAAATACTGTCTCATGTCCAAGTGGAGAGTATGCCGACATGGACAAGAAGACCTCCCCAATGTGCCCCCTGTGCCACACGCATGGCTGTATGCCCTTGCTGAACTAAACAGATGAGGGTATTCTGCGGTTCAGGTCACACACATGGGCAAAACACACCAACACAATGTCAGATGGATGTACAACATACAGTGACAATGTCAGTCCCTGCTGCACATTTAGGGACCAGTACACAGTGTCCACAGTGCAAAGGGTGTCTGAAACCCAACAAGTCTCGTTAAGACTGTCCCTGAAACCATGGGCATGCATAGTCAAGTGTGACATTTCAGTATGCCACAGTACTGGAGAGGTCATGTGTGTCTCCTGTGATGAACACAACACCCAGCCAGAGCACGGTAGCAACGGTGTGTTGGACAGGCCTGTTATGCTCAAAGTAGCAGTCCAACAATAATGTCCATCCGAGGCAGGTGTCCCACTCACAGAGGTCAAACAACCTATGGCACCTTCTCCCAGGGATAGTTGCATGGTGTTATTGTGTCCACCAGCTGGTGGGTGATGGTGACTGCGGATGCACTGTAGTAGATGTGCTGTGTGTGTCCTCTGCCCTGTGCAGAAGAAGGAGAAACAATGTATTGGTATGCTGCTCGCAACATCAGGCCAAATTGCAGGGAGTCAAACATAAATATGTACGTAATGAAACGTCACACAGGCAAACATAACATGATCACAACACAGAACACACTGCATGTTGTGGACATTTGGAAATGGAACTGCAGACGAGGGTGTCACATGGATATGGTCATGTCCATGCCCATGTCACACAGGCGTTGCAGAGCTACACCCCATGTGTATCAGCATTGGTGTACAGAGACTCAACAGGAAAGGTCCATGAAACAAAGAGCAAATCACTAACATGTAAAGGCTGATGTCATTTCCAAAAGACCCAAGCTGCAATCTACCGTGTGTCTGAAGCAAGTGTCTGCTTGGGATCCTCTGAGGCTGGCAAAGGCCACAGCACATCACAGTGAAGGAAGAAGATGTCATCAAAATGTGTAGAATTACCATGTCCCCATGTCCAGCCACTGTTGATGCATATCCAAATTATGGCGATATCTGTAATAATAAATGCTGTTGCACAGTGGTCTGTCAGCACACAAGAGATAGGTCAGCTCACAACACACAACACATGCCCACAATGTTCACAAGGTCAACAGCAGTAAGGTAGAGATAGCACAGTCACCACCGCTCCACAGGTGTACAGACCCCTCACACCACATTATAATGCAAAATGCCTGCAGACTGTATCATCACACAGCCAACCCAAACACACACACACACACACACACACACACTATGCTAAGGTGAGCATGCCACCAGTAGCATAAGGCCTGTATGTGCACAATTGGAGATTAGTGGAGATAAAGGCTTGTCAAATGCAATGATACACTGCTGTTGGCTGATCCTACAATGTCAGGGAAGGGTGTATGTGCAGCCCACCACCGGGACACCTAGGACATGCAGACACACGCAGCTCTGTTGGATGTGTCCCAGAGACAATGCTGGAGACGATAAACTGGCCAGGCACACATGTGGATATGTGTGCCAACAGCAACATATGAGGTTTGGGGGGGCAGCGCAAAGAGGTGAACAACATATGTGAACTATGACAGATTACCTCAGACATGTGCTCCCCCTGATTGTTCTCACAAACAAATTACCTGTAGGTCCACCTACCCCAGACTACTGCATGTTGAATGACGTACAGTCAGCTGGCACTGCACCACAGCACCAGAAGGGTCACCAAGGATGTCCTGTGGATTGAGAAACACAAGAGAAATACACATATGTCATGTTGGAGCTGCGCAACACACACAGCACCTTCACGTTCTCAACTCTCATACCCCCAAAGATCCTTTAAAGACTGGCTGTTCTCCATCACACTGTACTAACTCAAGTCATGCTAAAGTTCTCACTGAAGTGTATGTGGCAAAATACAAGGGCCCCTACTCTGTCCATCCGCATTCTGACCTCACTGCTGCCCCCAAAACTGTTGAACACAACCGTCTCCTCCCTACTGTGTGCCTGCTCGTCTCTAAGGCCTTTGTACTATCCTGCACCCCCCCCCCCCCCATATCTCTCGCACTGCCCCTTAAGTGTGTGTTCTGGTGGCTCCATGTCCTCTGCTACCCTGCTGCGAGTTCCTGTACCGCAGGGATATATCCAAGGGCTTCTTCCTTTCCCTCTCCTGATATCCATTTCCTTGGTGTGGCTATCTCATCCCTTGACTTACATTACCAGCTGTGTGCTAATGAGCTGCAAATATATCTCTCCACGCCTGAGCTATTTCTGCCAAACCACACATAGATGTCTGCTTGCCACCTGACATTGCTGGCTGCATGTCACCCCACTGTGTGAAATTTACAATGGCAAAGAACAGATATCCCAGATGTCCACATAAACCCTACCCTCCCAGTACAGCGTCTGTGTGTGGGTGGCCTCAGCTTCCTTTCTCCAGGGTCCTAAATGTAGGGGTTGACTTGGACTCCACTTTCCTCCTCTCCACACATACCCAGCTTGTAGCTGAGGCTTGGGGTTTCTTTCTAGATGACATCAGCTATATTTCCACAGTCTCTCCTGAACACACAACTAAAACACAACAGCCCCCCCCCCCGAATCAGCTCTCGAGTCCCGGCTTGCCTACTGTAATCTACATCTTGCTGATCTTCCTTTGAATCATCGGTGTCTGCGTGGAAAATGCAACACTGCACTGCATGGCCAATCTACCGCCAGACGCATAATGGCAATAATACGCCCCCTGTCATGACACCTCACAGGCTCCCTATCCATCTCCGCATCCATGTCAAGGCTCACCTGCTGACCTATACATGCAGTCACACTGTGGCTTTGCAGTACCTTTCCTTGATGATCTCAAATACCACCAATACATCTACTATTGAGCATGTATATGGTGCTACCTGTCATATGTAGCGCTATACCAAAACAAGTAACACACAGTCCCTGCTCAGCAGAGCATACAATCAAATCAAGCGCTTCATATTACAAAATGTGAACCACACACGTCTAGTCAACTGGTCCCATCTATGGGCCCCTCACCTACTGCTGACCCCAGACTACACGCCTTTCACCTTGCTGCACCCAAAGGCTGGAACTAACGACCTGTGGCTATACAGCAGCAGCCCCTTTCCGAATCAGCAACAAATCATGTGTGACACCTTACCACCTCCCCCAAGCCTACTAATCCTAACACACACAATCCACCTCCACCTGCTGTGGTGCCCTGCTCACATCTTCTGTGTTTGAGTCCTGACTAGATTGTAAGATCTGATGGCCAGGCATTGTCTCTCATATGTCAGTGCAGTGTTGCATCTTACTGCTATTATGATACAAATGTTCACCAGTAGTAGTAGTAGTAAACACATATGTAAAGAAATGTATGTTCAAACATATGCAGTACTTACATGAGAAGACCTCCTCAATCACCCGCCGCCTGACTGCTGTGCCTTCACGTGTGTCACCACGGCCACATACAGGAGGGCACGTAGGATCATCTTCCAGATCCTCATTAATTTGGACATGGAGATCGTGCCTGAGAGCAATATTGTGCAGGATGCAACAGGCTATAATGATCTCTGCCACAGTCTGGGGTGTGTATTGTAAGGCCCCGCCGATCCTATCCAGACACCTGAAACGACTTTTCAAAATGTCAAAGGTGCGCTCTATGACGGAGCAGCTGGAGGCATGGGCCTCATTGTACCTCATCTCTGCACATGTACGTGGTTGACGCACAGGGGTCAGCAACCAGAGGCGACACCCATATCCTGCATCACCTGCAGAAAGAAATGTGAACCATTAAAGCAGGAGCTGATGTCCACACACATGGCGAAACGTATATATGTACAAACCAAAAGCACAAACAATTCTGACATAAACATATGACATCACATGATGGGCCACCACAACTATGCAGCAGCAGCATCTGAAGGTCTGACACACAAAACAAGGGGTAGGTGTAAGGATTGCAATCAACATAATCTGTAACCACGACACAAATGCTAGAGTGCATCCTACCATCAACACACAGCACTACAGCAATGAAGAGCTGGATGCCCCCCCTCCCCCCAATGTTAGATCACACACAGACAGATGAGACACACACACAACTAGGGATACACTCCAAAAACAGACATGTGCACATACGGTTAGTCAGAAGATCACCATGTGCATGTCAGTGATGCAAAATACCCACCCAGCAGTATACAGTCCTGCCTCAAATTGTCTGAATAGTGCTGAGTGATGCAGGATATAGGAGTCATGGGTGGACCCTGCAAACCTAGGCACCACATTCAGAATATGCATATCTGCATCACATACAACCTGAACATTCAGGGAATGGTAGTGTTTGCGGTTGCGGAACACTGCTTCCCTGTCTCTGGGCGGGACCAGGGCAACATGTGTGCAATCAATAGCTCCCGTCACGTGTGGTATCCCGGCAAATGCCTCAAAGGCCTGGTTCATGGTCCCCCACTGTTGCCTAGTGTTGGGAATGGCAATGTAATTCCCCACCCAGCTGATCATGGCATGCAGTACCTGGTGGAGACAGCGTGAGAAGGTGGGGCGGCTCATGCCACCCACTGTGGCCACAGATGACTGGAAACAGCCAGAGGCAAAGAAACGTAGGGCACCAAGGAGATTGACCAAACCTGGTATGGCATGTGACTGACCAGTCAGGGGCTCGAGGTCAGGTCTTAGATCTTCATAGAACTCCCTAATAGCCCCTGTGCTCAGGCAGTAGAGGGAGATGACCTGGTCCTCACACATGTCCTGGAGCTGGGCCCTGGGCCTGTAGAGGCGAGACTGGTGAGCCTGCAACTCCGCACACCTCCTGCGCCATGCCAGCACATGCCCTGCCTGGCCTGCCCCCACAGCTGCAGGTCTGTGTTGCAGCAGGACTGCACCCATGCCCTGTGCCTCAGCCCCATGGACACCATCTCCCCTGTCAGGCAACCGCAAGCCCTGCACACCTCCCAGTGCACATGAAGCAACCACAAAGCCCACCATACACTCAACCCCCCTCACCTCCTCTAACTCACACAAAACCAGCCACTCACCTTACCCACCATTCACCAACCCAGCCACACAACTCCACCAGCACTCACCAACCCAGCCACTCTCCACACCAAACCTGCCTCTGACACTCTCCTTGCCTCACCAACAACCAACACCGCATGCCTCGTCTCCCTCGCCTACACAAACTGCTCAGTGTGTACCACGTGTGCGTGTGTACTTATGGTTGTTTTTAAACATCTGTGCATCCTTGCGCATGTTGCGCATGTGCTGCAGCATGAGCGTGGGTGCTGCATGTGTTCTGCATGCACAGGGGAGCTGCGGAAGGTGCATGCACGGGACCCATGTGATGAGTGCTGCTATGCGCATATGATGTGAGGGCGGCCGCATGCACATAATGGCATGCAGCACATGCGCACATCTCACACTCACACACACGCACAGCACATGCGCACCATGGTGGCTCCACACACACAACAACCGTATCCCCCCTGAGCATGTGCAACGCATGCAGCTGCCATGCTCATGCTGCTGTGCATGCGCAATGCACGCAAGGATGCGCAGACGTAAAAAAACACATAAATACACATGCACACATGGTACACACTGAGGGTTTTGTGTAGGCGACTGAGACAAAAGGCGAGGTGTAGAGCAGGCAAGTGTGAGGTCAGGACTATAGCAGGTGAGGAGAGGTATGTTGCGGAACAGTTGAGAGAGAGAGAGGAGGGGAGGCGAGGAGCAAGCAAGAGAAACGGGAGGTGAGTTGAGCAGGCGGCAAGGAGAGGAGGGGAGGTGAGGAGCAGGTGTGAGGTGGAGCAGAGGAGCCAAGGGGTAGGGGAGGGGAGATTAGGCAAGGAACATGAGGGGTGAGGATGTGTGACAGGGAGGGAGAGGGCACAGAGGGCAGGGAGATGGAGCGACAGGACATGGCAGGAGAGGAGGAGGAGGGGACACATGTTCTGCGGGATCCAGAGACAGCAGGGAGAGGTGGGTCTGTGGTGGGGGCTGCAAGCCCATTGGGTGTGATGCAGCCCACCCAGGGGCCACCCAGTGCCAAACGTAGGCGTTTACTGGTGCCAGCCGAGGAACAGAGCAGGGCTGTTATTTTCAGCCAGCAGGAAAACAACATCCTGCTGGCCAGTGTGTTGGAGCGGTATGAGGTGCTCTATGGCCGGCTGAGCACCAGCACCACTGTCGGCACACACATACACATGTGGGAGGAGATCCAGGAGGCCATAGCCCAGGCAGGGGGACCATCTAGGGACCTGGATAGCCTGAGGAAAAGATTCAATGACATTAAGCGTGGTGTCCGTGCACACATGGTGGCGGAGCGGTGACATGCCATGGGCATCAGAGGGGGTGCCCCCTTTTCCCCAACCCTGACACCCCTGGAGCAGGAACCCGCAGACCGTCTGGGCCCCATCTACCTGCGTGAACTGCCTAAAGCGCTGGACACCGCCCATCCACAGGCAGGTAGGTCAGAGATATGCAGCACACGTACAGCTCACGGCCCTGGGAGGATGGAGGCCTATGTCCTGAGAACACATGTGCCCCAACACAGGCAACTGGGGGCCACAAATCCAGAAAAACATGGCTGGGTATGTACAGGGTGGGTGTGAGAGGTACCTGGGGCTGTGTGCACGACAGCCACAGTCCCAGATGTCGTAGAGCACTACACAGGTGTACTGAACTGGGGGGGGGGGGTCGCATTCCCTCAGCCAGGTGGAGTACGGTCATCCTCCCCACTCCTGCACATGAGTGGGGAGGATGACCGTACATACAGGGAGGGCCCAACACCCTCCACCCCATGGACCCAGCGCATGCAGCAGCTATTCGTACCTGGCACATAGGTCACACAGACCAACATACATCTGCAGCCAGGCATGCACAACAATATGTCAGGGGGACACAGACGGGAGGGACTTACAATTAGGCCAGAACACATTGACCTGGGGGGACCCACACACACCACCTATAACAGCAATGACGTGTGTTTGCGATCACCTGTCCAGGGACATATCCCAGACCAGTGACAGAGGAAGGCCTATCACACTGTGATGGTGAGGTGGACGCAAACAAACCCCTATGACCACATCACCCAGATGTCAGACACATAACACTATCATTGGCCAACATACAGTGGGGGACCCCCACCCACCCTCACAAGACATTGGGGTGCACATTGCCACAGCCGTACCAACTGCACCTAATCAAAACCCCCAACCACCTCTGGTCAGCACTTCCATAGGTACCACAGTTCCACAGACACATTCCCATGACCCCCACCCACGGTGCAACCACATGCCCAGCATAGCTCCACCCATCCCCCGAACCAGCCTACCACACACACTGAGTATGTGATAGCTGTCCACCCACACCGCACAGTGGCTACCAAGGTGGCAGTTCCCACACACGTCTGGCTGACCCGGACGAATGCTGCAACACCTAACGTGCATACCACTCAGGCCACTGTATACACATCGCTCACACACACTATGACAGGCCACAATCCCACTCAGGGCTCCCACACGCACCCTTGCCACATGTAGCGCTGAGCACATGCACAGTGCATACCTAGTACTGCATATAGTGGGCCCGTCAGTCGCCACACCAGCCCCCCAAATATAACAGCAAATGTGTCACAGCTCCACCAGTGCAAGAGGCCGCCCCTCCCCCCTGTCAAGTACAGCTCACTGTACACACATGTGTTGTCCCCATTGTAAGCGCAGTAACAACAAGGAACAGGCAGACACCACATTGCTGTTGGTGGGGATGTACTGCACAGGTGTACATTTGTGCCCTGTGCAAACTCATCTTTACTGTGTACCCTGTTCCACCCCCCCAGGTGACATCCAGGCCATGGAGGCATATGAGGAGGAGGATGTGCCGGCAACAGAGGATGTTGAGGGGCCAGAGGCCGGTGAGTCCGGGGACGTGGGCAGCACTGGCGGGGAGAACCCAGGAAACAATGTGGTGGCAGAAGACAGGGCAGTGGATGCCGATGCACAAGTGGGGGCCAATGGCAGCAGCACATGGGCTGTGGGGGACGTGGAGTCGGAGGGGAGTCGCCCCACAATGCAGGTGCCGGGGACATCAGGCACCCCACACACCAGCATGGATGTCATCCTTGCGGAACTGCGCACCCATACTGCCTCATCAAGGCACAATGCGGAAGGTGGGTAACAGAATACACAACAAGCCCCCTGGGGGTTGACGTAACATCCACAATGACATTCCATGTGCTCCCCAATATTATGACACCATAGCATGTATGTCCGTATGTTTAGTGGGGGTCTGTGCCATGTGCCTTTTAGCATGGGTCGTCTGGTGTCATTATGTTAATGAGCTCATATATCCGCCCACTATTCACCACCACATACCCCAAGGAGACAGACAGTGGTACACACCCACCCCAGATCACCTATACAGCTTATTCGGTGGACCCCTCTCCTTGGGTAATGGTACCTAGCATAGATAGTCGGGGTAATCAGTACTGTGCATCAGGCTTAGAGCATACAGCACCCCCCCCCCCCAGATATCTATCTGTGTGCCATGAATCCCCACGTTATCCGGCCAGTCCCATACGACCAGTGCGCAGAACAAGCAGTGATACAGTGAACTGCAACACAGTACCATGTGTCATATCTTTGACTTCCATGACCCCTCAGCAGGATCACTTCCTGGCCTGAGGATGGATCATGCACACATATGTAAACATGGTACTGCGTTGCTAGCCGTCGCATACATGGTTTCTCTGTGGACCAGTCTTTTGGGATATGCCAGACATGTGCATAAGTCACGGTGGGGGGTGCAACACATGTCTCACAAATCACCTTGTGTCTCACCCACAACCACTTGTCAGGCTCTAATGGCCATTCGGGAGGAGGTGAGCCAGCTGCGTACCACAGCTGAGACGATGGCAGCAGCACTAGTGTGCATTGCAGATGCCCAGGAGGCCATGGCTCGGCGTCACCAGCAGCCAGCACCAGCGCCAGAGGTGGCACCAGCGGACCCGGCACAGAGAGGTGGGTTGGACCATGGGTGCCATAGACTGGGTGGAGACACAGGATGTGAGGTTGGGGACAAGGTCACCACATCTGTTACAATAAAAACATCATAACCTATGTGTACTTCTCCAGTGTGTGCCACTGTGCTCCCCTGTGTACCCTGCAACCCATGTTATCACCCTGGTCACATGTGCCACCGCATTTCCTATAGGGGTGTGGTGTCTGCACTGCCACTAATCACTGCACATATGTTATACCATTCCCTGTGTGCCAAGCACCGTGCCATGTGAGCGCCCTTCTACCTATGCGTGTGGGTATACCCTACCTCTCCCGTCAACCAGCAATATATTTATGGTGGTACCTGTATGTATTATGGATATGTCACTCTCTCATGTCCCATATGCTCCCCATTACTCTCCATACATGTGTGCCCATCCTCTATGCCCATACCAGAACCTACGTGGCTTTTTACACACATATGCTTGCGGGGGCACAGGCAGATAAAGGTATCTACCTGCAGTCAGCTGGTTACTCATTCCCAGCACTTGTAGTGTGCCATCGCTCATCCTCCTGACCAGCACCCACCTGTCACGGCCCCACCAGCTATCCCCCTGTGCAGCTCCTGAGTACAGCGGTCCCTCTTATCCTTCCTGCCACATACCTGCTGCTAGCCTTTTCCTCTATTGCCCCCCAAGCATGGTGCATCAGATATGCAGCCTACACATCACAGGCAGCATGCATGTGACCATAGCTGTCGGGACACACTGCACATCGGCACATCACAGAGGTACCAGGGAACACAGACACCTATGCACATGGGCAGCCCCCACACCTGAGTGTGGAGACAGTCCATGTATGTTACCAATGTCTACCACGCATACACATAGGGATCCACACACATGTCCCATGCTCACATCAACAGTCTGTCTGTAGGGGAGACACATGACCATTGTGCTGTACGTACAAACTTGTTTATTTTAACATTTACAATGGGTAATATTTACATAGCACCCCATGTTCTGTTCCGGGTGACAGCACAGCACAGGGCACATGTGTGGGTGCCCCTGTGCCCCTTAAATGCTCCTGGGCCGCCCATCAGGGGATGGCTGTCGAGATACACTGCCCATACCAGCTGCATGCTGCATGTGCATCTCGGCAGCCAGCTACTGAATGGCACCTGCCAGCCACCGGATGGTGCGGTCCTAGGTCCGCTGGTGTTGCAGCACACCACCCACTGCCACAGACAGGTCCCGCACACACCTGCCACCACATCCATGCTAGGTGCCCGGTGTTTGTGTGGTGGCATGTGCATGGGCCCTGTCTATGGCAATGGGTGGGGATGCTACTCTCAGGTGGCCACCATCGCCGCACACATGTGGCAGCTGGCAGGGACCCACAGTGCCCTGTGCTGTCCTGTGTCCCCTCCCACCCACAGAGCCAACCTCCCCCTCCACACCCCCCTCCTCCCCCCATGACACCTCCCACCCACCCTCTCTCTTGCCCCCTACCGCTCTCCTTCTCCTCCTCCTCCTCCACCTCCCCCTCCCCCTCAACCTACTCACCCCCTGCCACATAGAACTCACCGTCCCCCTCCCCTCCCTCCCACCCCACCCCACCCCACCCTCCGCCCTCTCCATGTTGTCTCCTTCCTCTTCACCCTCTGCCTCCTCCTCCAACTCTTCCTCCTCCTCTAGCTGGACTGGTGCTGTGGGGCCTGTTCTGGGGGGCCCCGATGTAGATGGGCCCTCACCAGCAGCAGCATCCTCTGTGGGAGAAGACAGTCATTAGCACACCATCATGTGAGTCACATACTATATGTACTAGTTTGGCCTCCCACAGGCTGTTGGGCCACTGTGACATGCCGTACTGTGCTGCAGAGGCCGCAACACTCACCGCCACTTTGCTCCAGCGCCCTCCTTTGGAGGCGGGCAAGGACCTCCGGGCAGTGCAGCCACAACTCCCGTCCCTTTTTCCGTAGATCCTCTACCTGGGGGGGAAAGCAATGGGTGGGGGCATTAGGGGCCAGATATCTCTGGTGGGTGCCCAATGCATATCACACATCACTGTGAGCAGCAGGGTGCTGCTGCTGCTGCTGCTCTGGCCAGTGTGTCCTCTACTACCTGCTGCCAGCACCACCTGCATGTGTGGCTGTGGGTCTGGGCATGTGTGAGGTACCGCCTATGTGTACTGTGCGCAACCCCCCCCCCCTCCCGGACCCTCCATACCCTGTTCCTACACTCTCCTTGCATGACATGGCAGCACCATGCCATGTGTGGGTTGGGCATGCTGGTCTCAAGGGGAGGTGTTTCCTAACTCCCTGTGTGGTCCAGCACACACCTGTGTGTTTGCCTGACCTACACACATCAGGTGACACAGCCGCCATGGCACCATGATATCCTTACAAAACATGGGTGATGTGTTCTGAGATGGAGCGGGAGGTGGGTGGCCCTGAACACATTACCAGGCACCACTACGATGACACCAAGCTTTCTACTATACCTCTATGGTCAGGACTAAGGCCTCCTGTGAATAGGGCAGCTGTGGGCGACTGCAACAGGAGCATGGCCTACCACACCTAGCTGAGCTATTAACATCTGTGATCGTGTCTGGGGCCTCCTGGAGTTAGGGCAGAGCTGTGACACCCCAACAGGTGCAGGTACCCTAACACCAGCATCTCAAATGGTCCTCTGCGATCAGGTATGGGCCTCCTGGGGATAGGGCAGATGTGTGACCTGAAACTGCATAAACTACCATAACAGCATGCTGTTTCACAGACCTCTTTGGGCAGGTCTAAGGCTTCCTGGGGGTAGTGTGGATTTAGACACATCCTCAGCAGCACCTACCATACCAGCAGGATCTATAACAGACCTGTGTAATCAGGTCTGGGCCTCCTGGGAATAGGGCAGATGTGTGAACTGGCCCTGCATAAACTACCATAATATCTGGATTTCTTACAGACTTTTGTAATCAGGTCTCAGGACTCCTGGAGGTAGGGTGGATTAGAACACATCAACAGCAGCAAATACCATAACACCAGGGTGAATGACAGACCACTTTGATCAGGTCTCAGGACTCCTGGGGGTAGGGCAGATGTGTGAACCTGCAACTGCATAAACAACCATAGTAACAGGATTTATTACAGACCTCTGTAATCAGGTCTCAGGACTCCTGGGGGTAGGGCAGATGTGTGAATCTGCAACTGCATACACTACCATACTAATAAGATTTATTACAGACCTTTGTAATCAGGTCTCAGGACTCCTGGAGGTAGGGTGGATTAGAACACATCAACAGCAGCAAATACCATAACACCAGGGTGACTGACAGACCACTTTGATCAGGTCTCAGGACTCCTGGGTGTAGGGTGGATTAGAACACATCAACAGCAGCAAATACCATAACACCAGGGTGAATGACAGACCACTTTGATCAGGTCTCAGGACTCCTGGGGGTAGGGCAGATGTGTGAACCTGCAACTGCATAAACAACCATAGTAACAGGATTTATTACAGACCTCTGTAATCAGGTCTCAGGACTCCTGGGGGTAGGGCAGATGTGTGAATCTGCAACTGCATACACTACCATACTAATAAGATTTATTACAGACCTTTGTAATCAGGTCTCAGGACTCCTGGAGGTAGGGTGGATTAGAACACATCAACAGCAGCAAATACCATAACACCAGGGTGACTGACAGACCACTTTGATCAAGTCTCAGGACTCCTGGGGGTAGGGTGGATTAGAACACATCAACAGCAGCAAATACCATAACACCAGGGTGACTGACAGACCACTTTGATCAGGTCTCAGGCCTCCTGGGGGTAGGGCAGATGCTTTATCCTGCAACTGCATAAACGACCATAACACCAGGATGAATGACAGACCTCTATAATCAGGTCTCAGGACTCCTGGGGGTATGGTGGATTAGAACACATCAACAGCAGCACCCACCATACCAACAGGATCTATAACAGACCTGTGTAAACAGGTCTGGGCCTCCTGGGAATAGGGCAGATGTGTGACTTGACCCTGCATACACTACCATAAAATCTGGATTTATTACAGACCTTTGTAATCAGGTCTCATGACTCCGGGGGGTAGTGTGCATTTAGACACATCAACAGCAGCACCTACCATACCAACAGGATCTATAACAGACCTGTGTAATCAGGTCTGGGCCTCCTGGGGGTAGGGCAGATGTGTGAATCTGCAACTGCATAAACTACCATATCAGCATGCTGTTTACCAAACCTCTTTAGGCAGATCTAAGGCCTCTTGGGGTTAGGGTGGATTTTAACACATCAAGCAGAAGCAAGTACCATAACACCTGGCTGACAACTGGACCTCTGTTCCATCTTTTATTTTAAGTTTTCCCTGAATACAAATAATGAATATCAAGAAATCAATTTCAAGCATCTTGCAAAAAATATTCAAGAACAAATTAACCACATAATAGCTAAACCACATCAAGGGAGAGGATTAGCATTTAAATCATGGAAAAAAAAGAAATACAGAGGAAAAAAGGAGTTATTTCTAACCCCACACTTGGGAGCACTTGTTAAACATCCCACCTAATTATTTCTCAACCAATTCCTTAACAGACAAAAACTGCAGTAACTGAGTTACATCAGTATAAACATAATTTTGTCCCTCAAATGTTATAATACAACAACAAGGAAATTTAAGGAAAAAAGAAGCCCCCAAAGCTACCACCCGAGCTTTCAACTCCAGAAACTGCCTACGCCGAGACTGGGTGGTCCGACCCACGTCTGGGAAAACTTGTAATTTGGACCCACAAAATAGAGCCTCTCTATGTTTAAAGCAGGCTCTCAAGACAGTTAACTTAATAGACTCAGACCCAAACGTTACCACCAAGGTGCAACGCCTGGGTATGATGTCCAAAGAATCTTCCAAAAAAGCTGTTAAGTTCTGGCCCACCGAATTATCTGAAGGGGGAACAACCCCTTCTACTTTCGGTACGGCCAGAGCACAAACAGAAAGGGAATACATTTGGACTACTTCTAAAGTTCCTCTCAATTGCAAAACTTCAGTAAAATATATTTGCAACAGAATATCTGAAGACAACAAATGGGTAGAAGAAAAATTAAGGAAACGTAAGTTTCTTGCCCTATATTGATTCTCTAACATCTACAAACGATAGGAAATTGCCGAAGCATCTCTAATTAAAGCAAGATTGCCATCATGGCATGTCTGGAGCTGAGAATCAGTACAGGTATTCAACTTAGTTAAAGAACTTAATTGCTGATCAATATCTTTCATTTTACTGACCACATCATAGGTAAATCTACACAAAGAAGAAACAGTTGAGGACAAATGAATATTGATCTTTTGGATTGCAGTCCAAATGTCTGTAAGGGTCACCTCCCCGGAAGGAGGGGTGACCAAACCATCAGACACTGGTGGATCCACAGGGTAGAGGGATGGGATTACAACATCTGGGGAAAAATCCAAAAATGTAGACAAATGAGGAAGTTGAGGAAAAGGAGGTGGTGACCGGGTATCAGGACTTAGAGAAGTCCCATCCAGTGATTGATTAGCAGGTAGCAGAGAAGTTATGTGCTTGTCCATGGGGCCCACCACCTTACCTCCTTGCACACCATCTCCTACTGCAGACTTAACTGCTGACTTCGCCTTTCGTTTCTCCATAGGCACAGCACTCCAACTTCCAGCTTTCTTGAGAGCATCTCGTGAGTGCCGAAGGGGCGCCAAAGGGGCATGTCCTCCCCCTTGAGACATGCCCCTTAGGACAGAGCCACGCAGGCTGCGACACACGGCCACGTGTAGTGCCTGCTGGGCTTTGTAGGGTTTGGGGGGAAGGTCCTCGACGCCTAGGATGTCCACCCAGTGCCTGCAGTTGGTCTATCAGGTCTCCAGCTCCCACCTGCTGCGCTGCTCCGCGGCGATGAAAAGAAACCATGTCAGCTCCCAGGTATAGCTAATCTTCTCCAACAATGCTCTGCTCCCGCTGGGCTTTATAGGGTTCGGGGGGAAGGTCCTTGACGCCTAGGACGTCCACCCAGTGCCTGCAGTTGGTCTATCAGGTCTCCAGCTCCCACCTGCTGCGCTGCTCCGCGGCGATGAAAAGAAACTGCATCAGCTCCCAGGTATAGCTGATCTCCTCCAACAATGCTCTGCTCCTGCTGGGCTTTGTAGGGTTCGGGGGGAAGGTCCTTGACACCTAGGAGGTCCACCCAGTGCCTGCAGTTGGTCTATCAGGTCTCCAGCTCCCACCAGCTGTGCTGCTCTGCGGCAATGAAAAGAAACCACGCCAGCTCCCAGGTATAGCTGATCTCCTCTCAACTGGACCTCTGTGATCAGGTCCACAGCCTCCTGGGGATAGGGCATACCTACACAGAGCAGCATACGCAGCTACATTCAGCACTTTTTGGCCCACAGACTGGTGTCTGTACCATGTTGTACATGTATGATGTGTGTACATTGCTGGATATTGTGTTGCACACCTTGCATTGTGTGACCTGTCCCCATACACTTACCTCACATGGGTAGTCCGCAATATGATTGTACAGCCTCATGATGCGCTCCCATGCCCTCCTAACGTGGCAGAGGTCCTGGCATTTTGAGGAGCCTGGAAATAGTTTGTGCTGCCTAGTGTAGATTAGTCCTGCAAGGTGTCGCAGCTCCCGGCGGGTGAAGGTAGGCTTCCGTGACCACATCGCCATTTTCTCAGATGCCTTGCTGACACATGCACATACGTCGCATATGCACTGCCGCGCATCACCGTGGTGCGCTAGCTACGTGCCAGTGCCACGGATGTTACACGGCGAACAGTGGCACCGCAGCAGGCTTTCTGCCCTCTGTCCAGGCCACTTCATAGGGCGCCTTATGACGCACTTTCTGCCACAAAAAAACCAACCAATGTATCTGTAAGATGCAAAGGGACAAAAAGAACAGATACCTAGACCGGCAAAGTTTGCAGGTTTGAAAAAATGTTTTCTTTATTACCCCAACGCGTTTCGGCCAAACGGCCTTCTTTAGAGAGCATAAATCACGCACAGTCCAGTGTAGTCTGCATATCAGTAATGAAAATGCTCTCTATTTAACAGAAGCTCTATATATGCACAAATAAGGTTTGCACCTTATAAGATCCCCCTGAGGAAGGCCGTTTGGCTGAAATGCATTGGGGTAATAAAGAAAAGTTTTTTTCAAACCTGAAAACTTTGCCGGTCTGGGTATCTGCACTTTCTGCCATGCCATGCTGTGAGGCACCTTGGGGTACACGGCTACGGTGAAAAGATTTATGCTGCAGACACCCATTGCAGAGATGTGTCTGACTATTCTTACCACGATATATGTCTTAGGCATATCTTGATGTTGGCACACTGGAGGTCTCAAACCCATCACCACTGGTTGTGAAGGCATTGTATTAACCAGTGTGCTATGCCTTTTAACATAGCAATGGTTGGCTACACAGCAACACCAGGTCATCTCCACACATTTTCTCCTCTGCTTATCAGGTTAGTGTAAGGCCACAGCTAAGGCACTTTACAGGGCACCTTAGTTTGGGCAACTGAGCTGAGGGTACTTTGGGGTGTGCACACTGATTTCAGATCTATGTCAGACTGTTACAGCATAAACGGGCGTAGCCTCAAACAGTTTTACTAATGGATGCACTTTGTATATAGCTCACCAGCTAATCTAGCAACCTGCAGCCCACACCACTCTTCCAACACACCCACTGCATGCGACTGACCACACTTTTAAAAATTGTTTCATGTGGTAAAATGCTTTGATGTAATGATAATGCAGTATATCATATCTGTCCAGATACATCAATACATAGGCCCACTGGGGTATTGAACCCATGACCTTTCCCACTGAGGTCATTATATTAACCATTGTCCTACATCAATACAGGTTATAACCGAACTATGGCTAGCTACTGAACCAGTGCAGGTCACCAGACACACTATCTGGTGTGGCTACCAGGATAGGTTAACACCAAGAGTACCCATGATGCAATTCACATGCAGAACAGCAGTCTACATCTGCTCACCAGATGGGGTTTGCACCTCTGCAGCACATCAACTGGGTAGGGGGACTGACCGTGCGTGTTACTGGCACAGTGTGCCTACTGACCATGCCATTGTGCATGTTCTGTGATCACCCTGAGGGTAAAGTCATGTGGCCAGCAACATGTCTACAGTACCTGGGTTGTTTGTGGTAGGTTTTGCTGCAGTTCACCATCACTGCCAGTGTGTGAGGTTTTCTTTGCAGACAGCCTTAGGCGTTTTCTATGTCCATTTCTATTGCCAGTAAGGTATAGCCCGTGTGGACCATGATGCTTGCAACATAATGCATATTCAGTGAGGTTTCCATGGACACCTGTTTTTGGAGCAGGGGTGTGTCTGGACTCACATAACAAAGATATACGTAGCAAGCCCGCCCTCTCTGGGTCAGGGTAGGGAAAATGACCCGCAAACAACAGACACACACTATCACCATTTGCAATAGGGCCAGTTGAGGGACATGATGACAGACTGTGGGACCAGTAACCCCCGGCCAACTAGCAAAGGGAGAGCTGATGCAGATCTGCACATAGAACTGGACCACTGGCAGAGTGCCTGGTCAGCTCAGCTGCCCCCCACTACCATCTGACATTCACCAGCAGAGGGCAGTCAGTGTGCACCTGCTGCATCCTGCAAGGTGTTGCAGCCATACACATGCTAACTGCAGACAGTCTGCTAGCAAATACATAGTGCATGTTCCAAAAGGAACAATGTACACCCAGGCGTGGGATCTGGCGCACACACACCAAGCAGGTTTGTCAGCGATTGGGCCCCAGAAATGGGAACCCACAAATATCACATACAGAAACAGTGTATAGCATTATGTGGGAACTTGGACATGCCATGGTCACTGCACAGTCAGAGTGGGAGTGACCTCCCAGCATGACATGCTGGGGCCACTGTGTCCTTGCAGGTGGTGGATGCGCACTACAATATCCCAGCTATTGCCCTATGCCCTGTACACATGCATCCTTCCCAGACCGCCCTGTCCGGCCAATACCCACAATACCCTGGCCCTCATTATGCACAATGGCAGGCTAACTCTGGAAACTGTGCAAGCATTGTGGGCTCAGTAAGGTGTTGTCAGCCGTAAAACACTGGATAGACATATACACACTCCAACACCTATTTCTGCATTGTGCAACGATAGAGGTGGCTGCCAGCCCTGGCCATCACACCAGTCCTGGGCACTGTGCATGCAGTGCGAAGGTATGCTATACTATTAGGGTCACTCTCTGGGGTGGTAGACAGTGTTGTAAACACATATGCCAGCACACTCCACAGATATCAGAAAGGTTGCTATGATGAATCTATTTTACCAAATTGTTTTAAGTTAGGATTTGTGATCTCACATTAATCATAGCAAGCTTTTGATACATATATGTAATGTGTTTCCATGGTTCTGACCGCATTGCTAAGGTATACAGGTGCAGGTGGTGGTAGCTGCTGCTCCGCACACGGCCCAACAGCCTGACTCTCCACAAGGCTTTGTATAATGGAGCCCGTGGGTGTTTGTGCGTCTGTTGGCCACAGCTCTGGTGCAGAGGGTCCAGACTCCGGTCCTGGTGGGCTAAACACGATTCCGGTTTCCTGGATGTCGCTAATGAATATGCATGGATACATTTGCATACAATGAGGGCAGTGCATGTAAATGCATCTCATGGATATTTCTTAGGGACATCCTGACAACCTGAATGGTGTTTGGACCTCCAGGACTGGAGTTGGGAACCTCTGCTCTAGGCAGTGGACATATTTATGGTGTCTGCACTCTGCAGGGTAAAATAGTGGGACATGGCCTGCAGGAGCCCCAGCTGGGACATGAACCTGTGACCTTCTGCCTTTGGGCACACTGGCTGTGTGTACTGCTCCACACTGTTACCACAGAGGCAGGTTGTTCCCTGGGGATCCCATGACTGTTCCTCAGACAGACCTTATCTGTTGTACTGCATGCCACCCACCCATACAGGGCTTGGCCTTGCTCTACTGTGGGCAGCTGCCGCTGCCTCCTCCAGTGCCGGCACCCCCTCCACCACCATGCTGACACGCCCTTCTGCTGGTGGTGTGCAGTCCCATGCCATCCAGTGTGCCGCTAGGCCGGTGCCTATGGTGTGGGGCATGGACTTCAGCACATCCCCCCAGCACCGCCTTCCAATGTTATGTGCCCTTGGGGTACCAGCTGGGTGCTATCCCCTGGGACACTGTGGGACGCACACTCGTGGCCATATTGGAGCCTGGTCAGTTGCTGTCTCGCTGCTTTTCAGTTTCTGCATTCCTATGTGCCAGGTAGGCATCTGCCTAGTCCACACTGTGCCCCAGATGGCCCACTGCATGTGCCGCCTGCAGCCCCCTGTACCCCATTTACACCATCACCATTTTGCCCTTTCCCACGTGCCCACTCTGCTGTTGCGGCACATGTGTAAGCCACAAAGGCAAGCTACCCCATACACACCACAGAAACCCCTCATCAGCACTATTTCTATGTTGGCACATTCACTTTGTGGGAGGACTGAGAATTGACCCTTCCAAAAGTGAGCTCATCCTTTTTCTTCTTTATAGGTTGTGTTCATTACCGCTTGTCATTATTTGTTCTATTGGCCAGCTCGGTGGTTTTGGATTTCACTTTTGGTTCTGGTCATTATTTATGGTTTTTGTCTTTTTGGTTGCTGCACATGTATCACTACTTTCACTTTTCTGGGTCTCCCTGCCTTTGCTGTACATTGCTGACCGAAATGGTTTCTCTGTCCTGCAAATGTGCCTAGCGCGAGGTTTTCACTGGTGCTAATTTTCAGAGCTTCATTTCACGGCGTTACTGTGCATGGAGCCTCTCCCCTCCCACTCTCCGCCCATTGACCCCTTCTCTCCGCCCCTGGGGAGCCTTACTCTGCCCTCTGGGAAGCTTTACTCCACCCTCTGCGCACCTTAATGCCACCGCAGACATTATCGCGCGATACGTGATGTTCTCGCATGGTAATGCGCCATTATCGCATGATAATGTCACGTATCACGCGATAACGTCACAGCCACAACGTTAGCGCCATTTAGTAAACATACCCCTTAATTCTGATCTTGAACAAGCAAATGACAATATGCTTAGCCTACCACGCCCCTACAGCAAAGCTTGATGAGTTAGTGACCATTCTAGAAATAGCCAGTACTTCTGTACACCTATTTTCCTACCTCAAATGTTGGATGACCTGAATCTATCCTCTACCCCGCAGAACCAATCCAAATCATTCTTAGACACTATGAATCACCTCCAATTCACTCAACTTATCTGCTCCCCAACACACTGCAAAGGAAACATCTTGGACCTCATATTCATCCAAACTCATCTCCTACAAAGCCACACAATTTCCCATTCTGATGATCATGAAAGTCCCATAGTCAGACCACTACCTCATTACCTGCCACCTACCACGGTATCCAACTCAGAGATCAAACCTCACCCACAATATACAACACCACCGATTCAAGACCTTTCACAAATCTACTTTCATTGAGAAAATGATGCCCTCTCTCGCCACAGAAACCACAGACCTTGACCTCCTTATGAGCAAATGAATAAGCACAATACAAGCCTTTGCCAAAGCACCTCACACTAGACCTGTGAAACTGCACTATCACATCCACAGTCCCTGGTACACAACAAGCCTCAAAGAATTAAAAAAGAAACTGCGGAGACTAGAGCGCAAATAGAGAAACACCCTTGATGAGCAAACAAAAGGACCCTATCTACTTACCCTCCCCTTCAAACATACCACATTGAGACCAACAAAGCAAGAAAGGAATTTCATACCAAATTAATTATGAAATCAATAAATAAACCCAAAGAACTGTACAACATAGTAACTTAACAAAAGAAAACAACCAAGCCCACAAAACAATCACCCTTGAACCTTAGGAATTTGCAGATTATCTACAATCAAAATACCCTGGACCACAGCACAACTTGTCTCCCCCTTTAAGCTCTGGCAAACCCGCAATCCAAATCATGGCAAATATATTACTTTGATCTTTCAGCCCCACCTCTGCAGACCACCTGGAGCACATAATCCATAGCCTCAATGCCACTATATCCCCACTGGACCCATGCCCACTAAAATGGTTCAAACTCTCAAAAACAGAACTCGTCCCAACCCTTCACAATCTAATCTCAGCCTCCTTCGCTCAAGGATACTTTCCTTCATACTTGAAAACAGCCATCAATCCTCAAAAGATCCAAGATTGAACTGAATGACTCAAGTTCTTACAGGCCTATCTCCAGCCTACCCTTTATTGCAAAAATTATTGAGAAAGTAGTCTTCTACCAATTTCAAGATCATGTGGATGCAAATACCCCCTTAGACATGCAACAACACGGATTCTGCAACAATCACAGAGTAGAAACTGTGCTTATCTCACAAACAGACTTCTCAAAGGCATAGAAAACCCCAAACAAGGCTTCACTCTCATCTTTGTTGACATTGCAGCAGCATTTGACACCATATGCCATGACATCCTGCTGCAGCGTTTACACAACATTGGAATCTGTGACACTGCTCTAAAATGACTTTTCTCATACCTCACGAATCACAATCAATACATACAAATCAGCCAAAACTCATCCAAATAAATCATCCAGACGCAGGGAGTCCCTCAAAGTTCTGCACTTTCAGCGTTACTATTCAATATCCACATTCAGCCAATCTGCGACATCATATAAGCATACAACATATACTACCACTTGTACGCAGACGACATTATGATTTACGCTCCCTTTATCACCACAAATATAGACTATTCAATAATTACAAACTATTTCAATGCCATAAATTGATGGCTATTGGGTCAAAAGCTCAATATCAACCTCAAAAAGACTGAAGTCCTTTTCCTCACCAAGAACCGGTCCTTTCACACCCCAAAGTCATTAAACGTTGAGAATGCCTACTTGGAGATTAAGTCAGAAGTGAGATTTATTTTATTTATTTATTTACCAATTCTTCTATACCGCGCTATTTAGATCAGTGCGGTTTACATTCAAACAACATCTATACAACGCAGGCACTCTTCGCTGTATTTACAATGAACGGGGAGAACAACTTGGAAGTAACTGAGGGAAACTATCTGCATCATATTTACTATCTACATCATATTTACACTGGTAAAAAATTTATTTACGCTGGGTGCCTGAAGTCTATTTTAGGGAGTACTGTAGGGAGATCGAGCTGACTATCCTTTTTCGTGCTGTAACTCCTCAAAACTTTAAGTCCTACCCCAAGCACTGACTAAGAGTAATCAGACAACCTGTGGCTGTGCATTCTCCCTATATGCCCCTGGCAATGGAATTCCCTTCCAAACTACATCAGAGACACTCATGACCTCGAAACATTCAGGAAGTTGTTGAAGACCCCTGTTCACAGAACACTTTGATGAGATTACATGACCCACCGCTCACCTTCTCCACCTCCTCAACCTTCCTACTCTCCCCATCCCTTCACAACACCCCCCCCCTTTCATTCCACTCCTGCTCCTTAGCTCCGACTGAAACTATGTCTGCTCCAAGCTCTCTTGCTATAATGTGTATAGTTGAACACAGTTCTATGTTTTCACTCCTGTTAATTTGTTTAATTATTCCATGTAAGTTATAATACCTACTCCATATAAAATTGTTCCATGTAATGTTGAAGTTCAGTTTTTTGTAAGCCAGGTGATCCCTGGAACCATGGTATATAAAAATAAATAAATAAATAAATAAATAAAGGTTAGGCTAAAGTTTCCTGCACCTGGCTTTCACCGCAGATTGCAAATCGGGCAGTGGCATATTGCAGAGACAGCATGTTGGGGGGGGGGGGGGGTGAGGAGAGAAGGCCTGGACGTAGAAGAGAGAGCATGTTAGAGGAAGAGGCCTGGATCCAGGAAAGAGAACATGTTCGGGTGGAGGCCTGAACACAGGAGAGAGAGCATGTTGGTGGGGGAGGCCTGGATGCAGGAGAGAGAACATGTTGGTGGGGGAGGCCTGGATGCGGGAGAGAGAGCATGTTGGAGGAAGAGGCCTGGATGCAGGAGAGAGAGCATGTTGGTGGAAGAGGCCTGGATGCAGGAGAGCGAGTATGTTGGTGGGGGAGGCCTGGATGCAGGAGAGAGAGCATGTTGGTGGGGGAGGCCTGGATGCAGGAGAGAGAGCATGTTGGAGGAAGAGGCCAGGATGCAGGAGAGCAAGTATGTTGGTAGGGGAGGCCTGGATGCAGGAGAGAGAGCATGTTGGTGGGGGAGGCCTGGATGCAGGAGAGAGAGCATGTTGGTGGGAGAGGTCTGGATGCAGGAGAGAGAGCATGTTGCAGGAAGAGGCCTGGATGCAGGAGAGAGAGCATGTTGGTGGGGGAGGCCTGGATGCAGGAGAGAGAGCATGTTGGAGGAAGAGGCCTGGATACAGGAAAGAGAACAAGTTCGGGTGGAGGCCTGAACACAGGAGAGAGAGCATGTTGGTGGGGGAGGCCTGGATGCAGGAGAGAGAACATGTTGGTGGGGGAGGCCTGGATGCAGGAGAGAGAGCATGTTGGAGGAAGAGGCCTGGATCCAGGAAAGAGAACATGTTCGGGTGGAGGCCTGAACACAGGAGAGAGAGCATGTCGGTGGGGGAGGCCTGGATGCAGGAGAGAGAACATGTTGGTGGGGGAGGTCTGGATGCAGGAGAGAGAGCATGTTGGAGGAAGAGGCCTGGATCCAGGAAAGAGAACATGTTCGGGTGGAGGCCTGGATCCAGGAAAGAGAACATGTTCGGGTGGAGGCCAGAACACAGGAGAGAGAGCATGTTGGTGGGGGAGGCCTGGATGCAGGAGAGAGAACATGTTGGTGGGGGAGGCCTGGATGCAGGAGAGAGAGCATGTTGGAGGAAGAGGCCTGGATGCAGGAGAGCGAGTATGTTGGGGGGGGAGGCCTGGATGCAGCAGAGAGAGCATGTTGGTGGGGGAGGCCTGGATGCAGGAGAGAGAGCATGTTGGAGGAAGAGGCCTGGATGCAGGAAAGAGAGCATGTTGGTGGGGGAAGGCCTGGATGCAGGAGAGACAGCATGTTGGAGGAAGAGGCCTGCATACAGGAGAGCGAGTATGTTGGTGGGAGAGGCCTGGATGCAGGAGAGAGAGCATGTTGGTGGGGGAGGCCTGGATGCAGGAGAGAGAGCATGTTGGAGGAAGAGGCCTGGATGCAGGAGAGTCAGTATGTTGGTGGGGGAGGCCTGGATGCAGGAGAGAGAGCATGTTGGTGGGGGAGGCCTGGATGCAGGAGAGAGAGCATGTTGGTGGGGGACGCCTGGATGCAGGAGAGAGGGCATGTTGGAGGAAGAGGCCTGGATACAGGAGAGCGAGTATGTTGGTGGGTGAGGCCTGGATGCAGGAGAGAGAGCATGTTGGAGAAAGAGGCCTGGATGCAGGAGAGAGAGCATTTTGTTGGGGGAGGCCTGGATGCAGGAGAGTGAGCATGTTGGAGGAAGAGGCCTGGATGCAGGAGAGAGAGCATGTTGGTGGGGGAGGCCTGGGTGCAGGAGAGAGAGCATGTTGGAGGAAGAGGCCTGGATGCAGGAGAGACAGCATGTTGGAGGATGAGGCCTGGATACAGAAGAGCGAGTATGTTGGTGGGGGAGGCCTGGATGCAGGAGAGTGAATATGTTGGTTGGGGAGGCCTGGATGCAGGAGAGAGAGCATGTTGGAGGAAGAGTCCTGGATGCAGGAGAGTGAGTATGTTGGTTCGGGAGGCCTGGATGCAGGAGAGAGAGCATGTTGGTGGGGGAGGCCTGGATGCAGGAGAGAGAGCATGTTGGTGGCGGAAGCCTGGATGAAGGAGAAGGAGCATGTTGGAGGAAGAGGCCTGGATGCAGGAGAGAGAGCATGTTGGAGGAAGAGGCCTGGATGCAGGAGAGAGAGCATGTTGGTGGGGGAGGCCTGGATGAAGGAGAGAGAGCATGTTGGAGGATGAGGCCTGGATGCAGGAGAGAGAGCATGTTGGTTGGGGAGGCCTGGATGCAGGAGAGAGAGCATGTTGGAGGAAGAGGCCTGGATGCAGGAGAGAGAGCATGTTGTAGGAAGAGGCCTGGATGCAGGAGAGAGAGCATGTTGGAGGAAGAGGCCTGGATGCAGGAGAGCAAGTATGTTGATGGGGGAGGCCTGGATGCAGGATAGAGAGCATGTTGGTGGGGGAGGCCTGGATGTAGGAGAGAGAGCATGTTGGTGGGGGAGGCCTGGATGCAGGAGAGAGAGCATGTTGTAGGAAGAGGCCTGGATGCAGGAGAGAGAGCATGTTGGTGGGGGAGGCCTGGATGCAGGAGAGAGAGCATGTTGGAGGAAGAGGCCTGGATGCAGGAGAGCAAGTATGTTGGTGGGGGAGGCCTGGATGCAGGAGAGAGAGCATGTTGGTGGGGGAGGCCTGGATGCAGGAGAGAGAGCATGTTGGAGGAAGAGGCCTGGATGCAGGAGAGAGAGCATGTTGGTGGGGGAGGCCTGGATGCAGGAGAGAGAGCATGTTGGAGGAAGAGGCCTGGATGCAGGAGAGACAGCATGTTGGAGGAAGAGGCCTGGATACAGGAGAGCGAGTATGTTGGTGGGGGAGGCCTGGATGCAGGAGAGTGGGTATGTTGGTGGGGGATGCCTGGATGCAGGAGAGAGAGCATGTTGGAGGAAGAGGCCTGGATGCAGGAGAGAGAGCATGTTGGAGGACGAGGCCTGTATGCAGGAGAGAGAGCATGTTGGTGGGGGAGGCCTGGATGCAGGAGGGAGAGCATGTTGGAGGAAGAGGCCTGGATGCAGGAGAGAGAGCATGTTGGAGGAAGAGGCCTGGATGCAGGAGAGAGAGCATGTTGGTGGGGGAAGCCTGGATGCAGGAGAGAGAGCATGTTGGTGGGGGAGGCCTGGATGCAGGAGAGAGAGCATGTTGGAGGAAGAGGCCTGGATGCAGGAGAGAGAGCATGTTGGTGGGGGAGGCCTGGATGCAGGAGAGAGAGCATGTTGGAGGAAGAGACCTGGATGCAGGAGAGCGAGTATGTTGGTGGGGGAGGCCTGGATGCAGGAGAGTGGGTATGTTGGTGGGGGATGCCTGGATGCAGGAGAGAGAGCATGTTGGAGGAAGAGGCCTGGATGCAGGAGAGAGAGCATGTTGGAGGACGAGGCCTGTATGCAGGAGAGAGAGCATGTTGGTGGGGGAGGCCTGGATGCAGGAGGGAGATCATGTTGAAGGAAGAGGCCTGGATGCAGGAGAGGGAGCATGTTGGTGGGGGAGGCCTGGATGCAGGAGAGAGAGCATGTTGGTGGGGTAGGCCTGGATGCAGGAGAGAGAGCATGTTGGAGGAAGAGGCCTGGATACAGGAGAGAGAGCATGTTGGTGGGGGAGGCCTGGATGCAGGAGAGAGAGCATGTTGGAGGAAGAGGCCTGGATGCAGGAGAGAGAGCATGTTGGTGGGGGAGGCCTGGATGCAGGAGAGAGAGCATGTTGGATGAAGAGGCCTGGATGCAGGAGAGAGAGCATGTTGGTGGGGGAGGCCTGGATGCAGGAGGGAGAGCATGTTGGAGGAAGAGGCCTGGATGCAGGAGAGAGAGCATGTTGGAGGAAGAGGCCTGGATGCAGGAGAGCAAGTATGTTGGTGGGGGAGGCCTGGATGCAGGAGAGAGAGCATGTTGGTGGGGGAGGCCTGGATGCAGGAGAGACAGCATGTTGGAGGAAGAGGCCTGGATACAGGAGAGAGAGCATGTTGGTGGGGGAGGCCTGGATGCAGGAGAGAGAGCATGTTGGAGGAAGAGGCCTGGATGCAGGAGAGAGAGCATGTTGGTGGGGGAGGCCTGGATGCAGGAGAGAGAGCATGTTGGAGGAAGAGGCCTGGATGCAGGAGAGCGAGTATGTTGGTGGGGGAGGCCTGGATGCAGGAGAGTGGGTATGTTGGTGGGGGATGCCTGGATGCAGGAGAGAGAGCATGTTGGAGGAAGAGGCCTGGATGCAGGAGAGAGAGCATGTTGGAGGACGAGGCCTGTATGCAGGAGAGAGAGCATGTTGGTGGGGGAGGCCTGGATGCAGGAGAGAGAGCATGTTGGAGGAAGAGGCCTGGATGCAGGAGAGAGAGCATGTTGGTGGGGGAGGCCTGGATGCAGGAGAGAGAGCATGTTGGAGGAAGAGGCCTGGATGCAGGAGAGAGAGCATGTTGGTGGGGGAGGCCTGGATGCAGGAGAGAGAGCATGTTGGAGGAAGAGGCCTGGATGCAGGAGAGCAAGTATGTTGGTGGGGGAGGCCTGGATGCAGGAGAGAGAGCATGTTGGTGGGGGAGGCCTGGATGCAGGAGAGACAGCATGTTGGAGGAAGAGGCCTGGATACAGGAGAGCGAGTATGTTGGTGGGGGAGGCCTGGATGCAGGAGAGCGAGTATGTTGGTGGGGGATGCCTGGATGCAGGAGAGAGCATGTTGGAGGAAGAGGCCTGGTTGCAGGAGAGAGAGCATGTTGGTGGGGGAGGCCTGGATGCAGGAGGGAGAGCATTTTGGAGGAAGAGGCCTGGATGCAGGAAAGGGAGCATGTTGGTGGGGGAGGCCTGGATGCAGGAGAGAGAGCATGTTGGAGGAAGAGGGCTGGATGCAGGAGAGAAAGTATGTTGTGGGAGAGGACTGGACGCAAAAGAGAGAGCATGTTGGTGGGGAGAAATCTGGACGCAGGAGGAGATAGCATGTGGCGGAGAGAGGTCTGGGCATAGGGTTGCCAACTGGCCGGTTTTCAGCCGGCCTGGCCGGTTTTTCCACGGCCAGGCCGGCTGCCGGCGCAGAGGCAAAACCGGCCCTTTAAAAGCCGGTTTTTTTGCTCTGGCCGCAAGATCGGGAGCGGCCTGAGAAAAAAAAACGACTTTTCTCCGCTTCAGAGGGAGCCGGGGACGCCCGCGCGAGGCCCCGGCTCCCTCAGAACAGCCACCAGCGAGAAGAGCCTCTACCTTCACGCTGGCGGCTGTTCCTGAGAAGCCGCGAATGCAGGGAAAGGTTAAAGGTTGCCCTTTAACCTTTCCCAGCATTCGCGGCTTCACAGGAACAGACGCCAGCGTGAAGGTAAAGGCTCTTCACGCTGGTGGCTGTTCAGAGGGAGCCGGGGCCTCGCGCGGGCTTCCCCGGCTCCCTCTGAAGCCTCAGACAGCCGCGATGCTGGTCCGGGGGGGGGGGGGCAAGGACTGCATGGGCTGTGATGGGGGGACCTGGACGGGAAAAGGGCTAAGGGGGGGGGGGGGACTTGGACTGGAAAAGGGCTAAGGGGGGGGGGGACTTGGACTTGGACTGGAAAAAGGCTAAGGGGGGGGGGGACTTGGACTTGGACTGGAAATGGGCTAAGGGGGGGGGACTTGGACTGGAAAAGGGCTAAGGGGGGGACTTGGACTGGAAAAGGGCTAAGGGGGGGGGGACTTGGACTGGAAAAGGGCTAAAGGGGGGGACTTGGACTGGAAAAGGGCTAAGGGGGGGGGGGCTTGGACGGGAAAAGGGCTAAAGGGGGGGACTTGGACTGGAAAAGGGCTAAGGGGGGGGGACTTGGACTGGAAATGGGCAAACGGGGGTGACCTGGACTGTAAAAGGGCTAAGGGGGGGGGGACATGGACTGTAAATGGTGTGTGATGGGGGTGGAGGGCACCTGGACCGGAAATGGGCTATGGGGGGGGGGACTTGGACTGGAAATAGGCTTTGTATGGGGGGGGGGGACCTGGACTGTAAAAGGGTTATGGGGGTGGGGACATGGACTGGAAATGGGTTGTGATGGGGGTGGAGGGGACCTGGACTGGAAAAGGGCTATGGGGGGGGGGGAACTTGGACTGGAAATGGGCTATGGTGGAGGAAGGGGGATCTTGGACTGGAAATAGGCTGTGATTAGGGGGGCTAGGACTGCAAATGGGCTGTGATGGTGCGGGGGGACTCGGACTGCAAATGGGCTGTGATGGTGCGGGGGGACTCGGACTGCAAATGGGATGTGATGGTGGGGGGGGGGGCCTAGGACTGGAAATAGGCTGTGATGGGGGACTTGGACTGGAAATGGGCTGTGATTGGGGGGGGGAGCTAGGACTGGAAATGGCCTGTGATGTGAGGGCTAGCACTGGAAATGGGCTGATGAAGAGCTGGAATAGGACTGGAAATGGGCTGATGTGGGGCATGGGAGAATGGGACTAGAAGGGAGTGGATGCTGGGTGGGTCTAGAACTATAAGGGAACTGATTTGGGGGGAGGACTAGAATGGATGGGGAATGAGAATAGAGAGGGGAAAAAATATTTTGTGTGGAAGAAAAGTCTATGATGGGCCGGTATTGGGAGAGTAAGAGGGGCTTGAGAATGGAAGGGTGAAATTTAAACGGATGATAAAGGAATAAGGAAAGAATTGGGGGAAAGAGCAAAAGGGAAACAATCAGTATGTTAAAGCAGAAATAGAGAGAGAATGGAAAACATCTGAAAGAGAAGAAAGGACAAATGGATAGCTCGCAGAAGACACGAAGAAACCAGAAGAAAGTGACTGGAGCAATTGCAACTGAAAAATAAAACGCCCAAACAGAAGGTAGAAAAATACTTTTTATTTTGAATTTATTAACTGGAATATGTCTGGTCTGGGAAGTGTGTATTGCTAACATCTTTGCGTTTTTGTTTAGTGCAAGAGGAAATTACTTTATAGTTTTATTTCTCCAGTGTTGTACATTTCATGTTTGGATTTTGGGGTTCCCAGTTTAATTATTATCTGACCAAGGAAGTTAGTCTACACGTATCCTTGGTAATTTTTGTGGGTGGGGCTGGGGGCGGGGCAGGGGTGGGACTAGGGGCGGAGAATGGGTGGAGCATGGCGAGCCACAGGTGTCGGGTTTTTCTCGGTGAAAAAGTTGGCAACCCTATCTGGGCATAGGATGCTTGGCACTGGAGGGGAAATCTACTCTGTTACCCAGGAGGGAGATTTAAGGCCAGTGCTCGATTTCTAAAGCCCTATCCAAATACATCTGTGGGCCCTGTAGTGTTGATTTCAGCAGGCAGAATTTGCTATGGGATGTAAGTTCAAAACCAGTACTGACCAAAACATCTCCCTCCTGGGTAACCTAAGCAACTCTGACTGGGATGGCTAAGCTTTAAATTTAATTGTAACTCATGCTGTAGTACTTTACCTCCTCAGTTTGTCCTGCTGAAGCCCACTGCTTCAGTGAATGCTGCATAGATCTTGTCATGCCTAATCAGTCAGAAGATCCCACAGTGTTGGAGGATACTAAAAAGGTACAGGGAATTGGATCATTGCAAAGAACTTGATCAGTTCAGTTGAACTGATTCAAAGAGTTCAGTTAGTTAACTTTGTGTGAAACACGAGGAAAACTATTCTGCACACAGTGTCATTTATGTACAGGCAATGGTTTAAACCTGTCTAAAAAAATGGAAGGTACCTTCACTGTGAGCAGTTTCCAGAACTGGAGACATGCTGTCCAGTGCTTCTGGGAACATGAAAAAACACAATGAGCCCAATCCCAGAAGGGACATGTCCAGGCCATCTGGATGCCCCCAAACATGATGGGTCCATTAGGTCCTGATTCTGCACCACGGGAACCAGACATTCCCATGGGTACAAGATCGGGACCTGAGACGGCCTGGCATGCCACTGCATTTCTGCGGGGCTGCTCTCCCTGCATGACGTTCTGCCCGCCGCAGCACCAACCCCCGTTTGCCCACCACCCAACCCTCAGCAGGGCAGCTGGGGCCTGGATCGGGTGGGGGAGATCTATCAGTCTCTCATCCCAGGCTTGAGGGTGATTCCTGGGGCCAATCACCGACAGTTCCACCTCCGTGGTGGAATAAGCAGCAGGTCCATCCTGAATTGGCCCTGTACATCCTGCCGCCGCGGCCCGTCCATTTTCTACTCCCTCCCACCCCCCTCCAGCTCTGCCTGCACTGTGGCCCTGGCTGTGCGAGGCATGTGTGTTGCTGAATACAGCTGGGACAGCAAGCGGGGCTATATTTCCTGTGGTATAATCAATGAGTTAATTCATCTCATTGCTTTCAAAGATTCATAAGACTGGAATTTGCTCTCTTCTTGCAGATGAAACAAGGGATATTGTAAACAAAGAACAGTTGGTTACTTTATTTCGGTGGGTGGATGAAAAGTATATCATACATGAAGACTTCATTGGCCTTGTTGGCATGCCTAAGACAGACTCCTCTACCATCTACAGTGTACTAAACAATGTTTTCGTACACTGCAACATCCCAGTGTCTCTATGCAGGGGGCAGGCTTATGATGGTGCAGCTTATACGTCTGGTGAAATACATGGTGATACTGCTCAATTTAAACAGAAAAATCCTGCAGCTATTCACATTCATTGCTTGGCACACTGCATAAATCTGTGCCTGCAAGGTGCAGGGAATAAATATAAAGCAGTTCGAGAAACATTGGGCATGGTATTAGAGGTGATCCATCTCATCAAGCTGTCCCTGAAGAGAAACCTTCTGTTTGAATCTTTAAAGAAAGAATAAAGCCTTGAGAGTCAACACCTGCCTACTCTCTGTCTGACAAGATAGACAGTCCGCACTGGTGCACTGAAATCCATCCTAGATAACTAGTGTTCTCTGTACTGTGATGACACAAATCATTGAGGAGTCATATGAAGAGTATGGTAGAAGAGCTGCTGGCATTTTAGCAATGCTAGAAAAATTCAACACATTTTACGGTCTGCATCACTTCTATCTTGTATTCTCTGCCACTGAGTAGTTATCTAAAATACTGCAAAGCATTTAACACAACACTACAGGACATACAAAAAGCAGTAAATCTAACACAGGTTTCTCCTGCAGCAGCAGTCAGAACGGGCCAGAGAAAGTTTCTACAAGTTTGTAATGGAGGATGCAACAGATCTGACGGATGCACCTGTGCTTCCAAGGCAGCAGAAACCCTCCAAAAGTCCGGATGAGTGCGAAGTCAGTTGTACCTTTCAGAATCCAGCCGAATATTACAGGAGACTGTACTATGAAGTTTTGAATCTTCTGGTATACAAATTGGCTTGTCGGTTTCATCAGAAAACATTGATGTGGCAATTGACGTGGACAAGCTTCTGCTCACTGCAGCTAAAGGAGACAATATCACTTTTGCTCGCACAACTTCAGAATTATATGCTAACGATTTTGATTTTGATCGTTTGCATACCCAGTTGATAATACTGCCCGATACAATAAGAGAGTGTGGGAAGGATCCCACAATGGTAACAACTATCAGAATGATATCAGAGGCAATGATGTCTGTGGCAAACTCATTACTGCCAGAGATGCACAAACTGCTTTGTTGATGTTATACAATACCTGTGACTATGGCAACAGCAGAGAGATGCTTTTCTATATTACGTCATATTAAAAACTACCTGCCACCTACAATGACTCAGATGAGATTACAGGAGGCCCTTGCACAGACAAATATTAATGCAATGACAGCTGAGTTTGCACAACAAAATGAGCGCAGAAGGACTTTCTTTGGAAAGTTTGATGAACATGGACAATAAAAAATGTGTCTTCATATTCAAAAGCAAGAAGTTAAAAGATTGGTGTATTATAATCTGATGTTTTTGAGTATGTGTGTACATTTTTAAAATGTTTATAATGTGTATGCTTCATTTTTAAAGCCTTGACTTCCCTATGTAACCCCATGTAACGCCTTCGTCACACCCCTTGCCTACTTGGATGTCCCCACACTGGTGATGTCTTTAAAAGCCATTTGTAAAATGGCTCCGGAGATGTCTCTGTGACATGTGCATCTTCAGATGTTCATATTATGGCTAAGACTTTTAAAATGACTCCCATACCTTATAAAATAGTGTAAATGTGAAGGTACCCCAGTTCACTTAAACCACTAATGCCAGCCCAATGGGTAGTGTAGATGCTCACAGCTAATTTTTCATGAATGCATGTAAATTATAGCATTTTATAATTCATGGGTGTAATTTTGCCCTCTGCCCAAACTTCATACTTGTACACTTCCACAGTGAAAGTGTGTGCGATCAACCTGCTGCGGATACTTTCAGAAGAGTGACACATCAAATATGCATGTAAATGTCCATGTATGCATCTAGATAAATAAAATACCTATATTTATGCATATAAACATGCCCGTAAATCTAGGCATGACTTATAAAATTATCCCCAAGTGACCAGCAGTTTTTGTGAGGTTGCTTAGTCTCTTTATATAAAAAAACGAAAAATGAAGGCCCCGATTTTCAAAGACATTACACGGTTAACAGCCCATGTTACCATGTACATGACTTAATCGGGAATTTTCAAAGGCACCTACACGGTGAGTGCGTTTGAAAATCCCTGATTAAGTCCCCTATGCACCCGATGCTATCTGGTTAGCATTGGGGGCGTGTTGGGGGCGGAGCCGAGAGAAGGAATGGCACTAACCAGGTAGCAGCGATTTTGGATGCTGCCCGGTTAACACTCTTGGGTGTATACTTTAGCAAATAAGACAACTTGTCTTTGATAAGCTTCTCCACACTAGGGAAGTTTTGGTACTTACCAGATCACTTAGCTTCACTTGCTGTTTGGCTTTGACACTGTCCTTAACATCCCATGGTAGGATTTGTAGGAATACATACGTGCTTGATGGTAATTCTTGCACTACAGTCTATTTGTGGTCCACAGTTTGTGCAATTGACAATTGTCAAACAACAACAAAAAAGTATGACAAACTGTCCACAAAATCTTTCACTATAAACTTTCTTACATTCATAATGCCCAAAAGGTTTGCAGTACTGTCAAAGAATTAATTAAATATTTATAGGCAAAAAACAGAAATAAATGCATTTGATCCATATGTCTATATAAATGTCTTTACATAATGACATTTTATTACTGACACTGTACAGTTATGCAAAGTAAAAAAAATGCAGTAGTTACAAACTTATAAAAATATTTATCATATACATTCTTTGGTCAGATATTAAATATGCGCATCTAACTGATAATAGGACAGTATATATTATTCTCTGAAAATAAGTTGTATATTTGAAAATACTAATTGATGTATAACTATTAAACATATTTGTAAGAAAAAGATATATAGGTAAATATAAGAATGTTTTCTTCACCAGTTGCAAGTTAGTTGTTACAAGAGCCATTTGATAAGATCTGTAACAGATTAACACTATATAAAAGTAGTAAAATGCATTAGATACATGCTCCTTACAGCTGCTTTATGTTGCATTGTGTTGGGGTTGAGCTTTTCCTTATGGCTGTGTTTCCTCTGTATGTATTGCTGCTGGTAAACGATGGACTTCCCAGATCCCTGCAATCCAGTTCTTGAAGTTTCTAGCCTTTGATATCTTCTGTTAGCAATTAATATAACTGGTTTGAGTGAGCAGAGCCCATCTAAAGTGCATAGTCCTTCCTGTAATGCTCCCAAACATTATTTTCTCAGAACAGATAGAAGCTTTAGCAAACGTAGTCTGATGAAGTTCTATTTGATGATAAATATGCAAATTTATTCCAGCAGGACCTTAAGCTAGATATTGTTTTCCTTAGTTCACATAAACGTTTGGAACATTTCATCTTGCCTGAAGATAGTCTCCCACTACAATTTTTTTTCTTCTGAAAAAGATTTAAAACAATATGAAAAATAACTGTCAATGCAGGCCATTTATTCAAACTTTCACGCTAATAGATAATTCCTGCATATGCTTTAAGAAACACAAGGGAAGAGATTTTAAAGCTGCGCTTACCATTCATGTGACCCATGGTGCTGTGCATCCTAGAACAGGAACCTGCATGGGAAACTTGAGTCCCTCCACAAAGGAGCCCAAATTTAACCCCCCCCCCCCCCCCCACACACACATACACACACACACACACATAATGTCTGAGGGGAGAGCAAATTCCAAACTCTTCCTGAGTACCTTCACATGGTGATCTCATAGCATAAGGTCTATACCATATCTCAGCAAGGTGACCGCTACAATGTACAGTATGTATGGAAGGTAGGAAAAGAGAAAATACACAGAGGCTGCATGTCACCCAGAAAAACTGGTGCCCACCCTCGGCTAAAGCATAAGAGCTAAAGATGGTGGTAGTGATAGTGCAGAATCTCCAGGTAAAGATAACACCCCTAGGGCAACAATAGGGTATAGTGAACCTGTTCACAGACCCACTGAAACAGGAGATAAACCACAGCAACGAATGAAAAGGTTAGGAAGACTAGCTATGGTTAAGTGAACCCTAATGATTAAAATTAAATGACTGCAACTTTTATTCCACAAATCCTATATTTAGACTGAGAGGGTTACCAAGAAAGCACCCCAAAAACTAGGAGAAATGGGAATGCTCCCGAAAGAAAAGCTCCAAAAAGCAACAGATGCAAATTGAAGGCCTTTAATTACAAACATCAAGCAAAAGGAGAATGTAAGTAATAACATCTTAAAACAATTCAGAGCTGCTATAGAAAAAGAAACAGTAATAGGAAGAGGAGATCTGGAGAGGAGCAAAAGGGAAAAATCGGCTAGTGCAGAAAGAGAATGAGGAGATCTGGAAAGGAGCAGTAGAAGGCAGGCTGGTGTAGAGAGAGAGAAAGAGGAGATCCAAAAAGAGCACCAGAAGGAAGGTATCAAAACAGCTAGAGCAATTGGAACTTGTAAGAGGTGAGACACCAGTGTTAGTGTAAATGAGTTTAAAAGAAGTTTTGACAGGTTCCTGAAGGAAAAGTCTAATAACCATTAGCAAAGTGGACTGCTAATAACCATTAGCAAAGTGGACTTGCTTACCCCTTATCTGTCTACCTTTTTGGAACCTGATAGGTACTTGTGACCCTGATTGCCTACTGCTGGAAACAGGATTCTTGGCTTGATGGACATTTGGACTGACTCAGTATGGTATATCTTATGTTCTGTGTCAATGCTGTGCTTCAAAAATCATTACTGAGAGTCCCGCTAACAAAGACAAAAGACCAGAAGAAAATATAAACTATAACTCCTCCTTGAAAAAACCTAAGGGGTATGTTTTGTGACGCAGTAGCTCCCCAGGAACCGATGGACACAGATAAGCATCTGGTGGTAGAAGCCGGTACTGCAGGAGAAAGCAGGAATTTCTCTGCAGAAAGAAAAAAACTCAGAACTAATCAAGCAGAACAGCTCACCTCGGGGGAGGGGAGTAGTAAAGCTCTTGATTGGGCACGCCCTAAGTGGAGGCGGGCAGTGCAAGCTAGAAGCACCTGGTTAAATAGTCAGAAGCCAGGAAGTGAACAAGAGCAACGGAAGCAAAGAGAGCAACAAGGGCAACGAGAACAAGGGCAAGAACAGAGACGGAGAGAATTCCCAGAAGGAGAAATAAGAGTTTCAGAGGGGAAGTCTGGAAGGAAGCATATTTGCTGCTGTGATTCCTCAAATAGTCTGCAACTAGCAGGTAGCTTGGTGGAAGGCTCAGAGGCTGAAAGAAACTGCTGGGGGCAGAAGACTTTCAAAACACTGAGAGATCCAAGGCTGCAGGACCAGACAGAGCTATGGAATAAAAGGCAGAAAGACAAAGAATTCTCCAAAGGAAAACTTCTATCTAAGGTACCCAGTGGGGGAGAAATAGTTGATAAGTTTTATGCCCTAAAGCCAGAGGGAGTGTGCCCTAGTTTTAAAAGCCAAGTCAGACAAAATGGTGGCAGCTGCTTTCAGCAAGGAGAGGGTTTGAATAACAGTGAATATTCTTACAAGCTAGCTGAAGTACCTAGCCAGGAAGGGGCTGACATCCATGCTTTTAAATCTCTCTTTAAAGACTCTCCCTGTACTGCCAAATATCTAAGCACAGCACCCACATGTAGAGAGAGGTGGAGAGATAACGTTAGCAGCACGTTGAATGTTTGTTTTCCTGATACAAACAAGTATGTTAATCAGCCTGAGATAAAGAGCCTCAGCAAACAATTGCTCACGGGAGAAAAGGGACATCAGCTAAGTGAAGGGAAGTCACCAGCTGAATCACTTCTCCAAGAGTTTAGAGAGTTTTTGGAACGTAAGGCAAGTTTTAATTACAGTGCCCCAGAACCAGTTGCTGGCTGTAAGGAAGAAATGCCTTTTCTTAATTCTCTACCATCTACAGAAGAGGACACATTAATGGACTGTTCAACCTGCTTAATTGAGAAAGACAATTAAGAGGGAAAAGTTTTACCTGTTGTAGGAGGTAATATAGCAGATGTACTTGACTCTTCCTATACAAAGAAGCTGGTAAAAAGTGAATGAGTTAAAGTTCCACTGATTTGTATAGCAGGAGCACTACTGTTGAATGAACCTTTCTGTTCTTCAGTTCATGATTGGATCACATGAGGTGAATGTGAATTCCTGAAGATAGCACAGCATTGCAAGCCTGTTTATCTAGTTTCTTTTACTCTTGTTTTGGATTTATAACTTCTGCACCGTCTGTTGCATTTGAATTGCACAACTGGCAAATAAACCTCATGAAAAATAAATTTCTCTTTGCCATGCCTTACTGCTCGAAGCACTAACACAACTACAACTAATTGCCTCAATGGCATCACAAGGCAACCCCTCCTTAACCCTCAAGGTTAGGGAGCGGGAGGCTTGATAAGAGTGGCGTAGTATTGAGGATTTCCGCAGGCGCAAGAAGTTACCATAGCAGGAGCTGCAGAGGCCAGACTTCCAGTGGAGCCCAGCAGAGGTGCTGCCGAGCCCAGCAGTGGAAGGGGACTGCAGGAAGCTGTTAAACTTCGTTGCTGACGTGCTGGTATAACTCCTGAGCCAGGTAAAGGGTATCCACCCAGGGTACCGAGGATACCAGGGCCAGGGGGGTCTCCTAGTGGTGACTGGGGGAAGAAAAAAAATATATATATATATTTTTAAAGAGAATAGAAAACTCAGTATCCAGTGGTATTGCACTTTGGTCTGTGTTTCTGTTTTGTTTCAGGTCCCAAGATGGCGCTGGAAGCCAAAGAAGTCTTTGGATGGATGGCGACGCAATTGGAATGCCAGAGAGACATGTCTTTAGAGGCACAGGCAAGAGCTAATGCTAGCTTCTATGAGCAGCAAAAACCCCTGCTAGTGTTGATGGAGGAGTGGCTGCGAGAGAAGAAGCAAGCGCCTGTCCCGGCCTCAACAACAGGTTCCATACTAACGGACAGTGAACACCCTGTTAACTTACAGATGGGAACTTTGTTCAATTTTGGACAGCTTACAGATAAGGATGATGTGGATGATTATTTGGAAAGTTTTGAAAGAGTTGCACATCTTAGCTTGTGGCCTAAAGAGCACTGGCCGCTAAGACTGGCTGCATCCCTTACAGGGGAAGCGCTGGCCGCTTACCGTGCCATGCCACCTGATTTAGCGGGAAGCTATGATGAGATCAAAAGAGCAATCAGGGAGAGATTGGGGCTCACTCCGGTGGTTTATCGCGCTCGCTCGCCTGAGGAGTGTGAAATTGAAGCCCAGTGAGACTCCAAAATCTCTATGTTATCGCATACGCAGCTTACTTAACAAGTGGTTAACTCCAGAAGGGAGAGCTGTGGAGTCTATCTTGAATGACTTAGTATTAGAACAGTACGTGGACGCTCTTCCAAATAATATTCATACTTTTCTGATCTTGCAGAATTGCAAAACCCCTCAGGAGGCAGTAGCACTCTCGGAAAGATACATTGAGGCCGAGATTACTGCTTGGAGAGGTGGCTCAGCTTCCCAGGAGTCTGGCTATTGCAGATCAGAAAGGGCACGAAAGGAGGAGGGCGGTCCTGTAAAAATGTGCATGCCTTTATGGGAAGGTGGAAAAGGTAGACAAAAATGTTACAAATGTGGCCAAGAAGGGCATTTACAAAGACAATGTCATGTGAAAACTGCATTAATAGCGGGTAGTGCTATGAGAGATAGGCAGGGTTTTCTTCTTTCTATAGAGGTACAGGGAATCACCGCCCAGGCTTTGCTGGACTCCGGAGCGGAGTTGAGTATGCTCTCTGAGGAGTTGTGGCAGGAAATAGAGGCCAAGCAAGGCGGAGAAGTGATTCAGCCCGCTACTTCAGTGAAGATAAGGTGCGTACATGGTGGAACTTCCACTTACCCGGTGTACAAACTACACATAAAAGGGTTAAGTACACGTAGGACTATCCCACTAGCAGTTATCCCAGGTCTTCCTCACGCTGTCATTCTAGGCAGGGATTGGCCTCAGTTTTATCAAGAGATGAAGCGAGAGTTGCATGAGAAAGGCGTGATGGTCTCCACAAGGGCCCAGTCCGCAGCCTCAGAGGATAAGGAGGGAGCCTTAGAAAGGAAGGAAGACCGCACCGAGGATCTCGGGGAAATTCTTCCCTTTGATGATGCTTTAATAGAAACTGCAGATCCTAAAGATAAAAAGGAAAAGGCCGAAAAGCGTAAAGAGAAGCAATTACGCTCTAGAAACAAGGCGGAGGTACAGGCCGGGCAAGAGTTGCCGTGGGTGCCCGAGGAACTGATGAACAAGTTTCCCTCGTTTCCGCATGAGCAGCAGGCAGACCCTGCCCTTACTCAGGCATTTAAGTGGGCCCAGAGTACTAGGGATACACTGCCTAGGTTTCTCCTCACCGCCGGCCTACTTTATAGGGAGAGTAAAAATCCTTTTACGGGAGATACTAGGAAGCAGTTAGTGGTACCGACCACTTTCAAAAACATAGTGTTGCGGCTGGCACATGACCATCCCGTTGGGGGACATAAGGGCAGTCAGGGGACCCTTGACCAGATCCTTACTAGATTTTACTGGCCAGGTATATTTAAGGAGACGGCCAGCAACTGACCAAGGTCAAACATGCCCACGAGTGTGTGTCCCACAGTGTCCCAGGGGACAGCACCCAGCAGGTACCCCAAAGAGCACATAACATTGACAGGTGGTGCCGGGGGGAAACGCATATGTCTATGTAGGCACCCCTACCCAGATCCCACACCATAGGCAGCCACCTACAGGCACACTGGATGGCCTGGGACTGCGCAACTCCAGCACCACCAGCATAAGGGCATGTCAGCATGGTGGGGGAGGGGTGCTGGTGGTGGAGGGGGCAGTGGCAGCTGCCCACAGCAGACCAAGGTCCATGCCCTGTTTAGGTGGGTGGCGTGCAGTGCAACAAACAAGGTCTGTTTGAAGAACAGTCATGGTATCCCCAGGAAATGACCTGCCTCTGTGGCAACAGTTTGGTGCAGTACACACAGCCAGTGTGTTCAGGGGCAGAAGGTCACAGTTTCAAGCCCCAGCTGTGGCTTCTGCAGACCTTGTCCCTATATTTTACCCTACAGAACACATACACCATAAACATGTGCACACCCTAGAGCAGTGGCCAACAGGGGCACAAACACCCACACCCACAGGCACCTCTATCCATATCCTCATGGAGAGCCAGGCTTTTGGGCCCTGTGCAGAGCAGCAGCTCCCACTACTACCACCTGCATACCTTAGCAATGCCATCATAAACATTGAAACACGCTCCATATATATCAAAAGGTTGCTATGATGAATGTCAGATAACAGATCCTACATTAAACACAAATTGTTAACAGAGATTCATCATAGCAAACTTTCTGATATATGTGGAGTGTGTTTCCTTTCTGTTTGTTTTCTGACAGTGTTTACCACACCAGAGAGTGACCATAACAGTATTGAGTACCTTAGCAATGCCTGCACTGTGCCCAGGACTGGTGTGGCAGCCAGGGCTGCCAACCACCTCTGTCTTTGCACAATGCTGAAGTAGGTGAGGAAGTGTGTGTATCCAGTGTTTTGTGACTGCCTACACTTTACAGAGCCCACAATGCTTACACTGATTCCAGCGTTAGCCTGCCAATGTGCATAATGAGGAGCAAGGTATTGTGGGTATGGCCCAGACAGGGCGGGCTGGGCAGGATGCATCTGCACAGGGCATAGGGCAATGACTGGGATATTGTAGTGCCCGACCACCACCTGCATGGACAGGGTGGCCACAGCATGTCATGCTGGGAGGTCAGTTTCACCGTGAATGAGCAGAGACCATGGCATGTCTAGGTGCCTATATAGTGCTTCTCTCAAGTAATATCTATGGGTTCCCTTTCTGGGGTACCAGCACTGATATACTTGTTTGGTGTGTGTGCTTACATCCCACTTTTGGGTGCATACAGGCCCTCCAGGAACATGTATTAGCTAGCAGACTGTCTGCAGTTAGCATGTGTATGGATGGAACACCTTGTAGGGTGCAGTGGGTAAAGACTAAATAAGCCCTCTGCTATAAAGTGCTCTATAGGGCACATTATAATGTGTCCTATAGGTTATGGCACTGTATGGGTGTTTTTGCTGGCAGCACTGATTTAAATTAAAAGGAAATCCCTCAGGCAGCCTTATTAAATAACACCACTGTAGGATCAAACTCATGGCCTCTGCCTCCACAGTCATTGTAGTAACCAGTGGGCTACATCTCTATAGCTTCCAACACAGTGCTGGCATGGACTTAAGGTTAACGCGCGTTAACGAGCCAAGGCGCCCTCTATCGCGCGATATAGATTAATTGCTACCTTGCCGCCGGAACGCCCGCTACCTTATAGTGCATTCCTCACATTAACGCTGCAACTAGCGCTGGTAAGGTTAGGACGGTTTAGTAAACATACCCCATAGAGGAAAAAGATAAAATCCAGAACATCAGGCTGAAGTATGCAGCACTAACAGAAAAAGATCTTAGATTAATACCATCCCATGATAAACTGAAAATAACAGGAGAAGCATAAAGATTTGCTAAGAGACAAAGAAAATAATAGGAGAGTTACCAAATTAAATGTTTCATACAGAACACAAACCAATTTTAAATTGAGGAAGAATATCAGTGCAGTTAAATCACTACCAATCAAAGCTAAAACAGAAAACCTCTGCAGAAACTTATATGAAGAGCAAAGTAGAGAAAAAATACTAGAGAACATAGAGAAGATAATGGAAAAACCAAATAGCAAAATTATGGAATGGCCTGAAACTCTTAGTAAATGAGTAACTTAGATTGTTTCATGGGGGAATACTGATTATTAGAATTGATCTTTTGCGCCAAGTTTCATGAGAATCATAAGAATGTTTAGAGACAAGAGTCGAGGGTTTCATTGAAAACTGACCAGTCACAGATGGTAAACTCACAAATAGCTTAAAGAATTTGTCAGAGTTCTCCTCCTCCCTTTCTGGACTAAAGGCTCATTGACCATGTGAAGAGAGGAAGTGGCCATCCAAGAGTTGAAGGGCATCATCCATAACCAGACTATAATCTGACTTGAGAAAGGTAGCCCCTTTTTATGTTAAAAGAGCCTTCAACCAATCAACCGTGTCTAACTACAAGTGCCCTAAAGAGAAGAGGTTGGGAAAGACCAGTTTGAGACAGGGTGGCACTAGTCGGGGTTATTAAAGGGAGTGTCTTACAGCATAGCAGAAGCAAGGAGTCCAGTAATGATATCAGCGCCCCTTCCATACCTGCGCCCCATGTGGCTGCACCGCTTGCAGAGCCGCACCTCTTGCACAGCCCTTTGTACAGCCCCGCTCATACCACTAGTCAGAGCTAGAAGTAGTGGGTCTGTGTCACCAATAATAGAAGAAATAGGGAGAGTAGCCATCTTAGCACTGAGCATATTTATGGATGCATATAGTCTAACAATTTTATAAATGGCCTTTCTGCATATAAAAAAGGCTTTGCATGCAGAAAACAGTTACCTTTAGCAGGTGTTCTCCATGGACACAGCATAATCCCTCATGTATGGGTGACATCATCAATGGAGCTCTGCTTGGGAATCATCTCCCAGCTCCTTCTGAAAGCTTTTGGAATAGTCCTAGCACACATGCATGTCAGTTTCTGCATCCCACTGCTATGCATGATCTCCTCAGTCTACACACAAGCTGACAGCAGAATGCAACTCCAAAGGCAGGTGGAAGGGTTGTGAAGATGTAGCCTGTTGTCCACAGAGAACAGCTGCTACAGTTTTCTCTATGGACAAGTGGAATAATGTTCTTAAATATGGGATTCCTTAGCTATAGGTTTCTTTAAAGGAAAAAGGGGAGTTAACCAATGTCACAACCAGCTCACACTATTATAGCAACATTTTGTTGGTAAAAGGCTTTGTTTTAATTTTTTTTTTCTTTTGTAGGAGGCATTCTAGAACAAAAAAATAACTGGGCCTACGGGAGATGAAAATGGATTATATTCCCTGAACACATTCTGGACAATAGACTGGCCAAATCTACTGTCACATTGGGAATGGGCAAACAATATTACAAAGGTCAGTCACAGAGCTTACTAATGATAATTCATACAAACAACAATACAGCTCTACTAATTAACCATCACACAATAATATCAATTCAGCATAAAAGACCAAAGAATGGCAAACCTCAGAAACCCCAAATACCCACCACAGTTCACTTTTTAAAGTGAACTTCGGCGTTCAATCAGAGGTAATAAACATCAACGGTTTGCACATTCACATGGTTTACACATTCAAATTCAAGATACCAGTACAGATTTCTCAATACATTATCAAACACAGTGTTGCCACACATAATGAATCAGCAAACACAGTGTTACCACACATCAAAACACTTCAAATGCTTCAAAGCAACATAATTATAACTCCTGGTATCTTGACTGGCTCCATTCAAACGCGGATTGGCTCCTCGACACCTACTAGGACGTCCTATCCACATTTCGCATCAGTTGCTTCAGGAGAATGTAATTCCAATCCTGATCTCACATACAGCAACAAAGATAGACATGCTTACTCCGGCTCACCACCATGAACGACGCCTACTAGGACAACCTATCCACTTTTCGCATCAGCTGCTTCAGGAGAATGTAATTCCAATCCTATAACAAACAAACAAACATACCACCATGCTATATTCACTTATTACGTGAAACAAAGAAATCACCTGAACATAAATTTCGAACAGAAACACCATTACCTGATCTCACATACAGCAACAAAGTTAGACATGCTTACTCCGGCTCACCATCATGAACTACGGGACTCTTCTTCAACAATTTCCCGATCATCCAACTTCAGCTAGACCGCAATTACACCAGTCCACCTATACTACCAACTAACTCCTCTCACATAATGCTACCACCAATCCACACCAACCTATGACACACAACCTAGCTGTGTGTCCTACCTTGAAACCCCGCACATATTTGTTCCAAATAAAAGCATCGCAAATCCAAAAAAACATGACCCTAAGAAAATGCTCAACCAGGGGGGCCTCACGACGCTTACAATGTATCCGACTCTTGTGTTCTCCTAAACGCACTCGAAATGGACGAATGGTTTTACCTATATATAGTAATTTACAGGGACAAAAAATCCCATATACTACATAATCTGAATTACATGAAGTCCCTGTTCGCAAAATATAAACTCTATCCTTATATGAAAAATGATCTATATCCAACATCACCACACAGTACATACAATGACCACACCTACTATGTCCCAAAAGACAAGTGGGAGCTTCCTTAGAAGTCGGAAATTCCGACCGGCTCAAAATCTCCTTAAGATTCCTATTGTGTTGCCAAACGCAACAAAATCGTTTAGTTTCTAATCCAGCTACAGTATGAAGCACGTTGGCATGCATTCGTATAATATATTGAATCTGAGTGCTTAAAGGAGAAAACCTAGAGATCAAGTTCACACACTCATCTCCACCTGTTTCTCGTGACCTAGGAGACAATAACCATTTCCTATCATTGTACAGAGCTCTCTGGTAGGCTTTATTCAAAACTTGCTCTGGTTATCCCCGTAGTAATAAATCATTTTTGAGGGACATAGATTGAGTTTTAAAATCAACTATCCTAGAGCAATTCCATCTATACCGCACAAACTGGGAAAATGGCAATCCTTTCAAAAGAGGCAATGGATGAGCACTTGAAAAATGCAAAAACGTATTCCTATCCATGCTTTTTTTATGTATCGACATTTCCCAAGAATCTAAATCCCTGCAAACATTTACGTCAAGAAATACAATCTCTATAGGGTCATAGGCAATGGTGAATTGAATATGGGGATCTAACGAATTCAGCCACTCACGAAATAACAATAGTTACAGAACCCCTCCACAACATAAAAATATCATCAATATATCTTTGCCATACTTTAACCTGCGAAGCATATGGGGAATCCAGCAACCAACGTTGTTCATAGAGCCCCATAAAAAGATTTGCTACTGACGTGGCAAACGACGCCCCCATCGCAATCCCACTTATCTGTTGGAACAAACAATCATTGAAACTGAAATAATTTCTGCCTAGTGCCAACTCCACATGCTGCATTAGAAAACTTAACTGGGGCTCACCCACATCCCTACATTGCAATAAACCCAATCTAATCGCTTCTAAATCTGCCGGCTGAGGGATACTTGTGTACAATGCCTGTACATCCAACGTAACTAACAAAACTGAGGCATCAGATGCCCATTCAGAAGCCTCTATTAGTATATTCAAAAAATGCATTGTATCCCGTATATAAGAAGGAATAGTAACCAATAATGGGTGCAAAAACGAATCAATCAGCATTGACAATGGTTCAAGTACAGATCCCCGAGTTGAAACAATGGGTCTCCCTGGGGGCTGATGTAAACTTTTATGCACTTTTGGTAGAATATAAAACTTCGGTATTCATGGAGACATCACTTTTTAAAAAAACATTTCTTTCTTCGAAATACAATGATCATGGAATGCCTTTGCTGCTAACACTCCAATCTGATCTTGCAATTCTTGGGTGGGATCAATCGCCAATTTTATATATACTGTATTATCAGACAATTGGTGATTCACCTCTATTCAATAATCCTTTTTATTCAAAAGTACTATAGCACCCCCTTTGTCAGCACGTTTAATAATTAAATCAGGCTGCGCCAGTAGCTCATTCAGAACTATCCGCTCTTCCAAGGACAAAACATTGCGTGATTTCACATTGTTCTTCCTTTCTAAAACTGCAATGTCATTCAGTACTAATTCACGAAATACAGATAAATTAGAGTGTAGCGGACACAGCGGATTCCATGTAGAACGAAAAGGTAAAGCAATTCTACCAAAAACAGCTGTCCCAGATATATTAACATTATCCAGACTAACATTACTATCCACAGTAGCAAAAAAATGTTTTAAACTCAGTTTTCTAATGAACCTTTCAAAGTCCAACCGAAATTGGAACGAATCAAACGATATTGTAGGAACAAAGGAAAGCCCTTTTGCTAACAAGGAGGACTGAGCTTCCGATAAAACCATATCAGACAAATTAATTACTAAAGAATTCTGAGCCTGATTCAGAGCTGGAAGATGAACTGTTGTCAGAATCAGACACTTCACCTTCCTCAGGTGCTGAGCTCTCTGCTGAGCTGTGTTTATCTGAACTGCCTGAAGAGGTGGCCTTGTTTGTTTGTTTCTTCATGGCTCCTTTCTTCTCTCCTCCCTTTCCAGTTTTCACTTTCTTCTTGTTTTTGGAGCCTCCAACTGTCCACTCATCACCACTGTCTGATGTCTCAGAATCTGAAGATGCAGAAGATTTGGTCATTGGCTGTTCTTTCTCCTCAGAATCACTGCGTTTCTGTTTAGCCAATGACAAAAGTTCCTGGTCGAGGTTTTTGTCACTGCCACTGTCTTCTGTGTCTGAGTCGATAACTACGCGACCTTTCCGCTTTTTCACCATGTTGCTCGGCCACACTGGGGATCCAATCCGCCTTTGAACAGAGCCAGTCAAGATACCAGGAGTTATAATTATGTTGCTTTGAAGTATTTGAAGTGTTTTGATGTGTGGTAACACTGTGTTTGCTGATTCATTGTGTGTCCTAATTTTGAGAGAGACAGACAAACATATAACAAATTTTATGTCGGAACACACACGTTGAAGAAAAAATGATTCCCTCATATGGTGTGATATTTCTTTTTATATTTTTTTAGGGGACGCAACCCCAACATAAAAGTTACTGAGAGTATTGTTTAACCCTCAATACCAATCAGTAAATACTGAGAGTATTGTTTAACCCTCAATACCAATCAATAAACACACAACTTCTACTTCCCAACAACGAACTGAAAAAACACTTAGCTGTAATAAAATGGATGACATCCAGTGAGTGAAGAAGCACAACGACAGAAACTTCTACTGCCGATGATGTTCTTCCAGCTAAAGCAGTCCTTTCCTTCAAACCAGCATGTGGTCCCCTGTATGGTCTTTGGCTAATACCAAACTCACAGAGCAATGGCAACTCATAAGAGATCAAAAAAATCTCAAAGCAGAACCCAACGTTGCATTTCAGGTCATAGTACTTCCTGACACTTCTTCAAACTGTGTTGCAAAATCTACTAAAGATTTTGAGTTGTGAATCTACTAAATTAAACCAAAACCTACCTCCCACATCTATATCCTCTCAAAATTAGGATATAGATGTCGGAGGTAGGTTTTGGTTTAATTTAGTAGATTCATTGTGTGTGGCAACACTGTGTTTGATAATGTATTGAGAAATATGTACTGGTATCTTGAATTTGAATGTGTAAACCATGTGAATGTGCAAACCGTTGATGTTTATTACCTCTGATTGAACGCCGAAGTTCACCTTAAAAAGTGAACTGTGGTGGGTGTTTGGGGTTTCTGAGGTTTGCCATTCTTTGGTCTTTTATGCTGAATTGATATTATTGTGTGATGGTTAATTAGTAGAGCTGTATTGTTTGTTTGTATGAATTAACATTGGGAGTGGGGACAAAAGAAAGAAAAGGTTGAGTGGAGTGTCTATGGACTTTATCCCACTCCAAAAAGAAGACCAAGGCTCTCCTGCAGTCCAACATATGCAATACGCTTCCCCCTTTGTGAGCATCAGATCTGGGAAAAATGTTGACAGGACTATTGACGAATTAAGTTGTAAATCTGACTCTACCTTAGGAAGGAACATAGGATGAGTACAGAGAATGACACTATTGTTGTAAAACTTAAGGGTATGTTTACTAAACCACGGTAAGGTAGCAGCGGCTACATTAACGCGCATTATGTAACATTAACGCGTGGCAAAACGCACGTTAATGTTACATAACGTGCGTTAACGTTACATAACACGCGTTAATGTCACCGGCTGCGTCATGTCCCGCACCATTACCGTGGAACCTAACGCAGTTAACATTACCGCAGTTTAGTAAACATACCCCTTAGTGTAGGATGGATCAGTTCTATAGCCTGCAGTTCACTAACTCCGCATGCTAAAGTTACCATCATCAAAACAAAACCTTCCAGGTCAGATATTTCAGTCCACAGGAATCTAACGGCTCAAAGGGAACTTTCATCAGCTGAGACAAAACCATGGTGAAATCCCAAGATACTGCAGGTGGCCTGAGGGAAGGCTTCATAAGAAGCAAGCCCCACATAAACTAAATAACTAGATGCTATACAGAGATAGATTTCCCTTTTACAAGCTGAGCTAAGCGCTATTTCCAGTTAGATGTACACTTACTGAGTTAGTCTTGAGATCAGACTCTGACAAATGTAGAAGGCATTCAAGCAATTTTTGCGTGGGACAAATGAAAGGATCTAGGGCCTTTCTGTCAATTCAGAAGACAAACCTCTTCCATTTGAAACCTCCTAATGGGCTACTCCTGGAAGCCAGAAGGATGCTGGCTACCTCTGTCAGCAGATTCAAATGGATAAAGTAAGCACCTCAATATCCAGGCTGTGAGAGTGAGGACTTGATATGGGGAAGCAACAATGTCATCCACTTTTGCATTTTTAGCATTGGTGATACACCTAGCCAAAGTGGGTCCCTGACCAAGTGTTCTAAAGAGGAAACCAGGGCTATCTTAGTCAGTAAGGCGCTATGAGAATCATAGCGCCTTCATCGTCCCTGACTTTCAGAAGAGCTACTAAATACTAATACTAAGGGTATTGGAGGATACACATAGAGAGGTCCCTCCCTCTAATCAAAGAGGAAGACATTTGGGGCTAGTTTGCCATGTATCCCTACTCTGGAGCAGAACTGAGGTAACTGTGTCTTCTGAGAAATGGCAAACAGATTTATCGAGGGAGTACCTTACTCCCAAAAGATGCTCAGTGCCATCACCTCTTTTCAGAGTCCATTCGTGAAGATGAAGGACACAGCTAAGTTTGTCCACCAAGGCATGTCCTCAACAGCCAGATGCATGGCTCTGTGGTTATCCCATGAGAAATAGCACAGTTCCACAGTCTGACTTTCTCCCAGCACAGAAGGAATAGGAAAAGGATCTAGGCATCATTGTGAATAATAAGTTGAAATCCTCTGCTCAGTAAGCAGTGACAGCCTTTAAAGCTAATAGAATGCTAAGAATTATATAGAGAGGAATGGAAAACAAAACAAAAGCTATCATAATGTCTCTGCATTGCTCCATGGTGTGATCACACTTTGAGTCTCTATGTTTGTACAGTGCTACGTACGCCTTGTAGCGCTTTATAAATGATTAGCACTAGTAGTAGTAATAGTAGTAGTACTGTATGAAGTTCTGGTCATCACATCTAAAAAAGATATAATGGAATTAGAAAAAGCTACAGAGAAGGGAAACCAAAATTATAAAAGGGATGGAAGAGCTCTCTTGAGATGACCATAGACCAGAGCTACTCAAATCTAGTCCTGGAAGTCCGCAACCCTGCAGGTTTTCAGGATATCCCTAATGAATCTGCATGAGATATATATGCATTAGAGATATCCTGCCACCTGACTCCTTTGTGGCCCTCCAGGGCTGGATTTGGAGATCCCTGCCTTACACCTCTTTCATTTAAGATTGTGAGTGGGCAAGGTACAGATGTCCTAGACATCAAAAGGGTAGATAGAATGTGTCACATTCCTCCTCGATTCTCACCATCACCAAAAAGGTGTCTAATAGAACAGAGTGGAGGAGTGGTTGCAGCAAGGTAGTTCAGGCCAGAAGGTCAGGGGTTCAAATCCCACTAGAGAACAGCAACCTTGGGCCACAAGGACTGAGGTTTCTAGTCCCACAGGTGCTCCTTGTGGTCTTGGGCAAGCCACTTAACCCTCCATAGCCCATGTTCCCTGTAAAATAGTTATCTCCAAGTTATAATGCCCTGTTCAATGTAAACCACACTGATGCAGAATAGTATGGTATATGAAGAGAATATAAATAGACAATCTTCTTTTAGAAGGAAAGGAATCAGGATTCCAAGGGAAAGCATTCTGAACTTTTCACAAACAAAATATTTGCTCAGATTCCTCATATCTAGGGTGGGATGGAATCCCCCATCTTCTTTCTGACCAGGAAACCCCTGGAGTAAAATCCCTGCCCCTTTTACCCCTCGTGGAAATGTTTTGACCTCAATGGCCTATAGAAAGCCAGAAAGCTCCTGTAGGAGTATCTTCTGGTGCTGAGAGTTGAAGAATGAAATGCTTGAAGAGCAATTTGGTGGAAGTTCGAATAGGTGCAATCTTAACCCAACTGATGGAGGTTAAAAGAGTCCATCAGTCTGCAAAAAACATCAGCTTCCCTCCAACTGGAAGGGTTTCTGCAACCATTACTGAGAAGTTGCCAATGTTTTCTTGGAGCCAGTCAAAATGCCATTCCTGGTTTTGACTGGGGAAAAGGCTGGGACTTCTAGGCCCTCTGTTGATGAGGATGAGAGCAAGGACCATGTTTAGTTTGAGTTAAGCAGGATGCAAAAGTATAACTATACCTATACCTATACGAATAAAAGGACATCCTACGCCCTTCACCATCGTACCTCTTAAATGTTGCAGAGGCCAGGTCAGAAGTGGGCCTGGAGAAGCTCTTAACAGTGTCACTGTATTGCCTGATGAGAGTTGCCGCCTCCTGTGTCTGATCTCCAAAGAGATTCTGTCTATGGCACTGCACATCAGTAAGTTTCTCCTGGACATCAAAATGTAGATCTGAGGCCCAGAGCCATGAGATTCTCCAGTGCCACATTGAAAATATTGTTAGTTGCATGGACTATGTATTTTCCACAATCCTTCCCTTTACTCACTCTGGAATGGAGTTGTTTGGCCATCTCTGGAGGAAGAATATCAACAAACTCCTGCATGCTCTGCATGATGTTCCACAAGTACATGCTCAAGATGAGCTGGTAGGTTGCTATGCGAGACATCAGCATAGAGTTCTGAAAACATTTTCTCTCAAAAGACTCCACTGTCCTGGGGGTATGTTTACTAAACAGCGCTAACATCACAGCAGCGACGTTATCACATGATAAGTAACATTATCACGCAATAATGTTAAACTACTGTGCGATAACGTTACTTATCGCGCGATAATGTCTCCGGCGGCATTAAGGCGCACAGAGGGTGGAGAAAGTCTCTCCAGAGGGCGGAGATAAGGGGTCAATGGTCGGAGAGTGGGTGGGGAGAGGCTCCAGACACACTAACGCTGTGAAATGAAGGTCTGAAAATTAAAACCAGTGAACCAAGAAAAGTGATAGTAGTGATACATGTGCAGCAACAGCATAGTGCCCAAGTACGAAAGGGCACGACGGTGAGGCTGCAAATGGGGTACAGGGGGCTGAAGGCGGGACATGCAGTGGGGCAGCTGGGGCACAGAGTGGATGGACTAGGCAGGTGCCTAGGTGGCACATAGGAACGCAGAAATTGAAAATCAGCAAGCCAGCAACTGACCAAGATCAAACATGCCCACGAGTGTGTGTCCCACAGAGTCCCAGGGGACAGTACCCAGCAGGAACCCCAAAGGGCACATAACATGGACAGGCGGTGCCGGGCGGAAGCGCGGATATCTATGTAGGCACCCCTACCCAGATCCCACACCATAGGCAGCCGCCTACCAGCACATTGGATGGCCTGGGACTGCGCACCACCAGCACCACCGGCATAAGGGCATGTCAGCATGGTGGCAGAGGGGTGCTGGTGGTGGAGGGGGCAGTGGCACCTGCCCACAGCACACCAAGGCCAAGCCCTGTTCAGGTGGGTGGCGTGCAGTGCAACAGACATGGGCTGTCTGATGAACAGTAATGGTATCCTCAGGGAATGACCTGCTTCTGTGGCAACAGTTTGGTGCAGTACACACAGCCAGTGTGTTTAGCAGCAGAAGGTCACAGGTTCAAGTCCCAGCTGTGGCTCCTGCAGACCATGTCACTATATTTATCCTACAGCGCACATACACCATAAACATTTGCCAGTCCCTAGAGCAGAGGTTCCCAACTGCAGTCCTGGAGGCCAAACACCATTCAGGAGTTCATGCTGTCCCTAATAAATATGCATGAGACGCATTGCTATGCAGTGCCGCCATTGAATGCAAATGTATCTCATGCATATTCATTAGGGACAGCCTGAAAACCTGAATGGTGTTTGGCCCTCCAGGACCAGAGTTGGGAACCACTGCCCTAGAGTATCGGCCAACAGGGGCACAAACACCCACACCCACAGGCTCCACTATCCAAAGCCTCATGGAGAGTCAGGCTGCTGGGCCCTGCGCGGAGCAGCTGCTACCAATACTAGCACCTGCATACCTTAGCAATGCCTGCACTGTGCCCAGGACTGGTGTGGCGGCCAGGGCTGCCAACCACCGCTATCTTTGCACAATGCTGAAATAGGTGTGGGAGTGTGTGTATGTCTATCCAGTGTTTTGTGGCTGCCTACACCTTACTGCAGAGCTACTCAAATCCAGTCCTGGAGGTCCGCAACCCTGCAGGTTTTTGGGATATCCCTAATGAATCTGCATGAGATATATATGCATTAGAGATATCCTGCCAACCAGACTGATTTGTGGCCCTCCAGGACTGGATTTGGAGACTCCTGCCTTACACCTCTGTCATTTAAGATTGTGAATGGGCAAGGTACAGATGTCCTAGACATCAAAAGGGTAGATAGAATGTGTCACATTCCTCCTTGATTCTCACCACCACCAAAAAGTAATATTTTGGTGGTTGTGAGAAGCGATGAGGAATGTGACAAATTCTATCTGATTCTAGCCGGCTAGCATCGGGGCGTGCCAGGGGCATTCCGGGGTGGAGCGGAGGCAGGGACCGGCGCTAACTGTGCAGCACCGATATTGAAAGTTGCACAGTTAGTGCTCAGAACCTATAAGATAAGCAAGTAAATCCCTTGTCTATCTTAAAGGCGCCGAGACTAACTGTGCAGCATCCAATATCAGTGCTGTACAGTTAGCCTCGGTGGCTTCCAGGCAGCGCAGATAGACCCAGATATTCACTTCCGTTGCCAGGGAATATCCAGGGTTTGGGGGTCGGCGGACAGGGCTAAACGGCTACAGTGCTTAGCCCTGCCCAGTTGAATATTGGGTCCTTCATTTTTAATGTCAAAAGTAGTTTAGCTGGCAACAACTAGGGGCTACACGAAAACTGTGTTTATCTCCATTATTATTATTTGGAGAGCAACAGAAGCAAATCATTTTTAAATTTATCTTGGAATCATAGGTCTAAAATTACACAGGTACACTAAAAAACTTTTTTTTTAAACTGCCTCTAATGTTTCGATTGATTTTTACGTTTTTTGGTGCGCTGAATCCAAATCTGGTAACCAATTTGCTCCATCACGTACAGATTTTTTGCTACATTGGGTTAGCAGTTTGAGGTGAACGTTTCAGATTGAGTGCGATCGAGATAAAAGTTTCTTGGATGAATTCTTTATACTAATTGTTTAGTAGTTATTCAAATAAGAATAAAGAAAATTGTAACAAGGCAGCACATAAGAATAGAGTAATGTCAACAAAACACACTGTGATGGTAGCAAAATTGTCTGCACTTAAAACAGCCACAAACATGTGCACAAACATTGAGCATATAAGAGCGAGGTTAGACACAAAGCAAAGCAAAGAAATGTGCAAAAAATGTTGTACAGGTATGTATGTAAGAATAGAAAACGCAAACCGCACCATTGCAATACATGAAGACAAACACCCGATGGTGTGAAAATAAAATTCTAATAAATGAGATCCGACACTGTGGTAATAACTAGCAAATTTTTATTTCAAAGTTTAGTAAAAACACGATATTTGTCAACACAGTTTAGATTTTAAAGTCATTCTTGGGTCAATCAATCTCCTGGTGGGCCCGTTTCTTCTTCCCCCGAATGCTTCTCTTGGTGCGCTGCTTGGCGTATTTTTCATCTGGGGTTTCCCGCAGCAGCAACCAGCAGAAATCAGCCATCATAGTGGTGTTCCATCTTCCTTGGTACCTTCTCTCTGCGTCCTTGATGTCCTGGTGAAACCTTACACCTTGTTCTTCACTGTACGCCCCCAAGTTTTCGGGAAAGTAGTTCACATGGGAGTGCAAGAAATGGACTTTCAGGCTCATGTTACAGCCTTGTTCTTTGAAGGCATTGAGCATCCTGGCAACAATATCCTTATAGTTCTCATCCCGCCCGTTCCCCAAGAATTTGAGAACAACATCCTTGAAGGAATCCCAGGCTTCTTTTTCCTTCTCAGACATCGTTTCAGCGAATGCTCCATCTGAAATGAGTTTCCTTATATCAGGGCCAACAAACACTCCTTCCTTTAGCTTTGCTTCAGAAAGTCGGGGGAACTTTGAGCAAAGGTACCGAAAGCACTCACCATCTTTTGGAAGGGACTTGATGAATTGCTTAATGAGACCCAACTTAATGTGGAGAGGTGGTAATAGAATTTTATCACGAGGTACCAAGCTCTCATGAAGAACATTTTTCTCACCGGGTCTCAAATACTCCCGAATTGGCCAGTCTTTTTTCCCCCAGTGTAGGTCGCGGGCCCGGCTATCCCACAAGCAAAGGAAGCAGGGATATTTGGTGAAACCGGATTGCTGCCCTAATAGCATGGATAGAATTTTAAAGTCTCCACAAATCATCCACTTATGCTCATCATAACGAATCTTCTGAAGAATCAGGGCCAAATTCTCGTATTTTTCTTGGAGAATAACAGAGTGAGCAATAGGAACTGAAGCGAATGTGTTGCCATTATGAAGAAGAACACCTTTTATGCTGTCTTTTGACGAATCAATGAACAGCCGCCATTCAGCAGGATCATACTTGAGTTTAAACTTTTCCATCACTCCGTATATATCGTTGCAAAATACCAAATCTTCCTCTTTACTGAAATACTTCAAAAATTGTGTCTCGCGGTTGCGGTACCAATAAAAAGTTGTTCCTGGTGACAATAGATTTTTCTGTTTAAGCCGAGAACCTAGCAGTTGGGCAGCATCTTTTGGGAGTCCTAAATCCCGGACTAAATCATTCAATTCAGCTTGAGAGAAAAGTTCAGGTTTCGGATCTGGTTCAGTTTCAAACTCGGAAGTACTGGACTCATCGGGAAAAGCCATCTGATGAGTCTCATCATGATCAGAACCGTCCACACAAATATGATCCAAAGATTTTGGTGGTTCAGGCACAGGTACTTCGTTGCTATGAGGCATAGGCCTAATTGCTGAGGGAAGGTTGGGGTAACTTATTACGTTCTTATTTTTTAAGTTGTATCCCTTCACAATGCAAGAGCAAAAATAGCAGTCACTGCTGTGGTCTCTTTGTTCACACCACATCATAGGTATTCCAAAACGAAATGCTTTTTTTTTACCTTTCATCCATAAGCGTAGATCTTCCTCACATGTCTTGCACACTTTGTGAGGAGCCCACGGTTTGTCTTGATTGCCTAACTTCAAACCGAAATAGGCGAAATATACTTTTTTAATAAATGCAGAAATGTTCCTCTGCCGCTTTTTCACGGTATATTCCCCACAAATAAAACAAAAACTGTCCGGAGAGTTGACGCAACCTCTGGCTCTGTGAGCCATCACAAATACACAGCACTGCAAACTACAACTGTAGTGAACCACTTCGGAATAAAGCTGGATTACGACTGAGCAAACAAAAGGTAATAATGAACTTGCAAGAAACTGAAATTTGACAGGAACGTTCATGTCGCAACCACCGTGTTTGAGCGAGCGAACGAGGCGAGGCGAACAGGAAAGAACATGCGCCAGCGCGAGTACTGGATTTAGCCCCCCGCCTCCCAATTGTCCTGTTAATGTATAAAATGAATACAAAACACTCTAAAATATCATGAGGGAGTGTTTCTAGTTAGTTAACCATTACAACCTCTATTTTGGGCCAAGAAAATAAACTGCAGTCGGCTAAAAAGAAATTATGTGAACATTCCTTATATGAAACATAGAAACATAGAAACATGATGACAGAAAAAGACCATAAGGCCCATCTAGTCTGTCCTTCCATAACAACAACTACAACAGTCCACTTTTTACCTTTAGAGATCCTCTGTGTTGGTCCCATGCTTTTTTGAATTCAGTTACTGTCCTCATCTCTACCACCTCCACTGGGAGACTATTCCACGGATCCACTACTCTTTCCGTAAAGAAATATTTCCGCATATCACTCCTGAATCTATCTCCCTTCACCCTCATCCCATGTCCCCTCGTCGCAGAACTTGCTTTCAATTGAAAGAGGCTCTCTCCCTGAACATTTATGCCACGGAGGTATTTAAACATCTCAATCATATCACCTCTATCCCGCCTTTCCTCTAAGGTGTACATATTAAGATCCTTAAGTCTGTCCTCATATGCTTTATAATGAAGACTACTAATCATCTTAGTAGCAACCCTCTGCACCGACTCCATCCTGTTCACATCCTTTTGAAGGTGCGGTCTCCAGAATTGCACACCATACTCCAAATGAGGTCGCACCAAAGACTTATACAGAGGCATTATCACCTCCTTTTTTCTGCTAGCCATTCCTCTCCGTATGCACCCAAGCATCCTTCTAGCTTTTGCCGTCGCCTTTTCTACCTGTTTAGCTACTTTAAGATCATCGGACACAACTACGCCTAGGTCCCGCTCTTCTTTAGTGGACAAAAGTACTTCACCTCCTATGCTGTATTGCTCCCTTGGATTGCTGCAGCCCAAATGCATGACCTTACATTTTTTAACATTAAATCCCAGCTGCCAAAT